>CM077163.1:158644910-159244910 GCA_039583875.1 Platanthera guangdongensis | reverse complement strand
TTTCGAAAGTCGTCGATCTCCGTTTGACGATCTGGGGGAAAATCGTCGAGCGCAGTTCAAAGACAAGAAACACTCTATACACTAGAAAAAGCACTTTGATTTGCCTAGTCTTGGTCATTTTTAGATTTTTGAAAATCTTGGATGTTATTTTATGCTTCCTCCATCTAACATTAATAACTTATTCAGGAAGAATGTATGTTTCTATTCATCCAAGGGTTTGGTGAAAATATCTCCCCTTTACAAATCAGTTGGGATATATTGAAGTTCATTTTTATTTTTCTCAACATTATCCCTTATAAAGTGATGCCTAATTTCTATGTGTTTTGTCCTACTATGGAGGACTGGATTTTGTGCTATAGAAATAGCACCGGTATTATCACAAAATATTTTAGACTTCTCTAAGTTGTAGTCATAGTCTAGGAGTTGATTTTGAATCCATAAGATTTGTGAACAACAACTACCTGCAGCCATATACTCAGCTTCAGCAGTTGAAGTTGACACATATGTTTGTTTCTTGCAAAACCAGGAGACAAGTCTGTCACCAAGAAACTGACAAATTTCACTAGTGCTTTTCCTGTCTATTCTGCATCCAGCATAATCAGCATCTGAAAATCCAGTTAAGTCAAATGCTGAATCTTTTGGATACCAGAGACCTAGATTTGGACAACTTTTTACATACCTAAGAATCCTTTTTACTAAGGTTAGGTGTGACTCTCTAGGGCTTACTTGAATCTAGCATATATGCATGTAGCAAATATTATGTCAGGTCTACTAGTTGTAAGGTACAATAAAGAGCCAATCATTGCTCTATATGTTGTCTGATCAACAGGTTTCCCATGTTCATCAGCATCTAATACAGCATTAGTAGGTATATGTGTTTTCATACAAGATGCTTCAGACATACCAAATTTCTTAACAAATTCTTTTGCATACTTCGTTTGAGAAATAAATATGTCTTCAACATGTTTTTGATTTGCAATCCTAGAAAGAAGGATAGCTCACCCATGCTACTCATTTCAAATTTAGAATGCATTAGGTTGGAAAACTTTTTGCACAAATTTGAATCAGTAGAACCAAATATAATATCATCTACATAGATTTGTACTAATAGTGTATGGGACTTATGGGTTCTAATAAAAAGAGTTTGGTCTACTCTACCCCTTATAAATTCATTTTTTTAGAAGAAAGCATGCTAGGGTCTCATACCACGCTCTAGGAGCTTGCTTTAGACCATATAATGCTTTATGCAAATTGAAAACATAATCAGGATGAGTTGAAGAGATAAAACCTGGGGGTTGTCTGACATAGACTTCTTCTTTGATATCTCCATTGAGAAAAGCACACTTTACATTCATCTGGTATACTTTGAATCCTTTGTGTGCTGCATATACTAAGAAGATTCTTATGGCCTCTAACCTTGCAACTGGTGCAAAGGTTTGGTCATAATCTATCCCTTCTTCTTGAGAATACCCTTGAGCAACTAGTCTTGCCTTGTTCCTTACAATGACTCCTTGATCATCCAATTTATTTCTGAACACCCACTATGTTCCAATAATGGAGTGATCCTTTGGCCTTGGTACTAGTTCCCAAACTTTATTCCTTTCAAATTGATGCAACTCTTCTTGCATTGCAATGATCCAGTGTGGATCTTGCTATGCATCTTGAATGGATTGAGGTTCAATTTGAGAAAGGAAGCAAGTGTGCATCAGTTTTAGAATGACCTGATTTCTAGTTTGCACACCAGCTGAGATGTCTCCAATCACTTGGGAGATTGGATGGTCTCTTGATGTTACTAAATCAATAGGAGATGTTGATTGTTCACCAACCTGTGTTGTTGTTTCCTCTTATGGTACAACAACTGGCTCTTCAAGAAGTTTCTCTTCAAGATGTTGAATGTCTTCTTCATCTTCACTGCTTTCCTCTTTTTAAATGATTTGTAACCTGTCCAAGTCTTCAGCAAGAGAGTGTACCTGCAAAGGTTCTATGGTAGAAGTATTCTTCTCCTTGAAAGACATGTTAGATTCATCAAACGATATATGAACAGATTCTTCAATTTTAAGAGTTGATTTATTATATACCCTATAAGCTTTACTGATCATGGAGTATCCCAGAAACACTCCTTCATCAGCTTTAGCTTGAAATTTTGCTAAGTATTTCTTGTCATTATTATGAATGTAACAAATACAACCAAAAATTTTAAAGTAATCTACTTTATGTTTCTTCCCTTTGAGTAATTCATAGGGATTCTTGCCCTTCAGTTTATGTATTAAACTTCTATTCAACACATAGTTGGAGGTGTTCACTGCCTCTGGCCAAAAGAATAGAGGAAGATGAGCATCTGACAACAATGTAGTGGCAGATTCAATAAGGGTTCTATTTTTCCTTTCAGCTACCCCATTTTGTTGAGGAGCTATAGGAGCTGAGAAAGTGTGTCTGATCCCTTCACTCTGACAGAACTCTTGCATAAGAAGAGAATCAAACATTATCCCATGATCACTTCTGATCAGAGCAATGTGAGTATTGAACTCAGTCTGTATGCATTTGAGAAACTCTGTCAAACACTTAAAGTTATCTGACTTCTTCCTCAAAAAGAACACCCATGTGAATCTAGAGAAGTCATCTACAACCACTAAAGTAAAAGATTTCCCTCCTAAGCTTTGTACTGTAATGGGTCCAAAGAGATCCATGTGTAACAGATACAAAATCCTAGGTGAATCACTCTTATTAAGTGACTTGAAACTATTTTTGGTTTGCTTACCTAATTGACAAGCCCTGCAGAGTCCTTCCTTCTTGTAGGGGCCAGAAGGTAGTCCTCTAACAAGGTTGTTCTTGGATTGCCTAGCAATGGTTCTAAGGTTTATATGTCCTAATCACTTATGCCATAATACATTAGGTCTACAAATTGGGTTAAACAGGCAAATATCTATTTCAGTTGAAAGAAAGTCTACTAAATAAATGTTACCTTTCCTTTTACCTTTCAACACAGTTGTGTTGTCCTCTGATTTGATCTTGCATAAGGATTTGCTGAAAGTCACTTGGTAACCTTCATCACATAGTTGAGTGATACTGATCAAGTTGTGCTTCAGTCCTTCCACATAGGCTACTTTCTTGAATGTGATTTTACCAATCTGGACTGCACCATATCCTTTTGTTAGTCCAAAGTTTGAATCACCAAATATTACTTTGGGTCCAAGCTTGGCTTTGAAGGATGTGAAGTTGTCCTTGTTTCCTGTCATGTGCTTTGAGCACCCACTATCCAGATACCATTGCTGGTTTGATGTTGGATAGGTCTTCACCTGCACATAAGATAATTTACTTGTTTTTGACCCAGTTTACCTTGGGCATAGGTTGATAACCTTTGAATTCAGAAATAAAAGATATCCCTGGTTGACTCTTATAGCCTTCAGGATGATATCTCCTTGGAGGTATTATCCATTCAGTATAAGGGTTAAATCTTTGGTATGAAGGACCCCTAGGTTTAGAATTTGATTTACCTTTGAAAAGGTTTTCAAAGCTCTGATCTCTGCACGACGATCATTGAGCTGAGTTCGACAATCTTGGGTTAGATCATCGAGCTCCGTTCGAAGATCGACTGTGGTAGAGTTCAGGGTTTAGAGATCGTCGACCTGAGTTCGACGATGTAGCCTAAGATCATTGATCTGCATTAGACAATCGTCTAGCTCCGTTCGACGATTTCTATTGAACTCTTGCTTTCTTGGGTAAGTCAGAATTCTTCCTAGCTACCTCTACAACTCCCTTACCTTTATCAGAGATAAATTTAATTGCGGTTGTTAGTACTATAGGTTGGCTGGATGAAGCACCCAAGCCCAGTGTACTATTGAATCTTGAGTTCACTGTGCTTGTGATGTCCATTAGCTTGATACTTCTTCCATTAAGGGATTCTTCAAGCTTTTTGGCCTCTGATAGCTCACTTTTCAGTGAAGCTATCTGCTCCCTACAACACTCCAACTCCTCAGATAGTTTGAGGTTTTCTGATTTTAAGGTACTGTGTTCAGATAATTGATTTCTGAGAGAAATGATTTCCTTCTCAGATCTTAATAAGTCTAAACATAGTTCTTTAAACTCATACTTAAAGTCCTCAGAATTAAAATCAAAAGAACTTATTACATGGTCCTCTTCAGATTGAGTCTCTGATTCTGACTCGGTCTCTTCTGTATCAGAATTTTGTTATGAGGCATTGATAGCCATCATGCAGAATTCCTTTTCTTCAGCATCATCCTCATCATCACTTGAGCTGGATGAAGCTTCAGATTCTTCTTCTATCTCACTCCAAGTTTCAGCAACAAATCCCTTCCTTGTCTGTTTGTTCTTGCTGGAGGAGGGTTTGCCATTGTTGTTCTTCTTGAAGTCTTTTTCCTTTCTCCTTTCTTTCATGTCCTTTTTGTCCTTGTTTTTGTTTTCTGGACAGTCAGGCACAATGTGGCCTGGTTTCCTACAACCAAAGCAAATAATTTCTTTGTTATTTGATTTATCATACCTTGGCTTGTCATGCTCTCTGTATGATCTTTTCCTGAAGTCCTTTCTGGCCATTTTGTAAAATCTTTTGGCCAGTAGACTTAGCAGCTCTTCATTGCATGTGACCTTGTCTTCAGGCTGATCTTCAATGGCTTTGAAAGCTATTGATTTTTCTTTTCTTGTAGCTGGTGAGGCAGCCTTCTGCTCTTCTTCTCTATTCTTGATGAGCAGCTCATAAGACTTGAGCTTGCCAAAGAGAGCTTCAGTTGTGATCTCATTCAGGCTTCTGGCATCCTTGATTGGCCAGATCCTTGAGTCCCAAGCGCTTGGGAAGCACATTAGGATTTTGTCATTTAGCTCAGTCAATGAGATCTCCTTGTCCAAAGTTTTCAGCTCATTGACTATGAGACTGAGTCTATTATACATGTCTGCTACTGACTCAGCTTCTCCTTTCTTAAAATTCTCATACTGGGCTATGAGGTGAGATCTTATGTCTTTTCTCTCATCAGCAGATCCTGAGATTATCTCAAATAGCTTGTCCCAGATGTCCTTTGCTGAGTTGCATTCAGCTACATTTTGGAATATCTCATCAGACATAGTCTGGGCTAGAATGTTCATAGCCTTTGCATCAGCCAATTTCCATTTCTTTATTTCTGCATCTGTTCCTGAAGGAGGTGGAACACCACTTGTGCTTGTATTCTCTGGAGGTCTTGGACACACTGTCAAAACAGAATTGAAAATGTCCTCATCAATAAAGTTCATGTATAGTCTAATCCTTGCCTTCCAAAGTGCAAACTTGGATAGATTGCACACTGGAGGTCTGGTGCTAGCATAATCTTTGTTTTGGGCCATGTTTTGTGAAGAAATGATCCTAATAACAAACTTACAACAAGCAGATCTAACTGGAGGGATCTTTGGGTTCAGGTGTTAGCCTGTGCAACCACTAAGGTGTGGTATTTTTAAACAACCTGAAAGATGTATTTTTAACCAACCTGGCTCTTATACCAATTGAAAGTGCAAGTTAGATCTGATATACTCTAGAGGGGGGTGAATAGAGTATATGGTGCTTGCTAAAAACTTTTTACAACAGTTGTTGTATTCCTAAGTGAACATGGAAGCAAATGAACTACAACAAATATTTAATCAAAAATCAATCACAAACCACAGGCAGAAGACAAAAAGAAAGTAAACAACCAAAAGACACAAGGAGCTATAGTGGTTCCCCAATCAATCTGGGTACATCCACTCTTCTACCACCATAGGTAGGAATCTATTGCAGGATGAGTTGATGAGGTGTCCTGGGCACCAATGAGCTTTTGATAAGGTTCTCAAAAACCAAACCAGATTTTTTGATCAGGTGTCTTGCCACCACTGAGTTTTGACAAGGTCTCAGAAACTAGCACAAACATTTGAAGGGAGTTTGATAAACCCTTTACAGCAGAGAGAGAGAGAAAGGGATGAGATGATCTTCTCTGTCAACAATCAGAGAGAAGATAGTGTATGTTGTCAAAGCTCCCCCTGAGATCTTGAGTTGTTCAGGAAGTGAAGCTTTGCAGTAGGGTGATAGGCCTTCAGAAAACTTGATCTCCAGCAAAAGATGATTTCAGCAACAACTGAAATGTGTGGTGTCTGGAGTCTTGAATGATGATGGCCTTTGAACACTGGAATCTAAAGGGATCTGAAAATTTCAGTGTGTTGATCTCCTTTTGTGATGGTGTTCTTGTATGAATTCTAAGACTAAGAATGTCTGCAACTCTTTCTCTTCTGTTGTGTAATTGTTGTTGATGCAGAATATGTGTCACTAAGAAGATTGAAAAACTGATCTTTTATTCCTTAGATCTGAATAGAATACTTCTCTGTCCAAGATAGTCGTTAGCCTGTCATAAATGACTTCCTTAACTGCATTTGTCTTCTGGAGGAAAGTTCAATAAAAACATTCCTTTGAAAATCCCTTGAAACTTGCTCCAGATTAATTGAAAACGGCTACAAGATCCTTGAAATAAATGCTGAGAATAATTCCACAACTGTCTGAATTTGAATCTTGAAAAACGTCGATCTCACCAGAAAAACGTCGAATTGAGCTCCACTATCGTTGAACTGAGCTCAGAGACTGGACTTAGACTGAAACAGAGATCGTCGATCTGAGCTCAACTATCATCGAACTGAGCTCAGAGATAGAGAAACAAACTGGAGACAAGTACGTCGATCTGAGCTCGAAGATCGTCGAATGGAGTTCGACGACTTGTTGAAGTTGAGCTCAGAGATCGTCGAATGGAGTTCGACGATTCGTCGAAGTGAGCTCAGCGATCGTCGAATGGAGTTCGACGATTCGTCGTACTGAGCTCGACGAAATGACTTAGTCTCCTGAACTGAAATCTCTGGTCTTGAGGGCAGCTTTCAAACCGAAATACTATCCCTTACACTCAATTTTAATTGACCTTTAGATCTATACAAGGAGGTCAAAACAGATTTCTTAAAGACATAGTGATCCTTGCCCAAATCAGTAATAGGGTGTTCCAACACTTCGCTTCTTAGGGTCACCACCTTGGATAGACAATCAATACTGGCACGCTGCTCTGCTAGCTGATGCTAAAGATCACGGCAGTGAACCGGTAGCACAAGTAATATAAAATGGGTGAGTTTTCCCAAGTATCGATCTCTCAAGGAACATAGTAAGGTGGAGTTAATTTTGAGGAGGACTTGAGATTGAAGTCCTTAGGTCGGAGTTAACTAAGGGGGCTTTTGGTATTTATGGAAAAAAGAAAATAAAAGGCTAACAACTACTCCTATGCATCGCCGCTATGCGATGCTTCGCCAGGCGGGATGGAATACTAGTCGGGCTGCTATGCACCGAATCGATGGGCGGATTGACGAGAAGGCTTGCGGATGAGGTGGTTAGAATGTCGGAATGAGTGTCGAAAGCACCTCTTCGTTATGCATGCCACTAGCAATTGCTAGTGAGGCAAGGGTGGATGGTGGTAGATGGAATATGGCACACCTCAAGAAAATAACATAAATATGAAATCACATAGACATGATTTAATATAAGCGTTTTACAACTAAGTGCACATCATCTATAAATAAATGTTTACAACAACACATAAACAAAAATAGAGGAAGAACAAGGCAAGAGATCGACCGAATCTGATGTCTTGTTGAGGATTCACGGTTGGAATCGTTGGGTTGTCAATCCGCGTCCAAGCTTGGTCCACAACTGCTTCCGGGGTAGAGAAGGGTTGTCACCACCTTCCAATGGCCCGTCTTCTTCGTGTCACGATAGCATATGAAAGTTGCAAGCTTCCCTTTACTTGATGGCTATGGCATTGAAGCTTGAAATGAGCCCAAGAGATGATGGAGGAGGCCGAGAGGAAGCTCCGGCTTGGATTTGGCGGTGAAAGCTTGCCCGGAGCACCTCCCTAGGGTGGAGATTGAAAGAGGATGGCGGAATCCCTCCTCGGAGACGAAAACGACGGAGGGAAAATGAGCGATCCGAATTAGGGCGCAACCTGCATATTTATAGAAAGCAGAATTGAACAATGCGCACGATCACAGGCGCATGACCAGTGGTCGTGCGCACTATGTCCAGTGATCGTGCGCACTAGCATGGCAGATTAGGAAGAAGAACTGGGATAACGCACACGAGCAGTGGCGCACGACCAGTGGTCGTGCTCACTATGTCCAATGGTCGTGCGATTACCCTAGACAGGACTCCAGGAAAAGAGGAATCAATGCACACGATCAGTTGCGCACGACCGGTGGTCGTGCGCACTATGTCCAGTGGTCGTGCGATTACCCCAGACAAATTCTGGAAATCAGGGTACATTGCGCACGATCATCGGCGCACAACCAGTGGTCATGCGCACTATATCCGATGATCGTGCATAGTATTCCTGCTTCCAAACGTACCCGGAACACGCATACGACCCCTTAACCCAGCACTGATATGTGTAGACATTCCAGAAGAGCACAAAACGTAGTACAGAAAAATATACACAACCACGGGCTTAAATGTGCACTTCCTATGGAAATAACGATAAGATGAAATATATATCATAATGAACTAAAAGTGAAGTGAATGCGAAGAAAAACTAGCCTAGATGAGTCCGAAAAACCCTATATAAATCGGACTCATCACATCCCCAGACTTAACTGTTTGCGGGTACCGAGCAAACAAAATCTATGCAGATAGGGAAAAATGATTTAGCTAACAAGGAAATTGCGATATGGAGTACCATGCAAAGTCGCATGCTTGCACGCGTAAAAATATATTAGAAGAAATTTCTAAGTATAGAAAATAGTTTAAACTTTTCACAATGCGTATAAACATTTTATTATTACTCAAAATGGAATCACGGTGAATCGGCCGGTCACGCGTAGAGAGAAAGTAGACTAATCGCTAGGCGAGTATTGCCAAAGATCGGGGCTCAGGATAACCTCCAAAGGAATCCATCAATATCGGTGACAATATGCTTTCCCTTTCGCATTCTCTCCACGGCACTGGTTTGGTTCACACACGAATCAGTAGAACTTTAGGTGAAGAGATGGGGCTTGGATTTCGAAGAGGTAAACAAAGATAAACAGGAAGGCTACACACCTAACCCAAATGAGCTATCATAAAAAGAATCCCTCTGCTAAGCAAAATACATGCGTGTACACCACACCCCCAGACATAATTTTTTCAAATATGGGTGTGTGTACCGCCTACTCCAAATACAATCTCATCTCAAAAACAATTTTCAATCAAACTTTTTTCTTCTTTTCACTTTTCTTTTTCACAATTACTTTTTTTGTATATATTTTTTTTCTTCGCGGCCTATTTTATTTTAACAACTTCAGCAAATAAAACTTTGGAGCACATCCACATATTCACATGTAATATCACCACATCACATCCCAAAAAAAAATGTAAAACTCTAAAGCTCAACTTGGGTGTGCGACTAGGATTGGCTATGAGGCTTTGGTGAAATTATGGTGGAGCTGAATCAAAAGGAGGGGTAGGCACAACGGGGCTAGCGTGGATAAGACGTTAGGAATGGTACAAAGCTCAATCGGGCCAAAATGATGGCCTACATCACGCTCATGCGAGTGAACTAACCTATACCCATACTTCAAGAATAGCTTGGGGCAAGTTCTTAGCCAATGAGAAAGACTATACATCCTCCCGACTCGAGCAATACGAACCTAACGGCCATCTACACACATCCCTAAGCTACCGTCGGATTCACACCGGATTCACCAATTTTTGAGTTGAATAAAAAGTATTTACACAATTAGAAAAATATAAAACTAAAAGCATACAGAAAAATTAAATCTACTCTAATTTCTACACGAGACGAGAGCACTCGACTAGGAGCATAGCAGGGATAATATTTTACCCCGTCTCACAATCCTATGTCAGTACCATAATTTTCCCAAATCTAACAAAAAAATGAGTTTAACTTGCGTCACACTAACATTTAAGCACGCACTCAAGTGGGTGCAGTGGTGTACAGTGCAATGAAATAATCAAAATAAAACTATAAAAGCTTCTAGTATGCACATGAGATGTGCACGTGCAAAAGGTAACAATACTGGCTCTCCCCCAGACTTAAGCTAAACTACACAGCATATGATAGAGAAATTAAAATCATAAAGAGCTAAGGGAAGAGGTTACTCAATGCTCATCCAGTGAGCATACCAAAAGGCGCATGGAAACCTGAAGCAGGCCCGCCATATGAAGAATCACAACCCCGTCAATACAAATTTGCCATGAATACCTGTAGGGGTGAGCTCCGCAAAAAAACAAAAGAAAAATATACAAAATACAAAGAAATACTAAAACTAAGCTAGACATGAAAAATAAAAATGCAGTAAATATAAGATAACTACTGAGGTTATTATCATCCCAGCACGACTTATTAAATTCTATACAGTTCTAGCTAATGGGCCTATGAAAAGAAAAATACACCGGTAACTATTCCATTATCCGTTGCGGTAACGGGTACCGATACAATGATAAAACAGTTACCCCTCTGCCTAAATAATCATACATGCTCCTCGCAGGCAGAGGAAATAGGAAGTAAGAAGATAAGGAGCGCTGGTCCTCACTCTTCTCACCATAAAATGAATCCTTGCCCAGCAAGGTATCGTCTACTACAGGGAGAAGGCAGGAGGAGAAAGCAATCAATGGAGCTTCCTCAATAGAGGAGGAGTCAACCTCCTCGCGAGAGAGGATGCTATCATCGTTGACTCGAGCTGAAAGCTCCAATTCCTCCTGAAGCTCCTATGGAGACTCAACCCGCACAGGCTCAGATAAAGAAGGGGGATCAAGAAATAAAGGAGAGGAAGAACTAAAATAATCAGAAATAGGGGGAGTGGTCCCGGTCTCACTCCCAGCAGGATCCCCACATAGATCATCGATGGAGTCATATGAGTCATAGCGAGGGGAATCCGCAAGCTCGAGGTCCTCGGTGGTGGTTTGGACCTCCTCATCCATCAAGGAAGTGGAAAATTCATCAACAAAGAGGATCTTCTCATCAACACACCTCGGTGTGTCGACATGTTCCAAGACATAATACATTCCATTAATGAAATTAATATCCTCGCCAAACATGGGCACATCCTCAGGCTCAGAATCACAATCGGCCGAACATCATCAACCGACTCACTAAAAATAGGGATAGATAATTCTTGCAAAGAAGGAGGAGGAAAACAGCATCAGAGAAAATATGTGTGGGTACCTCCGGGTGTGAATCAACAAGAGGGGAAGAGTGCATAGGGAGAGACGGCACCACAATGTCGTCACACCGATCAGCAGAAATTCTGATGGGTATATCCGCTGCAGTCCCCCATAGACAAGGTGGTTCTGCGAATATATCATCAGAATCAGAAGGGGCGGCCATTTGAGAGGGTGATAGAGTGAAATTATGCGCAATCTTTCAACACGTGGTCGGCGTTATGACAACACAAACATCGCTTTCCATTACTCCTCGATCCAGGTGGGACTGGAGAGGAATAAGAAAAATATGAATGCGTAAAAGAGGAGTGACCATAAGACCTGGGTTGGGTATATGAAGTACCATAGGAAGACGGTTCTCCATACACAGAAACACGAGAATTATGCTCCTAATCTTCAGTGGGGCACTCATCACTACCATGCCTATTATCCCCGCACCATCGACAACGAATATTCATATTAGAATACATGGTGCAACAAGAAGAATTCACCAACAGAAAGTTTCTAAGCAACAATTAACTACACACCACAGAAAAAAGAATAGGAAAACCTGCTACAGAAAAATTAAAACTAGAATAAGAACAAATAAAAACAAGAAACAAATTCTAAAAACTAAAGCAAAGAAGAAACATGAAATATGAAAGTGCAGCTAGATCTGATATACTCTAGAGGGGGTGAATAGAGTATATGGTGCTTTAAAACTTTTTACAACAATTGTTGTAATCTGAGTGAGCAAGGAAGCAGTTAATAAATCTAATCACAGAACCAAACTAATCAAAAGCTAATCACAGAATAATCACAGCCAGAAACAAAAATAAAGACAAGCAAAACCAGATGACACAAGGAAATATAGTGGTTCCCCTAAACTTGGGTACATCCACTCTTCTACCACCCTAGGTAGGAATCCACTGCAGGATGAGTTGATCAGGTGTCCTGGGCACCAATGAGCTTTTGATAAGGTGCTCAAAAACCAAATCAGATTTTTTTGATCAGGTGTCTTGCCACCAATGAGCTTTTGACAAGGTGCTCAAAAACCAAACTCAAACTTTTGAAGGGAGTTTGAGAAACCCTTTACAGAGATGGGGGTGAGAGAGTGATGGAAGTCTTCTCTTTCTCAAACAGCTGAGAAGACTATGTGGATTGATGATGTCAAAGCTCCCCCTAAGTCCTTGAGATCTTCAGGAAAAGAAGCTTTGCTGTAGGGTGATAGGCCTTCACAAATTGAGCTCCAGCAAAAGATGATTTCAGCAACAGCTGAAATGTTGGATGTCTGGAGTCTTGAAAGATGTTGTCCTTGAACACTTGAAACTAGAGAGATCTGAAGATTTCAGAAAAATTTGATCTCCTTGGATGTGTGTTCTTGAGAATTCTTTGAGATAGAATATTTTTGTTCTTGTTCTGAAGATTACTGATGTCTGTCTATGTGTGTCTGTGTGTCTGTGTATCTGTAATCTATGTGAGATTCAAAAATTCTTCTCTTTTATTCTCTGGTACTGAATGGAAAAACATCCTCTATCAAGAATAGCCGTTGGCCAGCATTAATTGCATCCTTAATTGCAAAATCTCTTCTGGAGGAAAGTCCACAGAAATATTCCTTGAAAAATCCCTTGAAACTTGGTCCAGAAATGAATGAAAACTGCTAGGAAATCTTCTGAATTAATTGCAGAATAACTACTTAACTGATTTGAATTTGAATCTAGAAACATCCTTGAAGTTATCTGAAAACGTCGAACTGAGCTCTGCTATCGTTGAACTGAGCTCAGCGATATGGATATATACTGCAGCAGAACATCGTCGATCTGAGCTCAAGGATCGTCGAACTAAGCTTAGAGATAGAGATCCAAAGCTGAGTCAAGATCGTCGAACTGAGCTCACCGATCGTCGAATGGAGTTCGACGATATGAAGAAGTTGAGCTCAGCGATCGTCGAATGGAGTTCGACGATCTGTCGAAGTTGAGCTAGACGATCGTCGATCGGAGTTCGACGAATCGTCGTGCTGATCTCGACGATATGACTTAGTCTCAAACTGAAAAAGTCTTGGTCTTGAGGGCAGCTTCCAAACTTAGACTTCTAACCCTTAGACTCAATTCTAATTGACCTTTAGGACTATACAGGAGGTCAAACAAAGGTTTCCTAGAGACATAGTGATCCTGACCCAAATTAGTAATAGGGTGTTCCAAAAATCTCCCCCTATTTGGGTTAGGATTACTATTTACAAAGTTTGGAAAAATTAAATAACATACAAGCAGCAATACAGAAAAACAAAAAGAAAAGCTAGACAGCAGAACCACAGAGATATATATATATATCATCCCAGATAATAATCAGAAATCACAGAGATTATCACCTTACATTGTCATTTCCTTTCCTTGCCCTTAACAAGTTTGATTTCTCTGTTGGGATTGAGGGCTTCCTTCTTTGATCTAGTATCATCTACTGCACCTAAAGTGGTTTGTTGTTTAGGCCTGGGAACTACAGCTTCAGGATGCAGTTCCATGTACCTGTCAGAATCAAAAAATTTGCTTGATGCATATCTTTCTAGCTCTTTATTTCTCTGTTCAGACATTGTAGAGATGTTAGAGGAATCTCTTCCTTGCTCTTTAGCCTTTTTGATCTGATCCAGTGCAGCAAGTTCTTTCATCCTTGCAGTCCAAGCAGCTGGATTGTTGTCAGGGTCTTCAAAAGGTACTAGTGGCTCATATCTGTTAGAAGGATTGTCCTAAGGAGGCCTGGATGACACAGTTTCCTTTAATTTATAGGGAAAAGGAGCAGAGGTGGTATCAGATGAAATTTATCCTTCCCTGGAGTATGGATGTTGCCTTGAGTATGCTTTAGAGTAAACCTGGACTTCTCTTTGATTGCCTCTGTATCCTCCTCTCCTGGATTGAGAACCCCTGGATTGACTTCCCCTATGGTAGGATCTAGCATGTGGCTGATAGGGAGCTTGACTTCTAGCAGGGGGTTGAGCAGCTGAACTTCCACCTGCACCTGCATCAGGAGGAGGTGGTGGAGGAGGATGAGAGTGTTGGAATTGTGAAGAACCCTTTTCATATTTCCTTTTCTTTTTCATTGCTTTCAGTTGATTCTTAGAGTACTGCATCCTGAAAGGGAAACTAGATCAGATATACTCTAGAGGGGGGTGAATAGAGTATATGGTGCTTTTTAAAACACAAAGAAAAGGTGGGCACTTTTGCAAAGCTTTACAACAATTGTTGTAATGAGTGTAAGCAGGGAAGCAGAAATAAAACTAAGCTATGCAGAAATTAAGCACAAGAAAATCTAGGCCAGAAACAAAAAGAAAACATGCAGAACCAGATGACACAAGGAAATATAGTGGTTCCCCAACTTGGGTACATCCACTCTTCTACCACCCTAGGTAGGAATCCACTGCAGGATGAGTTGATCAGGTGTCCTGGGCACCAATGAGCTTTTGATAAGGTGCTCAAAAACCAAATCAGATTTTTTGATCAGGTGTCTTGCCATCAATGAGCTTTTGACAAGGTGCTCAAAAACCAGATTCAAACTTTTGAAGGGAGTTTGAAAAACCCTTTACAGAGAGGGGGTTGAGAGAGTTATGGCAGTCTTCTCTTTCTCAATCAACTGAGAAGACTAAGTGGATTGATTTCAAAGCTCCCCCTGAGTCCTTGATCTTCAGGAAGATGAGCTTTGCTGAGGGTGATAGGCCTTCAAAATAGATCTCCAGCAGAAGATGATTTCAGCAAGCTGAAATGTTGATTGTCTGGAGTCTTGAAATGATGTTGGCCTTGAACACTTGAGAGCTGAAGAGATCTGAAGAATGTTTTAAAGCTGGATCTCTTGATGATGAGTGTTCTTCTGAATTCTTGTTGACAGAATATTTTTCAGAGTCTCTGTATATTGAGAGGTGTCATATTCTTGTCAATCTCTTTCTGTTCTTGTCTATTCTGTGTCTTTATTCAAAAACATTCTCTCTTTTATTCTCTGAGTCTGAATAGAATATTACTCTGTCAAAGATAGCCGTTGGTCTGCATTGATGACAGCCTTAATTGCATAATCTGTTCTGAAGGAAAGTCCACTGAATTGTTCCTTGAAAAATTCCTTGAAACTTGCTCCAGAAGTAAATGAAAACGGCTGGTAGATCTTCTGAATTAAATGCAGAATAACTTCTATCTGATTTGAATTTGAATTCTGAAAGATAACTGAAATCGTCGAAATGAGCTCTGCTATCGTCGAGCTGAGCTCAGCGAATTGGAAAATGCAAGCAGCAAAGAAATCGTCGATCTGAGCTCAAAGATCGTCGAACTGAGCTCAGAGATAAGGATCCAGTGCAGAGTCAAAAAATCGTCGACCTGAGCTCAGAGATAAGGATCCAGTGCAGAGTCAAAAATCATCGACCTGAGCTCAGCGATCGTCGACCAGAGCTCGACGATATTATGAGGTTTGAGCTCAGCGATCGTCGAATGGAGCTCGACGATCTGTCAATAGTTGAGCTAGACGATCGTCGACCGGAGTTCGACGAAATGTCGTGCTGAGCTCGACGATTTGGACTTAGTCTCCAGAAAAACTTGGGTCTTCAGGGCAGCTTCCAATCCTAGCCTTCTAACCCTTAGACTCAATTCTAATTGACCTATTAAGCTATACAGAAGGTCAAAACACAGATTCCTAGAGACATAGTGATCCTGACCCAAATTAGTAATAGGGTGTTCCAACAATCTCCCCCTATTTGGCTTAGGAAAACTATTTACAGACATAGGAAAAACAAACAACATCATACAGTCAGAAAAACATAAAAACAACAGCAGCTAGACATCACAGAACCATCACAGAGATATATATAAACATGATATCCAGAGGGCAGTCAGAAAAACCAAGAGTTATCACCTTACAGAGTTATTCCTTTTCTTTGCCTTTTACCATTTTAATTTCTCTGTTAGGATCTAAAGCTTGTTGTTTGGATCTGGTATCATCAGCTGCACCCAAATAAATTTGCTTTGATGTCCTGGGAACCACTACAGCTGGATGCAATTCCATGTACCTGTCTGCATCAAAAAATTGCTGGAAGCATATCTTTCTAGTTCTTTCTGTCTTTGTTCTGACATTGTGGAGATGTTGGAAGTGTCTAGGCCTTTCTCTTTGGCTTTCTTGATTTGATCTAAAGCAGCCAGCTCTTTCATTCTAGCAGTCCAAGCCATAGGATTCTTCTCAGGGTCCTCAAATGGAACAGGTGGCTCATACCTGTTGGAAGGAGTATCTTGAGGAGTCCTGGCAGTCACAGTATCTTTGAGCTTATAGGGGAAAGGACCAGAAGATGTGTCAGAAGGAACATGTCCTCCCCTAGAGTAAGGATGCTGCCTGGAATGCCCTTTAGAGTAAACCTGAGTCTCTCTTTGGTTTCCCCTATATCCTCCCCTTCTAGAGTAAGAGCCCCTAGACTGGCTTTCCCTTTGATAAGTTCTAGCATGAGGTTGGTAGGGAGCCTGGCTTCTAGCAGGGCCTGAACTTGCAGAGCTGCCACCTGCACCTGCATCAGGTGGAGGTGGTGGAGGAGGATGAGGGTGCTTGAACTGAGTGGAATCTTTCTCATACTTCCTCTTCTTCTTCATAGCCTTTAGCTGGTTCTTAGAGAACTGCATCCAATGCTCAGTGATTGGGCAGTTGTGCAGAATATAGTAAGGAACATCATTATCATCTCTAACTTTGGCAGAAGGAACCCTCTTCAATGCCTTACTTCTTGCTTTCCTTTTCTTTGCAATGGTGGCCGATGAATCATCAGAAGAAGTGTTATAATCCTCAGATTCAGAACTCTGTGCATCATATAAAGCATCAATCTTCTTCATCAATGTTTCTTTCAGTTCAACAGCAGCTGATGGGGCAGAAGCAGAAGGGGCAGCAACAGGAACAGCAACAGATGGGGCAACAGATATAACAACAGGTGCAACAGCATATGGAGCAACAGAAACAACTTCAGAAACAGCACTAGTAACTTCAGGAGAGACAGCAGCAGCAGCTTCAGTAACAACAACAACAACTTCAGCAGGCTCAAAAACAGCAGCCTCTGTCATCAGAGAATCCTGGGAAAAGGGCTCAACAGAAACAATTTCTTGAGCAGCAGGGATAATTTCAGAGGCAGATACAGCCTGTTCTTCATCAGCAGCAGCAGTAACATCATCAGAAGCAGCAGTCACTGAATGAATAAAAGCAGAAATTATACTGGGGTCACAGCATGAGAAGGGCACCAGAGCCTTGGACAGATCTTCAGAGGGCTGGACAGCATTGGGCTCTGGGAGGCAGCAGTAGTATGCAGTATCAAATGTAGATAGCAAAGACCTTAGGTCTATTGCTAGGACTGGAGTAGCAGAGGCAACAGATGCAGGAGCAGCAACAGTAGCAGAAGCAAACACAGAAACAGCATCAGTAGCAGCAGAAGCAGCAGCAACAGCAGCATGAAGGCTGGCTTCATAGGGCATCTCCCCCTGCCTGGATACAGATACAGCTGTATCAAGGCACACTGCTGGGGGTGCTGCTAGAGGAGTAAGGAAGGAGGAAAGTCTGGCAGAGAGAGCTGCCACTGACTATTGTAGAGGAGCTAAAGAGGCCTCCATGAGAAGAGAGAGCCTGGGTGCAAGGAGCTCATACAACTGGTCAGCCAAGGCTGGGAGATCTACTTGCTCAAGAAGAGGAGCAGAGGTAGAGGGTAAAGGGATGGCTGATGGAGCTGGAGGAGGAGGGCTGAAGGGTGGAATGAATGGCTCAGGAGAGGGGATGGTGGAGATGGAGGATAATGGGATGGATATGGATGGAGTGAAGGTGGGTTGGGCAATAATATGGTGCTGAAGGTCTTGGAAAGAGGTGGAAGAGGATGGTAATTCTGGAGGAGAGGAGGGGGAATCATCCATGTAGGATTCATCCAGAAGTGTGAAGGATGGAAGGGATGGGGATGAGGTGACATCTGGTGGGGGATAAGAGAATAGGGGATGGAAGTGGTCTGCTGGTGGAGATGAGATGGTTGCTGGAGATGGAATAGAAGTTGGAGATGGGCTGGAAATTGTAATGGTGGAGGGAGCTGGAGTGGTGGATGGAATGGGTAGGGTTGGACTTGGAGGAGGAGAAGAAGCAGCACTAGCAGCAGGCAGGTCTTCTGCAGGGGCAGAGACCTGGGGGGGAGTGACTCTTAGAGTCCTGGTGCCTGAAGGGGCAGATGGCGAGGGCCTGCTGGGCTTGATGATTTGCCTGTCCCATTTCCCAAATAGGGCACAGGTGAGTCTCTTGGAGGCATTGATGTGCACTCCAGAGGAGACTAGCAGGGTAGGGCACTTAGCATGAAGGAAGACTCCCAGAATTCTTCCATAATTCACAAAGGTTTTGTTTATCTTTTTCTTCAACAGATCAAAAAAGACTTCTCCCCAGTTCAAGCTTTTCCTATCCACCAGAGCTCCCATGAGGCAGAGCTGATACCTGGAGATGGTGTCATGGGCAGAATGTTTGGCCAACAGAACCTTGCCTACAACATCTGCCAGAAACCTGTATTCCACTGACAGGTTCCTCTTAAACAACTTGCTAGGGTTCCCCTCAGGATGACCCATCCTGGCAAGTATATCAGAGAATTCTTCTCCAGAAAGTTCAGCAGAGTCTTCACCATTCCTTAAACCAAAAACCTCTGTGAGGACTGTTGGGGTCAGAGGTACCTGGGTGCCACCAATGGATCCAACAATGGTGTTGTTGTCAAGGTTGTGTGCAGTATATACCCATTCTTTGATTTCATCAGAGGCAAGTTTGATTCTTGTTGTCATACGGGCAGATAGATGCTGATCTTTGAATAAACTGAGGATGTCCTGGAAGACTTGATCAGTTGTGTTGAAGGAGTCTAGATCAATGTCAAAACCCGCATCAAATTTCATTGCGGCGAGTACAGCAACTGAGACGGCCATGGTACCTGCAAAAACTTAACAAACAAAACGACCAAGGTAGAACTGTTTGGAGGGAGAAAAAGTTTGCAGAGAAATTGAAAGCGCAAGAGAGAACGACGGCGAAAAATGAGTTTTATATTAGGGTTCGACGCAGAAAAGGAAAGATCGTTGAACTCAGTTCGACGATCGAGGCTTCTAAAGGAATCTGAAGAGACTCCAAAATCGTCGATCTCCGTTCGACGATCTGGAAAGGCGTCGAGCTCCGTTCGACGATCGTTCAGTGAACAAGATCGTCGAGCGCCGTTCGACGATCGTTGACCAGAAGAGATAGTCCATACTATCAAAGGAACGCTGATCTCCGTTCGACGATTCGGGAAATCGTCGAACTCCGTTCGACGATCTTTGTGAAAATCGTCGAGCGCAGTTCAGAGATCAGAGAAATTTTAGACACTAAGGAAAATCAGAAATTTTGCCTAGTCTTGGTCATTTTTAGCTTTCAAAATCTTGGATATTATTTGAGACTTCCTCCATCTAACATTCCTAACTGATTTAGGAAGAAAGTATGTTTCTTTTCATCCAAATGCTTGGTGAAAATATCTCCCCTTTGTAAATCAGTTGGGATATATTGCAGTTCAATTTTATTCTTTTCAACATTGTCCCTTAAGAAGTGATGCCTAATCTCTATGTGTTTTGTCCTACTATGGAGGACTGGATTTTGAGCTATGGAGATAGCACTTGTATTGTCACAAAAGATTTTTGACTTCTCTAAGTTGTAACCATAGTCTAGGAGTTGATTTTGAATCCACAGAATTTATGAACAACAACTGCCTGCAGCCATATATTCAGCTTCAGCAGTTGAAGTTGACACAGATGTTTGTTTCTTGCAAAACCAAGAGACAAGTATATCACCAAGGAACTGACAAGTTCCACTGGTGCTTTTCCTGTCAATTCTGCATCCAGCATAATCAGCATCAGAGAATCCAGTTAACTCAAATGCTGAATCTTTTGGATACCAGAGACCTAGATTTGGACAACTTTTAACATACCTAAGAATCCTCTTTACTAATATGAGGTGTGACTCTCTAGGGCTAACTTGGAATCTAGCACATATGCATGTAGCAAACATTATATCTGGCCTAATAGCTGTAAGATACAGTAAAGAGCCAATCATTGCTCTATATGTTGTCTGATCAACAGGTTTCCCATGTTCATCAGCATCCAATACAGCATTGGTAGGCATGGGTGTTTTCATACAAGATGCCTCAGACATGCCAAATTTCTTAACCAGCTCATGAGCATATTTGGTTTGAGAAATAAAGATGCCTTCAGCATGTTGTTTGACTTGCAATCCTAGGAAGAAGGATAGCTCACCCATGCTACTCATCTCAAATTTAGAATGCATTAGGTTAGAAAACCTTCTACACAATTTTGAGTCAGTAGAACCAAAAATGATATCGTCTACATAGATTTGTACTAGTAGGGTATGGGACTTATGAGTTCTAATAAAAAGGGTTTGGTCTACTCTACCCCTTATAAAACCATTTTCCAAGAGAAAGCATGCTAGGGTCTCATACCATGCTCTAGGAGCTTGCTTGAGACCATATAATGCTTTATTTAATCTAAAAACAAAATCAAGATGAGTTGGAGAGATAAAACCTGGAGGTTGTCTGACATAGACTTCCTCTTTGATGTCTCCATTTAAGAAGGCACTCTTGACATCCATCTGATAAACCTTGAAGCCTTTGTGAGCTGCATAAGCTAAAAATATCCTGATGGCTTCTAATCTTGCAATAGGTGCAAAGGTCTGGTCGTAGTCAATTCCTTCTTCTTGAGAATATCCTTGGGCAACTAGCCTTGCCTTGTTCCTTATTATTACTCCTTGATCATCCAGTTTGTTTCTGAATACCCATTTTGTTCCAACAATGGAATGATCCTTAGGCTTGGGCACTAGTTCCCATACTTTGTTCCTCTCAAATTGATACAACTCCTCTTGCATGGCAATGATCCAGTGTGGATCTTGCTCTGCATCTTGAATGGACTGAGGTTCAATTTGAGAAAGGAAGCAGGTGTGCAACAGGTTTTGGTTGACCTGATTTCTGGTTTGCACACCAGCTGAGATGTCTCCAATTATCTGGGAAATTGGATGGTCTCTTGATGTTACTAAATCAACCGGGGGTGTTGATTGTTCACCAACCTATGTTGTTGTTTCCTCTTGTGGTACAATAACTGGCTCTTCAGGTTGTGCTTCAATATGTTGAGCATAGCTTTCATCTTCACTGCTTTCATCCTCTTGAGCAACCTGTAGCTTGTTCATATCTTCAACTAGAGAGTGTTCCTGCAAAGGTTCTTTCCTTTTACCTGTCAACACAGTTGTGTTGTCCTCTGACTTGATTTTGCATAAGGTTTTGCTGAAGGTCACCTGGTAGCCTTCATCACATAGCTGACTGATGCTGATTAGGTTGTGCTTCAGTCCTTCCACATATGCTACCTTCTTGAAGGTTACAGAACCAATCTGGACTTCTCCATATCCTTTAGTCTGTCCAAAGTTGGAATCACCAAAGATAACTTTGGGTCCAAGCTTGGCTCTAAAGGAATTGAGGTTGTCCTTGTTCCCTGTCATGTGCTTTGAGCATCCACTATCCAAATACCATTGCTGGTTAGATGTTGGATAGGTCTTCACCTGCACATAAAACAATTTACTTGTTTTTGACCCAGTTTACCTTGGGCCTAGGTTGATAACCTTTAAATTCAGAAATGAAAGATATCCCTGGCTGACTCTTATATCCTTCAGGATGATATCTCCTTGGAGGTATAATCCATTCAGTATAAGGGTTAAAGGTTTGGGATGAAGAACCCTTAGGATTCAATTTTGACTTGCCTTTGAAAAAATTTCCAGAGCTCTGACCTCTGTTCGACGATCTTGGAGCTGCGTTCGATGATCGTGGGTCAGATCATCGAGCTCCGTTCGACGGTCGACTACCGCTGCGGTCAGGTATATGGGATCGTCGAGCAGCGTTCGACGATCTTGGCTGAGATCGTCGATCAGCGTTCGACGATTTGTCCTGAGATCGTCGAGCTGCGTTCGGCGATCGTCGATCTTCATTCGGCGATCGTCGATCTCCGTTCGACGATTTGTACTGGACTTTAGTTTTCTGAGGCAGATCAGAATTTTTCCTGGCAACCTCTACAACTCCCTTTCCCTTGTCAGAAATGAACTTGATAGGGGTTGTTAGAACAATAGGTTGGCTAGATGAGGCACCCAAGCCCAGTGTACTGTTGAATCTTGAGTTCACTGTGCTTGTGATGTCCATCAGCTTGATGCTTCTCCCATTGAGAGATTCTTCAAGCTTCTTGGCCTCAGAGAGCTCACTCTTCAGTGAAGCTATCTGTTCCCTATAGTTCTCCAACTCCTGAGAGAGTTTGAGGTTTTCTGATTTTAAAGCATTTTGTTCAGATAATTGATTCCTGAGAGAGATGATCTCTTTCTCAGACTTTAGCAGGTCTAAACATAGTGCTTTAAATTCAAGTTTAAAATCTTCTGAAGTGAAATCAAAAGAGCTGATTACCTGATCTTCTTCAGGTTGAGTCTCTGAGTCTGACTCTGACTCCTCTTCCTCTGAGTTGTGTTGTGAGGCATTGATTGCCATCATGCAGAACTCCTTTTCCTCTGCATCATCCTCATCATCACTTGAGCTGGAAGAGGCTTCTGACTCCTCTTCAGTTTCACTCCAGGATTCAGCAACAAATCCTTTCCTTGTGTGCTTATTTCTGCTGGAGGAAGGTTTGCTACTTCCATGCCTTTTGGAGTCCTTCTCCTTTCTTCTTTCTTTTCTGTCCCTTCTGTCCTTGTTCTTGTTTTCTGGACAGTCGGGAACCATATGCCCTGGTTTCCTGCAACCAAAGCAAATAAGGTCTTTGATGTTGCCAATGGACTTGTCATACCTTGGCTTATCCTGCTCCTTGTATGATCTTCTTCTGAAGTCCTTTCTGGCCATCTTATAGAATCTTTTGGCCAACAAGCTGAGAAGTTCATCATTGGCTGTTCCTTTTTCTTCAGGCAGATCCTCAGTTGCCTTGAATGCTATAGTCTTCTCCTTTCTTGTGGCTGGCGAAGCAGCCTTCTGTTCTTCTTCTCTGTTCTTGATGAGTAGCTCATAAGATTTGAGCTTACCCAACAAGGCTTCAGTCGTGATCTCATTCAGGCTTCTGGCATCTTTAATTGGCCAGATTCTTGAATCCCAAGTGCTGGGGAAGCACATTAGGATCTTGTCATTAAGCTAAATCTAATAGTAGAAAACAAAAGAAGGATCTAGTTTGGGATCTTTGGGGTTTAGGTGTTAGCCTGTACAACCAAACAGATATGGTATGATTAACCAACCTGGCTCTGATACCAATTGAAAGGGGAAACTAGATCAAATATACTCTAGAGGGGGGTGAATAGAGTATATGGTGCTTTTTAAAACACAAAGAAAAGGTGGGCACTTTTGCAAAGCTTTACAACAATTGTTGTAATGAGTGTAAGCAGGGAAGCAGAAATAAAACTAAGCTATGCAGAAATTAAGCACAAGAAAATCTAGGCCAGAAACAAAAAGAAAACATGCAGAACCAGATGACACAAGGAAATATAGTGGTTCCCCAACTTGGGTACATCCACTCTTCTACCACCCTAGGTAGGAATCCACTGCAGGATGAGTTGATCAGGTGTCCTGGGCACCAATGAGCTTTCGATAAGGTGCTCAAAAACCAAATCAGATTTTTTGATCAGGTGTCTTGCCACCAATGAGCTTTTGACAAGGTTCTCAAAAACCAGATTCAAACTTTTGAAGGGAGTTTGAAAAACCCTTTACAGAGAGGGGGTTGAGAGAGTTATGGCAGTCTTCTCTTTCTCAATCAACTGAGAAGACTAAGTGGATTGATTTCAAAGCTCCCCCTGAGTCCTTGATCTTCAGGAAGATGAGCTTTGCTGAGGGTGATAGGCCTTCAAAAATAGATCTCCAGCAGAAGATGATTTCAGCAAGCTGAAATGTTGATTGTCTGGAGTCTTGAAATGATGTTGGCCTTGAACACTTGAGAGCTGAAGAGATCTGAAGAATGTTTTAAAGCTTGATCTCTTGATGATGAGTGTTCTTCTGAATTCTTGTTGACAGAATATTTTTCAGAGTCTCTGTATATTGAGAGGTGTCCTATTCTTGTCAATCTCTTTCTGTTCTTGTCTATTCTCTGTCTTTATTCAAAAACATTCTCTCTTTTATTCTCTGAGTCTGAATAGAATATTACTCTGTCAAAGATAGTCGTTGGTCTGCATTGATGACAGCCTTAATTGCATAATCTGTTCTGAAGGAAAGTCCACTGAATTGTTCCTTGAAAAATTCCTTGAAACTTACTCCAGAAGTAAATGAAAACGGCTGGCAGATCTTCTGAATTAAATGCAGAATAACTTCTATCTGATTTGAATTTGAATTCTGAAAGATAACTGAAATCGTCGAACTGAGCTCTGCTATCGTCGAGCTGAGCTCAGCGAATTGGAAAATGCAAGCAGTAAAGAAATCGTCGATCTGAGCTCAAAGATCGTCGAACTGAGCTCAGAGATAAGGATCCAGTGCAGAGTCAAAAAATCGTCGACCTGAGCTCAGAGATAAGGATCCAGTGCAGAGTCAAAAATCGTCGACCTGAGCTCAGCGATCGTCGACCAGAGCTCGACGATATTATGAGGTTTGAGCTCAGCGATCGTCGAATGGAGCTCGACGATCTGTCAATAGTTGAGCTAGACGATCGTCGACCGGAGTTCGACGAAACGTCGTGCTGAGCTCGACGATTTGGACTTAGTCTCCAGAAAAACTTGGGTCTTCAGGGCAGCTTCCAATCCTAGCCTTCTAACCCTTAGACTCAATTCTAATTGACCTATTAAGCTATACAGAAGGTCAAAACACAGATTCCTAGAGACATAGTGATCCTGACCCAAATTAGTAATAGGGTGTTCCAACCCATTCAGTGCTCAGTGATAGGGCAATCATGAAGAATATAGTATGGTATATCATTATTATCTTTGACCTTAGCAGGAGGTACTCTCTTCATGGCTTTGCTCCTTGCCTTTCTTTTCCTGGCAATGGTAGCAGAAGAATCATCAGAGTCTGTTCTGTACTCATCACTTTCAGAACTCTGATCATCATACAGGGCATCAATTTTCTTCATCAATTCTTTCTTGAGCTGGATAGAAGCAGATGAGGCAGTAGAGGGTGTAGCAGCAGAGGTTGAAGCAGTAACAGCAGTGACAACAGCAGATACAGAAGTTGTTGCAACAGCAACAGTTTCACTAACAGTAATATCAGTAGCAGAAATATCAGCAAAAATTTCAGAAGTCTCAAACTCATGTGCCTCTGTCATAAGGATCTCCTTAGTGATTGGCTCAACAGTAGTAACAGAAGTATCAGCAGTAGTATCAAAGCTTTCAGCAGCAGTAGGGGCAGCAACATCAGAAACAACAGCAATGCTTTCATCAGAAGAGGCAGCAGCATATACTGAGTGGACAAATGAGGTGATGATGTTGGGGTCACAGTAAGAGAATGGCACAAGGGCCTTGGACAGATCCTTTGGGGGCTGGACAGCAACTGTCTCTGGCAGACATCTGAAATATATAGAATCAAAATTTGAAAGCAAAGACCTGAGGTCTATTGTAAAGACTGCAGTAGGATCTTGAGATACAGTAGCAGGAGCAGATTCAAGAGCTGAAGAAATAGCAGCAGGCAGGCACACTGAAACAGCAACAACAGCAGCAGCAGCAGCAGGCAGACTCACTTCATAGGGCATCTCCCCCTGCCTAGATTCAGATATGGCTGGATCAAGGCACACTTCTGTAGGGGCTGCCTGAGGGAAAAGAGAGGAAAGCCTGGCAGAGAGGGCTACCACTGACAGGAGTAATGGAGCCAAGGAGGTCTCCAAAAGAAGAGATAGCCTGGGGGCTAGCAATTCATACAGCCTGTCAGCAAGGGCTGGAATGTCTACTTGCTCAGTAGTGACTGGAGCAGAGGTAGAGGATGGAGGAGTAGATGTTGGTGAGGGTAGTGGAGAGCTGGAGTAGTGGGGCAGGGATGGTTGAGGTGTGGGTAAAGTGGATATGGAGGACAGTGGGATGGAGATAGATGGGGTGAAGGTGGGTTGGTCAATGATGTCTTACAGAAGAGCTTGATAGGAAGTTGAGGATAAGGGTAGCTCAGGAGGAGAGGATGGTGAATCATCCATAAAGGAATCATCAATGAGGGTGAAGGAAGGAATGGAGGGTGATTAAGTGATATCTGGTTGAGGGTAGGAGAATAATGGATGGAATTGGTCTTCTGTGGTTGGAGGAGTGGGGATTGGAGATGGTGTGGATGTTGGATAGGGGCTGGAGATGATGACGGTGGATGGAGTTTGAATGGTAGATGGTATGGGAAGAGATGGAATTGGAGGAGGAGGAGGAGCAACATCAGCAGGCAGGTCATCTGCAGGGGCAGAGACCTGTGGGGAAGTGACTCTGAGAGTCCTGGTGCCTGAAAGAGTGCTGGAGGAGGGCCTGCTGGGCTTGATGATTTGTCTGTCCCATTTACCAAACAGGGCACAAGACAGTCTCTTGGATGCATTAATTTGGATTCCAAAAGAGACCAGCAATGCAGGGCACCTATAATTCTTCCAAAGTTTACAAAACTTTTGTTTATCTTCTTCTTAATGAGGTCAAAGAATTCCTCTCCCAAATTCAAATTCTTCCTGTCTACTAGGGCTCCCATTAGGCAGAGCTGATACCTTGAGATTGTATCATGAGCAGACTGCTTAGCCAGTAGCACTTTCCCAACTACATCAGCCAGGAATCTGTATTCCATAGAAAGGTTCTTTTTCAAGAGCTTGCTAGGGTTAGCCTCAGAATGACCCATTCTGGCAAGCAATTCAGTATACTCTTCTCCAGACAAGTCAGCAGTATCTCCACCAGTTCTTAACTCAAAAACCTCTGTTAAAATTGCTGGGGTTAAGGGTACCTGAGTGTCAGATATTGATCCAACAATGGTGTTGTTGTCTTGATTGTGGGCAGTGTAGACCCATTCCTTAATCTCATCAGATGCAAGCTTAATCCTTGTGGTCATGATTGCAGTCAGGTTCTGCTCTTTGAATAACCCCAAGATATCCTGAAAAACCTGGTCGGTTGTGCTGAAGGATTCCATGTCTATGTCGAAGCCAGCATCAAACTTCATGGCGGCGAGAACAGCAACAGACACAGCCATAGTTACCTGCAAAGATTCAACAAACAAAACAACCAAGTGCAGAAATGTTTGGAGGGAAAGAAAGTTATTGCAGAGAAATCGAAAGCGCAAAGGTGAACGACGGCGAAAAATGAATTTTATATTAGGGTTAGACGCAGAAAAGGAAAGATCATTGAACTCACTTCGACGATCGAGGCTTCTAAAGGAATCTAAAGAGTCTTCAACATCGTCGATCTCTGTTCGACGATATTGGATAGCGTCGAGCTCTGTTCGACGATCATTCAGAGAACAAAATCGTCGAGCGCCGTTCGACGATCGTTGACCGGAAGGGATAGTTCATACTATCTGAGAAACGCTGAACTCAGGTCGACGATTTCAGAAATCGTCGATCTCCGTTCGACGATCTGGGGGGAAATCGTCGAGCACAGTTCAGAGATCAGAAAAACTCTAGACACTAAGAAAAATCAAGATGTTTGCCTAGTCTTGGTCAATTTTTAAGCTTTTAAGATCTTGGAACTTATTTTAGACTTCCTCCATCCAACATTCCTAACTGATTTAGGAAGAAGGTGTGTTTCTTTTCATCCAAGGGCTTGGTGAAAATATCTCCCCTTTGTAAATCAGTTGGGATATATTGTAGTTCAATTTTATTCTTTTCAATATTATCCCTTAAGAAATGATGCCTAATCTCTATGTGTTTTGTCCTACTATGGAGGACTGGATTTTGAGCTACAGAAATAGCACTAGTGTTATCACAAAAGATTTTAGACTTCTCTAAGTTGTATCCATAGTCTAGGAGTTGGTTTTGAATCCACAAGATTTGTGAACAACAACTGCCTGCAGCCATATATTTAGCTTCAGCAGTTGAAGTTGACACAGAAGTTTGTTTCTTACAAAACCAGAAGTCAAGTCTGTCACCAAGGAACTGACACGTTCCACTGGTGCTTTTTCTGTCATTATGCATCCAACATAATCAGCATCAGAAAATCCAGTTAAATCAAATGCTAAGTCTTTTGGATACCAGAGACCTAGATTTGGACAAATTTTAACATGCCTGAGAATCCTCTTTACTAGTGTTAGGTGTGACTCTCTAGGGCTTACTTGGAACCTAGCACATATACATGTAGCAAACATTATATCTGGTCTACTAGCTGTAAGGTACAGTAAAGAGCCAATCATTGCTCTATATGTTGTCTGATCAACAGGTTTCCCATGTTCATCAGCATCTAATACAGCATTAGTAGGCATGGGTGTTTTTATACAAGATGCTTCAGACATGCCAAATTTCTTAACCAATTCATTTGCATACTTGGTTTGAGAAATGAAGATGCCTTCAGCATGCTGTTTGACTTGCAATCCTAGGAAGAAGGATAGCTCACCCATGCTACTCATCTCAAATTTAGAATGCATTAGGTTGGAAAACCTTCTACACAATTTGGAGTCAGTAGAACCAAAAATAATATCGTCTACATAAATCTGTACTAGTAGGGTATGGGACTTATGAGTTCTAATGAAAAGAGTTTGGTCTACTCTACCCCTTATAAATCCATTTTCCAAAAGAAAACATGCTAGGGTCTCATACCATGCTCTAGGAGCTTGCTTGAGACCATATAATGCTTTGTTCAATCTAAAAACATAATCAGCATAAGTTGGAGAGATAACACTTGGAGGTTGTCTGACATATACTTCCTCTTTGATGTCTCCATTTAGAAATGCACTTTTGACATCCATCTGATATACCTTGAAGCCTTTATGTGCTGCATAAGCTAAAAATATTCTGATGGCTTCCAATATTGCAACAGGTGCAAAAGTCTGGTCGTAGTCTATTCCTTCTTCTTGAGAATATCCCTGAGCAACTAGCCTTGCCTTATTCCTTACAATTACTCCTTGATCATCTAGTTTGTTTCTGAATACCCACTTTGTTCCAACAATGGAATGATCCTTAGGCTTTAGCACTAGTTCCCATACTTTATTCCTTTCAAATTGATGCAACTCCTCTTGCATTGCAATGATCCAGTGTGGATCTTGCTCTGCATCTTGAATGGACTGAGGTTCAATTTGAGATAGGAAGCAGGTGTGCAACAGGTTTTGGTTGACCTGATTTCTGGTTTGCTCACCAGCTGAGATGTCTCCAATTATTTGGGAAATTGGATGGTCTCTTGATGTTACTAAATCAACAGGGGGTGTTGATTGTTCACCAACCTGTGTTGTTGTTTCCTCTTGTGGTACAACAACTGCCTCTTCAAGTTGTTCTTCAATATGTTGAGCACTGTCTTCATCTTCACTGCTTTCATCCCTTTGGGTAACCTGTAACTTGTTCAAGTCTTCAACAAGAGAATGTTCCTACAAAGGTTCTATGGTAGAAGGGATCTTATCCTTGAAAGACATGTTAGATTCATCAAATGATATATGAACAGATTCCTCAATTTTTAAAGATGATTTATTATAGACCCTATAAGCCTTGCTGATCATAAAGTATCCCAGAAACACTCCTTCATCAGCTTTAGCTTGAAATTTTGCTAAATATTTCTTGTCATTATTATGTATGTAGCAAATACAACCAAAGACTCTAAAATAATCAACTTTAGGTTTCTTCCCTTTGAGTAATTCATAGGGAGTCTTTCCCTTTAGTTTATGTATCAAACTTCTATTCAGCACATAGTTGGAGGTGTTCACTGCCTCTGCCCAAAAGGATAGAGGAAGGTGAGCATCTGACAACAATGTAGTGCAGATTCAATAAGGGTTCTATTTTTCCTTTCAGCTACCCCATTTTGTTGAGAAGTTCTAGGAGCTGAGAAAGTATGCTTGATCCCTTCACTCTGACAGAACTCTTACATAAGAAGAGAATCAAACTTTGTCCCATGATCACTTCTGATCAGGGCAATGTGAGTATTGAACTCAATCTGTATACATTTGAGAAACTCTGTCAGACACTTAAAGTTATCAGACTTCTTCCTTAGAAAGAATACCCAAGTGAATCTAGAGAAGTCATTTACAACTACTAAAGTGTAAGATTTCCCTCCTAGGCTTTGTACTGTGATGGGTCCAAAAAGATCCATGTGTAACAGATACAATATCCTAGGTGAATCACTCTTATTAAGTGACTTAAAGCTGTTTTTAGTTTGCTTGCCTAATTGACAAGCCCTGCAGAGTCCTTCCTTCTTGTATGGGCCAGAAGGTAGTCCTCTAACAAGGTTGTCCTTGGATAGCCTAGCAATAGTTCTAAGGTTTAGGTGTCCTAGTCTCTTATGCCATAAAATATTTGGTCTACAGACAGAATTAAACAGGCAAATATCTACATCTGTTGAAAGGAAATCTACTAGATAGATGTTACCTTTCCTTTTACCTGTCAACACAGTTGTGTTGTCCTCTGACTTGATTTTGCATAATGCTTTGCTGAAGGTCACCTGGTAGCCTTCATCATACAGCTGACTGATGCTTATTAAGTTGTGCTTCAGTCCTTCCACATAAGCTACCTTCTTGAATGTTACTGATCCAATCTGGACTGCACCATATCCTTTAGTCTGTCCAAAGTTTGAATCACCAAAGATAACTTTGGGTCCAAGCTTGGCTCTAAAGGATGTGAGGTTGTCCTTGTTCCCTGTCATGTGCTTAGAGCATCCACTATCCAAGTACCATTGATGGTTAGATGTTGGAATGGTCTTCACTTGCACATAAGACAATTCATTTGTTTTTGACGCAGTTTACCTTGGGCCTAGGTTGATAACCTTTAAATTCTGTAATGAAAGACATCCCAGGTTGACTCTTATATCTTTCAGGATGATATCTCCTTGGAGGTATAATCCATTCAGTATAAGGGTTAAAGATTTGGGATGAAGGAGCCTTAGGATTGAATTTTGATTTGCCCTTGAAAAACTTTCCAGAGCTCTGACCTCTGTTCGACGATCTTGGAGCTGCGTTCGACGATATTGGGTCAGATCGTCGAGCTCCGTTCGACGGTCGACTATGGCTGAGTTCAGGTACTTGAGATCGTCGAACTGAGTTCGACGATTTTGCTTGAGATCGTCGATCTGCGTTCGGCAGTCGTCGATCTGCATTCGGAGATCGTCGATCTCCGTTCGACGATTTCTGCTGGGACTTAGTTTTCTGGGGCAGATCAGAATTTTTCCTAGCTACCTCTATAACTCCCTTTCCTTTGTCAGAAATGAACTTGATTGGAGTGGTTAGAACTATGGGTTGGCTGGATGAAGCACGCAAGCCCAGTGTATTATTAAATCTGGAGTTCACTGTGCTTGTGATGTCCATCAGCTTGATGCTTCTCCCATTAAGGGATTCTTCAAGCTTCTTGGCCTTAGATAGCTCACCTTTCAGTGAAGCTATCTGCTCCCTACAGCACTCCAACTCCTGAGAGAGTTTGAGGTTTTCTGACTTTAAAGTATTATGTTCAGATAAATGATTTCTGAGAGAGATAATTTCTTTCTCAGATTTTAGCAGATCTAAACACAATGCTCTAAATTCAGATTTAAAGTCCTCTGAATTAAAATCAAAAGAACTGATTACCTGATCTTCTTCAGGTTGAGTCTCTGATTCTGACTCTGACTCCTCTTCTTCTGATTATGTTGTGAGGCATTGATTGCCATCATGCAGAACTCTTTCTCTTCTACATCATCCTCATCATCACTGGAGCTGGATGAGGCTTCTGACTCCTCTTCAGTCTCACTCCAGGATTCAGCAACAAACCCCTTTCTTGTATGTTTGTTTTTGCTTGATGAGGGTTTGCCATTACCATTCCTCTTGGATTCTATCTCCTTTCTTCTTTCTTTCTTGTCCCTTCTGTCCTTGTTTTTGTTTTCTGGACAGTCAGGAACTATGTGCCCTGGTTTTCTGCAACCAAAACAAACAATGTCTTTATTATTATTAATGGACTTATCATACCTTGGCTTATCATGCTCCTTATATGATCTCCTTCTGAAGTCCTTTCTAGCCATCTTGTAAAATCTTTTGTCCAACAGACTGAGCAGTTCATCATTGCCTGTGACTTTGTCTTCAGGCAGATCTTCAGTTGCCTTGAAGACTATGGTCTTCTCTTTTCTTGTGGCTGGTGAGGCAGCCTTCTGTTCTTCTTCTCTATTCTTGATGAGTAGCTCATAAGATTTGAGCTTACCCAATAGAGCTTCAGTGGTGATCTCATTCAAACTTCTGGCATCCTTGATTGGCCAGATTCTTGAATCTCAAGTGCTAGGGAAGCACATTAGAATTTTGTCATTGAGTTCAGTTAGTGAGATCTCTTTATCCAATGTCCTGAGTTCACTGACAATTAGACTGAGCCTGTTGTACATATCTCCCACTGACTCAGTTTCTCCCTTCTTGAAATTCTCATATTGAGATATGAGGTGGGATCTCCTATCCTTTCTCTCATCAGCTGAGCCTGAGACTATTTCAGAGAGTTTGTCCCAAATTTCCTTTGTTGAATTGCATTCAGCCACCTTTTGAAATATGTCATCAGACATTGTCTGGGCTAAGATGTTCATAGCCTTGGCATCAGCTACCTTCCATCTCTTGATGTCAGCATCTGAGGTGGAACAGCATTTGTACTTGAGTTCTCTGGAGGTCTTGGACATACTATCAAAACAGAGTTAAAAATATCTTCATCAATAGAATTCATGTATAGTCTGATCCTTGCTTTCCAAAGTGCAAACTTAGATAGATTGCACACTGGAGGTCTGCTGCTAGCATAATCTTTGTTTTGGGCCATGATTTGTGAAAACAGAATCTAAAACTAAATTCAAAAGAAAACAGATCTAACTAGGGATCTTTGGGTTCAGGTGTTAGCTTGTGCAACCACCAAGGTGTGGTATGTTTAACCAACCTCGCTCTGATACCAATTGAAAGTGCAGCTAGATCTGATATACTCTAGAGGGGGGTGAATAGAGTATATGGTGCTTTAAAACTTTTTATAACAATTATTGTAATCTGAGTGGGAAGGGAAGCAGTTAATAAATCTAATCACAGAACCAAACTAATCAAAAGCTAATCACAGAATAATCACAGCCAGAAACAAAAATAAGACAAGCAAAACCAGATGACACAAGGAAATATAGTGGTTCCCCTAAACTTGGGTACATCCACTCTTCTACCACCCTAGGTAGGAATTCACTGCAGGATGAGTTGATCAGGTGTCCTGGGCACCAATGAGCTTTTGATAAGGTGCTCAAAAACCAAATCAGATTTTTTTGATCAGGTGTCTTGCCACCAATGAGCTTTTGACAAGGTGCTCAAAAACCAAACTCAAACTTTTGAAGGGAGTTTGAGAAACCCTTTACAGAGATGGGGGTGAGAGAGTGATGGAAGTCTTCTCTTTCTCAAACAGCTGAGAAGACTATGTGGATTGATGGTGTCAAAGCTCCCCCTGAGTCCTTGAGATCTTCAGGAAAAGAAGTTTTGTTGTAGGGTGATAGGCCTTCACAAGTTGAGCTCCAGCAAAAGATGATTTCAGCAACAACTGAAATGTTGGATGTCTGGAGTCTTGAAAGATGTTGGCCTTGAACACTTGAAACTAGAGAGATCTGAAGATTTCAGAAAAATTTGATCTCCTTGGATGTGTGTTCTTGAGAATTCTTTGAGACATAATATTTTTGTTCTTGTTCTGAAGATTACTGATGTCTGTCTGTGTGTGTCTGTGTATCTGTAATCTATGTGAGATTCAAAAATTCTTCTCTTTTATTCCCTATTACTGAATGGAAAAACATCCTCTATCAAGAATAGTCGTTGGCCTGCATTAATTGCATCCTTAATTGCAAAATCTCTTCTGGAGGAAAGTCCACAGAAATATTCCTTGAAAAATCCCTTGAAACTTGGTCCAGAAATGAATGAAAACGGCTAGGAAATCTTCTGAATTAATTGCAGAATAACTCCTTAACTGATTTGAATTTGAATCTAGAAACATCCTTGAAGTTATCTGAAAATTTCGAATTGAGCTCTGCTATCGTTGAACTGAGCTCAGCGATATGGATATATATAGCAGCAGAACATCGTCGATCTGAGCTCAAGGATCGTCGAACTGAGCTCAGAGATAGAGATCCAAAGCTGAGTCAAGATCGTCGAACTGAGCTCACCGATCGTCGAATGGAGTTCGACAATATGAAGAAGTTGAGCTCAGCGATCGTCGAATGGAGTTCGACGATCTGTCGAAGTTGAGCTAGACGATCGTCGATCGGAGTTCGACGAATCGTCGTGCTGAGCTCGACGATATAACTTAGTCTCAAACTGAAAAAGTCTTGGACTTGAGGGCAGCTTCCAAACTTAGACTTCTAACCCTTAGACTCAATTCTAATTGACCTTTAGGACTATACAGGAGGTTAAACAAAGGTTTCCTAGAGACATAGTGATCCTGACCCAAATTAGTAATAGGGTGTTCCAACAAAATATACAAATGGAAAACGGCTTCTATCTCCTATCTCCCTCTCCAAAAACTCACACGACTGTGTTCCCCGGCAACGGCGCCAAAAACTTGATGTTAAAGATCACGGCAGTGAACCGGTCGCACAAGTAATATAAAATGGGCGAGTTTTCCCAAGTATCGATCTCTCAAGGAACACAGTAAGGTGGAGTTAATTTTGAGGAGGACTTGAGATTGAAGTCCTTAGGTCGGAGTTAACTAAGGGGGGTTTTGATATTTGCGTAAAAAAGAAAATAAAAGGCTAACAACTACTCCTATGCAACGCCTCTATGATATGCTTCGCCAGGCGGGATGGAAGACTAGTCGGGCTGCTATGCACTGAATCGCTGGGCGGATGGACGAGTAGGCTTGCGGATGAGGTGGTTAGAACGGCAGAATGAGGGCCGAAAGCACCTCTTCGCTACGCACGCCACTAGCAATTCCTAGTGTGGCAAGGGTGGATGGTGGTGGATGGAATATAGCGCACCTCAAGAAAATAACATAAATATGAAATCACATAACATGATTTAATATAAGTGTTTTGCAACTAAGTGCACATCATCTATAAATAAATGTTTACAACAACACATAAACAACAATAAAGGAAGAACAAGGCAAGAGATCGACCGAATCTGAAGTATTGCTGAGGATTCATGTTTGGAATCGTCGGGTTGTCAATCCGCATCCAAGCTCGGTCCTCAACTGCATCCAGGGTAGAGAAGGGCTGTCACCACCTTCCAATGGCCCGTCTTCTTCGTGTCACGATAGCAGATGAAAGTTGCAAGCTTCCCTTTGCTTGATGGCTATGGCGTTGAAGCTTGAAATGAGCCCAAGAGATGATAGAGGAGGCCGAGAGGAAGCTTAGGCTTGGATTTGGCGGTGAAAGCTTGCCCGGAGCACCTCCCTGGGGTGGAGATTGAAGGAGGACGGTGGAATCCCTCCTCAGAGACGAAAATTTCGGAGGAAAAATGAGTGATCCGAATTAGGGTGGAACCTGCATATTTATAGAAAGCAGAATTGAACAATGCGCAGGATCACAGGAGCATGACCAGTGGTCATGCGCACTATGTCCAGTGATCATGCGCACTGGCATAGTAGATTAGGAAGAAGAACTAGGATAACGCGCACGAGCTGTGACACACGACCAGTGGTCGTGCGCACTATGTCCAATCGTCGTGCGATTACCCCAGACAGGACTCCAGGAAAAGAGGAATCAATGCACATGATCAGTGGCGCATGACTGGTGGTCGTGCGCACTATGTCCAGTGGTCGTACGATTACCCCAGGTAGATTCTGGAAATCAGGGTACATTGCGCACGATCATCGGCGCATAACCAGTGGTCGTGCGCACTATATCTGATGATCGTGCGCAGTATTCCTGCCTCCAAACGTCCCCGGAACACGCACACGACCCCTAAACCCAGCATTGATATTGGCAGACATTCTAGAAGAGCACAAAACGGAGTACAAAAAAATATACACAACCACGGGTTTAAATGTGCACTTCCTATGGAAATAACAATAAGATAAAATATATACGATAATGAACTAAAAGTGAAGTGAATGTGAAGGAAAACTAGCCCAGATGAGTCTGGAAAACACTATATAAATCGGACTCATCACTAGCCAGTCCATTCCCAATATCACATCAAACTCAACCAACGATAGGACCGTTGCTATTAACACGAAGTCAACTCCGCCTAGCTCCTAACAAATACGCCCTTTTTCCCCGGTGGTCATGGTTGACCCATTGGGCATGCGCACCTTTAGTTCTGCTTCCGCCGAGAACGACCCAACTCCAATTCTCCGGATGAAGATTTCCGCAAGAAAGGAGTGCGACGCTCTCGTATCAAACAATACCCTAGCGCGATATCCGGAAACTAACACAAAGCCTAAAACACAGGCATCAAATATAACGGTTTGAAAGTATGAAGCACATGGTTAAACTTAAACTTCTTCATGCCTGTCATCACATCGGGTTGGCGGATCGCTTCCTGCTGTACAAGGTTGTAAGCCCTTGGTTGCACCGGCTAGAACCGAGAAGCACTAGACTCCACAATCTTCCCTTTCTCTGCGACACTAGGGCCGGAGCGCACAGCCTGCTCCTTCCTTGCCTCCTGCTCCGCACCTCCTCGATTAAAAAAAACGAGCAATGTGCCCCACCTTACCACAATTGAAGCATGTCGGTGGTCCCTTAGAGTGACACCCTCCGGACGTCAATTTGCTTTTCTCACCAGACTTGAATGGGTGGGGCTTTTTCCTCCACCTATTCCCTTCAGACTACCCTTGGGATTGAGGAGGCTTCCCTTCCCCTTGCTTAGGCGCAAAATCCTTACGACGTTGGCTTCACTCCAGATCACTCTCCAACATCCTAGCAACCTCAACCAACTCATTGAAACCAACACTCATCATGGCGATGAGGGGTTGCCTTAGACTCTCCCTCAGCCCCTGGTAGTAGAGGTTATCCCTCTCCTCATCGTCTGCCATTATCGTTCCTGCATAATGACCCAACCGAGTGAACTCCTGTACATACCCATCCACCGTCTTTTCCAACTGCACCAAATGCAAAAACTGTCTTTGGAGGGCCAACCTTGTCGAAATAGGAATGTACTTTTTCAGGAAAGCATTCCCAAACTCTTCCATAGAGGGGCACGTCCAGGAAACTGCGAGCCGTTATAGCTCACCAACCACAACTTTGTGGCTCCCTCCAACATGAAGGCCGCAAACTCAGATTTCTTCTCCTCTGGCGTCTCTGCGGCCCTCAAAAGTTCTTGCATCTGTACCCACCAATCCTCTACATCAGTCAGCGAACCAACTCCATTGAACGTGGGAGGATGGAAGCTTAGAAAATACCTCATCTGCCGGTCTCCATGCCCGACCACCACTCTTTCTGCCAACAGCTCTGCTCGCCTGGCTTCTCCGCCCAGCATGGCCGTCCTCGTATCTGGTGTAGCAGGGGTTGCTACTTGAGCTATCGATGCAGCTTAGGCTGCCACCATTGCTTCTACAAGCATGCGACAGAAGTCTGTCGGGTTTATACCCATGCCCAAAGGACCCTGAGCAGTAGTGCTGCTCGCTGAAAGCTCTTCTCTTGGTCTCGACGTACCCGCCTCGTTGCTTGCACTCTTAAGAAAAGTAAGGAAATAAGGAATTAGTCTCTTAATCGCAAGACCCAAACATAAGGACACTCATGGTCCCGCATTACTCCTATGTGGATAACTTCTATACACACTAACTTTGGACGTAACCTGGCTCTGAAACCAAATTGTAACATCTCCCTTATAATGAGCGTATAATATGGGTACGACCGGGGCCCCACAACATACAGACGCCATAGCTTTAGCATTAAAAGATGATATGAACTACCTAATCTCAAAACTCAAGACCAAACAACAGTAAAAATAGCAAACAAGACCAGAAGCTATCCACACATAAGAGTATCGAAACGGTCTTAAGTCCTTACAATGAAAGAGAGAGTCCAACACTCCAAAAAGATAACATCAAGCATCAATGTGCATGAGCACTCCTAAACTACCTCAGCCTGCAAGCCGAAAAATAAGGGTATCAAAACATACAATGCCACCAAAAATAGAGCTAGCACAAACTGAAACACTTCATGAGGCTTAGGCCCTTTTTGTAGGCATGCTAGCTCCTGCTTGTGATCCTTGCCCTGTAAAAATTTGTTGTAACGTGGGTCAGCAAATGCTGACCTCAAACTGTGTAACAAATACATCTCCTCTAGGCCGCCCCCAATGGACCCCGGGGTACCCCTCCAACCTACAAGTCAGCACTTCGTATACCATATACAAAACATGTAAAGCACTAAGAGAACAGGTTTGGATGTCTCAAACAACAAACACGTTTTCTATGTTGAGCATATAATAATAAGGGGCCTACTATGCAGCATGTATGCAAAACCCGGGCTTCACCCAAGGCACCCTATTACGTATGCATCTAGCACATCATCATAACATCTGGGTACTTCCACTTTCCCCATTAGCGTTAAGCCACAAACAAAAAGGGGCACTGCAATTCCCCTAACGGCATACGAGCCTGAAAGATATGGTACCTAAACACCTAGAGGGGGGGTGAATAGGTGACCTAATCATTTTTACACTTTAATGGCAGCAAACAGTTCTATCACAAAATCTACTTTACTTTTGCACAGCAATAACACAGCATACACAGTCACAGCACAATCACAACACAGCATACACAAGGTTTTATAGTGGTTCCCCAATCTTTGGGTACATCCACTTTCCCCCTTCGCCTATCTAGCAGTGTACTAGATTCGGCCAAACTCCTCCACTGTCTCAGAACCCAAATTGGTTCCTACACCTCAGGCCCAAGGCCTTACAACTCAGCTTTATCCCAAAGCCTACACTCAGCCAATCAAGGCCTACACTCAGCCAACCAAGGCCTACACTCAGCCAACCAAGGCCTACACTCAGCCAACAAGGCCTACACTCAGAGATCTCAATCTCCTACACTCAGGCTCTCAAGCCCTACCCTCAGCCTTTATAAATACAGGCTTACAATTCACTCAGATCCAAAGGATCCTACAAGTAAAAAATGTATTACAGATATTAACTCTACAACTCAGAAATAAAAGAGGGGAGTTGAGAGTTTCTTGATGAGTTCTTGGAAGAACTCAGCTGGATTCACTCTGACTTAGCTTTTTTCAAAGCTTCTTGAGTAGAACTGAATAAGACTGAATCCTCATGCAGTTGTTCCTTGACCTCTGCCACTTAAGATCCAGAATTGAATCTGAATCCTTCTTCTCAGCCTAGTTCCAGAGGCTGATTTCTTGGATGGAGCCCTCTCTCTCCAACTTCTTAGATCTACACTTGGACTGCAAGATCTTCTTGTGTTGATACTCTGTGTACCACTTGTTCTTCAATAATGTGATGCACTTCAATTCTTTGAACAACAATCTGAACAACTGTTGAACAACCACTTTCTGTAAACTGTAGGTGCCTATTTATAGGCCTTCTTCATGGTAACCGGCTAGTCCGGTCCATAACTGACTTCTGATATCTCTGACAGGTGCTGTAGACCGGCTGGAATGGCAGCTGTCAAGTCATCCAGTCATTTCTTGAAAATCTCTAACTGTCTGTAAGTGTCGAGACTTTCTGTCTTTAAGTGTCGACACTTATAGTCCAAGTGTCGACACATGTTGTGTAAGTGTCGACACAAGTCTACAAGGTGTCGACACAACTCCTTGTATGTCTCGACACAGATTCTTCTGCATGTGTCGACACTGAAATTGAGTGTCGACAAAAGTACTTGTTCTTCTAGCTTTTGCTGAATTCTTCTAAGTGTCGACACATCTCCTTTGTGTCGACACAACTTCTTGTGTTGAATCTGTCAAGTGTCGACACTGCTTCTTGGTGTCGACACATAGTCTTCAATGTCGATACTTGCTGAGTGTCGACACAGCTCCTTGTGTCGACACACCTTCTTCTTGTTGAGACTTCAGCTGAGTGTCGACACATTCCCTTAGTGTCGACACTTGTACTTAGAATATTTTTGTTGATCTTTCTGATCTTTGCTAAGTGTCGACACAGCTCCTTGTGTTGACACTTTCTTCAAGTGTAGAGTCTTTAACTGAGTGTCGACACATTGTGCTGGGTGTCGACACTTACTTCATGTGTTGACTCCTTGTTGTGTGTCGACACATTGTGCTGGGTGTCGACACATACTTCAAGTGTTGACTCTTCTGTTGAGTGTCGACACATTGTGCTGAGTGTCGACACTTGTACTTAGTCTCTGCAGACTTTTGCTGAGTGTCGACACAGCTCCAAGTGTCGACACTTTCTGGTGTAGACACAGCTTCACTGGGTGTCGACACAGCTCCTTGTGTCGACACTTTCTGTCTGCACTTTCCTTCACTAAGTGTCGACACAACTCCAAGTGTCGACACTTTCTGTCTGGTGTCGACTCTGCATCCCAGGTGTCGACACAATGACTCCAAGTGTCGACACTGCTTGTCTGGGTGTCGACACAAGTCTTCTTAAGTGTCGACAATTTCCCTCTTGGTGTCGACACATGGACTTAGAAACTTTTTGCTTCAGTCCAGTGATTACATAACCTGCACAAGTAAACTCAACATACATCAAGTACATTATGATGTATATCATTGAGTTGTGTGAGGCTTCTTCAAATCAGGTACATTTGACCAATGTACCCAACAATCTCCCCCTATTTGGAGAAGTCATAACCCTTAGTCAATGATATACACCATTCATAATAAAAATTACAAAATGATGTAAAGCAGGTTATATTCAGCAGGGTAAACATAACATGTATTAAATCACACATGTATACACATTCATCAGCACAGAACAAATAAGAAATAGACACATTCACAGAACAAACATGAAATATATGAATCATATATTGTTCTAATATCTGTCTTATACATTTTCAGAAGTTTACTAAATGTGTTACATCCAAAAGATTACAACATAAACTTCAAGAAAACTCTTAAGCTATTTCTGCTCTGGCTCCTTAATTACTATGCCTTTGTCATCTTGGACTTGAGCTTTGATAGGGGCATCAACAGTTTCAGCATCAGCATGCTTCTTTCCCTTCAAGTCCTTCTTCTTAATCTCTTCAGCTTTGATCTTCTGCCTCTCAAAATAGTGATATGGCTTAGGAAAGTACTTGCTAGGCTCCACTGCAGTAGGAGGTAGCTTCCCATCTTTGCCTTCCTTCTATACTGAACTATTGCTTCCTGCCTAATCTCATGCTTTCTCCATTCAGCTTCAGAAAACCATTTGTTCCTGTCATGAGTATTGTCCTTGGCAGCTTTCCAGGCAGTTAAAATTATATTCCTAGAGGTAGGGCTCCACTGTTCAAAATCTGGCCTTTGTTCTGCTTGTTTCCTAAACCTCTTTTTGGACAACCTTGTCTCTTCTTCCTTCTGTAATGCCTCTTGCATGGCTTAAGTAATAGGTTGAACAACCTTTTCAATATGGATATTGTCCTTGCCCTCAGGTGGGCTATACATGGTGCTCACATCTGCTTGAATCATTTCAAAGTCTGGAGGTAGATAAACGATTTGAGCTACTTCTGGTGGCTCACCTCCAAAATAAGCAGGGTTAATGCCTGATTCAGCAACATATTGGTCATCACACAGAGGAGGGTATCCAAGTGTCGTCCTGATTGAATTTGATATCCATTTTGCATGATCAGAACTTGCCTTGACTAACACTCTCTCCCCCTTTATGACTTCTCTAGCCATGTGATCTCTGACATCATCCTTTTGAAATCTGATCTGACTATCCAAGTATCTGATTCCATCTTAAAAGTATGGTTTTAGCTTTTGAAGTTGTTCAGATATGACCTTCTGAGAGGCTTGGATAGCAGTCTTTACAGCAGAAATTTCTTCCTGGAATACTTTATCAAAATCAGTTTTAGCAGCAGCAGTGGATGTAGAAGGTTCAGCAGCCTTGTTCTTCAACTCAGTGACTATAGCATTATGGGAGGCAGTCAAATTATCATTCATTCTTAATTTATTCTCAAGAATATATCCTTGTTTCAATGCTATATCATCCACCTGTGCCTTGATCTTCTCTTGGTGTGTTGTCAAATACACCACTGCATTTCCACCTTTGTGGAAGCAATTAGTCATTTCCTTTTTGTTAAGGTTCATTTCAAGCCTTATAGACTTTATATCTTGGGCAAGATCAAACTGTAATGATCTGTGCCCTGCATCAACATAAGCCTCTATGGCTTTTCTTTGTTCATCCATTTTAATCTGCATTGCAATCATTAATGCACTATAATCAACAGTTGGAGCTTGTTGAACTATAGGCTGTGGAGCTATAGATTGCAGAGCTTTCTTATAACTCTGACTTCTTCTTTTAAAGACATACAATTTCTTCTTCTTTGCCCTAGCACTCTCCTCATCTTCAGAGGCAAAAGTGCTGGCTATGTCAACCCTATCCTTAGGGCTTGGAGGTTTGTTAGCTTGCACATCAAGTGCCTTCTCAGTTTCCAGCCTAATAGGCTCTTCCAGATCTTGTACTTGCTCCCCCTCAGCAGCAGCAGTATCTCTTCCAGCAGCTTCTTTGTCCATGTCAAAATCAGCTTGATCTAGATTTAGAAATAAATCTTCCATGGTGAACTCTTGAGGTGATTGAGCTGGAGACATTCTTTGCTCTTCAACTTCTGGATCAAGAATTTCTGGAACAACAGATGTGTCTTTGATAACAACATCTGGTTCTTGACTATGCAGCTGAGTTTGCTGAGGAACATCAGACAAATCAGCATCTTCTATAAGATATTCTAAAGTATTGAGGTCAGTGAGTACCTCTTGGATGATGGTGGTTGCTTGCTCACTATCCAGTGTAGATGGTTCTTCTACAACTGGAGGCTCCCCCTGGCTGTGATCCTTGTGGATGGGGCTAGCTTGTGGTAGCTCCCCCTGGATCTCAGCAGTCTCTTGAGCAGCAGGAGTCTTCTCTACAGGCACTTCCTCATGATCATCAGGAGTGAAAACAACTTGTTCTTCACTACCTGAACTGCTTGTGGACACTTGTTCCACAGGAGCTGTCTTCCTTTTCTTCTTTGGAGGAGTATCTTTCTCAGTAATTGTCTTCTCTGGGGTTGGCATTTCTTTGGAGAACACCCTGTCCCATCTTCAGAAGATCCTTTGATCCATCTTCCTCATGTGGTTGATCTTGTTTCCTGCAGCAGTATTCATTACCTCTGGTATGGTACCAGCTAGGTAGAGACTAATGATCCTGCCCAGATTGGGCTTTTTCAAGCTCTCCTTAATCTTCTCATAAACCACTATAGACCTGTCAGTTCTTAGAGCAAAGATAATTCTAGTCATAATTCCAAACATATAGGCAGACACTCTGTCATGCCCTCCAGGCTTGCTGAGTAAGACTTTTCCCACTATCTCAAGCTTAGGAGCCATTAGGGTTCATAGAATTTGTCTTTAGAAAAGAGAGGTGTCGACACAGAATTTTTGATCTCGAAACTTTGAAAGCGTGTCGACAAACAAAGACAGAACCCTATTTATACATTTCTAATTTTGAAGATGAACAGGCGGGACAGCTAACTTAAAATGTGTCGACACTGGATATAAGTGTCGACACTGACTTATAATGTCTCGACACACATGTGTCGACACAAGTTTAGTCAACAGATTTTATGTGTCGACACTTGGTTATGTGTCGACACAACATAACTCGACACATTGTCGAGACTTTACTTATAAAATTCTGAGTAAAACATAAGTGTCGACACCATATTGGATGTGTCGACACCTACTTGTCATGTGTCGACACGAACATTCTGAAGTGTCGACACCAACATCCTGGATGTGTCGACACCTTTTTCCTGAAGTGTCGACACCACTATTCTGTGTCGACATAGACTTGTCTATGTGTCGACACCTTTTTACTTAGCCAATTTTAATTCTGTAAACTTATTCTAAGTTTATCATTCCTAGTTCAATTTTGAATCTATTGAACTTAGCTTCTTCTAGGGGCTTAGTAAACATATCAGCTATCTGATTATTAGTTTTAACATATTCAAGTAAAATATCTTCTCTTTCTACATGTTCCCTAAGAAAATGATATTTAATTTCAATATGTTTAGTTCTACTATGAGATACAGGGTTATTAGCTATTGAAATAGCACTTGTAGAATCACAGAAAAGTGGAGTTCTACTTACCTGAAATCCATAGTCCTCTAGCTGATGTTGTATCCACAGAAGTTGAGCACAGCAACTTCCTGCAGCTACATACTCTGACTCTGCTGTGGAGATAGCCACACTGGTTTGCTTCTTGCTACTCCATGAAATTAGTCTCCCACCTAGGAATTGACAGGTTCCAGTAGTGCTCTTTCTATCCTCTTTGCATCCTGCAAAGTCTGCATCTGAATAACCTGTTAGATCAAAATCTCCATTCCTAGGGTACCAGAGGCCTAGATAGGGAGTGCCCTTTAGATATCTCAATATTCTTTTGACTGCAGTCAAATGAGACTCTTTAGGGCAGGCTTGATACCTGGCACAAACACATGTAGCATACATGATGTCAGGTCTACTAGCAGTCAAGTATAATAGGGAGCCAACTATCCATCTATACAAGGTTTCATCTATAGGTTTCCCTGCATCATCCTTGCTAAGAGACATACTTGACCCCATAGGAGTCTTCATGGTGCTGGATGAATCCATACCATACTTCCTTATGAGTTCTAGGGTGAACTTGGACTGACATATGGATAAACCACTTTCAGTCTGTTTAACTTGGAGACCCAAGAAAAACTTCAGCTCTCCCATACTACTCATCTCAAACTGACCTTGCATAAGTTTTGCAAACTTTTTGCAAAGGCTGCTTTCAGTAGACCCAAATATAATGTCATCTACATATATTTGGACTAGTATAACTTTGCCTCTAGATTACCTAAGGAATAGAGTCTTATCTATTTTCCCCCTTGAGAATTTGTTCTCAATGAGGAAACTAGATAGGGTTTCAAACCAAGCCCTAGGGGCTTGCTTTAACCCATATAAAGCTTTCCTAAGTCTATAGACATGATGAGGTAGAGTTGGATCAACAAAACCCGAAGGCTGCTCCACATAGACTTCTTCCTTAAGATTACCATTTAGGAATGCTGACTTGACATCCATTTGGTACACCTTGAATCCTTGATAGGTTGCATAGGCCAAGAACATCCTTATGGCTTCCAGTCTGGCTACTGGAGTAAAGGTTTGATCAAAATCAATACCTTCTTCTTGCCTATATCTTTTAGCAACCAGTCTAGCTTTATTCTTAATGATGACCCCTTGTTCATCCATCTTATTCCTGTAGATCCACTTAGTTCCTATCACATTGTGGTCTTTAGGTTTAGGAACTAATTCCCAGACCTTGCACCTCTTGAACTGATTAAGCTCTTCTTGCATTGCTTCAATTCATTGTGGATCTTGTATTGCTTCTTCAAACTTCTTGGGTTCAACTTGTGACAGAAAGCTGGAATAGATTGCAGCATTCTGATTTCTGCTCCTTGTTTGAACTCCTTGTCTTAGATCTCTAATAATCAGCTCTACTGGATGATCTCTAAGATGTCTGTAGGCTGGAGGCATCCTAACTTCTGGTTGAACCACTTCAGCATCTGCATCATGCTGTATACCTTGGATTTCTTCAGCAACTGGAACATGTAGTTCTCCCCCTGGACAACAGCTACTTTCTTCTACTTGCTGTCTTGCAGCAGACACGTCTTCTATAGTAAGCTTGTCCATTTTCTTTGTCAAACTTGTGGGGCTGCATACACTGCTAGACAACTCATTATTAATAAGTTTAGTCTCATCAAAAACTACATGCACTGATTCTTCTACAACTTGTGTAGTCAAGTTATAGACTCTATAAGCCTTACTATTATTGCTGTACCCAACAAAAATTCCATCTTGGGACTTGGCAGCAAACTTAGTTAAGTAAGACTTCCCATTGTTAAGTATGAAGCATTTGCAACCAAAGATCCTAAAATAGGATAGGTTTGGTTTCCTGCCTTTCACAACTTCATAGGGGGTCTTGTTAAGCCTCTTAGTGATGGTAGCCCTATTTATAACATGGCATGCAGTATTAACTGCTTCAGCCCAGAAATATTCTGGCAGTGATGTATCACTTAGTAGGGTCCTACCAGCCTCTATCAAGGTCCTATTCTTCCTTTCAGCAATGTCATTTTGCTGAGGTGTTCTAGGTGAAGAGAATTCTTGAAATATCCCAAAGTCTTCACACAGTTTTGTCATGCTATCAGACTGAAATTCAGTACCATGGTCACTTCTAATTTTGACCACTGTACTATTTAGTTCATTCTGAATTTGCTTGACAAAGCTATAGAAGACACTAGGTGTTTCAGATTTCTGTCTTAAGAAGAACACCCAGGAAAACCTTGAGTAGTCATCTACAACTACAAAGGTATAGACCTTCCTACCTAAGCTGTGAACTGGCATTGGACCAAAGAGATCCATATGCAAGAGGTATAAACACCTCACAGCATCTTTGTTCTCTATGCTTCTAAAGGTGGATTTAGTCTGCTTGCCCTTTTGACAAGCTGAGCAAATACCATCTTTAACACACTTAACTTGAGGACCATTCCTCACTAACTCTTTACTAAAGAGTTTGCTAATAGTCTTGTAGTTAAGATGGGCAAGCCTCTTGTGCCATTTGACACAATGAGAGACTGTCTCATCAGCTACAAGACAAACTGGAGAACCATTGTTCTCAACCATAATGTCTAGGCAGTAGACATTCCTCTTCATATAACCTGTCAAAATGATCTCTTGATCACTTGACCTCTTGATATGACAACCATTTTTAACAAATGAGATGTCATACCCTACATCACTTAATTGACTTATACTTATTAGGTTGTGTTTCAACCCTTTAACATAAGCCACTTGAGTAATGGTAACTAAGTTTATAGAAATGTTACCAAATCCTTTGATGATTCCTTTTTCAGAACCACCAAAGGTTACTTTTGGACCATCTTTTACTGGAATGTAGTCCTTTAGTAATCTTCTTGTTCCAGTCATATGTCTGGAACATCCACTGTCCAAGTACCATGTAGGGGTATGGCCACTTGGACTCACCTGCAAAACAGATTAATGAACCTTAGAACCCAAAGAATTCTTGGGTCCTTGGTACTTGTTAGTCTGTAACTTGACAAAAATACCTACTGGCTTTCCACCAGGTAGCTTGCTACTCACTTTGGCACTAACATTATGCCAACAGTCCACTGCAAAGTGGCCAACCTTGCCACAGCACCAGCATTCAAACTTATTGTACCTTTGCTTAGGTACAGCCTTTGCTGTCTTATCTACAGCAGTCTTGTTGAATGTTGGGGCTTTGCCCTTGGACTTGGACTTGGACTGCTCAGTCCTAGCAGGTCTAATAAAGCCCAGTCCAGCCTTGCCTTTATGATGAACAAAATCATCAATTAAAGGTAACACTGACTTAGGTTTAGAAAACCTAACAACTAAGTCCTTCTCCTTCTGAAGATTGATCTCCAGACTCTTAATTTGATCATTCTTAAATGATATAGTACCCATCTGAATCACTGTTATGTGTTTCAGCCTAGCTATCTCATTCAATTTTTGATCAAATTGCTTCTCAAAATCTGTTGCAGCAGCTTTAAGATCAGCAATTTCCTTTGCCTGACTTTTGGCTAGGGTCTTGCTTTTCTTGTAAGCCTGCAACAGCATCTTATATTCATCTATAAGCTGATGAATATCATCCTCAGACTCAGATACATTCTCATCACTTGATGTAGAAGAATCTGAATCTGAACTAGAACAAGAAACTGAATTTAAACTTGAACTTTGTACCTGACTGGGTCCTGGCTGCTCCAGGATTTTGGCACTCTCTATCAAAGCCATTAGCCCTTGGCATTGACTGTCTTCTTGTTCATAAATAGACTCCATGATCTGCATGAATTCTTCGTCTTCTTCTTCAGCAAACAGCCCTATGTAGGCTTCAGCATCAGACTCAGATTCTGAAGAAGAAATATCTGATAGAGTCTTCTCTTTCTTGGCTACAAAAGACTTCTCTTTCTTGCCTTTGAAATGAGTCTTTTTCCTGTCACCGGATTCTTTCCTCTTCTCTGGACAATCTGCAATAACATGTCGCTGTCTATTGCAGCAATAGCACACTATCTTAGATCCAGTTTCCTTGCTTGACTTTGTCCTCTTCCTGTCATTCTTTGAAGGCTTTTTCTCCTGATAAAAGACTTCCCTTCCCTTTGAAGTAGAAGGTCTTGAACTCCAGTGTTTCTTTTTCAAAAACTTCTGAAAGTGTCTAGTGAAAGCAGCAAAGTCTTCATCACTTTCACTGCTTTCTGACTTGGTGCTGACTGTTTCATCTGACTCTGATTCAGCAATCTTTGGAGGTGGAGTTGGTGATTTATTCCTGCACTTCCTGGGGACATCTGTCTTGAAAGCAACTGATCTTTCCTTGTGCTCAGTCCTTGTTGATTTCTCCTCCTCTTCTCTCACTGTCAACTGCATCTCATATGACAACAACTTGCCAAACAGTGTAGGAGGAGGAACTTCCCCCAACTTAGTCATTTCTCTAATGGCACAGATCTTGGTGTCCCAATCTTTGGTTAGGGACCTTAAGAACTTGTCATTTAGTTCATAGTTACTGAACTCTCTTCCATAAGACATAAGTTCATTAACTATTATGTAGAACTTCTTGTAGCACTCAGTTATGCTATCACCTTTACCTTGTCTAAAACTCTCATACTCCTGATTTAGCAAGGATTTTCTATCTTGTCTTACTTCTTCAGATCCTTCCATATACACTATAAGAGTGTCCCACATCTCTTTGGCTGTCTTACAGTGTATAAGATTCTGAAATGTTGCATCATCAATGGCACTCACTATTATGTTTTGTGCCCTCTTGTCCATTATAGCTAGGACAATCTCATCCTTAGTCATCTCAGAGAAATCCTTTGGAGTTCTCTGATTTGCATCTAAAACTGAAATCTTCATGGGCACATAAGGCCCTTCCTTTACTGTGATGTAGATTCTAGGGTCTGAGGCCTCCATAAACAGCCTTACCCTTTCCTACCAGATCCCAAAAATCTCTTTCCTGCATATGGGTAATTTCATGGAACCCAATTCCTTGTGATTCTCAGAGGAACCCATGTTTCTAGATTTTCTTGAATTTCTTGAATCTGTGTTTTGCCTTACACTGAATCTGCCAAACATGATCTCCTCAGACTGTTAGTCCTTTTTGAGGAACCTCCCTCTGATACCACTTGAAAGATATGGTACCTAAACACCTAGAGGGGGGGTGAATAGGTGACCTAATCCTTTTTACACTTTAATGGCAGCAAACAGTTCTATCACAAAATCTACTTTACTTTTGCACAGCAATAACACAGCATACACAGTCACAGCACAATCACAACACAGCATACACAAGGTTTTATAGTGGTTCCCCAATCTTTGGGTACATCCACTTTCCCCCTTCGCCTATCTAGCAGTGTACTAGATTCGGCCAAACTCCTCCACTGTCTCAGAACCCAAATTGGTTCCTACACCTCAGGCCCAAGGCCTTACAACTCAGCTTTATCCCAAAGCCTACACTCAACCAATCAAGGCCTACACCCAGCCAACCAAGGCCTACACTCAGCCAACCAAGGCCTACACTCAGCCAACAAGGCCTACACTCAGAGATCTCAATCTCCTACACTCAGGCTCTCAAGCCCTACCCTCAGCCTTTATAAATTCAGGCTTACAATTCACTCAGATCCAAAGGATCCTACAAGTAAAAAATGTATTACAGATATTAACTCTACAACTCAGAAAAAAAGAGGGGAGTTGAGAGTTTCTTGATGAGTTCTTGGAAGAACTCAGCTGGATTCACTCTGACTTAGCTTTCTTCAAAGTTTCTTGAGTAGAACTGAATAAGACTGAATCCTCCTGCAGTTGTTCCTTGACCTCTGCCACTTAAGATCCAGAATTGAATCTGAATCCTTCTTCTCAGCCTAGTTCCAGAGGCTGATTTCTTGGATGGAGCCCTCTCTCTCCAACTTCTTAGATCTGCACTTGGACTGCAAGATCTTCTTGTGTTGATACTCTGTGTACCACTTGTTCTTCAATAATGTGATGCACTTCAATTCTTTGAACAACAATCTGAACAACTGTTGAACAACCACTTTCTGTAAACTGTAGGTGCCTATTTATAGGCCTTCTTCATGGTAACCGGCAGGTCCGGTCCATAACTGACTTCTGATATCTCTGACAGGTGCTGTAGACCGGCTGGAACGGCAGCTGTCAAGTCATCCAGTCATTTCTTGAAAATCTCTAACTGTCTGTAAGTGTCGAGACTTTCTGTCTTTAAGTGTCGACACTTATAGTACAAGTGTCGACACATGTTGTGTAAGTGTCGACACAAGTCTACAAGGTGTCGACACAACTCCTTGTATGTCTCGACACAGAATCTTCTGCATGTGTCGACACTGAAATTGAGTGTCGACACAAGTACTTGTTCTTCTAGCTTTTGCTGAATTCTTCTAAGTGTCGACACATCTCCTTTGTGTCGACACAACTTCTTGTGTTGAATCTGTCAAGTGTCGACACTACTTCTTGGTGTCGACACATAGTCTTCAATGTCGATACTTGCTGAGTGTCGACACAGCTCCTTGTGTCGACACACCTTCTTCTTGTTGAGACTTCAGCTGAGTGTCGACACATTCCCTTAGTGTCGACACTTGTACTTAGAATATTTTTTGTTGATCTTTCTGATCTTTGCTAAGTGTCGACACAGCTCCTTGTGTCGACACTTTCTTCAAGTGTAGAGTCTTTAGCTGAGTGTCGACACATTGTGCTGGGTGTCGACACTTACTTCATGTGTTGACTCCTGGTTGTGTGTCGACACATTGTGCTGGGTGTCGACACATACTTCAAGTGTTGACTCTTCTGTTGAGTGTCGACACATTGTGCTGAGTGTCGACACTTGTATTTAGTCTCTGCAGACTTTTGCTGAGTGTCGACACAGCTCCAAGTGTCGACACTTTCTGGTGTAGACACAGCTTCACTGGGTGTCGACACAGCTCCTTATGTCGACACTTTCTGTCTGCACTTTCCTTCACTAAGTGTCGACACAGCTCCAAGTGTCGACACTTTCTGTCTGGTGTCGACTCTGCATCCCAAGTGTCGACACAATGACTCCAAGTGTCGACACTGCTTGTCTGGGTGTCGACACAAGTCTTCTTAAGTGTCGACACTTTCCCTCTTGGTGTCGACACATGGACTTAGAAACTTTTTGCTTCAGTCCAGTGATTACATAACCTGCACAAGTAAACTCAACATACATCAAGTACATTATGATGTATATCATTGAGTTGGGTGAGGCTTCTTCAAATCAGGTAAATTTGACCAATGTACCCAACAGAGCCGCCACACAGAACTCTTGTCAAGGCCCCACCCGCTCATGGTCTTAGACCCGGGCTTGCCTGCAGCTCTGACTTCTCGCATCAGGATTCCGTCTCACACACTGACCGATTCTAAGAACCCTTGTTGGACCCCAACCGCTCATGGCCTCATTTCCCGGGCTTGCCCCATGCTTGGCATTCTCGTCAGTCTCACAGAAGGGGACTAGTCTCGCCGAGACAGTCTCCCCACATGACTTGCACGTCACGGGATAGCCAGCCGACCACGGAGACAAAGCCGCGCCTCAACACATCACAATCCATAATCATTCCCACACTAATCCCTCGTTTGTACTACAATGTCCACCAAGAAAACCATCTACTGCCACTGCGGATCTAACCTTGTCCACCAAGAAAACCATCTACTGCCATTGTGGAGCTAACCTTGTCCGGTTCGGCTGCACATACTCACTCGAGAAAAGAGGGAAAACACAAACATCACAAACGACATCTTGTCGCAACGAATTTCTACAAATTCCTTAAAGCTCGTTATACAACATCACCCTGTCGGACTAACGATCGCGACCACGGCTTCACCCACCATGCCTAATCCACTAATAGAGCGGATCTCTAATGTAAAATCATACCGGGGACAGACTCAATCGACCCGGAGGTTCCTCGTTAACCATTATGACCCAACCCCTCTCATTTGAGAGATTTGGTGCCCAAAAGCTTGAAAAAAAGATGCTGAACACGCATCCTAAAACCGAGAGGAGAAGTGTTGTTACCTTACGACCCCTCTTCCTAGCCATGGAAACTTAGCCAGATGAAAACCACCGCAACGGACTTGCCTCTGCGGATCCGGACTCGGCTCGCGATTTGAGGCCCCGAAGCTTCTCCGGCAGCTGGATCTCTCCTTCACCTTCTTCCTTGCTCTCCCTTCTCTCTAGAACTTAGAAAGAGAGTACTTGATGAAGAATGAGGGTTTCCAAACCCTATTCCAGGACATAACTCAGCAAGGACAGCCCTGGACCATCAAATCCCAAAAGAAGGTAATGAATGGCCATGATTCGTGCTTAAAACCAAAATTCCTGGGCCGAACACGGCTTGAGACACGCCCGTGTCCAAGGCCATTGCCTCAATTGACGCCGAAACCGTCGCACCCAGAACAAGACACGGGCTCTAAACACGCCCGTGTCAAAGTTGACACGCTCGTGTCACTAAGTACACGACCGTGTGCCTGGGCGTGTTCCTCCATCGACACAGGACCAGACACAACCCGAGGAGAACAAGGGTACGCAACACGCCCGTGTCACATTTGACACACCTGTGTCAAACACGAACACGCCTGGGCTCCAGGCCGTATTTATCCCCTCACACGGCCCGGCTAACAACATAAGTAGGACACGGCCTGTGGACACGCCCGTGTCTCAGGCCGTGTTCGTCCTCTCGACGATCGTCGAGCACATTTTCGTCGACCATGCGAAAATCATCGAACCTGAACACGACACGGCCATGGACATGCCTGTGTCTAACGCCGTGTTCATTGTCTCAACACTTCGTCAAGCTCAGTTTGTCGACCACCCGAGTTCTTTGTCGAACCCGAGCACTACACGACCATGGATAAGCCTGTATCCTAGGCTGTGTGACCCTTGCCAAGACCCAAACTTGGCTCTGAACGCTCTCTATCCCTCTTTCGAATTTTGGGGCATTATAATTACCGTGCTTGCTAGTCTAGAAGAACCCTCTTGGATTTCCCTTACTCGAGAACATCAGAATTATGATCCTGATTTGTTGCACCTCCGGAATAGAACTGTGAATGGATAGCCACCGGATTTCTCCTTGGATGATTTGTTTACCTTGAAGTATCGGGGTAGATTTTGTGTCTCCGCCTTTGGCGACATTCCGGCTAAGATCTGTGTTGAAGCTCATGGTTCCAGTGTAGCCTTCCACCCTGGTTCCACTAAGATGTAAAAAGATCAAAAGCAAATTGTTTGGTGGTCTGCGATGAAGAATGATATCGCAAAGTTTATATCAGAATGTTATACGTGTCAGCATGTTATGGCTGATCATAGAAGGTCGGGTGGTAAATTAACACCGCTTGATATTCCAAGTTAGAAATGGGAGAGTATTTCAATGTATTTCATCACCGGTCTACCAAAACCTCCCCATGGGCATGACTCTGTTTGGGTAATAGTCGATAGATTGACATAGTGTGCTCACTTTGTTCCCTTTAAGATTGGGTCTTCGATGAAGAATATAGCTGAGCTATATCTTGAAGAGGTCATCAGATTACATGTAGTGCCTGTCAGAATTGTATCAGATTGAGATTCCAGAATTACGTCTCACTTTTAGAAGAGTTTACAAGAAGGGTTGGGTACCGATTTAAGGTATTCCACCGTCTATCATCCGCAGACGAATGGTCAGACGGAAAGGGTAAATCAGATCATTAGATATGATCAGGTGTTATATTTTGGATCAAGGTGGTGCTTGGGACGAGCGTCTCAGACTCATGGAGTTTGCGTACAATAATAGTTATCAAGAGAGTGTGCAGATGGCCCCATTTGAGGCCTTATATTGGAGGTGTTGTAGAACTCATTTGTTTTGGGCTAAAGTTGGTGAGAGACCGTTCCTAGGTCCGGAAGCCCTTGAGCAGATGAATTGTGTCGTAACTCATATTTGAGAGAAACTCCATGTAGCTCAAGAGCATTATGAGAAGTATGTTAATCGACGAAGGATCGATCTGAAGTTTGTTGTTGTAGACTTGATTTTTCTGAAGGTTTCTCTGATGTCTGGAGTTAAAAGGTTTGGAAGGAACTACAAGTTAGACCCTCAGTACATGGGACCTTTCCAAATTCTTGAGCGCATCGGAGTGTCAGCTTATAGGCTGGATTTGCCTGCGACCTTCCCCGGTGTCCATGATGTGTTCCATGTGAGCCATTTGCGGAAGTGTGTTTGTAATGATCGTCAAGTCCTTGACTCGGTGCCCCAGATTCAGCCCAATCTTTCGTATGTGGAAGAGCCTGTTCGTATTCTGGATTCTCAAGAGCGTGTGTTGTAGAGAAATATCATCCCCATAGTCAAGATTCTTTGGAGAAATCAAGATGTTGAGAGTGCGATGTGCGAATTGGAATCGGCGATGAGGGAATCTCATCTGCATCTCTTCTCTTAGTTTCGGGTATGTCTTTATGTTTTCAGTAATGTTTGATTTTCTCATTTTTGGTTTGGTTTTATAGTTATGTTAATTTTTGGGACGAATCTTCTTTTTCGGGGGAGTGACTGCAATGCCCCCGATTTTTCGATGATTTTATTTGAATGGGAATCATCATATTTATGACGTCGTGGCGTTAATTTTAACGTCGAGTTGACGGCGCAATGCCGTTAAGGCATTTTCGCATATGTGCGGTCGAGTCGGTCAAATTCTTGTTGTAATGGGAAAATTTTGCATTTGAATTTTAAGTTAGACTTGCTCGTCATGTTTCGTCGCGATCCAAGCGATATTTGGGTCTCGGCGATTTTCCGAAGTTTTGTGGAATTTATGTTCGCCGTAAACTTTAAAAATTTATATCTCGAGAATGGCTCGTCGGATTTTTGTTTTGACTTCGCCGTTGTGTTCGCAGCATCAGTGTTCGTCTACGGTGCGAGTTTCATTTAATTCAGCGCGTGTTTGGGACTCTAGTTTGAACTCGCGTTTCCTTATTCAAAAATATATAAATATGATTATTTTAATATTATAGTACTATTAAAAAATGTCTTTTACTATTCATTTATATAGTTTAATTTTTTGGATATATTTGCAAAAAAGTTACTGTTCATGCAAATAAATTGTCTGATACTCGAGTGATCGTTTCATTATACTTGAGTGATTGTTTCATTATACTCGATTGATCGTTTCAATGTACTCGAGTGATCATTTCAATGTACTCGAGTGATCGTTTCATTGTACTCGAGTGATCGTTTCACTGTACTCGAGTGAACGTTTCATTGTACTCGAGAGAACGTTTCATTATACTCGAGTGATCGTTTCATTGTACTCGAGTGATCGTTTCATTGTACTCGAGTGAACATTTCATTGTAGTCGAGTGAACGTTTCATTATACTTGAGTGATCGTTTCAATGTACTCTAGTGATCGTTTCATTGCACTCGAGTGATCGTTACATTGCACTCGAGTGATCGTTTCACTGTACTCTAGTGATCATTTCACTGAACTCGAGTGATAGTTGCAGTTTACGTTCAGGCACATTTTTAAGTGTCAAAACATCATCGCATAAAAAAATAATTAACATTAAATTTGTTCGTCTCGATGGGATCTACAACTTTCATGCTGGGCACTTTTTGATTTTAAACCATCCTAAACCTCTATTTTCATTTTCCGCGCACACGCTCGTAAATATTCCGTTTTTAGACAAAACTTTTTATAAATACATATATATATACTCTTATACTTAGGGTAATTAGAGAAAAAACGTCATCTTCTCCAAAATTATGAACTGAACCAGAGAGATGTAGGCGAGAGAGAGGAAGCCGTTCCTGAATCTTCCGGTGGCCGCCGACGGTGCTCTGGGGCTCGAAATCTTCAACCGAATATAGATTTGGAAAGCTCTCGTCGAGAGTTATGCCATCGTGGTAAAACTTTTCCCGTTTCTTGAGTTTTGTCGTTAGGGTTTTTCGGCCCTAACCTCTATTTCGGCCATTTTTGTTTATATTTCAACTTCTCCCATTTTCTTTTGCCCCGATCTGCGACGTGGAGTGATTTGGAGGATTTTTTTCTGGTAAAACCAAGGCAAGTGATGGTTCTACTCCCCTCTTCTCTTCTTTCTCATGATCTGTTGCAACTCCTAATTTCATTTGTTATTATCATAAATTTCTTATTAAAGTATAGTCCGGCCTAAATCTTTTGTCTATATCAACTTGTTAACAATGTTCTTGTTCATTTTAAGTTTAACCTTGTAAAGTAATTCATATTTTGATGATATGGTTGTATCTTGCTCATGTTAACCGTTCCTCAATTATTATGTTGGATGCGTTAGAGTTTCATCTAAGATTGTAAATCATTCCTAAAGGTTGATCAACCGCATCTTGAATCTAGAAATGTCAAGTAGAATCTGACGTGTCAAATCTCGAGGTATATGTGGTGGTTTTTTGTGGGTTTTCTTGATTGCGAGTGTTAGTGGACGAAACCACCTCCGCAATGCTTAATTCCTTTATTAGTACCTTGTGGAAGTCTACCAGGTTTTTAGGCGTCTGCGGTGTATGGTGGAGACTATGAGACTGCCTCACAGTTAGACGAATATTATATTCGTGAGGGTGTGTCCATTTGAGTGACCACCTCTCCCGTGTTTTTGGGTAGAGTCGACCACAGGTGCCTAATAAAGGTTTTGTACTTCTTCCTTATGATTTATTCATGTTGTCATCTTATAGCCTCGTGCGTCTGGTGTACTCTTGTTGTATGTGACGAATCACGTAAGAGTTCTTTTCCTGTTGATGCCTTGTTTTCTTTTGTGTAATTTACTTCAGTGCTTTTGATATTCGGTTGATACCCCTTTTGACCTTTGTTTATTTTGGCTTATTTTTCTGCCACCATTTGTACCTTCTTGCTGAGGTGTTCTATCTTTGGAATGCCTCAGGTTCAGAGCAGTAGCAGATAGCAGAGCTGGTTTTTGAGTTTCTGGGCGGCACTGTTGGCCGTGGTTGTTGCCTCATCTTAGCGAGGTAGACTGTTGTTTGTTTTGTTTTACTGGTTCAGACATTCCATACTGTTTGTTGGTTCGTGTCAGTTTGTTGATGCACACAGAATTATTATTTTTAGATACTTGCTAGCTGCTTAGTTTTTTATATGTGGATGTGGATTACTTGCTCTCTGTGATGATTTATGCTAGAAATACATGTTAGGTATTTTCAAGAATAAAATCTACTACTATTACTTCATGCATTGCATAATTTAAAACTCTAACTTATTATATTTAACGACCATAAAAGCTATCTTTACTACTATTATAAATTTAGGGTCTTGCATAGCATGAGTTGTTCTTTGGGTACGTTTATACTCATATAGGATGTTGGAGTCAATCTAAACAAGTATCTTCCGCAGCGTATAATTATATTTTGATTCGTGAACTAGAGAGCCACTAAGCCGAGGGATATGTCTAACTACTGCACTTAAACTGATTTTACCATAAAATAACTTAAAGAATCTTTCTTCATGATTAAGTAGGTGTTTGTCTGAGCGTCCGCAGTTATCCCCTACTGATATGGGATCATGACGTGCATTTTCCCTTACTCTGATAAGTTATTATATGCGGTGAAAATGGGGGTTGTGACATTCAGGTCGACGATCTTCCCTCTTCTCTCAAGTTCTCTAGTCGACGAAATTCTATCTCAGGTCGACGAACTTGGAGCTCAAATTTGACAGACTATTTTCCAAAACAACTTTCTCTGAGCTCAGCTCGACAAAGACGATTTCTCAGCTCGACGAACTTGAAGTTTAGGTCGACGAAATCTGTCCTGTGTTCGATGATTTCTCTCAGTATCAGTTTGGCATTTTCCCTTGTTTTGATTTCAGTTTGGATTATTCTAACGATGTAATTCTCTGATAATTAATGCTCATATTCTCAAGAATATAGTTGTTGCTTGGCAGCATTAATTATGGATTTCACAGAGCAAATTACTTGACTTATTTACTGAGACAGTTGAGGAAATACATTTAAGACAAATTCCAGCCATTCAACTCCCAAGATTTCAGCATTAAATTCAGGAATTCTTTTTCAAATTTAAAATGGCAGAAATCCTTCAATATATAAGAAGAAAATTCTTCTCTTCAGAAAAACAAGGAGTTACAAGAGATCTTTTACACAACAACTGATACAAGTTTTGCAGAGAAAAAGATTGTTATCTATAGGAAATTGAAGAACAACATCAATACACAGATCCTTAGTCTTCTTTAGTTTCTGCTTCAGGCTTCAAAAGGACAACTCATCAACACCAGTCCAAGAAGTTTCTGAAGATATCCATCAAGGCCTACACCCTATGCAAAGCTCTCATCTTCCCGAACCCTGTTCTTTCACCTCAGGGGGAGCTTTGACAACATCATCCACTAAAGTCTTCTCAGTTGTTTGAGAAAAAGAAAACAACATCACTTTTCATTTTCAACTGTGTACAGGTTATAATTCCTTCAAAAGTTAACCCCTTTGGTTTTTGGGCACCTGATCAAAATCTCAAAAAGGGTTGTGAGATCTCCCTTGAAATAATAGATCTTGTGGTGACAGGGCACCTGAGCAAAAACCTGTCATGGCAGGGCACCTATAAAAAACTTGTTAGTGGATTCCTACAAGGGTGGTAGAAGAGTAGATGTACCCAAGTTTAGGGGAATCATTATAAATTTATTGTGTCATTTGGATTGCTCTATTGCTTATTTCTGTATGATGTGATTCTTTTTGTTTGCATATCTCTTTATACATATACTTATCACTTATTTTAATCTACTGTAAAAATTGATTAAAGTTTTAAAATACTCTATTCATCCCCCCCCCTCCTAGAGTTAAAGCAGATCTATCCCTCACTTTCAAAGAGGAAGGCTATTGCAGTGCATCGCGATGGCGTTGGTTCGGTGCATCATTTGAGTTCTCAGGGCAAGACTGTTCCTTTTGTTGGTTGAGGCAGGCTTACTTCCGAGGTACAAGTGCTCGGGTGTTCTGCCCCCCCCCCCCCCCCCCCCCCCCCGCCGGCTCCTCCTGCGGAGGCGGCTACTCCGAGGTAGTCTTCTTCTTTGAAGGCGATGAATGAAGTGGTAAGTGAGTTTAATTATTTCTGGTTCTCCTTTATTGTTATGTTTGTGTTGATCTTTCCTCCATCTCTTTCTTGTAGATTGAGGCCCAGGCTCAGATTGTCATTACTTGGAATGATCATTGTGTAAGCTTGAAGGGTGGGTATCTGGCTCTTCATGAGAAGTTTCGTCCAGCGGCGAGCCCGCTTGCTACTTCGAGAGACGATCATGATCAGGACATTTCCCAATTTCGTCGAATTGGTTCAGAGTTAAAAGCGGAATTTGAAGAGACTCGAGCGTCTTTGGAGGTGGAAAATCTCTGGTGGAGAGGACCGTGCGGATACTGAAGCATGCCCAGAAGGAGACTTTTCGTTTAGAGACAGAGCTTCATGCGGCGAAGGCCCAAGTGGAGACATTATCTTCGGATAGTCACGTGTCAAAGTTGAAGGCCGCTAGACTTGCATAGTACATGGTGTCTTTAGATTACATGTGGGATCGTTGCTTGATTGGAGTGGAGGTTCGTGATGAGATCTGTACCAAGTAGATGGAGACTCAGATGGAGGATGTTCGTGAACTGGCGCTTAGGCGTGGAGTATCGAAGGCTATTTGTCTTGTTGACAGGAGCTTGGGATGCGACGTATCTGGCTTTAGTTTTGATGATATCTCTGGCAATGAGTGTTCTGATATCCACACGGATGATATATAGCGGCATTATATTCTTGTATTTGCGTGTTTTCTTTGGTTTAGTCTGTTGTATGTTTGTCTTTTGCTTTTTGTTATGTATGGTGCATACTTGTTATCACTCTTTTATATAGCGCATTTGTGACTTTACTTGATATGATAGCATTGTCCTTGGTCTTTTATCTTTTGTGGCCTAAGTCTTGGCGGCTGCTCAAGAGAGAATTACTAGAGAATGTAAATATATGATCCGTGTATTACAAGGAACGCGTTACCCGAGGGCAGATGTGGTAAAGAGCGCGCTGCCTAGAAGCAGTTGTTATAAGGAGTGCGCTGCTCGGAGGCAGTTGTTGTGAGGAGCGTGGTGCTCGGAGGCCGTTTCTATGAGGAGCGTACTGCCCGGAGGTAGTTATTGTGAGGAGTGTGCTGCCCGGAGACGGTTGTTGTAAGGAGCACACAGCCCGGAGGCAGAAACTATTAGGATTGTGTTGCCCGGAGGTAGTTTCTGTAAGGAGCATGCTGCCCTGAGATAGTTGCTGTAAGGAGCCCGCTTCTGAGAGGCAGTTGCTATAAGGAGCACGCTGCCCAGAGGTAGTTTTTATAATTAGTGCGCTGCCCGAAGGCAATTGCTGTAAGGAGCACGTTGCCCAGAGGCAGTTGCTGTAAGGAGCGCGGTGCCAGGAGGAAGTAGCTGTACAGAGCGTGCTACCTGGAGGCAGTTGTTGTGAGGAGAGCGCTGCCCGGAGGTAGTTGCTGTGAGGTGTGCGCTATCCGAAGGTAGTTGCTGTCAGGAGCGCGCTGCCTAGAGGCAGTTGCTGTGAGGTGCGTGCTGCCTAGAGGCAGTTACTGTTAGGAGCGCACTGCCCGGAGGCAGGTGTTGTAAGGAGCATGCTGCCTAGGGGTAGTTGTTGTAAGGAGCGCGCTGCCCGGAGGCGGTTGCTGTAAATGTAAATGGACACCTTTACACTTGGGCGAAGTGAGTATGCATTTCAAACCACACGCAAGATGCTAGCCTTCTATAGGCCTTAAATGAGAAAACTTTAAAAGTTATTAAAGTTACATTCGTGAGACTGTTCTTGTGGAAATTTACATGAAGATTTCATATGAAAGTAAAATTGATAAACACTATAATGGGCAGAGCCCTGCAAATAGGTACGATGCCATCTCTCAGGCTGGTCGACTTAGGGGTTACCCCCAAGTCCGTTCTAGCAAGCTGTTGGCTGATTTCCTATCCACGGACTTGGTGCTTATCCCCATAAGAATCTCCCCAGGTGGCCTTGTTTGATGAGATACTCGATCTCCGCCTTAAGCTTTGAGCAATCTTTTGTGTTGTGTCCTCATCCATGGTGGAACTCACAGTACTTTATTTGGTCCCCCGCATTTTTAGCAGGGGGTCTGGGCTTGCGGAACACCTCGCTGCTTTCGATTACATAAAGCACATTTGTTCTGGAGGTATTGAGAGGCGTGTATCTCAGGTGATGACAAGATCGCGGGTTGAAGTGACATTCATTATTTTTCCCCAGGTGTGATGATGCTTCTTGTTCCCTTCTCCTTTTTATGCCTTTATCTCCTTTTTATGCCTTTATCGAATTGTTTTTGATGTGTCTCAATTGCTTCATCGACTGCAATCTGGGCTTCAACTCGTCGTATTAGATCATGATAACTTGATGTTGTTTCTTTCATTAATGCTGAATAGAAGCGATCGGGGCAGAGTCCTCCTAAGAGGAAGCCTCGTAAGAGCTTGGGGCCGATACTCGGGATCAGTCGTGCTTCTGTAGTGAAATGAAGGAAAAAAATCTATGAGGGTTTCTCCTTCACTTTGGCGGATCCCAAATAAGTGGGGAAAATCTTTAACTATTCGACGGCTGGCGATGAACTGGTCCGTGAATTATTGTAATAGTTCTGCGAAATTCTTTATCTCCCCCTCCTTCAAAGATAGGAACCAGGTGCGAGCCTGTCCTTTCAAAGTCATTGGGAAAGTTTGGCACAACAGTTGATCTGGCGCATTGCAAAGTTGCATCATGATTGCGAAGTGACTTCCATGCACTAACGGGTCACTTGAACCATCGTACGTCTCGATCTTTGCGAGCTTCAAACTATAGGGGATTAGATGTATTAGGACCTCAAGTGCAAATGATGAGGAATGGTGGAGGGGGCAGCTGGCTGAGGTGGCACATCACTTGGCTCGCTCACATTCTTCTGTGATTAAGTTGAGAACTTCTTCGCACATGAGCGTCTCATCAAGGCCCACTATTTCAGGGGAGTTGTAGTGACTTTGAGCTTTAGGTCTTCTTCCTGAACGGGCTCTATGGCCTTGGACCTCTGCATAGGGGGTATTTCTTCAGGTATGATGACATATAGGTGAGGGAGAACTGGACCAACCTGCCCCGAACTGTTGTCCCTTTTGTGGTACGGGCAACTTCTCCCACCATGGATTCTAATTTCGAGTATCGTTCTGTCAAGGGTATTGTCTTCTGACGATGCTGGGAACTCGCTTCCCTCATTCGGTGTCAAACTATTGTGGTCTAACTCGACGTCCCGGTCGGGCCGGAATAACCTGGACCGTCTTAGCTCTTGGAACGGTCAAGCGCGCATACAGTCAATGATGTAGATCGATTGTACACATAAAGATTTAACGTGGAATAACCCATCAACCGGGTAAAAAACCACATGACTAGATCTTTGCCGATCAAAGTCCACTATTTCGCGACTATTACAGCTTGTTTGCAAAATTGAGGGTGACAGGACATGTAAGACCCCCCTCCCTGAACGCAAAACACGGCACGAGGGGAGTCTTATGCCCAGAATAGCCACCTTGCGGTAACGTTAGCACACGGGCTAACTTGTACCACAAGACACCTATTGTCACAACTCGCATTTTCTTAACGATTAAATCGTATCAGATCAAGATAAAACACTTGTCGTGATGTCACGTCGTACAGGGGATAACTACACACGTTCAGGCAAAACTCCAGACTTTAGATTTTAGGGAAAATTCATAGTTTAATATGAAAGAAAACCAGTTATATTTAATGGTCGTATACCTCAGCATAGTGGATCAGCCAGTCCACAATTAAATATATATTTATACACAGCAGAAAAATACTTTGGTTAAGTTGCTTTGACATCCTAAATGAGCATAAGTGTCCCCGAGGGACGACTCATGGTATGCACGACTCTAAGGTTAATATAGTATATATAAAAATATAGTCTTTACGCTATTAGGAAAAGTAATGTCTTAGTTTTATAAATATGATGTGCATGAGATACATATAGTAATGCTTTAGGGTTTAAAATACCTAACATGCAACCTAGCATAAATCCTTCCCAGAAAACAAGTGAACAACCTCAAATAGACAAAAGTAGCAGTTTTAGTTCATACCCATTATCATAAGTAAGCCACCAGTGGGCGTCAACAACCTGACACGAACCCACTGGTGAGTATGCATGTCTATACAGAAAGGAAGAAAACTATCTCACAAGATGAGGAACAACAATCTCAGTTTCCCAGGAGGCCACAAGCAAGCTCCACAAGAGTACTAACCGCTTAATCAGCTACCACCTAAACCTGAGGCATTCAAAGGAAGAACACCTCAGCAAGTATAAAATCAAAAGAAGTGGAGCATTAGATTCATGAATAAATAAAGAAGGGTTTACCAACCCGGCAACAAAATACTATCAGTAGAAGAAAAGGCTTCACAGTAAGGAAAGAACACTGTCTAAAGAGCAAATAAAAAAAACACACCAAGTGTGAGTACAATAGTAACATGCCCTACAAAAGAAAAGAACCTGCAGCAGCAACAAGACATATTTATACCAACAGAAATAGCCATAAGAAATGAAAGGAACTAACAGTCATAATCTTTGTGAATTATTGGCCGTGGTGAAAACCTTGGGTCGGAGTGGGCAGCGCAGCCCTCACTAACAACCAGACCCAAAAACACACCGGGGTGAAAACAACCGGTGGCAGCTACAGGGTCCACACACCTAACCATACCAGCCCAACACGGCCTAGGTGGTGGTGGACACAGCTCATCACACATAATTCACCCCTTATAGAGCCCACAAAACCACACCACCTGCCATAATCCACGAGTCGGCATCCAAGCAAAACTAGCCAAACACCCAACACCCCCTAGGGAAAAGCCACACTAACAATCCTAAGGAAACACACCAACCAAGGCAAAAGCATCGAGTCCACTCGATGCGGTGTTAAGTGAACTCCACTCACTCAACGCCAAACCTGAGGCGGCGTTGAGTGAGCTTCACTCACTCAGTGCCAAACACTGGCCAGGGACGGCGTCGAGTCCACTCGACGCAGCGTTGAGTGAGATCCACTCACTCAACACCAAATGACTTAGCAGCAAAACCTTCGCTGGATGATGGCGTTGAGCGAGCTCGACTCACTTAACGTTGTCAATGCTTTTCTACTTAGCCGCAAAAACTAACTTCGGTGTTGAGTGAGTTCACCACACTCAATGCTAAAAAAGCCTAACAGCCAAGGTGTTGAGTGAGGTCCACTCACTCAACGCTTTTGACTTAGAATAAATTTGAATTTTTAACAGCTAAAACCTCTGCCTAAGCTCACTCAACACATGGAAATAGAGAAATTGAAATTTAATTCCAACTCTCTCGCCTACACTTTCTACCCGGCCACAGCAGCTATCTGACTTATACTACAACTAAAAACAGCTATACCCTACCTCCAGCTACCAACTGGACACCAAATCGAGAATAAAGAGGGAGATATTAGCCAAATTCTTAGACAACCGAACTGGACAAGGCTGAAGTAAAGAAACACTGCTGCACTAGCTCCTAAAAGCAAAAACAGAGCTAATTACAGCAAATTAACAAAGTAAAAGGGGTCAAATTAGCAAGGTCAAGGAGCCACTTGCCTCACCGCCAAGATGTAGCAGCTGCAACAAAAAATCTGGCTTTGGAGGCAAGATCAGCCACCTAAGGGTCAAAAACAGAGCTTTTAGAGAAGAAGAAGAAGAGAAACTGAAAACCCTAACTCCTAGAAATAGCCCTAGAACAAGCATAACTTACCTAGGAAGAAAGATCTAGACGAGAGCAAGCCAAATCTTCAAACACACGAGGAAACCGAGCTTAAATCCTCCAACAATCACCGGCCAAAGCTCCAGCGCCTCCGCCTCGGGTTCAACTCGCTAGAAGCTAGCAGCAGCTCGGGAAATGGAGAAATGTGGAGAAGAAGCAGCTTGTCCTAAATATATATCCTCCCACTAACTCATCCTATAGCTAATAAAATAATAAGCATAAGCAAACAGTCGGCCACTAGCTAAACTGACTTAACCAACCAAGCTTATAAATATATAACTATTACTATACAGCAAAATCATTAGCTTCAATACGAATATAATAGCTGCAACAAAACTCTTCATTATATACATCATTCTGTACAACATAAACTATCAGCTAGTTATCTAAACATATATATATATATATATATATATATATATATATATGAAATGAAAACAGGTAAACAATTAGCCTAAAAATAGGGCACCAGCCCTACCAAGCTCGGCCACTCAAGGCCATGCACAGCAAAAGAAACTACTACTAGATAACAGGCAAACGTCGAAACGACGCGAAAACAAACAATCTTGGATTTCGACAAAACTCGCACCGTAGCTAAACACCCATGCTATGAAAACAACGACGAAGTCGAAAACAACATCCGACGATCAAACACTCGGGCAAACACCTCCCAAGCCAAAGTACAAGCATTCCCTGAGAGACTCAGCTGAGTCACCAAAACAGACTCCGACTAGCTGGGGAATCTTGCAAACAGGCTACAAATAGGCCACTCAAGGAACCTAAAGAGCTAAGACCATGCTCTAACAATGACAAAAGGCCAGAAACGCATCATCGTAACTCCAAACAACGATCAAACAAAACACAGAAAAACCGGGGGCGTTACACCTATCCTGCCAGCTATAACCAATATCAACCAATGTTAACCCTACTAAGAATATAAAACAGAAATCAATACACACATAAGTAAAATAGTCCAAAAAGTACATCAATAAAAAGAAGCTACAACAAGCATCTATATTAAAAGAGTACAAGTAAAACTTGCCCAAAGGGGCTACATCATGAGTCTCTCAAAACTCACATCAGTCACTGATGGTGGCAATGGCACCGTCCCTTCAGGCCCTGTCGTCCTGGCCTAGCTGTCCTTCTACATAACCTGATGCTGCTCTGTCTGCGGGGTTTCCTCCTAAAAAGAAGACGTAGCAATCGTTAGTCATAAGACTAAGTGGCTATCACATCCGCTCCCCCGACAACTCCTCGGCACCGGGCGGAGAAAAGAATAAGGGTACAATGTATATAAATAAATCAATAGTACAAATAGGTTGTGTAGAGTGAGCAATATCAAGGATATCAGCAATATAATAAATGAGTAAACAATCTACTCTAGAAGTTCTATCATCTACAGCAGTATATGAAAAATGTAAAGCTACAATAGAAAGTAACTCAACTTATATGAATGCCCATACAGACATATAAATGGAGGACCGGCTCAGTAGTAATGTAACTCATCGTATAAGAGTGCCCATACAAACTTATACGATGAGGATCTTGTGTGTGCAATATAATATAATGCCATGAATGCAATGCAATGACTCACCCATGATCACGCACATGTAACTGCTATGTCGACATAGACTTGTAGTTCACACTTTTCGAGCAGGTAGGTAACCTCTCAAGCATCAACTGTCGTGGCCAGTCGGTGACAGTAGAGCGAGTTTCTACACTACTAGGCGGGCATCCACACTACCAAGCCTAGGCCTCTGTATGCATCAATGCTAAGAACATAACAACGGAGCTCACATGCGTAGTACAGCTCAGAAGGGGTCTTGGGTAGATGTGCACCAAGATCCCAGCCCAACTAGCTTATATTCATGGCATGGAAGGTGCTTCTGTGAACAAATAACCAAAGAACCAAGGCCAACCATCCACTACCTTGGAGGGTGCCTTGGGAAGTGAGCACAGAGGACCAAGGCCCAATCGTACAAGTCTAGCTGTCAACTCCCATCGGTGTGACGACTGGCGAGCCCGTAGACCTGCCATAATATCCATAACCCGGGATTACGACACCGCGTGTCGACTCACACCACATGCATTTCACATACGGGGCTCCACATTGAGCCCCCTTTTCATTATTCACATTTCGTGCTCAACAACACTCAAGAGCTCCACACAGAGTCTCCTACCAATACATAATTCTAGTGTACCAACACACACGCACTTTCAACCCTTCCCCATTTTCGTGCATCCAAGTACACCAATGGTTCACCACCAAAATAATGGTACTCCACACATATTATTCAATCATTTGGTTATCATAATTACATGTATACTATGATCACATGACTTTAACATCACTGGTTACAATTCTTTTTCCAAGTTCGAACTATTCGTGTATATATGGATCTACCAACTAAAAGCCATCAACCATTTGTTCATCGCAATTACTACAAGTTATATACAACAAACTTCAAGTCAACCTCATCAGTATTCAATGTGTTATCATTATCAAGTACATCCCTATCAATTCACGTATTTAAATCATTCCTACCATCCCAACACGTCAATCCATTTGTTCAGTAACCTCCACCAAATTTCCTCGATCAAGTACACTTTACTACACCATTTGTTCATTAGGGATCTATCCAACAAATGTCATTAACATATTTTATCACAATTACTTATAGATTAAATTCAACAAACATTAATGTTAATGTACTACAATCTCTCTACCAAACCCAAAGCCGATACAAAACAAACATGGGAACTATATATGCAGGAATAATTACTATATAGCAATTTCGATCGGGGATTCCCGAGGCTACAGGAATCTGGTGAAGCCGTGTAACCTCTCGTTGGAAAGGTATTTCTAAAGGCTACAACTTTCATGTATAGTAAAAATCCCAGATCTAGCCGTATCAAATCTGAAAATAGCCTCGAAGGTTGTTTCGCGCAGAAAACAGATTTATGTGTGCATCTTAAAGTAGATCGAACGTCATCGGTTCGTCTTCTGTCCCTCATTCTCCCTTATATGGCCACTTATCTTCACGAAACTAGTCCACAAACTTCATTTGAAGTGAGTAAAGGTTGAAGACTGTAATTCATAGGACACAAGTCCTAGCATGGCCTCTTCCTAGAAACAATCTTCTCACAAATCAAGACTCTTTTGAGTCGATATCTCTCCTAGGAATAACTAGAGATCTAGCACTAAGGGAGTGGGTAGGAAGCTCAAATCATTTTCGGTGTTTCCACAATTTCCAGCCATGGATCTTGTCACCCTTCCTGGCGTCATCTTCTTCTTTTTGGCTGGTGTTCGTTCCTCACAACAAAGAAGAGGAAGAGAGGATTTCTTCCAGCAAATCCGACTCGACGGCTCTTTCTCCTCGGGTAGTTTGGCAAAGACAACTGCTCGGCAAAATTGGTACAGAGAGGGCAAGGGTTTTCGGTTTACTCCTCTTTAATAATACGAATTAGGGTTGAAACTGTCCTCCACGTGTCGTTTTATTATTGGACCGCTTATATTGCTCAAATATAACATTTAGAAAGGACGAGGCCCATTTAAGTCGGTTTGGTGCAATTCCCAAAAACCTGGTTCAACCTATTGATATGAAGCAGCAAACATGGACGAACATTTGCCTAAGGCAAAAAGCATTGAGTTCAATCAACGCTCTCAATGTATACAACAACCAGAAAATTTTGTGCAAAAGTGTTGAGTGCATTGAGTGCACTCAACGCACTCAATGCCTAAAGACAGCAGAACAAGTTAAATTAAAAAGTGTTGAGTTGCGCGAGTGCACTCAACATACTCGACGCCTTTCAACTTAATGTCATTGAGTGCACTCAACGCACTCAACGCCAACTCTCCAGAATAATTTCTAAGACTTAATTCGTCGAGTGGCGTTGAGTACACTCAACGCTAACTTTCCCGAATAATATCTAAGTCCATATACTCGACGAAATTACCTCAGCTATGGCCAGAAACATTCTAAGGTAAATGGCTTCGAGGGCATTGAGTCCACTCAACGCCCTCAATGCCTTAACCACCAGAAACTCCAAGTTATATGGTGTCAAGAGCGTTGAGTCCACTCGACGCTCTCAACACCTTAATCGCCAGAAACATGTCATGTTATATGAAGTCGAGAGCGTTGAGTCCACTCAATGCTCTCAACGCCTTAACCCGCGAAAATAAACTAAGTTAAATGGCATCCAGTGCGTTGAGTCCACTCAACGCTCTCGACACCTAACCTGCCAGGATTTCAAAGTCAAATGGCATCGAGTGTGTTGAATCCACTTAACCCTCTCGACGTCTATCTCGTCAAAATTTCTCTAAGTTAATTGGCATTGAGTGTGTTGAGTCCACTCAACGAACTCAACGCCTAACCTGCCATAATTTTCTAAGTTAAATTCTCATCTAGTCATTGAGTCTGACCGCAAAATTTACAAAGGCACCACATGGGTAGCGACACGCCTGTGTCACTACCCATGTCCTTCTCTGGAGGAATCTGTACCTCCTCCCCCCATTCTGATGCAAGCCTATCTGCCAGCACATCCTGAGCCCAAATCAACTCTCCTGACTTAAAAGTGCGCACGAGGGGCCTAGCAAGAAACGGGATGTTACAAATCCTATAAACAAAATAAAAGATTTCGTTCCCAAAATCAGGCTAATTGTTTGGGGAGAAAAAAACATGAAATGAAATAAAATATGCTTTTAAAATTTACCTTGAGGAAACAACTCCAGGTAGTGTTTCTGCATCAAGTCCACCGGCTCCCAAGTAAATTCATCTTTCCCATGATTTGTCCACAACATCTTTACCAAAGGAACACTTTTGCGACACAAACTCCTTATCTCGGTGTCCACTATTAGCAATGGCTCTAATCGTGCAGACCTATCAGTTGCTACTGCTCCTCAATGGTGGGGATATATTGATCGGGCCACAACAGCACCTTCGAAGTGATGACACATGGAATATGTCATGAAAGTTCTCCAGCTCTGGCGGTAACTCCATCTGATAGGCCAAAGGGCCAATCTTTTCCAATATGGTGTAAGCCCCAACGTACCTTGGGCTAAGTTTCTTCACACCACGTACCCGTGAAACTCCATGCATCGACTGGGTCTTCAGGAACACTTTGTCACCCACCTGAAATTCTACCATCAGGTGCTTTGAATTATAATATTTAATCTGCCAACTTTAAGCCTCAAGCATGCGGTCCCGTATTAGTCTAACAGTCGCATCAGTATCATGAATGTACTCAATTCCTAAAACCTTCGGGTCTTCATCTTGCACCCATGACAAGGGGGTTCTACACTTTCTTCCGTAAAGGGCTTCATGGGGTGCCATACCGATACTAGCCTGGTGACTGTTGTTGTATGAGAATTCTACCCGGGGAAAAGCCATTCCCACGGCTCCCCTCTATCCAGCACACACAACCTCAATTGATCTTCCAAAGTTTTGATGGTCATCTCAGACTGTCCGTCCGCTTGAGGATGAAAGGCTATGCTGAAGGTAAGGCGTGAATCCAAATACGCTTGTACGGCCTTCCATTCTTTCAAGGTAAAACGGCCATCCCAGTCAGAAACAATTATCTTTGGCACACCATGGTACCGTACAAACTGCTCCACAAAGAGGAGTACCAATACATCCACATGAGCCTCTTTTTTCATTGGAATAAACCTGGCTACCTTTGTCAGGCATTCAATGATTACCCAAATCGAATCATTCCATGAGCGTGAGCGAGGCAACCTGTGGACGAAGTCCATGGAGATATCCTCGAAATTCCACTTGGGGATGGGCAACGATTGTAATAATCCACCAGGGCTCTTGTATTCTGCCTTCACCCTTTGACAGGCCTCACAGTGCATAACAAAATATCTGACGTCCCTCTTCATTCCCGGCCAACACATGGTCTTCCGCAAGTCGGCGTACATGTTGGCAATTCCAGGATGCACTGAATACTGAGAGCAATGTGTCTCTCCCAAGATATCTTCCCGAATTTTTCAGCCTTTGGGAATGTAAAGCCGGCCACGGAGATGAACGAGGCCGTCTTTCGGGAAGTACGCATCAGTAGTCCCACCTCCAATTGACTAAAGCATTGGTGCCAGAGCAGCATCCTTTACTTGATCTGCCCGGATTCGGTCTCGAATATCACAGACTATGCTCATCGCGGTCAAGTACTCCATATACCCTTCCAAATGGTCTTTATACACAAGGGTAATCTCCATTTCTTCGAGCATCCGAGCTAATTTCATACTCATCAATCGGACTCAAGGCTCGATTCTGGTACCTTTCTGCTTAAAGTATCAGCTACGGAATTTGCTTTACCAGGGTGGTAGTTCAAAGTAAATTCATAATCACATAAAAATTCTAACCACCACCACTGTCTCAAATTCAATTCCTTCTGAGTATGAACGTACTTTAGATTCTTGTGGTCCGAAAAGATTTCGTAGTGGACACCATATAGATAGTGTCTCCAAACCTTCAAGGTGAATACCACCCAATTCTAAATCATATACTAGATAGTTGACTTCATGCTTCTTCAACTGTCTTGAAGCATATGCAATCACATAACCGTGTTTCATAAATACTAATCCCATCCCTTGATACGATGTGTCAGGGTAAACTTGAAATCCTTCCTTCCTAGATGGAAGGGCTAGGATGGGTGCAGTAGTAAGTCTGTCCTTCAGTTCTTGGAACGTAGCTTCACACTGGGGTGTCCACTCATATGGCACACATTTCTTTTTCAGAGTAGTAAGAGGAAGGGCAATCTTGGAGAATCCCTTTACAAACTTGCGATAATACCTGGAAAGTCCAAGGAAACTCCGCACATTGGCCCCTAACTTCAAGGGTAACCATTCCATTACGGCACGCACTTTGTCCGGATCCACCGCTAATCCAACCCCACTGATCACGTGTTCCAAGAAGGCAACTTCTTGGAGCCAGAATTTCCACTTGCTGAACTTGGCAAACAAGGCGTGCTCTTTTATCTTTTTCTGTACTAAGGTCAGATGTTCGACATGTTCTTTCTCCATCTTTGAGTAGACCAAGATGTCATCGATGAAGACGATGACGAAGATGTCTAGATAAGGCTCAAATATTTTGTTGATCCGGTTCATGAAAGTTGAAGGGGCATTTGTGAGCCCAAACGGCATCACGGTGAACTCGTACAAGCCGTACCTTGAGCAAAAAGCTATTTTCTGAATGTCCTCCCCATGTATCGTCAAATGATAATACCCCGAGCGCAAATCCAACTTGGAAAACCAATGCGCTCCTACCAAATTATCGAACAACCTGTCGATCCGGGGTAGCGGATAAGTGTTCCTCACCGTCAGTCGATTGAGCTCCCGATAGTCTATGCATAATCATAAGGTTCCATCCTTCTTCATAACGAACAGAACAGGGGCTCCCTAAGGTGATGAGCAGGGGCGAACAAATCCTGATTCCACTAGTTCTTGCCACTGAACTCTAAACTCTGCGAGTTCCATCGAGGTCATACGATAAGGGGTCCTAGAAATGGGATTGGCACCCGGTACTAGCTTAATTTGAAAATCCAGCTCTCTATACGGGGGTAGTCCTGGCAATTTCTCAAGAAATACCTCAGGCAAATCCCGCACCCCTCGCATGTCCTTCATATCTATTATCTTCTCTTTCAATTCGAAACATATCATATAAACTTCATCTCCTCTCATATGGGCTTTCAAGGCCTGAATTGAAGATTGTAACAAGCATGGAGTGAATCTTATACCTTGGAAAATGACTTCAGTGTCTCCATGTCTCAAGTAAATTCGCTTCTTCGTGCAGTCAATTCTTGCGTAATGCCAATCCAACCATGCCATGCCCATAATGAGATCGAATTCTGGCATCCTCAAAATAGTGGCAGGGGTATCGAAGATCATTCCCTCAAGGAGTATCTCTAGTTCCAACTTGGCGGTTGCGGTCATCTCAGAACCATCTAGGATGCATACTCTTTGAGCAATACCAGTGAAATATTGCACCCCTTCTAGGTCTTTTATGAAGTTTGCAGACACAAACGAGTGCGAGGCTCCGGTATCGAATAACGTATAGGTCGGTTTACCATTGACCATCATGGTGCCTAAGTACCAATAGCAAATACTCAAAGCTAAATTTCTAATACATCTTAGGCAACCTAAGGCTAGCACTGAAAATGTATTAATTAACTGCGACATACCTGCGATCACCTCTTGAGTATTTCGCTCCTGCGTCATATCCAGTGTGAACACCTGATATTGAGTAGTTCTGGGGTTTCCTCCTCGTGGTCCTCATCCTCGACCATGCCATATGTCCCCGACCTCGTGGATCTGTCGGAGGGAGGGCAGGAGGTGCATTCCCAACTAGCTATGGGCAGTGATGTCGGATGTGACCCGGTTGGTTGCATTGGAAGCACACTCACTCATACCGCCCTTCGGGTTGTTGAAACTGTGGAGGTGGAGGCAATGCTGGCGGTTGTAGGATCGGGTGCTCAGTTCTAAAATTTCGGTGGAAACACCCACCACCATTCTGGTATCCTGTTCCACCTCTATTTTCATGACTCATTCTGTTATCGAGGCCAGCCTACATCATACCCTCAGCGGGTCTCTTAAAACTTTCCAAGTGGTCTGCCTCTAGTCTCTTTGCCATGTTAATTATCTCTGCTAAGTTGGAGTCAACTATAAACAAAAGGGCTTGCCTCATGGGGTCTCGCAAGCTTTTATAGAACCTTTTAGCATATCCTCTATCGTCCAACTCATAGGAGTCAACAAATCTTGCCAGATGCTGAAACTCGCGCTAGAACTCCGTCACTGACTTGGATCCCTACTTCAGCTACAGGAACCTTTCTTCAAGTTCATCTCGAGCAGTCGAAGGGATAAATTGCTCAAAGAAGCTTCAGAAAACTCGATCTAACTAATATCCATGTAGACTCTTCTTAGAAGGTGGAGCCCATGAGCAGTGGCGGAACTAGGATTTTGAAGTCGTACGGGCACAATCTAAGTACTGTCAATTAGGAGGGTTCGGGGGGCAGCGCATCTTGAGCGGGGGCTCGGGGGTAGCGTCCCCAAAAATTTTTTTTTTGCAGGCGGGTGACCCTCCTAACTCCTAAGCAAACTAAAACAGAAAACCGGGGAACAAGAGTAATTATCAATGGCGTGTTCCAGCAACAAAAGACGATTGGAGCTCAAAATCAACCCTTCACGATGGATTCCAGCAACACAATGGTGTGTACCTAACATTAAAATGCTAGAAGATTAGCACAATGGTGCGTTCAAATTAACCTTTCACAGAAATCTGGACTGAAATCAGTCCAGATTTCAGTCCAGATTTCAAGAAGAAGAACCTCCTGTCCAGAGCTAGTTCGGCCCAAAACCGGTCGGGCACGTGCCGAAAGAAGAAGAAGAACCTCATGTCCAGGGCTAGTTCCGCCCAAAACCGGTCGGGCACGTGCCGAAAGAAGAAGAATAACCTCATGTCCAGGACTAGTTCCGCCCAAAACCGGTCGGGCACGTGCCCTACCGTGCCCAGGGCTAGTTCCGCCCATGCCCATGAGAGACTTCAATGACCTTTTTGCATGCAGCTCCAGAAGTGTAACTACCAGGGTCACAGCCATATTATTCAGACATCTAATTCCTGCCAACAGTTCTTGCACGGTGTCGAGCCATTCCTCCGTATGCACTGTCGACTCTGTCCAAAGGTAGGCAGGAGGAGAGAGAGCTCGGAAGGTGCTCAACCAATTAGAGCCCAGTGCTTGTTGTAGAACAGGGGCTTGTTGGGACCTAAAGGCATCCAAGATAGCTGTGAGCGTCAGTCCTAGCTCTGATTGTTGAAACTGTATGGGTACGGACGGGGCAGGAGTGCCACCCACTGGCTCAACGTACACTAGGATCTACATGTAAGATATAAACCTAAGGTCAGGTTGTCTAATCGTAAGGTCAACATTGGACATACTTAGTGTGAATTATATATGGGCACACCACTACTTCTGCTAAGTCAGTTTGTCCCCAAACTGACTAATGAAATAGTGGTGGCACCATTATTGAATGACTTCTTTAGTTCAGGATCATAGCAAGCTGATACCATTTGTAAGACCCCCTTCCCAAAACACAAAACACGGCACGAGGGGAGTCTTATGCCCAGAACAGCCGTCTTGCGGTAGCATTAGCGGATGGGCTAACCTGTACCACAAGACGTCTATCCTATTGGCTATTACCAATATCAACCAATGCCAACCCAACCAAGAATATAAAATAGAAGTCAATCCACACAAGTAAAATAGTACAAAAAGTACATCAATAAAAAGAAGCTACAACAAGCTTCTATAATATCAGAGTATGAGTAAAACATTCCCAAAGGGGCTACATCATGAGTCTCTCAAAACTCACATCAGTCATTGACGGTAGCGACGACACCGTCCCTTCAGGACCTATCGTCCTGGCCTGGCTGTCCTGTTGCATAACCTACTACAGCTCTGTCTGCGGGGTTTCCTCCTAAAAAGGTAGACGTAGCAACTGTTAGTCATAAGAATAAGTGGCTATCACATCCGCTCTCTCGGCAACTCCTCGGCACCGGGCAGAGAAAAGAACAAGGGTTCAATGTATATAAATAAAACAATAGTACAAACAGGTGGTATAGAGTGAGCAATATCAAGTATATCAGCAGTATAATAAATGAGTAGACAATCTACTCTATCAGTTCTATCATCTACAACAGTATATGAAAAATGTAAAGCTACAATAGAATGTAACTCAACTTATATGAATGCTCATACAGAAATATAAGTTGAGGACTAGCTCAGTAGTAAAATAACTCATCGTTTAAGAGTGCCCATACAAACTTATATGATGGGGATCTTGTATATGTAATGTAATGTAATGTCATGAATGCAATGCAATGACTCACCCATGATCCCGCACATGCAACTGCTATGTCGACACAGACTTGTAGTTCCCATTTTTCGAGTAGGTAGCTAGCCTCTCAAGCGTCAACCATCGTGGCCAGGCGGTGAAAGTAGAGCAGGCTTCTCCTTTACTAGGTGGGCATCCACACTACCAAGCCTAGGCCTCCGTACGCCTCAACGCTAAGAACACAACAGGGGAGCTCACATACGTACTATGGCTTAGAAGGGGTCTCGGGTAGATGTGCACCAAGAGACCAACCCAACTAGACTATATTCGTGGCACGAAAGGTGCCACTGTGAACAAATCACCAAAGAACCAAGGCCAACCATCCACTAGCACGGAGGGTTCCTTGGGAAGTGAGCACCGAGGACCAAGGCCCAACCATGCATGTCTAGCTGTCAGCTCCCGTCGGTGTGACTACTGGCGATCCCGTAGACCTGCCACACTATCATTAACCCGGGATTACGATACCACGTGTCGACTCACACCACATGTATTTCACATACAGGGCTCCACATTGATCCCCCTTTTCATTATTCACATCTCGTGCTCAATAGCACTCAAGAGCTCCACACCGAGTCTCTTACCAATACATAATTCCAGTGCGGCAACACACACGCACTTTCAACCCTTCCACATTTTCATGCATCCAAGCACACCAAGGGTTCACCATCAACATAATGGTACTCCACACATATTCTTCAACCATTTGGTTATCATAATTACATGTATACTATGATCACATGACTTTAACATCACTGGTTACAATTCTTTTACCAAGTTCGAACTATTCGTGTACATATGGATCTACCAACTTAAAGCCATCAACCATTTGTTCATCGCAATTACTACAAGTTATATACAGCAAACTTCAAGTCAACCTCACCTGTATTCAATGTGTTATCATTATCAAGTACATCCCTATCAATTCACTTATTTAAATCATTCTTACCATCCGAACACGTCAATCTATTCGTTCACTAACCTCCACCAAATCGTCTCGATCAAGTACACTTTACTACACCATTTGTTCATTAGGGATCTATCCAACAAATATCATTAACATATTTTATCACAATTACTTGTAGACTAAATTCAACAAACATTAACGTTTATGTACTACAATCTCTCTACCAAACCCAAAGCCGATACAAAATAAACATGAGAACTATATATATGCAGGAATGATTATTGTACAGCAAAGTCGATCGGGGATTCCCGAGACTACAGGAATCTGCTGAAACCGTGTAACCCCTCGTTGGAAAGGTATTTCCAAGGGCTATAACTTTCGTGTTTAGTCAAGAGCCCAGATGTGGCCGCATCATATCTGAAAACGGCCTCGAAAGTTACTGCACGCAAAAAACATATTTCTGCGTGCATCTTAAAGTAGAATGAACGTCATCAGTTCGTCTTCTTCCTCCAAACAAACTTTTCAAATAACATCCAGAATTTCTCCTCCTTTATCCACACTCATATGGCCACTTCACTTTACGAAACCAGTCCACAAACTTCATTTGAAATGAGGAAAGGTTGAAGATTCTAATTCCTAGGACACAAGTCCTAGCATGGTCTCTTCCTAGAAACCATCTTCTCACAAATCAAGACTCTTTTGAGTTGATATCTCTCCTAGGAATAACTAGAGATCAAGCACCAAGGGAGAGGGTAAGAAGCTCACCTCATTTCCGGCATTTCCACCGTTTTCATCCATGGATCTTGTCACCCTTCTTAGCGTCATCTTCTTCTCTTTGGTTGGTGTTCGTTCCTCATGAGAAAGAAGAGGAAGAGAGGATTTCTTCCAGTAAATCCGACCACGTGGCACATTTTCCTCCGATGGTTTTGCAAAGACAACTGCTCGGCAAAATTGGTACAGAGACGGCTAGGGTTTTCGGTTTACTCCTCTTTTATAATAAGAATTAGGGTTGAAACCGTCCGCCACATGTCGTCATAATATTGGACCGCTTATATTGCTCAAATATATCATTTTGAAAGGACGCGGCCCATTTAAGTCTGTTTGGCACAATTCCCAAAACTCTGTTTTAGCATATTGATATGAAGCAGCAAACAGGGCCGAAAATTCGCTTAAGGAAAAAAACGTTCAGTTCAGTCAACGCTCTCAACGCCTATAGCAGCCAAAACATTCTGTGCAAAAGCGTTGAGTGCACTCATCGCCGCGTTGGGTGCACTCAATGCACTCAAAGCCTAAAGATGGCAGAACAACTTAAATTTAAAAGCATTGAGTAGCGTCGAGTGCACTCGACGCACTCGACGCCTTTCAGCTTAATGGCGTTGAGTGCACTCAACGCACTCAATGCCGCATTGAGTGGCATTAGTACAGTCAACGTCAACTCTCCAGAATAATTTCTAAGTCCTAATTCATCGAGTGGCGTTGAGTCCACTCAACGCCAACTTTCCAGAATAATTTCTAAGTCCATATACTCGACGAAATTACCTCAGCTATGGTCAGAAACATTCTAAGTTAAATGTCGTCGAGAGTGTTGAGTCCACTCAACGCTCTCAACTCCTTAACCGCCAAAAACTCCAAGTTATATGGCGTCGAGAGCATTGAGTCGAAATCTGAACAAGAACGACCGAAAAAGAGGTTAGGGCCGAAAAACCCTAACGAGAAAACTCAAGAAACGGAGAAGATATTATCATGATGGCGTAGCTCTCAGCGAGAGCTTTCCGGATCTATATTCGGTTGAAGATTTCGAGCACCGGAGCAACGTCGGAGGCCACCAGAAGGTTCACGAAATAAAATTTCTCTCTTACGCTCACTCCGCTCTGGTTCGGGAGACAAAAATCTGAGAAGAATGAAGGAATTTTCTTCTTTCTTAATATAACTATCAGAGTATATATATATATATATATATATATATATATATATATATATATATATATATATATATATATATATATATATATATAAGGACATCTATAAGGACATGTAAATGTATATAAAATAAGGACATTTATAAAATCCTTTGTCTAAAACGGACTTCTATACGCGTTGGTGCACAGAAGACGAAAATAAAGATTTAGTATGGTTTCAAATCGAAAAGTTCCCAACATGAAAGTTGTAGATCTCGTCGATTCGAACAAATTTCATGTTAACCATTTTTCCAAACGACATCGTTTTGACCCTTAAAAAGGCTCCGGAACATAAACTGCAACGGACTACACGAGAACAAGCTTACGGGTACTCGAGAGATAGAACGGCTACTCGAGTCGTTCAAAATGACTACTCGAGTAGTTCAGAAAGGCAACTCGAGTAGTTCAAAATGAGTACTCAAGTAACTAGAGAAACACTCGAGTAGGTCAGAAATTTTACACGAGTAAGAAGGAAAAGTACTCGTGTAGATCTAGAACAGCACTCGAGTAAGAACCAAATTTACTCGATTAGGCGAAACAGAATTACTCGCGTAGGTAAAATAAGTTTACTCGAGTATGCACAGAAGTCACTCGTGTAGATATGAAAAGTTTCACTCGAGTAGGAAAGAATCACTCGTGTATATGAACTGACGAGTCGAGTAAAAGAAAAAGAGATTTGGACTTCATAAATTCTTTACAAATATATCCTGGAAATTAAACTATATGAATGAATAGTGTTTTTCATTTTAAAATAGTACTTTAATAATAAAGTATTCATATTAATATATTTTTAAATAAGGAAACTACGAGATCAAAATGGAGGCCCGAACGCGCGCCGAATTAAATGAAATTCTCACTGTATGCGAACACTGACGCTACGAACACAACGGCGAAGTCAAAAACAGAATCCGACGAGCCATTCCCGATATACTAATCTTCGAAGTATACGGCGAACATAAACAAATCCAAAACTTCAATCGCGCGCCGAGACTCCAAAAATGCTCGGATTGCGACGAAACTTGACGAGCAAGTCCAAAATGACTTAACTTAAATTCCAAATGTAAAATTTTCCCATTACAACAAGAATTCGGCATACTCCACCGCACGGGCCCGAAAATGCCTTAACGGCATTGCGCCGTCTACTCGACGTTAAAAGTAACACCACGACGTCATAGATCTGACGTTGCCCAAACAAATAAAATCATCGAAAAATCGGGGGCGTTAGAGTCACTCCCCCTAAAAAGAAGTTTCGTCCCGAAACTTAACACAACTCCAAAACCAATCAAAACGACTAAATCAAACATAACTGAAAACATAACGACATACCTGAAACTAAGAGAAGAGGTGCGGGTGAGATTCCCTCATCACCGATTCCAATTCCCACGTCGTGCTCTCGATGTCTTGATTTCTCCAAAGAATCTTGACCATAGGGATGGTCTTTCTCCGCAACACCCGCTCTTGAAAATCCAGAACACGAACAGGTTCTTCCACATAAGTAAGGTTGGGCTGAATCTGGGGTATCGAGTCGAGGACTTGACGATCATTACGAACACATTTCCGCAACTGGCTCACATGGAACACATCATGGACACCAGGGAAGGTCGCAGGCAATTAGAACCTATAAGCTGACACTCCGATGCGCTCAAGAATCTGGAAAGGTCCCACATACCGGGGGTCTAACTTGTGGTTCCTTCCAAACCTTTTAACACCAGACATCGGAGAAACCTTCAGAAAAACCAAGTCTCCAACCGCAAACTCCAGATCGACCATTCGAAGATTAACATACTTCTCATAGCGCTCTTGAGCCAAACGAAGCTTTTCCCGAATATGGGTCACGACACAATTCATCTCTTCAAGAGCTTCCGGACCTAACGACGGTCTCTCACCAACTTCAGCCCAAAACAGTGTAGTTCTACAATGCCTCCCATACAAGGCCTCAAACGGAGCCATCTGCAGACTCTCTTGATAACTGTTATTGTAAGCAAACTCCATGAGTCTGAGACGCTCATCCCAAGCCCCACCATGATCCAAAATATAACACCTGATCATATTCTCTACGATCTGATTTACCCTTTCCGTCTGACCATTAGTCTGCGGATGATAGGCGGTGGAATACCTTAAATCGGTACCCAACCCCTCCTGTAAACTCTTCCAAAAATGAGACGTAAATCTTGAGTCCCGATCTGATACGATGCTAATAGGAACACCATGCAACTTGATGACCTCTTTAAGATATAACTCAGCTATCTTCTTCAACGAGTACCCAATCTTAAATGGAACAAAGTGAGCACACTTTGTCAATCTGTCGACTATCACCCAAACAGAGTCGTGCCCACGGGGAGATTTTGGCAGACCGGTGATAAAATCCATTGAAATACTCTCCCATTTCCAACTTGGAATATCAAGCGGTGTCAATTTACCGCCAGGCCTTCTTTGATCAGCCTTAACACGCTGACAAGTAAAACATTCCGATACAAACCTGGCGATGTCATTCTTCATCCCTGACCACCAAACAATTTGCTTTAGATCTTTATACATCTTTGTGGAACCAGGGTGATAGGCCACAATGGAACCATGAGCTTCAGCACAGATCTTAACTCGAATATCGCCAAAGGCGGGGATGCAAAATCTACCCCGATACTTCAAGGTGTCCAACTCATCCACAGAGAAATCAGGTAGCTCTCCCTTCAAAGTTCTATTCCGGAGGTGCAACAAATCAGGATCATCCTTCTGATGTACTCGAGTAAGGGAAATCCAAGAGGGTTCTTATGTTTCTAGACTAGCAGGCACAGTACTACTCCCAACCTCAATATCCATCAACAAAAATTCTTCTATCAAGGACTGCACCGACAGATTAAAAATCTTAGCAGTCTTTCTACTCAATGCATCGGCTACTACATTAGCCTTTCCTGGATGATAAAGAATTTCCACTTCATAATCCGTCACATATTCTAACCACCGACGCTGGCGCAGATTTAGTTCTTTCTGAGTGAAGACGTACTTCAAACTCTTATGGTCCGTATAGATCTTGCACAGCGTGCCATACAATAAGTGTCTCTGAAGCTTCAGCGCATAAATTACGGCAGCAAACTCCAAATCATGTGTAGGATAGTTTCTGTCGTGGATCTTTAGTTGTCTCTATCCATACGCAATCACCTTACCATCTTGCATTAAAATGCAACCCAGTCCGATATGTGACGCATCAACACACACGACATACTCAACTCCTTCAGTAGGTAAGGTTAAAATCGGAGCAGTACATAATCTCTTCTTCAGCTCTTGGAAAGCCTCTTCATATTTATCACTCCAAATGAAAGCAGTATTCTTCTGAGTATGTCTAGTTAGAGGAGCAGACAACACCGAAAATCCTTCCACGAATCTTCTATAATAGCCGGCAAGGCCTAGAAACTCCTAATCTCCTTAGGTGTAGAAGGTCTCTCCCATTCCATTACAGCAGAAATCTTGGTCGGGTCTACAGAAATACCGTCTTTGCTTACCACATGACCCAGAAAGGAAACCTGAGGTAGCCAGAACTCACACTTGCTCAACTTCGCATATAACTTGTGCTCCCTCAGGGTCGACAAAACCAGATGCAAATGCTGAGTATTCTCCTCAACATTGCAGGAATACACCATGACATCATCTATGAACACAATAACAAATCGGTCCAAGAAATCTTTAAACACCTGATTCATCAAATCCATGAAAGCAGAGGGTGCATTGGTTAAACCAAAAGACATCACCAAAAACTCATAATGTCCATGTCGTGAACGAAATGCGGTTCGGGGAATATCTGCCTCACGAATCCTCAACTGGTGGTAGCCTGAACGAAGATCGATCTTTGAAAACACCGATCTACCACGCAATTGGTCGAACAAATCATCAATCCTTGGCAGGGGATATCTATTCTTAATGGTTACCTTGTTCAATTCCCTATAGCGATGCAAAGTCTCATCGATCCATCTTTCTTCTTGACGAACAAAACAGGAGCACCCCATGGAGAAGTACTTGGCCTAATAAAACCACACCTTAGCAACTCATCAAGCTAAGTACGCAACTCGTCCAACTCACGCAGAGCCATACGGTACGGTGCTTTAGCAATAGGACGAGTACCTGGTTCGAGGTCTATCACAAACTCTATCTCCCTTTCAGGAGGAAGTCCTAGAAGATTATCAGGAAAGACATCTGGAAACTCTCGCACCACCGAGACATCCTCAAGACGTGGCGTAACAAAAGCTATTTCCAGAGCAGAAATAGAAACCAAAAACACCTCGCAACCAGGCTCTATAGCACGATAAGCACGTTCCACAAAAATGACAGGGGAAACTCTTTCCTGAAATTCAAAGACGCTCATAGGTTTTCTGTCTTCCATTCTGAAATCCAATCGCTTAGCCTTGCACTGGATGACAGCATCATACTTGGACAGCCAATCCATGCCCAGAATCACGTCAAAATCAGACAGATCCAAAATCATCAGATCTGCATACGCAAGAAAATTGCCAAGACAAATAGGGCATCTCAGAACTCCTTGATTAGATATTATAGAATCACCGGAAGGGAGCTTGATATTGAAGGAGACTCCCAAATGGTCCACACTCAGGCGATGTTTATCGACAAACCTCCGGGCCACAAAGGAATGGGTGTCACCCGAATCGAAAAGAACGCGCGCCCACCTATTCCGCACCTTAAACTCCCCTAAAACTGTAACATGCATAACTAAACGAATGACAACTAGGGCAACAATGATAATTAATAAGGATAATTTAAATTGAGGATAACCTAATATCACTTGCGTAGAGGTTTGGGCTTCCTTGCTGGTCATCACGTTCAACTTTCCCTTTCCTTTATCTAGGTTTGGTGGCGGTGGCAGAGCTCGAAGTGGGGCAGGCTGTAGTGGGGACTGAGCCTGGGGGCACGAAGACTTCTGGTGTCCCTTCTGCCCACACTGGAAGCAAACCCTTTCTTTCATCCAGCAACGAGTCACATCATGACCCTTCCTTGCACAGAACGAGCACACAAGCTCTCCCTTGGGTGCACCTTGGATGGCATGCACCTGCTGCTGCGTCAGGGTGGCAGTCCTCTTGAAGCACCTTTCGTAGGGGTGGCCAGGTTGACCACAGAAGCTACACACATCCATACTTTTCTTCTTTGAAGAAGGGCCAGATGCCCTGGAGCTACCATCCTCAACACCTTTTCTTTTCTCCTTCCTTGTTGCAGCACCGCGGTTCTTGGCATTTTCAATCGCCTCCACTTTTAAAGCGGCTTCCACTGCTTCAGCATAACTTTCAGCTTGGTAAGCGCATGCCAACTACTGGACATCGCTTCTTAGTCCTCCCAAGAAACGTTTCACTCTACCCTCCTCAGAAGCTACCAAATCGGTGCGAACCTGCTCAGTTTGCAAAACTCAATTTCATACTCGCTCACGGTGAGTTGTCTCTGCTTTAGATGCAGGAAGTTATTCATCAGACAGTCTTGCTCGACCGAGGGTAGAAACTTTTTCAGCAACATCTTCTTAAAAGATTCCCAAGTACAGCCTTCCTTCAGGCTCTCTCTTTCCTGAATCCACCAACTCTTCGCCAGACCTTTTAACTGATAGGCTGCAATCATCACCTTCTGGGTTTCTAGAATTCCAGAATATGAAAAAATCTCCTCGATGGAGATGATCCAATCGTCTATAATCATAAAGTCAGCACTCCCGTTGAAGGTGGGAGGTCCCAACTGCTGGAAGTGTGATATGAAATTCATTTCTTGTGGTATCACCATCGGGGGCACCAGAGGAGCAGGGGTATCGGGCACGGCTTGGCCCGAGGAGGGTTCTTGCACTGAAGGTTGTTGCGCGGGAGCGGCAGACAACAAAGACTCAATTTGCGATTGCATCGCAACCAACTACCTTCACAGAGCCTCATTGCTCTGACGCGGACTCTCCATAATCGTGTCACTTTGCGCACGTGATGACTCACCCTCCGACTGGGGGGTCGACCTCGTCGCAGGACGCTTTGGAGGCATTCTAAAAAGCAAACGAACAACTCATCAAAATCGTACCTTACGACAAAGCCACACAACTAGTTCAGACCATACTTAAAAAGACACTTGCTTACGCTGCAACTTGCTCTGGGATTTTATAATGATGCAATGTCCTACTTAGGATGATATCCTCTCATCCTATTGACTCTTGTGCCTATGACATGAATTCATGTATTATATTCGTTTTCTGATTTAAAACCATGTGTGTACATATATCATCCCGCAATCTTTAGCTTGGCACGTTGTGCTTATGCAATATTATGTTATGCATGATTGTGCTATTCATTCTAAAAAGGCCCTAATGCATGTTATGAGCGGCGTACGCATGAAAATGTTATGCATCCCATACTACATGACATTCTCATGCAACGAAAAAGAAGCGTGCTAGTCACATTCATGTGGTGAGGTTATGCATCCCATACTACATAACCCTCACATGTTGCCCCTATGGTGGATCCATATACAGACACATATTATGCATCTCATACTACATAATATGCCCCGTATACTTCATGTTATGCTATGAGTGTAGTGTTCGTGCTTCAGCCAAGATGTGCTGATGACATATCAGTGTGTGTATGATAGGATGCTAAATACCTAATACCAATAAGGAAAGGTTGCCCGACAAAATGTCAAGCAACCTCCCTCTGATACCAACTGTCACAACCCGCATTTTCACCGCAAATAAAGCTTATCAGAGTAAAGGAAAATGCGCGTCATGATGCCACGTCAGCAGGGGATAACTGGGGACGCTCAGGCAGACACCAACTAAACATGAAGAAAGGTTCTTTTAAAGTTATTTTAAGGAAAATCAGTTATGTGTAGAAGTTAGCCGTATCCCTCGGCTTAGTGGCTCATCTAGTCCACGAATTAAAATATATTATACGCTGCGGAAAAATACTTGATTAGATTAACCCAAACATCCTACATGAGTATGAACGTCCCCAAAGGACAACTCATGCTATGCAGAACTCTAAATTTATTATGGTAGGAAAGATAGCTTTTACGGTCGCTAAAAATAACCGGTTAGAGTTTCAAATTATGCAATGTATGAAGTAATAGTAGTAGATTTTATAGTTGAAAATACCTAACATGCATTCCTAGAATAAATCCTCCCAAGGAGCAAGTAAAACATCCACTTTTAAATAAATGAGCAGCTAGCAAGTATCAAATAATTAACAATTCAGTGGGTGCCAACAAACTGACACGAACCCACGAACAAAAGTATGTCTGAACTAGTAAACTAAAAAAATGGCAATCTACCTCGCTAAGACGAGGCAACAACTACGGCCAACGTTGCCGCCTAGAAAACTCCAAAACCAGCACTGATAACTGCTACTGCTCTGAACCTGAGGCATTCCAAAAAAACAGAACACCTCAGCAAGAAGGTACAAGTTGTGGCAGGAAAAGTGATAAACCAAAGTAATCAAAGGGTCAACCGGGGTACCAACCTAAGACCAAAAGTACTGAAGTAAAGTACAAAAGAAAACAGGGCATCAACAGGAAAAGAACTCCTACGTGACTTGTCACGTTCCATAAGGGTGCACCAGACGCACAAGGCTATAGGGTGACTACATAAATATTTCTCCAGAAGAAAATACAAAACCTTTATTGAAGGAAAAATACAAAACCTTCATTAGGCACCTGTGGTCGAGTCTACCCAAAAATACGGCGTGGTGGTCACTCTTGGACACACCACCCAAAAACAACAACGGGCGAGGTGGTCACTCTTGGATACACCACCCAAAACAAAACGGATATATAATTTGTCTAACTGCGAGGGAGTCTCATACTCTTCACCATACACCGCAAACATCCAAAAACCAGGTAGACTTCCACAGGGCACTAATGAAGGTAACAAACACTGCGGGGGTGGAATCGTCCACTAACTCCCGCATTCAAGAAACCCAAAGAAACCACAACACAAATATCTCGGGATTTGGCTCGACAGATTCTACTTGACATTACCGAACTCAAGACGCGGTTGATCAACCTCTAGGAGCAATTTACAGTCCTAGATAAATTCTAATGCATTTAATAACGGAAACTAAGGCACTTAAAGCCATCATAAGACACTTCAAGAACGATCAACACATCCGGACGAAATCGAGTTTACCATGACGAAACATCACAACATCATGTGATCATTAAGAAGGTAAATCATAACAATAATTTGCAAGAAGAAGTGTAGAAAATTTAAGGAACATGAAAACATAGTCGTTACCATCAAATCGGACAAGGAGAAACGAGGGGAAACCACCACTTGCCTTGGTTTAACCGGAAAAGTCCTCTGAATCACTCCACGTTGTAGATCGAGGCAAAAGGATGCGAGAGGAATCGAAATCTGAACAAGAATGGCCGAAAAAGAGGTTAGGGCCGAAAAACCCTAACGAGAAGACTCAAGAAATGTGGAAGATATTACCGTGATGGCGTAGCTCTCGGCGAGAGCTTTCCAGATCTATATTCGGTTGAAGATTTCGAGCACCGGAGCACCGTCGGCGGCCACCGAAAGGTTCACAAAATAAAATTTCTCTCTCACGCTCACGCCGCTCTGGTTCGAGAGACAAGAATCGGAGAAGAAGAAGGAATTTTCTTCTTTCTTAATATAACTATCAGAGTATAAAAATATACATATCTTTATTATATAAAGCGATATACCTATTTGAAAAGCACACTAAGATTTTGGTTTCAACCGTTGGATCTGATATCCTTGAAAGCCCGCCACCGTTGGATTGGGAGATGCACATAAATGTGGTCGCAAATCATTTTGAGTGCTTCATTGGTCCCTTAAATCCCGCAAATCCTGCTGTTCAAATCCCATCCCACAACTTCCGTCTGGCACGTTCCCCCTCCACCTCTGCTAGGAAAGTCTTCTCTCCCATCATGTCCGCCGAAAGCAGCATGCCAGCATGTCCAGGAAAGTCTTATCAACGCCTTTAACTCCTCAACACCCTGTCGCTTCAGAAGTCTTCCTCATGCCGCTTCAGAACTCTTTCCCACTCCCACTTCGGAACTCTTCGATCAGTTTTGAGAGTAAGTCTTCGGTGGTGCCGGAGATCTTTCTCCTCCTCGACACGGTGCCGCTTCAGAAGCCTAGGGCATAATACACACGCTGCCGCTTCAGAAGCATAGGGCATAACCGCGCCTAAACATTGCTCCGTCAGATGGTGGTGCCGGAGATCTTTCTCCTCCTCGACAGTAAGTCTTCTCAACTACGCTTCAGTTTTGTATGGGCCTTTTTCTGAATCTTTCCCCCCTGCTGCTTCAGACCTCCTCCCAAAGACGCCTAGGGAATAACCGATGTTGAACCTCACACCGTCGGACGGTGGTGCTGGAGATATTTCTCCGCCTTGACGGTAAGTCTTCTCACCTAGGCTTCAGTTTTCTATGGGTTTTTTTCTCCTCCGTCTTGGTGCTAACTTCATCCCCTGTTTTCTATTTATTTTTCTCTGGATCTCGCCTTTATCTTCAGTTTTATGCTTTGATCTCTAACCCAGAAAAATTACAGTTAAGTTGTTTACATTCCTGTTTTAGCTTCTTTTATTTACATTTCTTTTTATGATTCCCTGTTTTAGCTTCTTTGATCTCTTATCCAGAAAGTTTTGTATATGTTTCCAGAAATGGCAGGCATTCATGTTATGAAGCATTAAGATCACCTGTTTTAGCTGCTATTTCTGCGTTGATATGTAGCTATTGTTTATGCTTTGTAGTAGGTTGATTTTCAAATTAGCTTGCTGAATCGAGATTTATGACCCTTCTACTGCAACTACATGTGGCCGGATTTATGCATTATATATTTTTAGCTACTGTTAAACATTCCTGCTATGTAGTAGGAAAAAAGCTATTGTTAAAGCAGTTCTAAGTTGATTTTTTACAGCTACCTGAATCGAGATAACTTGCTATATCGAGTTCAGGTTATCTTATATCGAACTTTAGCTTAACTATTTCTAAAAAAATATAATTAAGATCCCATGTTTTAGCTGTTGTTTATGCATTGATATATTTAGCTGTTGTTTATGCTTTGTAGTAGGTTAATTTTCAAATTAGCTTGCTGAATCGAGATTTATGACTCTTCTATTGCAACTAAATGTGGCCTGATTTATGCATTATATAAATTCAAAATTACAAAACAATTTAAAATTACAAATATATATATATATATATATATATATATATATATATATATATATATAAAATTTAAACACTAAGATAAATTATAATAATAATATTTTATAAAAGCAATAATATATCTTATCTATATAAAGCGATATAGCTATTTGAGAGCACACCATTGTTTTCATTGGAGCCGTCCGATCAAAATTCTTGAACGAATGTCCACCCTCGGATCCCAATTTACCGCTAGCAAATACCTCACATTCCCGCCATCAAATACCCTAAGATCCCGCCACCAAATCCAGAGTTGCAGCATGCCGAAAGGAGAGATCAAATCCCACAATGTAACACGTCTTCTCCCAGGCCATCTCCGTCGAAAGCAGCGCTAGCAGCACGCCCCGAAATCATTTCTTCCTCCTACTTTTACTCCTCAATGCTTTAACTCAAATCCCTAAATCATTTCCACGCCTGCTTCATACTTCCTCCCGCAGACGTCGACATCACCGCTGCAGATCTGGATGTCAGGGTCTCCAAGTGCCTCATCGAATCCGCTTCGCCTAGGTCGTGCTTCATCGCATCCTCAATGACGGGAGGGCCATGCACCAGAATCGAAGCACAACACCTGCTTCCCCTCCCGCGGTCTTCTTCTCATTTTTCCCTCCTGCAGACGCATAGGGCCTCATCTATCGGCACCTCCGGTAAGCTTTTCTTCTCCATTTTTTTTCAAACTTCTTCTCGGTTCTTCTCAAATTATTCTCCTCAGCTTCCACTGCATTCCTACCAGCCACCAGGTCATAATATCACCATTTCCAGCATCCCCGCTCCGCTGGATCCGCATTTTCAGCCTCCACCTGCCACCTCCTCTGTAGAAATAGCCATCACTCTTTGCCTAAATTCCATTCCCATCCACTGCCCTCTGTCCTAGCACTTTCCTCACCTGAGCTGGGTTATTCATTTCAGAGCCGATATTCAGGTATACTTCACAATACTATGCATTTATGGATTTGGATTTCACTATTTTTTTGTGTCATTCGAACATGTGTATGTCCTGAAATTACTTTGAACACTATGCATTTTCGGATTTGGATTTCATAATTTTTTTGTGTCATTCGAACATGTGTATGTCCTGTAATTACTTTGAACATGGGTGAAATCCATGTGTATGCAAATTTTTCTATTCTTCTGAACATAACAAGTGTATTCGAACATGTGCATGTCCATGTAATAACTTTGAACATGGGTGAAATCCATGTGTATACAGGTATATATACTCCACAATACTATGCATTTAGGGATTTGGATTTCATATTTTTTTTGTCATTCAAACATGTGTATGTCCTGTAATTACTTTGAAAATGGGTGAAATCCACGTGTATGCAAATTTTTCTGTTCTTCTAAAATCCATTCAAACAGTGCATACAAATTATATATAAGATAGTGCATACAAATTTTTCGGGATTATATATATGTCTTCAAACTTTTTCTAGATTTTACATGGTGCATACAAATTTTTTTGCCTTTCTCTTTAACAGCAAAATTATATGTATGCTCACCGGTTGCTTACTTTGCACTGTCATAACAGCAAAATTAAATGGATGCTTATCGCTTTCAAAATTTCAACACTATATACGTATGGCTGAATTAAATGCATCCACCTCCATTGAACATATTGATTCCTATTACTGGTTGCTTACTTGGCACTGTCTTATTATGCACCATGTTCTATAAGATACAAAATCAAAAAATATTCTGCAATGTATGCATGTGTTTGCACTCATAGAAGTTCTAATAAGTGCATCATCAGATTGTAGAACATGCTGCTTGCACTTCTTAAAAAACTGCATTGTAGTATTTCATGGCAACTTTTAAGAACTTTAAGAACTTCAGTTATTTAAGAAGGTTCATAATGAGTGGTGACACTCTTTATAAAAGGCGCAGATTCATAATATTTAAGAAGAGCGGGAATAAGAAATGAAATCAAATCCATCTTAGTAGAAGTATTTGGCAAAGAAATTATTGATTTTAGGGCTTGAAGAGCTCGCTTCAATTGGGAAACAATTAAAGAGATAAGAACAAAATTATTGATATTTAAAAATCTAAAATAATGAAAATCAAAAATTATTTTATACCTATTTGGAAAGCGCACCAAGATTTTCATTTCAGCCGTTAGATCCGATATCCTTCAAAGGATAGCCACCATTGGATTGGGAGAAGCACGTAAACTCTTGTCACTATTGAAATCCTCGCTTAAACCTGGCGTGCTACTAATTTTTCAAAATAGTTTAATTTTTCTTATATGCAAGTTCACATCTACTATATTGGTATGTGTTAGTGAAGGATTTATAGTTTTAAAGCTCTTTTTAATTGACAAACTTGAAGAAAATTGAGTTCATGTGCATTCAAGTAAACTGTAATTAGTAAGCCAATTGTATCTTGAGGTATTCATTTGTTTTCTATAGGTACCTTTTTTCTTAAACTCTTAGAGCGCATTTGAAAATTTGAATTTCGTATCGATCGGAACATATTTGTTGGTATTCATTTGTTTTCATTCAATTGTATATTTAGTGGAGTCTTTTTTGTCATGAATTTATGAAACTGTACGATTGTCTCATTTGCGTGTCTGTGTGTACATATATACATATTGTTAAATATTTGATTTATGTAGCGCATCATGCTAGAATGTGTGTTTCCACTATTCTGTTGAAACAAATCAACAATAAATATGTTTGCGTATAGAGTCCAGTAATTGATCGCTCAAACATTACTCTTCAACAATCAGAACACATTACTCTTCAACATGGAGGACACAGGAAGTCAAGAATTACTTCAAAATCTCTTGACTCCAGATACTACCTGCATAATTTTATAAACATCATGAACGTAATAGTATCGTGTGAATGCGCCACATTAAACATATGTATAATTACCAGATAGTCGTACACGCTTACTGCACCGCGAATCTACCCGCGTACGAAGAAATATTATGACTGATCAACAATGTGCTGAAGAAAATGACAAAAGACGAGCAAATCAACATTGTCAAGAAGCACAAACAATAACAGCGACCAACGATGTGACCATGCATTCAATTTTTCAAATATACGAGTGTTCAACAACAGCGACAGCAGTAACTCCAACAATTACAAGCCAAGAACTGCTTCAAAATCTACTTTCTCCAGGTATTACCTAACAAATTTTGAAGTATCCCTAGACACAATATCTCATGCATGTGAATGTAACTGCTTCATTATCACACAACTACCAGAAAGTCGGACTCGCTTATTGCACCGCAATTCTACGTGCATACGGAGAAGCAATATGACTGTTCAACAACGTGCCACCAAAAATACCCGAAGACGAGGACAACGCCATGTTCGTGAAGATCAACAAAGAACAATGCCTAATATTATGAACACACATTCAACTTTAGAAATGGGCGAAAGTTCAACATCCACGCGAGCTACAACAATCGCTCACGGTACGCTAAACTATCTCTGTGAACAATCATCCTTCATGTATTTGTACTTCTAAATAATTACTAATATGTTGAAATACTTCACCCCAGCTACTCCACCAATCTACAATGATGGTTCTGACGCAGAAAATAATAGTGCTGAAGAAGACGATGAAGAAAATGATAATATAACCACAAAGACGTATATTCAACGTAATTGCGCTAGAAATTTTTATCCAGCGCATGTTGAAACACGCTTTGAACTACACTCACCGACAACCTGTCCTCACTATTGTGCTAGACTATTTCAGCGAGAGACCAGCTCATTGTGTTGTAATAAAGGAAGAATATCAATACCAGAAATCCCAGCACCTACAGAATTGCTCAAACTCTACACCGATCAGTCTGAGGAAGGTCAACATTTCAGGCAACATCTGCGTGCATATAATTATGTTTTCTCCTTTACGTCATTGGGTATAACGCTTGACAACACGATAGCCCCATTTCACCAAGGAATTTATAGCTTCCGGGCACACAGATCCATATATCATCGCATCGGAAACCTAACCCCAAATGATGGCCTAAGACCACGCTTCCTTCAACTATTTATCTACGACACCGAGCATGAGACATCAAACCGTTTACAGGAAATAATCAGCTTCGGGTTGGGCTCCTACAAAAAATAACGTGCATATTGGATATATTCAATCCATTTGTTCAGAGGTTCCGCCAACTATCGCGCCAACCAAACATGCATGAATGCAAGTTGGTTATAAAAGAACGGCCTTCCAATCTACATCAATACACTATGCCGTCGGCCTCTCAAGTTGCAGCTATATTAGTTGGGCAGGAAGAAGGACAGCAAATGCGAGAGAGAGAGATATCATTGTTCAAACGATTGGAGGACATCTTCAGAATGTCCAAGAATACTCTGGCTACTACAACCCACTTAAATACCCTTTATTATTACCGTTAGGGATGTTTGGCAGGTCTAGCAATTTACATTCACTGAGAAACTCAAAAATCACCTGCTGTGATTACTATTCATACATGCTTCAAGTAATGACCACTTATTTTACACATTTTAGAGATGTCACGTTTTACGTTTTCTCTAATTGTGTTCTAACTATTTATTTTTTTCTCAAGATTCGAGATGCTTCCAATTTGATATTACTGCGCAGCGGAAGGTTACTACAACAATATGTGGTCGATAACTACGTAAAAATAGAAACTCAAAAATTGCAGTTTATTAGGTCACATCAAAGTGACTTGCGCGCAGACCAATATTCAGGGTTGCAAGATTGTTTTAATGTAGGCGAAAATAAAGCTGGTTTGATAAACTCACTTTTTATTAAAAAAAGAATATATAATCTCATTATTATATATTAATTTTTGTGTGTTATTTCAATTCGGGTAACGTCAGAAAAAGAACCATCCTACCGTCTTCATTTAATGGCAGCCGAAGAGATATGTATCAGCGATATCAAGATGATATGGCAATTGTTCAGCACAACGGCAAGCCAGATTTGTTTATAACCATGACATGCAATCTAGGATGGAAGGAGATTAAGGATGAGCTCATGGAAGGACAAGCTCCATATGACCAGCCAGATCTCCTAACAAGGATATTTCGTTCTAAATATGAAGAGCTCAAGAAAGATATATTCCACAGAGGCCTGTTAGGAAAGGTAGTCGGACATGTCCATGTCATTGAATTTCAAAAAAGGGGATTACCACATGTTCACATGTTGGTGTTATTGGATCCGGCAGACAAATTAACCTCGCCTGATGAGTACGATTCAGTTGTACGAGCGGAGATACCTTATAAAGACCAGGAACCTGCATTGTATGAGTACGTGATAAAACACATGATTCACAGGCCATGTGGACCTTACAAACCAAATGCACAATGTATGAAAAACCATATCTGTAATAAAAGTTTTCCTAAGCAGTATGCAGATGCGACAGTATAAGGGAATGATGCTTACCCGGTGTATCGAAGAAGGAATAATAACAGAAACATTATTATAGGCATAAATGCAGCTTTTATTGTGGATAATAAATGGATTGTTCCATATAATCCATGGTTGCTTTTAAAATATGATTGTCATATAAATGTTGAGATATGCAGCAGTATCAATAACATTAAATATTTATACAAATACGTATATAAAGGACCCGATCATGTCTCTTTTGAAGTCCGTCCTGGTGCTACTCAAGATGAAATAAACAATTATGTTGACGACAGATGGTTGTGCCCACCTGAATCTTTGTGGAGAACGTTCAAGTTCCAAATGAGTCGAATATATCCATCGGTAGAGCGATTACAAATACATCTACCTAATAAACATCAGATACAATTTTATAGTGAACAACCAATTTCATCGATATTAATGGATGACCGTAATTCAAAAACAATGTTGACAGAGTTTTTTAGTGTTTATTGCCAACAGCAAGAGTAAAACCTCCATTTGTATAGAGATTTTCCAAAATATTATTGATGGTTCAAACAACATAAAATTTGGAGGAAAAGGATCAGAAATCGCAGGGTCATTGGTAGAATTTATTCTGTACCGCTTGCAGACAGCGAAAGATACTACTTGCGCATGCTTCTAAATCACGTACCAGGTCCAAAGTCATTCGATGCACTATTAACTGTCAACGGCACGCACTGCGCCACTTTTAAGAATGTTGCACAGAACTATGGTTTGCTTGAGAATGATAATAGTATTCGAGAATGTCTACATGAGGCTCGAGTATTTAGAATGCCATCCGCGTTAAGAAGACTGTTTGCTATTATATTGATCTTTTGTGAACCAGCCGATGTCAGAAGTATTTGGGATGAAAATTATGCAAGCATGATCGAAGATTATCCAAGTTCTAGCATGGCCAACGAGTTCTACATTATGAATAAACTATTTCATAACCTCGATGATATCCTGAAGCAACATAAACACTCTATTAAATACTTTGATTTACCACCCATCAATGAATCATTCAATGATTTCAATAACCTATCTGGTCATATAGAAGATGAATTATCAATACCTATTACACAAGATGATCTTAATGCAGTTACGTTGCTCAATGAAGGTCAGTTACATGCTTACAATGTGATCAGCGAGGCAATAAGGAACAAAGCACATGAGTGTTTTTTTTGTTGATGGACCGGGTCGAACTGGAAAAACATATCTGTATCGTGCAATTCTTGCCACTTTTAGAAAAATAGGATGCATCATTATAGCTACAGCTACTTCTGGTATTGCTGCTACCCTTTTACCGGGAGGCTGGACTGCACATTCAAAGTTACAAATACATATTAAATTGGATTACAAATCTTTTTGCTCTTTTGAAAAACAGTCAGACTTTGCAGAAGTAATCAGACAATCCAAGGCCATAATTTGGGATGAAGCACCCATGGCTGATAGAAAGACGTTTATAGTTGATCATTCGTTTTGTGATGTTACTGATGTGGACAAGCCATTCGGATGGAAAATATTAATTATGGGAGGAGATTTTCGTCAGGTACTACCGGTTGTTGTGAATGGAACAAGAGCACAGATAATTAATGCAAGCATCGTTCAATCATATTTTTGAAGTTATGTCAAGATATTAACTCTAACAGAAAATATGCGAGCCAAAAATGATAATAGCTTCTCTGAGTATCTTCTCCGAGTTGGAAATGGATTGGAGATGACCATACAAGATGATATGATTAGGATCCCCGATCCAATGGGTATGTCATGGGAATTTGAGAAATCTATCAATAATTTAATCGATGTTACATTCACAAATTTAGGATCGCACGTTGGCGATAAAAACTATATTCGAGACAGAGCTTTATTAATGCCGCTAAATGAGCATGTGAATATGTTGAACAACACCACTCTTCTATAATTCCCCGGGGAAGAAGTTATATACTACACTTATGATTCCGTTGTTGATGATTGGAGAGGTTTGTATCAACCTGAATTTCTAAATTCATTGACAGCGGGTAACTTACCGCCTCATAAGCTAAAGTTAAAAATCGGAGCTCCTATCATGTTAATCAGAAATATTGACCCAAAGATAGGTCTATGTAATGGAACAAGACTTATTTGTCGCCGGTTTGCGAAAAATGTAATAGAGGCGGAGATTTTAACCGGGCACTTTTAAGGAAACTTGGTCTTCTTGCCACGGATACCATTGAAGACAGCTGAAGATATTAGACTACCATTTCAATTAACGCGCAAATAGTTTCCATTGAGGCTAAGCTTCGCATTGACGATTAATAAATCACAATGCCAAACAATCGAAAATGTGGGAATATATCTGCCAAATAATGTGTTCAGTCATGGCTAGTTGTACGTAGCTTTATCGTGAGGAGTGTCGAGTGAAAAAATAAAAATTCTGATAAAGAATGGCAAGATAACTGGTCATGAAGGCATTTACACAATGAACGTTGTTTACAAAGAAATATTTGCACAACTTAGACGACAACATGCAACGTATCTCCAACGTAGGTTGATTGCTCATTATTTTCACAACACTACAACTACTCCAATCAATCGTTAAATTAATTTTTTTTGCAGAATAGACGTCGTGATCCGTGTTGATTGTGAAATGATTTCCAATTCGGCTGTAATACAATTTGTATGTCAAACTATCGTATTATCATTGTATTATTGTCCTTTTTGATGGTTTGTAAAATTCTTACCGTGTTGTGAGATTTTCGGCAAAAACAGAATATTTACTGCGTTGAAATGTATTGCCTGTTTTCCTCAAGTCTTTGAATTGTTTAATCATTTTGATAAATATTTTGTTGTTTTGCACCAGAATCCATAGGATGCCCTAATTCAGACCTAATTTTGAGTTACTATTCTAATTTGGATCCCTACTTCATTTTAAACGCATGCAGATGGCAAACCAAAATCAATCTGAGGCAGCAGCGTCATTGCAAAACAGGGGTGGCCCGGTCCAACATAAGAGCTTCATACTTTACAAAGACTAATTTCGTGCATTTTATATAACTTAACTCTATATTACATGTTAAATACTGTCATTTGTTTTTCAGCTCTGCCAGCCTCAATAGATAAAAATTACAATATCACTCCTACCACCGACAACGATTATGAATACTACGATGAAGTTTGCAAAGAGGGTACAGCCAGATGGTCTGATGGTCCGCATGCTAGGGTTGAAGGTTTTAGGCTAATTATCCAACCAGTGCCAAGAGGCTTGGATGCTAGAGAAAAGTGGAATTTTGTTTTCGATATGATAAGAAGGTAACGCCTAACACGGAATATATGTTAAGGTTGAAATATTATTGTTTTAACACATTTCAAATTGTTAACTACTGATTTATCTTTAAATCTTTGATTGAAACAGAGTCTCTCGAGGCCACTGAATGAAATCTATTGCTGCATAAGAAGGAGATGCTAATATTTTGAAATGGGTTCAACTGCTAGATTTCGATGGGTTTTTTAGGGTTTTTGCAGTTTAAATTTTTTGAATTAATATTTGAAATCAATGATGTTGTTATATACATCTCACGTGCTCATGAATTTTTTCATTGTGAAATGCTCTTCTGATATTTTGGTTATGGATTTGTAATCAATGCTGCGAAATGTGTTGTCTTTTGAGATATTTTGCATTGTAAGTATGGACTTTGTTCTGAGCTTTTTTCATTGCAAGTGCAAATATAAATTTTGCATGTATGTGTGTTTACTTGCAGATGTATGTGTTACAATCATATTTCTTTGTTGTTACTTCTAAAAATTAATGCTCTTTATCAAAGACCTATGATGGTGAGGTTGAAGTGTTGCGTGTGGGAAAGGACAACGTCACCCCTCCCGAACAATGTTGTCGTCCCCCGAAAAATGTCACCACCCCTACACAATGTCGCCTCCTCGGCACATTGTCACCGCCCCTGATCATTGTTGCCGCCCATGAACAATGTCGCCGCCCACGAACAATGTCGCCGCCCTCGAACAATATCGCCGCCCACGACCAATGTCGCCACCCAAGACAAATGTCGCACTCACGACCAATATTGCAGTCCACGACGCCTGTTGCCGCCCACGATCCATGTCGTTGTCAAGCGGGCGAAGCCCGCAGCGACGCATCGAGAACGGGCGGAGGCCGTTCGAAGATACTAGTAGTATATATATATATATATATATATATATATATATATATATATATATATATATATATATATATATATATATATATATAAGGACATCTATAAGGACATATAAATGTATATAAAATAAGGACATTTATAAAATCCTTTGTCTAAAATGGACTTCTATACGCGCTGCCGCACAGAAAATGAAAATAAAGGTTTAGGATGGCTTCAAATCGCAAAGTGCCCACCATGAAAGTTGTAGATCTCGTCGAGAGTAACAAATTTCAAGTTAACCCTTTTTTCAAACGACATTGTTTTGACCCTTAAAAAGGCTCCCGAACATAAACTGCAATGGACTACACGAGAACAAGCTTACGGGTACTCGAGAGGTAGAACGGCTACTCGAGTAGTTCAAAATGCCTACTCGAGTAGTTCAGAAAGGCTACTCGAGTAATTTAAAATGAGTACTCGAGTAACTAGAGAAACACTCGAGTGGGTCAGAAATTTTACACGAGTAAGAAGGAAAAGTACTCGTGTAGATCTAGAACAGCACTCGAGTAAGAACTAAATTTACTCGAGTAGGTGAAACAGAATTACTCGAGTAGGTGAAAAAAGTTTACTCGAGTAGGTGAAAAAAGTTTACTCGAGTATGCACAGAAGTCACTCGTGTAGATATGAAAAGTTTCACTCGAGTAGGAAAGAATCACTCGTGTATATGAACTGACCACTCGAGTAAAAGAAAAAGACATTTGCATAAGTTCGTAAATTTTTTACAAATATATCCTGGAAATTAAACTATATGAATGAATAGTGTTTTTCATTTTTGAATAGTACTTTAATAATAAAGTATTCATATTTATATATTTTTGAATAAGGAAACTACGAGCTCAAAACGGAGGCCCGAACATGCGCCGAATTAAACGAAATTCGCACTGTAGGCGAACACTGAAGCTACGAACACAACGACGAAGTCAAAACTAGAATCCGACGAGCCATTCCCGAGATACTAATCTTCGAAGTATACGGCAAACATAAACAAATCCAAAACTTCAATCGCGTGCCGAGACTCCAAAAATGCTCGGATTGCGACGAAACTTGACGAGCAAGTCCAAAATGACTTAACTTAAATTCCAAATGCAAAATTTTCCCATTAAAACAAGAATTCGACCTACTCGACCGCACGGGCGCGAAAATGCCTTAACGACATTGCGCCGTCAACTCGACGTTAAAAGTAACACCACGACGTCATAGATCTGACGTTGCCCAAACAAACAAAATCATCGAAAAATCGGGGGCATTACAGTCGCGGGGGCCACTTGGAACTTGAAATATTGGGCTTCATCGGGTGGCTTTAACTTGGCTCATACATAGCTCGGGTGCGGCTCGGGTGAGGCTTGAGTACGGCTCGGGTGCTGGTTGTAGGAGGAATTCGGCAAAGCTTCTACCTAAGGAAGAAGAAGACTTTGACGAAAAAGGTGAGAAATGTGATGGAGACGGCAACCCCCAACATGATGAAGAAGGTGACGGCATGCTTACGGAAGATCTTTCTCCGTCTCCAGTCAAAGACTTGCGGTGCCGTGGTGATCTTGGGGAGCGACGATACAATCTTCGCCCTCGACGCAAGACGGCTTAATAATATTTAGTTTAATTTATTTTGCTATTTTTTTGAGCATTTTCTGAGCATTTCTACTTCATGTAATGTTTTAAAATTAGGGTGTGTGTTATTTTTTGGATGCATTTAGCCAAACACTTGGATGTAAGCCTATATAAGGCCACGATGTATTTTATTTTCATTTTAAGTTGAATGAAAAAATATTGAAACCCTAATCTCCCTCTTGATAATTCCCTCCTCCTCGTCTTTCAAGTTTTTGGCTCTAACCTAGTCTCTTCCTCCTCCCCAAGCAGCCGGCCATCACCCCTCCTCTCTCCCAAGTTAATCGGCCAACCACCCAAATCGCCACCGTTCCGCTCACATCCCTCCCTCTCGGTTTTCCTCCACCGCCTCTTCCAAACCGCTTCCCCCTCTCCTTCCCTCTCCAAAAACCGCTGCTACCTCTATTTCCTCCTTCCTCATGGTTTTCTCCTCTCAACCACTCCAGCCATCTCTCTCCCAAAACCGATCACCACCTCAAAACCACCACCTTTTCTCTCTCCCCATAATACAACTCCCCGCCACCAATAGTCCAAACCCGATCCCTCCTCCCAAACACCATACTCGGCCACCCTCCTTGCAAAACACCAACCAGCCCTCAAATAATTTTTGGTGGATCTCTGGCTAAGGCGTGAAGCGACGAAGGCGGACGAGTTTCATCTCCATCCGGCGTGACTCCGACGGAGCCATTGAAGAGCGATCTGGACTAGTGAATCGGAATCATCCATTCTGATTGGGTAATGAGACAGTTCTACTTTTCTTGTGTTTTCCCTCTAGATTTTTCATTGTGGTGGAATACTTTGGCATAATCTTGGAAACATTGAATATATCGGGGTTTCTTCGATTGATTTTGTTGTTCAACCTTATTTTATTTAAGTTCGAAAGGTTTGGCGAACCTTTGTTTTATTTTTGTTTGGAGAGATCTACCGTTTTCCGAAACGTTATTTTTTGTAGATCTCTTTTGGTACAACCATCGCTCGATCGGACCGGGTGGGTCCTTTTAGCCGGAAAGAATATTAGTCTATAGCCATTTATTCGATTCTAATCGGTTTGCCTACTCGTACCTTAGCATCTTCTCGATATAACTTCTTGTGTGTGCCCCGCATTTAAAAATTGTGCGAGTGTAGAATTCGAACGTTGGGAGACAATCGTGCTTAACTCGTAGATCTTATGGTGTCAATGTGAGGGCCTGAACCAATTTGGTTTCAAAGGGAGGTTCACGTCAATTTCCTAATTGGCACCCTCCCCCTCTTGCCTTGTTCGTCGACACACATGTGTCTTACATGTTTTGTCAAAATTATAAAAACAAATTTCTGGTCTGCCAATAGCGACCTAAATTTTTTACTTTTCTGCAAAAAAACTCAAAAAAAATTATTAATAGTCTCTTATTTATTTCCAGTAAGAAAATCAAAAAGAAATATTTTTTTCTACCCAAAATAGTAAGCGGGAACAATTCTTTCTGTTGTCTTTATCCTTGGGCCAAAACTAGTATTTTGGTTGCATGGGCACTAGATTAGGTACGGAGTATTCCCCGTCCTCTTCCAATATGGTGTACGAATGGGATGAGGGTCACGATCTCACAGCGCTGGAGGAACTCCGCCAGGATTTCACAGAACAAATGATGGCTATTAAGGAGATGGTTCACGATCTGATATTAAGTATCGCGGCTCCCCATAATCAACCCGCCAACCAACGTGCGGAAGAAAATAATAACCATAACATTAACAATAATAATGAACATGTCCCGCGTGCACCATACGAGTTTGATATTACTAGGTCCATCCGGGTCAAACCCCCATCATAAGATGGATTGGGAGAATCCCAAGTTTTCCTAGACTGGGTTATGGAAATCGAGTGATACTTTGAGTGGTACAATCTAATTGACGCGGATAAGGTGCGAGTGGAGAGAATGAAGTTGTTAGGTAGAGCTAATATATTCTGGTTGAATGAGGAATGACGTATGAGAGGTGAGAACGGTGAATTACCCATTAGTTGCGCAGACATGAAGGAATTGCTGACAGGCAAGTACGTCCCTAAGTACCATCGAACGTAGATGTTTGATGATTTGGCTACCCTTAAACAAGGGACTAGGTCAGTCTCTGAGTATATAAGTCTTCTTAAGGATATGATATGTTGGATCCCTAGTTTGATTTGGGCTAGGTTCACTAAGTTAGGATCATGTGACCCAACATATATAGCCAGGGTCATGGTTATGTCTTAGAGTACAGGCCAACTCCTTAGAGTTAACACTACATGGACCAACCATCAACAGACTGCATAAAGACTCAAGAATTAGAGAAATATCAATGACTCAGAAAATGAGTTCGACGTTCATCGAACTCAGGTCGATGAAAGCCGTGCTCAGCTTGATGATCTCAAAGACAATTCTCTGAGCTGAGCTCGACGAACTTGGTATTCAGATCGACGATCTATGGTATTCTATGTCAACATCTTATTCCAGAAACAAGTAAATTTTCTAAGTCAGGCTCATACTCCAGTCGACGAATTCACCTTCTCAGCGCGACGAACTTAGACCACATTCCTGACAAGGCTCATCTAGTAGTTGGAAGTTCTCAGGTCGATGAATCTAGTTCTCAGGTCGACGATTTCTGGAAACTCCACTTCAACACTTCATTCTAGAGACATCTAGAATATTCTAAGTCCAGAAACACTTTGCTGAACTCCAGTAGACGAACTTAGATTATCAACTCGACAAACTTCATGCACAGAATTGGCAAGGTTCTGGAGAAAGCAGTCGTCTATTCTTAGGTCGACGATCCTGGATCTCAGCTCGATGAATAGCTATTATCAGATCGACGAACTTAACTTCTCAGCTCGACGAACTGTGAAGTCAGCTCGACGAATTCTGTTCTCTGTTCGACGATGCTAGAATTAGATATTTTCATCCATCTGTCCTTATTCTATTGCAATAATTCATGAGTAATTAATGCTAAAATATTCTCTGAATATTACTATTAGATGGGGCATTGATTATGGTCTTCTTCAGGATTATTGTTTGCCATTTTTCAATGGGATAGTTGGTGAAATCATTCAATGCAAAATATTCTTCAGGCTGTCATCAATGAATGCAGAAGAAATTCAAATTTCAAAAGGAAGATAATCTGGAAAATATAAAAGAGATTTTCTTCCTTCTCTCAATAGAAGAGTCTGAGAAATAATATACAGTCAGAGAAGACAATACACTGGCTCTGTAACATAACAACGATCATACATAATACAGTGGCACAGAGAAACAAACTCTAGACCAGAGACACCAGCAATCTGAAGAAGAAGAAGAAGAATAGCTAATCAAAATCAAGAGTCTTCTTCTATCTTCTTCCAGGTATTCTTCAAAGGACAACTACAATATCTGTCAAGAAGTTCCTGGAGCTCATCTGGTCAAGGCAACAGTTTGAAGGCCTATCACCCTACAGTAAAGCTCCAACTTCCTGGACCATTCTACATCTCAGGGGGAGCATTTGCTACTATCAAATCCACAAAAGTCTTCGCAGTTGTACTTTGAGAAAGAGAAGACAAAATCAATCTCGCATCCCCCACTGTATAAAGGGTTCTTAACTCCCTTCAAAAGTTATCCCTGGTTGCAAGTCACCTGATCAAAAGACTTGAGGTTTGGTTTTTGAGCACCTGATCAAAAGCTCATTGGTGTATAACACCTAATCAAAAATCTGAGTGGATTCCTACCAGGGTGGTAGAAGAGTGGATGTACCCAGGTTGGGGAACCACTATAAATTTCTTGTGTTGTCTGGTTGCTCTTTTTTTTGTTTCTTGATATGGCTGTGCTAGTTAGGATTGTTGTGTTAGTGTTTAATTAGTTTATATTCTGCAGCACCTGTGGTAGATTAACTTAACTTAGGATAGTTTAATTCATAAGTTTTATTTGTAGCAAAAACACATAAAAATTTAAAGATACTCTATTCACCACCCCCCCTAGAGTATTCCTGATCTAACCCCTCACTTTTAATTGGTATCAGAGCCTGGATTCCTTTGGTTGTACAAGCTAACCCTTGAACCAAAGATCCATAGTTAGATCTTTCTTTTCATTTCTATTAGATATTCACACACAGCATGACACAGAACAAAGACTATGCAAGCACCAGACCTCCAGTTTGCAACCTAAATAGGTTTGCCATATGGAAGTCAAGAATCAAGTTATATATGAACTCTATTAATGAGGATATTTTCAATGCCATTGTGACAGGTCTTCCTCAAAAATCTACCTCTACAGCAACCTTAAGCACAAATGCAGTTCCACCACCTGAGTGGACTGAGGCCCAGAAGAAGGCAAAAATTGTTGATACCAAGGCCATGAATATTCTGGCCCAAACAATGTCAGATGACATTTTTCAAAAAGTGGCTGAATGCACATCAGCTAAAGCCATCTGGGATTCCCTCAATCAAATGGTGGCTGGATCTGCTAATGAAAGAAAGGATAGGAGATCCAATCTCATATCTCAATATGAGAATTTCAAGAAGGAGGAAGCAGAATCAGTAGCTGACATGTACAATAGGTTGAGCTCAATCATCAATGAGCTAAAGAACTTGGATAAGGACATCACCCTTACAGAGGTGAATGACAAAATCCTTATGTGCTTCCCAAGCTCATCGGATTAAAGGATCTGGCCCATCAAGGAGGTCAGGAGCCTAAATGAGATTTCCACTGAATCTCTTTTGGGAAAGCTAAAGTCCTATGAGCAGCTCATCAAATCCAGAGATGCAGCTGTGCAAAGAACACCTCCACCAGCAAGGAAGGAGCACAGCATTGCATTCAAGGCTGCTGAGGAGATAGAGAATCCAATAATAAATGAAGAACTGATGGGTCTACTTGCCAAAAGATTTTACAAGATGGCAAGGAAAGACTTCGGGAAGAGATCATCCAGATTGGATGACAAGTCAAGGTATGATAAAATCCCTACTAAAGATGTGGTTTGCTTTGGTTACAGGAAACCTGGACACTTCATCTCAGAGTGTCCAGAAAATCAGAGGAAGGAAAAGAGAAGAGAGAAGGACTCAAGAAGACAGAAAAGCAGCAGGCCTTCTTCCAGCAAATACAAGAAGAAGGATAAAGGCTTTGTAACTGAAAGCTGAAGTGAAACAGAAGATGAATCCTCATCTTCAAGCTCTAGTGAAGACGAAGAAGAGGCAAGGGCCAAAGAAGTGTGCCTCATGGCCATTGATTCCTCCAGAAGCCAATCAAATGAAGATGCATCTGACAGTGAAGAAGCTTCAGAATCTGAAGCTGACCAGGTACTTGCTACTTCTGATTATAGTTCTTATTCATTCAAATATGAATTTAAAACTATGTGCATTGATCTAATAAATTCAGAAAAAGAAATTAAGACACATAGGGAAAAACTAGGAAACTAAGAAAATGTTATCTCTGAAAATAATAGGCTAAAGGCTGAACTAAATGAAGCTAATGAACTAATCAATTCCTTGAAGACACAACTATGTGAAGCCAAAAAACTTGAGTAATCTCTCAATGGGAGAATCCTCAAGCTGATGGACATTACAAGCACTGTTAATGCCAGACTACATGGCAAGCTAGGCTTGGGTGCTTCATCAAGTTTGCCCCCCCCCCCATTCTTAAAAAGAATATTTTGACAACCCTCATCAAGTTTGTTTCTGCTAAAGGCAAAGAGATAATAACTAATAAACAAATCACAGAAGAAATGCCCAACCTTAAAAATCAAAATAACAGAAACCAGAAAACAAGTAAAAATAAAGTTCAGCAGATTTCGTCGAACTCAGATCGACGAAATGTGGCCAGTTCGTCGAACTCTAGTCGACGAACTCTGAACGCAAACCTTAGCTATAATTATTCGTCTAACTGCGATCGACGAACTCTGTATGGTTCATCGAGCAGAGATCGACGAATTTGGGGCACAGAAAATGACCATGTTCATTCTTTGGGCAGAGATCGACGATCTCATCCCAATTCATCGAACTCTGGTCGACAAACTCACAATATTTCGTCGAACCCAGAAAGACTTAACAAAAATTATAACTATAACAACAATTTTATTAAATCGAGAAAACTATTTAATCCATTAGCTGACTGGATAATTCCACTAATAAGATATCATCCATTTGGATACAAATCTCAACCAGAATATTCTGTGATATCCAGTTTTTATTATCAGCAAAACAAAGGACCCAAGGTAACCTGGGTCAAGAACAATTAATTATTTTCTCTGTAGGTAAAGTGATGTGCAATGAATAATCAAACATGGTACCTAGATATTGGATGCTCCAAACACATGACTGGAAGCAAGGATAATTTAATCAACTACAAGTCCAAGCTGGGACCAAAGGTAATCTTTGGTGATTCAAAATGTCGCCTGTCAGAAGGCTATGGAGAAGTTAAAATTGGAGCAGTCACCTTCAAGAAAGTGACTTATGTATGGGACTCAAACATAACCTCATCTCCATAAGTCAATTATGTGATGAAGGTTATCAGGTGCATTTCAACTCAACTTCTTGCACTATTTCTGATGAAGAAAAACAAATTGTTTTAATTGAAAATAGAAAAGGAAATATTTACTTTGTTGATTTTCAATCTGCCAAGTTAGATATCTACTTACTTAATATAGTTAGTACTCAGAATGAACTATGGCTTAAAAGGCTAGGTCATGTAAACATGAAAAATATTTCTATGCTATCAAAAGACAATCTTGTGAGAGGTTTACCTTCTGCTCCCTACAAGAAGGAAGGTCTCTGCAGGGCTTGTCAATTAGGCAAGCAAACTAAATCAAGCTTTAAATCAGTAAATAAAAGTGATTCAACTAGAATCTTGTACTTGCTACACATGGATCTCTTTGGACCCATTGTTGTACAAATCCTAGGAGGGAAATCCTATACCTTGGTTATTGTAGATGACTTCTCAAGGTTCACTTGGGTGTTCTTTCTGAGATCTAAGTCAGATACCTTTAAAGTTCTTACAGATTTTCTCAGGACCATACAGATTGAGTACTCTAATCATGTTGCATGATCTGAAGTGATCATGGTACATAGTTTGAGTCTCTTCTTATGCATGAGTTCTGTGAGAAGGAAGGTATCAGGCAATGCTTCTCAGCTCCTAGAACTCCCCAACAAAATGGGGTAGCTGAAAGGAAAAATAAGACCCTAATTGAAGCTGCAGGTATATTACTTGCAGATGCTTACATGCCACTATCCTTTTGGGCAGAGGCTGTAAGCACGGCAAATTATGTCCTGAATAGAAGTTTAATACATAAACTAAAGAATAGGACTCCCTATGAATTACTTAAAGGGAAGAAACCTAAAATCACCTATTTTAAAGTATTTGGTTGTATATGGTATGTACATAATAACAACCAAAAATATATTAGAAAGTTTGAAGCTAAGGCTGAAGAGGGAATTTTTCTAGGATATTCCCAAGTAAGCAAAGCTTATAGGGTATTTAACAAATCCTACTTGAAAATTAAAGAGTCTATACATGTAAGATTTGATGAGGCTAACATGTCTTGCAAGGAGAAAGAGATTTATGCCAATAACACTTTGCAGGTACCTCACTTGTGTGAGAATTTGGATGGACTAAGCCTCACCCAAGAGGCCCCAACACATCCTTATCCACAAGTTGATGAAGATAGTGAAGACGAAGAGCTGGAAGAAATTCTACCTTATCCTACAGCAAATATAATTCCACAAGAGGAATTAATTCAAAATGTTGTTGCTGAACCAACTCCACCAAATGATCTTGTCACACTAAGGGATCACCCTAGATCTCAAGTGATTGGACACATGTCAGCAGGTGTACAGATAAGGAATCAACTCGACCAAGATTTAATGCATGCATGTTTTCTCTCTCAGGTTGAACCTCAATCTATACATGATGCTGAGCAGGATCCCCACTGGATCATTGCTATGCAAGAGGAACTAAATCAATTTGAGATATGCAGAGTTTGGGATTTGGTTCAAAGACCCCAAGACTACCAAGTCATTGGAACCAAATGGGTATATAGAAATAAATTAGATGCCCAAGGTACAATTGTGAGAAACAAGGCTAGGCTTGTTGCTCAAGGATACAGGCAAGAAGAAGGCATAGATTATGATCAAACCTTTGCACCAGTTGCAAGGTTAGAGGCCATTAGAAGTTTTCTGGCCTATGCTGCCTACAAGAAATTCAAGGTGTATAAGATGGATGTGAAGAGTGCATTTTTGAATGGAGTACTTAAAGAAGAGGTTTATGTTGAACAACCTCCAGGTTTTGTCTCTCCAACTCATCCTTATTATGTATTTAAATTGCATAAAGCTCTTTATGGTCTAAAGCAAGCTCCAAGAGCTTGGTATGAGACCCTAGCTAGCTTTTTGATAGAGCATAAATTCATTAGAGGCATATTAGATAAAACCTTTTTCACTAGATATTATAAGGATTAAACCTTGTTAGTATAAATATATGTGGATGACATCATATTTGGGTCTACTGAATCTAAATTATGCAAGGGGTTTTCTGACCTCATGCATTCTGAATTTGAAATGAGTAGCATGGGTGAGCTCTCCTACTTCCTTGATCTCTAAGTGAAGCAGCTCCCTGATGGCATCTTCATCTCCCAAGCTAAATATGCTATAGAGATTATAAAGAAGTTTGGGATGCCTGATGCCTCAGCAAAGAAAACACTCATGGCTACAAATGTTGTAATGGACTCTAATGTACATGGGATGTAACACCCCAGTTTTGCAAGAGGGTCAGTCTACAGTTCTGGAAAATTTTTGGGTTTCTGGCAGGAGGCACACGGCCTGCGACACAGGCGCGTCGTAGGGCGTGTCGAGGCCGTGTCGACACTCGGCCCAAGTGTCGACACTTTCGCTCGACAATGTGTCGAGAGTAGGGCATACGGCATGCGACACGGGCGTGTCGCAGAGCGTGTCGAGGCCGTGTCGACACTCGGCCCAAGTGTCGACACTTTCGCTCGACAATGTGTCGAGAGTAGAGCATACGGCCTGCGACACGGGCGTGTCGCAGGGTGTGTCGAGTCCGTGTCGACACTCGGCCCGGGGTGTCGACACTTTCGCTCGACGAGTGTCGAGACTGGGGTACACGGCCTGTGACACGGGCGTGTCACAGGGCGTGTCCCACTTGGACGACGATCTTCGCTCGACGTTTTTCCGCAGTGTCGACACAAAGCCTGTCGACGGGTGTCGAGACTTGGCACACGGCTTGGGACACGGGCGTGTCCCAGGCCGTGTCACCTCTCTGGTTGGTTTCGGGGCTGTGTCGATGGAGGCACACGGCCGGCCACACGGCCGTGTCACTGGGGACACGGGCATGTCGGATTGAACACGGGCGTGTCGGATGCCCGTGTGCTGTTCCAGGCGCGTCGCTTTGAGACGGCGAATGAGGCACATGGCCCTGGACACGGGCGTGTGCCAGGCCGTGTTCGGCCCAGGTCTTTTATTTTCCAGGCGGATCGTGGCCATTCTTTCCCAAATTTTAGGATCTGACGGTTCAGGACTGTTCTTGGGGAGTTAAGTCCGAGAATAGGGTTGAAAACCCTCATTCTTCTCCAAGCTTTCTCTTACTAAAGATCTAGAGAGAAGTGAGAACAAGGAAGAAGGAGAAGGAGAGTTTGGGCTGTAGGATGGGTTTCGGTGCTCCAAATCGCGAGCCGAGTCCAGATCCGTGGAGCTTTGATCGTTGCGAAGGTTTTCATCCGGCTATTTTGCCATGGCAAGGAAGAGGAGTCGGAAGGTAACGACACTTCTTCTCTCGGTCTTAGGATGCATGTCTTAGCATCATTTATATTTTTTTCTTTCTATTTTTTGGGCACCAAACTCTCAAATGAGAGGGGTTTTGGTTTGCCAAGGTTCAAGAGTAACCTCCGAGTTGATTGAGTCCGTCCCCGGCATATTTTTGCATTAGAGATCCGCTCCGTTAGTGGATTAGGCATGGTGGGTGAATCCATTGTCGCGTCCGTTAGTCCGACTCGGTGATGTTGCATTAAAAACGTTAAGGATCGTAGAGATTCCGTTGCGGCAAGATGCCGTTTGTGATGTGGTGATGTTTCCCCCTTTTTCTCGAGTGAGTACGTGTAGTCGGAACCGGACAAGGTTAGCTCCTCGTGGCGGTAGATGTTTTCCTTGGTGGACAAGGATAGCTCCGCATGAGTTGGAGATGGTTTCCTTGGTGCGCGGAAATGTTGCAGTACAAATGAGGGACTAGGGTGGATTTGTCTTGGTTTGTGTTGTGCCAAGGTGTGGCTATGTCTCCGTGGTCGGATGGCTATCCCGTGACGTTCACGTCATGTATGGAGAGTGTCCCGGCAAGACTAGTCCCCTTCAGTGTGACTGACAAGAATGCCAAGCATGGGGACAAACCCGGGCAATGAGGCCATGAGCGGGTGGGGTCCGGCAAGACTTCTTAGAATCGATCAGTTTTGTGTTTGTTGGAATCCTGACATGAGACGTCAGAGCTTGTAGGCAAGCCAGGGTTTAAGACCTTGAGCGGGTGGGGCCTTGACAAGAGTTCCATGGGACGGCCTGTGAGCCGTTGGGGGAAATGATGACCCCTTTGTTTGCGGCTTTATGCCAATGGGGAATCGAGGAGAACCCATATGATGTGATGATGTGCTAGATGCATACGAGTTAGGGTGCCTTGGGTGAAACCTAGGTTATTGCATACATGATTGCATAAGTAGGCCCTTTTATATTATGCTCAGCCAGTAGAGAACATGTATGATGTATGTGACATCCAAGCCTGTTTCCATAGTTTCTTTTCTTGCTTATGATTATTGCCTACGAAGTGCTAACTTGCAGGTTGGAGGGGTACCCCGGGGTCCGTTAGGGGCGGCCGGGAGGAGATGTGTTGTTGCACAGTTTGACGTCAGCCTTTGCTGACCCACGTTACTAATAAATTTTTCAGGGCAAGGATCGCATGCAGGAGCTAGCTCGCAGGCCAAAAAGGCCTAAGCCTCATGAAGTGTTTTTATCTTTTTGTAGCCCTACTTATGAGATGTTATGTTTGAGACTCTTATTGTCCGGCTTGCATGCCGAGGTAGACTAGGAGTGCTAAGCACATTCATGATTGATGTATTATTTTCTTTTGGACACTTGATGTAAGGCCTTAACGCCATTTGTTTTACTCTTTAGTGGTGGATAACTTCTAGTCCTGTTTTGTTTCCGCTGTGTTGTGCAAGGAGTTTTGAGTGTGGGTAGCTATATCAACTTTTAATACTAAAGCTGTGGCGTCCGTATGTTGTGGGGCCCCGGCCGGACCCATATTAAACATTCATTACAGGGGAGGTGTTACAATTTGGTATCAGAGCCAGGTTAGGTTCAAGGTCAACGCGTAGAGAAGTTATCCACAGAAGAGTAACGCGGGACCATGAGTGTCCTTATGTTTAAGTCTTGAGATTTGAGACTGAATCCTTGTTTCTTGTTTCTTGAAGAGTGCAAGCAACGAGGCGGGAACGTCGAGAGAAAGGGAAGAGCTTTCGGCGAGCAGTGCTACTGCTCCAGGTATTTTGGGCACGGGTGTAAACCCGGCCGACTTCTGCCGCATGCTTGCAGAAGCGATGGTGGTAGCTTAAGCTGCAGCAGCGGCTCAGGTGGCAACCCATGCCACACCGGACACGGCGACTGTCGCGCCAGGCGGAGAGGCCAGGCGAGTGGAGCCTTTGGCGGAAAGGGCGGTTGTTGGACATTGAGACCGACACATGAAGTATTTCCTGAGCTTCCATCCCCCATCCTTCAAGGGAGTGGGTATGCCAACGGATGCGGAGGACTGGTGGGTTCGCATTCAAGAGCTTTTAAGGGCGGCAGAGACGCCAGGGGAAAAGAAAGCTGAGTATGCGGCTTTCATGTTGGAAGGAGACGCCAAGTTATGGTGGGTAAGCCATAGCGGCCGCCAGTTCCCGGGACGCACTCCGTCGGTGGAGGAGTTTGGGGATGCTTTTCTTAAGAGGTATATTCCAGTTTCTACACGTTTGGCCCTTCAGAGGCAGTTTCTGCAATTAATGCAGCGAGACAAGACAGTGGATGAGTATGTGCAGGAGTTCACCCGTTTGGGTCGTTACGCGGGAACGACTATGGCAGATGATGTAGAGAGGGATAACCTCTTCTACCAGGGGCTGAGGGAGAATTTGAGACAACCCCTCATCTCCATGAAGAGAGCCAGATTCAATGAACTAGTTGAGGCTGCCAGGATTCTGGAAAGTGATTTGGAGCGAACCCAACGCCGAAAGGGTTTTACTCCCAAGCAAGGGGAAGGGAAGCCTTCCCAATCTCATGGAAAGTCTGAAGGGAGTAGGTGGAGGAAGAAGCCTCACACTTCCAGATCCGGTGAGAAGAGCAATTGGACGCCTGGAGGCTCACACTCTAGGGGACCGCCGACGTGCTATAACTGCGGTAAGGTGGGGCACATAGCTCGTGTTTGTCCCCAAGGAGGAGCGGGGCAAGAGGCAAAGCAGGAGCAGACTGTGCGCTCCGGCCCCAGTGCTACAGAGAAAGGAAAGATGGCGGAGTCGAGCGCTTCTCAGTTCCAACCGGTGCAACCAAGGGCTTACAACCTTGGACAACAAGAAGCGATCCGTCAAACCGATGTGGTGACAGGTATGAAGAAACTTTAAGTTTAAATTTTGTGCTTCATCCTTTTAGACTTTTGTGTGATGTCTATGTTGTAGGCTTCGTGTTAGTTTCCGGATACCCCGCTAGGGTATTGTTTGATACGGGAGCATCGCACTCCTTTCTTGCGGAGAGCTTCATCCGGAGAATAGGAGTTGAGTCTTTCTCGGCGGACGAGGAGTTGAAAGTGCGCATGCCCAATGGGTCATCCATGACCACCGGGGTCAAAGGGCGCATCTGTTGGGAGCTAGACGGAGTTGACTTCGTTTTGGTAGCGGCGATTTTGCCATTGGTGGAGTTCGATGTCATTTTGGGCATGGACTGGATCGTAGAGCAGCGCGCCAGTATTGATTGCCTATCTAAGGTGGTGACCTTAAGGAGAAAAGGGCAGACAGAAGTCAAATTTGAGGGCCTTTGTGGAGTGGCCTGTTCCTTGATTTCGGCCATGCAGTTGGTGCGGGCAGTTAACCAGGGTGGTGTAGCGCTTGTAGAGTTATTGGAGGTTCGTCTCTCCCAGTTGATGATTGAGGAAGTGCCCATTGTGGCAGAGTTCAAGGATGTGTTTCCGGAAGAACTTCCTGGAGCGCCTCCTCGGAGGGAGATCGATTTCTCGATCGAGTTAGTGCCGGAGGCTAGGCCGGTGTCACGTCCTCCATTTAGGATGGCACCAAAGGAGTTGGCTGAACTTAAAGTACAGTTGTAGGAATTGTTGGAGCAAGGGTATGTCAGACCCAGTTCTTCACCGTGGAGTGCGCCGGTGTTGTTTGTAAAGAAGAAAGACGTTAGCATGCGGCTATGCATTGACTACCGAGAGCTGAATAAATTGACCGTCAAGAATAAGTATCTGATTCATCGGATAGATGACTTGTTCGACCAATTGGTAGGGTCAGTGGTGTATTCAAAATTGGACTTGAAGTCAGAATATTATCAGTTACGAATTCGGGACGAGGACATACCCAAGACTGCCTTTGGTACAAGGTATGGACACTTTAAGTTTACGGTGATGCCGTTCGGGCTGACGAACGCACCATCTGTGTTCATGGATCTTATGAATCGGGTATTTCGGGAATACTTGGATTCTTTTGTGGTTGTCTTCATTGATGACATCTTGGTGTATTCCAAATCACAAGTGGAGCATGAGACCCACTTGAGAGTGGTTCTGCAAGTGTTGAGGGAGAATGAGTTGTATGCAAAATTCTCCAAATGCGAGTTCTGGTTGGAAAAGGTGGCATTTTTGGGACACGTGATTAGTGGGGAAGGTGTGGCAGTGGACCCAACAAAAGTTGAAGCCATTAGAGATTGGCCGGTTTTGAGGACCGTGGCGGAGGTCCGAAGTTTTCTTGTACTAGCCGGGTATTACCGAAGGTTCGTGGAGAATTTTTCGCGGATAGCTCTACCCCTCACCTCACTCACTCGTAAAGATCATAAATTTGTGTGGACTCAAGAGTGTAGTCAAGCATTTGAGGCACTGAAGAAGAGACTAATGACGGCTCCAATCCTAAGTCTACCGCAAGGGACCGAGGGATTTCAGATCTTCAGTGACGCATCGGGATGCGGTTTGGGTTGCGTTTTGGTGCAACATGGGAAGGTGATAGCTTTTGGGTCTAGACAGCTGAAGCCTCATGAGAGGAATTACCCCGTCCATGACTTGGAGTTGGCGGCGGTAATTTTTGCGCTGAAAATATGACGGCATTATGTTTATGGTGCAAAGGTGGAGATTTTCACGGATCACAAAAGCCTGAAGTATCTCTTGGACCAAAAGGACTTGAACATGCGGCAACGCAGGTGGGTTGAGTTTCTTGGAGACTACGAGGTGGCGATTCAGTATATGCCAGGTAAAGCCAATGTGGTGGCGGATGCCTTGAGTAGGAAGTACTCGGGGCAAGGGAATTGGATCGAAGCTCATGATGAGTGATTGGTTCGGGAATGGGAGTCTCTTGGTTTGGAATGTGTTGCGAGAGGCGAGTCCAGCGTGGCTCGGTTTAATTGGATTGAGGTGCAAAACTACTTGTCTGATCGCATTCGGGAAGCGACTCGGTTGGATGTGGAGTTTCAACCCTTTGTGTTGGAGGCTCAAGCGGGCGAAAGTAGCGTCTGGGAGATGATTGATGGGATTCTGAGGAAGGACAGAAGGGTTTGTATACCGCAGTTCGTCAAACTCCGTGAGGAGTTGATGTTTGAGGCTCACTTCACAAAGTAATCCATTCACCCGGGCAGTACAAAGATGTACTTGGATATGAAGAAATTCTTTTGGTGGTCGGGCCTGAAGCGGGACGTAGCTTTGTATGTGAATCGTTGCCAGACTTGCGCCTTGGTGAAGGCCGAGTGTTAGAAGCTGAGCGGGTTCCTAAAGCCCCTTCCAATCCCTGAATGGAAATTTGGTGACATCTCCATGGATTTTGTGCATGGTATGCCTAGATCGCAGCAGGGTAATGATGCTATTTGGGTGATCGTGGATCGCCTAACCAAGGTGGCTCACTTCATCCCAAATCGAAAAGAGGACAGCGTGGAGAAACTGGTGGAGTTGTATGTTCGCAACATTGTACGACTGCATGGGATTCCTAAGAGCATAGTCAGTGATCGAGATGGACGGTTTACGTCCAAGGACTGGAGATTGGTTCAGAAGAGCTTGGGCACGAAGCTAAAGTTCAGTACGGCGTTCCATCCTCAAACTGATGGGCAAACTGAAAGAACGAACCGTACTGTGGAGGATATGTTGAGAATGTGTGTTCTTGACTTTGGCAAGAGGTGGGAGGATCACCTCTTCATGGTGGAATTCGCGTACAATAACAGTTTTCAAGCAAGTATAAAAATGGCGCCATACGAAGCTTTGTATGGGAGGCGGTGTCGAACGCCAATGTCTTAGGCAGAGACGGGAGACACCAAAATTTTGGGAAAGGAGGTGGTAGCTGACGCTTGTGATATGGTACAGACCATAAAAGAGCGTATGAAGGTGGCGCAAGACCGTCAAGCAAAATACTTTAATGCTCGTCACCAGAAGTTGGAGTTTGCGGTAGGTGATTGGGTCTATTTGAAGATCAAACCGTTCAAAGGCGTCTCACGAATTTGCCGACTCAAGAAGTTGAGAACAAGGTTTTTGGGGCCTTTTGAAGTTATCAAACGGGTGGGAGAAGCAGCCTATCGGTTGGCGTTGTCCGCGGAGCTGAGTGGATTGCATGACGTATTCCACGTCTCCGTTTTGAGTAAAGCCTTGGTGGAGGCTAGCGTGGAAATTGAGCCGGCATCGGTGCCGATTGAGGAAGACTTGAGGACGCGGGTCCTTCCAATTGCTATAGAGGATTCGGAGACTCGGCAGTTGCGGAATAAAGAAGTTAAACTTGTTAAAGTTCGATGGGACAACTGCGGTCGTGAGGAGTTCTCTTGGGAGCGAGAATAGGCCATGCTAGAAGATTATTCAGAACTCTTCATGTCAGGTACAATTTAAGTTTTGTACCCTTTTGTTTTGACATTTCGGGACGAAATTCTGTTAAGTGTGGGAGAGTTGTAACACCCCAGTTTTGCAAGAGGGTCAGTCTGCAGTTCTGGAAAATTTTTTGGTTTCTGGCAGGAGGCACACGGCCTGCAACACGGGCATGTCGCAGGGCGTGTCGAGGCCATGTCGACACTCGGCCCAAGTATCGACACTTTCGCTCGATAATGTGTCGAGAGTAGGGCACACGGCCTGCGACACGGGCGTGTCGCAGGGCGTGTCGAGGCCGTGTCGACACTCGGCCCAAGTGTCGACACTTTCGCTCGACAATGTGTCGAGAGTAGAGCACACGGCCTGCAACACGGGCGTGTCGCAGGGCGTGTCGAGTCTGTGTCGACACTCGGCCCGGGGTGTCAACACTTTCGCTCGACGAGTGTCGATACTGGGTACACGGCTTGTGACACGGGAGTGTCACAGGGCGTGTCCCGCTTGGTCGACGATCTTCGCTCGATGTTTTTCCGCGGTGTCGACACAAAGCCTGTCGACGGGTGTCGAGACTTGGCACACGGCTTGGGACACCGGCGTGTCCCAGGCCGTGTCACCTCTCAGGTTGGTTTCGGGGCCGTGTCGATGGAGGCACACGGCCGGCCACACGGCCATGTCACTGGGGACACGGGCGTGTCGGATTGAACACGGGCGTGTCGGATGCCCGTGTGCTGTTCCAGGCGTGTCGATTTGAGACGGCGAATGAGGCACACGGCCCTGGACACGGGCGTGTTCCAGGCCGTGTTCGGCCCAGGTCTTTTATTTTCCAGGCGGATCGTGGCCATTCTTTCCCAGATTTTAGGATCTGACGGTTCAGGACTGTTCTTGGGGAGTTAAGTCCGAGAATAGGGTTGAAAACCCTCATTCTTCTCCAAGCTTTCTCTTACTAAAGATCTAGAGAGAAGTGAGAACAAGGAAGAAGGAGAAGGAGAGTTTGGGTTGTAAGAGGGGTTTCGGTGCTCCAAATCGCGAGCCGAGTCCAGATCTGTGGAGCTTTGATCGTTGCGAAGGTTTTCATCCGGCTATTTTGCCATGGCAAGGAAGAGGAGTCGGAAGGTAACGACACTTCTCCTCTCGGTCTTAGGATGCATGTCGTAGCATCATTTATATTTTTTCTTTCTAGTTTTTGGGCACCAAACTCTCAAATGAGAGGGGTTTTGGTTTGCCAAGGTTCAAGAGGAACCTCCGGGTTGATTGAGTCCGTCCCCGGCATATTTTTGCATTAGAGATCCGCTCCGTTAATGGATTAGGCATGGTGGGTGAAGCCGTTGTCGCGACCGTTAGTCCGACTCGGTGATGTTGCATTAAAAACGTTAAGGATCGTAGAGATTCCATTGCGGCAAGATGCCATTTGTGATGTGGTGATGTTTTCCCCTTTTTCTCGAGTGAGTACGTGTAGTCGGAACCGGACAAGGTTAGCTCCTCGTGGCGGTAGATGTTTTCCTTGGTGGACAAGGTTAGCTCCGCATGAGTTGGAGATGGTTTCCTTGGTGCGCGAAAACGCTGCAGTACAAATGAGGGACTAGGGTGGATTTGTCTTAGTTTGTGTTGTGGCAAGGCGTGGCTATATCTCCGTGGTCGGCTGGCTATCCCGTGACGTTCACGTCATGTGTGGAGAGTGTCCCGGCGAGACTAGTCCGCTTCAGTGTGACTGACAAGAATGCCAAGCATGGGGACAAACCCGGGCAATGAGGCCATGAGCGGGTGGGGTCCGGCAAGGCTTCTTAGAATCGGTCAGTTTTGTGTTTGTTGGAATCCTGACATGAGATGTCAGAGCTTGTAGGCAAGCCCGGGTTTAAGACCTTGAGCGGGTGGGGCCTTGATAAGAGTTCCATTGGACGGCCTGTGAGCTGTTGGGGGAAATGATGACCCCTTTGTTTGCGGCTTTATGTCAATGGGGAATCGAGGAGAACCCATATGATGTGATGATGCGCTAGATGCATACTAGTTATGGTGTCTTGGGTAAAACCCAGGTTATTGCATACATGATTGCATAAGTATGCCCTTTTATATTATGCTCAACCAGTAGAGAACATGTATGATGTATGTGACATCCAAGCCTGTTTCCATAGTTGCTTTTCTTGCTTATGATTATTGCCTATGAAGTGCTAACTTGCAGGTTGGAGGGGTACCCCGGGGTCCGTTAGGGGCTTCCGGGAGGAGATGTGTTGTTGCACAGTTTGAGGTCAGCCTTTGCTGACCCACGTTACTAATAAATTTTTCAGGGCAAGGATCGCATGCAGGAGCTAGCTCGCCGGCCAGAAAGGCCTAAGCCTCGTGAAGTGTTTTTCTCTTTTTGTAGCCCTACTTATGAGATGTTATGTTTGAGACTCTTGTTGTCCGGCTTGCATGCCGAGGTAGACTAGTAGTGCTAAGCACATTCATGATTGATGTATTATTTTCTTTTGGACACTTGATGTAAGGCCTTAAGGCCATTTGTTTTACTCTTTAGTGGTGGATAACTTCTAGTCCTGTTTTGTTTCCGTTGTGTTGTGCAAGGAGTTTTGAGTGTGGGTAGCTATATCAACTTTTAATACTAAAGCTGTGGCGTCCGTATGTTGTGGGGCCCCGGCCGGACCCATATTATACGTTCATTACAGGGGAGGTGTTACATGGGAAACCTGTGGATCAAAAACTATATAGGGGCATTGTTGGGTCCCTACTATACCTTACAGCAAGCAGACCAGATATTATGTTTGCCACATGTCTTTATGTTAGGTTCCAAGTGAACCCTAAATAATCACACCTAATTTTCTTAAAAAGAATTTTGAGATATATAAAGAGTTGTCCTAGTCTAGGCCTATTGTATCCTACTGAGTAAGAATTTGAGTTAACTGGATACTCAGATGCTGACTTTGCAGGATGCAGGGTGGACAGAAAAAGCACCTCAGGAACTTACCAGTTCCTTGGGATGAGATTAGTGTCTTGGTTCTGTAAGAAACAATCATCTGTGTCCACTTCAACTGCTAAAGCAGAGTACATTGCAACTGGCAGCTGCTGTTCACAGATGTTGTGTATTCAGAATCAACTACTTGACTATTGCTTCAACTTAAATAATTCAACTCTCTTATATGATAACACAAGTGCTATAGTCCTAGCACAAAATCCAATCCATCAAAGTAGGACTAAACATATAGACATTAGGCATCATTTCATTAGAGAGTGTGTAGACAAAAACAAAATTAAACTTGTCTATATCAACACTAATTTACAAAGAGCTGATATATTCACCAAACCTCTGGATGAAAGAAACCACTTGTTCTTTATAAATCAGCTTGGAATGATCAATGAAGAAGACTTAGTTTAGTTTCTGTCTACACTCGACGAATTTTCCAAAGTTTGTCGAACGGAGTTCGACGAACAGAGAAAAGTTCTTGAGATATTCGTCGAACGGAGGTCGACGAACTCTCTAGGAGTGAAGTTGTGTTTGTCGAACAGAGATCGACGAAGATGCTTCAGAAAACTTTCGTCGAACGGAGCTCGATGAAATGTCTTCAAATATTCAGACTGAGCTCGACGAATTATTTAACTATCAATTATTTCGTCGATCTCAGGTCGAAGAATTTCTTAAATTTCGTGGAACGGAGTTTGTCGATTCATATTGTGGAAAACCTTATATCTAGGTTTTCTTCGACCTCCGTCCCGCGCTTTCAGTTCCTTTGCACTTGATCGTCGTTTTTCTCTTACAGGTACTCTAATGGCGATTCCAGTAGGAACTCTTGCAGCAATGAAATTCGACACGGGCTTTGATGTTGATTTTGATTCCTTTCAACATTCAGACCCTATATTCCTGACAATCTTGCACCTTCTCGAAGACCAGCAATTGAAAAATCTACTATCCACAAGGATCAAGATATCTGGAACAGAAATCAGGGAGTGGATCTATACTTCCTCCACCACAGAAGAGAATACAATGACAGGAATGATATCTTGTAATGCCGTCTCCCTCACCCCTACCGTGTTAACTGAAATCTTTGGATTAAACAATGGAACATAAGAATTGGAGATTGAGAATGAAGCATATGATGAGATGCTCACTCTCATGGGTTATTCTGGACAAACCCCTAACAAATTGCTAAAGAAGCATCTTTCTGCTGAATTCAGTTTCTAGCAGATATCGTGGGAAAAGTCTTGCTGGGCAAGCACACTGTGCATGATTACATCACCAGGCATCAATTTCTGGTAATGTGTGCAGTGGTAAATAAGAAATAGGTGAACTGGGCTCAAATCATGTTTGATTTGATTAAGAAAAAGAACAATAAAAAAGGAAGTCAGTTTTGGAAGGATCTTCCAGAAAGAAAAGGCTCCTGAATCACTGGTCTCCCAGATCATATTCATAAATGCCAGCAAGTGGCTCACATGTGCCCTTTTTGGCAAGTGGGAGAGGACAATCACAAAGCCCTCCAAGGCTTCATCTTCCACCAGGGCTTCTGAAAGTACAAGTGCTAATCCAGCCACTTCCCACCCTTCTGAAGAGATCCCCCCTACACCTTCATCCTCTTCCACCATTCCTTCTCTCCAACAAACACAACAACAACCATAAGAACAACTACATCAACAACCACAACAACCTGTTAACATTCCTACTCCCGCTACATCTCCTGCAACTTCTCCACCAATAGATCTTACTAACATCCCCTCTTCCCCAATTCAGGAATATCATCAACCCTCCCCTTCTCCATCACCTCAACAAACCCCACCCCAATCCCCCCATGGTACACACATTCCCTCACCACCTTCATCTCCCTTACCCCCTTATTTGGACACCATCCAATTCTTTACTCTACCTACTTCCCCTCCTCATACTTCCTCTCTTCCAGATGTCCACATGCAAGATTCTCTCCCTCCTACTCCACCAACTACTACCATCCTCACTTCTGTCTCCATTCCAACACCATCTACCACACCATCTACCACTCCACTGTTGGATCCATCCACCATTTCTTCTTTTATTACACTGCTTACTCCTCTCCTCAAAAATCTTATAGCAAAGACCATTACACCTCTTGCTTCTTCTATTTCCTCCTTAGCTGTCCAAATCTCAGCCATCTCTGCTGCCTCCTCTTCAGTAGGGGCCTGTGATGCGTAAAAAATCGTCTCACGGAGTACAATCCGAATAGGCAAGTGTACCTATCGTTTTATAGTATAGTGATAAAAATATATCAAGGTCGTATAAAAACTCGGGGCAGGCAAGTACTATTACTCACAACGAATCTATTATCCTACCGAACAATTGATTGAGTTTTGAAAATAAAAACAAACTAAACTTAGTTAAAAGAGAAATAAACTATTGCAAAAGAGTGCTCGATCGACGATTCACTTTGAAATAAAATAACGGAATAATATAGTTTAACATTCGTAATTTTATAAAGACCGTGACGGATCTGAAAATAAGAAATAATCTCGCTAGAACATTAAATCTCCTAACTTCTAGACGTTTCGACCGAAATCTCTTTGCAAATCAAAAGGGCAAAAGTCGCATTATCGAGGTGACCCGCACTATTGGATTTGACTCCAATCCGGAGGATTTACGTCGTCTTATCTCTAGGATTGCGTGCAACTCCATCCTTCCTTAAGTGATCTTTCACATTCACGAGCCTCTCGGCTACTCGAATATGAGATCGGAATCTACTACCGTATACTAGAAATACGGAGTCGATACGATATTGATCAAGGTCGGAACAAAAATAAAAATACCAATGCAACATAAAATGAAAGATATTATTTTATTGCAAAGATTATCGTGATCGGGCACAAACAAGAAAATTAGCTATGCATTAGAGAGAGAGTAAACAATGGAAAAAAAATTGCCTTTTCATTAAACTAGGAATAAGAGCACATAACAAAATGAAAAAAATACAAAACTATTTCTTGGAGAAATGGAAAAACAACAAGGAAATACAAATACTTGAAATGGAAGCTTTCTCTCTAAAATATTCTAACTCTCTACATTAGCACTCTACTTTCTACACCCCCCCCCCCCCCCGAAAGCTTGAGGGATGGGGTCCTTTTGTAGGAGAGGGAGATTGTTTTAGATAGAGAAAATGAAGAGAACCAAAGGGGGTGGAGATTCATGAATGATGATAAACGAGAGGAGAGAGAGAAGGCTAAATGCATGAATTGGGTTTAATGAGATGGAGAGAGAAAGAGTTACATGCAAGCATGATGTCGGTTTATTTGATTTAAATGGAGTGCATTCATGGTTGGTTTTGAAGTGGACGGATTGCAATCAATGAGGATGGCCGGCTGCTTGTGATTGAATGAGGAGGAGTAAGTGGGCTGGAAATGGGGTGCAACAAAAGAGGCTCACGGTTTGGCATCAACAAGGAGAGGCTGGACTGCTTCAATTATAATCTTCAAAGGGCTGTACGTGAGGGCTGGTGCGGCGATGGCGTTGCGGAATGATTATTGACGGCGCGACGATGGCGACATGAACGGGCACACGACGGCGAACGTGACGACCTCTTGCAAAGATGGCGATGAGCATGGCGGTGATGGCGATGACAACATGCAAAGGTGGCGGCGATGGCGCGGACTTTTGCGGATTGCAATAAAATCACACGAGGCCTGTCGAATTCTTATAAAATATAATGTTAGAACCATAATTAGTAATTTTAAAGATGATTTTATATAAAAATAAAGAAAGAGAACACGTAAATATCAAAATATAATATAAAATATTATTCAAAATAATACCTGAAATATTAGTCATCAAATACCCTCATGCTTGAGAATTTGCTTGACCCCAAGAAAAGACATACAAGTTAGCAAAAAAAAAAATAGCCTAATCAAATAATCAAACCATGCCGCTATGAGTACGATGCAAAATTAGAGATAGGGAGAGTGATGAAAAAGAAGTGAAACAGATTACTTAAACATAGCATATAAATTTACAAATTTCACTAGCATAAAAATAAATCATCCAATGTTTTTGCAAATTCAAAAGCTAAGTGAAGTGCCAAACAAAAAGTACATTGAGTTGTTACTAAAACCTAAGAGACCCATTAAAATCACATCAATCTTAATTAAGCTCTAACTCCTACATAGAAAACTTACCCAAAATCATTCTTGTTAGAATACTAAAAATAGACCAAAGAAGAATGAATCAAAAGGACTTGCATTAGGTGTAGCGTTTAGGCATAGGTTTAAGGTGCAGATAGCAAAAGATAAACATGAAGGGTTAAAACACACTTAAACAAAAAAAGAGCTTTGCAAGAACAGTTGTGCTAGCAAAAATAAATTTTGACACCCCAAATTTTGAAATATAAAGTTAGGGGTCAAAAGAAATACACACATAATAATTTTTCAATTTTTTTTCATCCTTTTCAACATTTTTCTCACCTTTTTTTTCTTTTGTAGCAAAAGGATAATATTTTTGAACATTCACTACTTTTCACAAAATGGAAGCACACACTAGTACAAATAAAGCTCAAAATTTAAGTGTGCAACATGGGATGGCTCTTTGGCTTTGGTAAAAAATAAGTGGGGCTACAAAAGGAACGCGGAGAAAGCACAAAATGGCTAGCAACGGTTAACATTTTTGGTCTGGCATGCAAAGTCTCAAACGAATCAAGAGGAGGCCGAAATCATTTTCATGCTTCTACTGAGTGTATCTAAAGTAAAGTATTGAAAAATATCAAAGAGACAAGTTCTAGCTAGGAAATAAGAAACAAAAATTCTTCATGAAAATGAAATTAATAAGCGTCCAGATTTATTCACAACTACTGCACTAATCATTTATCAACATTATATAGAATTAAAAAGAGAAAAACAACGGATGATAAATTTTATAAAAGTTAAAAATATAAAAAGATAGCTACGCAAAAGCGCAATTTTCAAACAAAATTTTCACACTAACATACTACCCTAATAAGGAACTTTGCAAGAGTCAACATAATACTCAAAGAAACATAGCTAAAATGAAAGATTAGAAAATTTTATTTCAGCTAGACAAGTACAACAAAGCATAAGAACAAGACAAATACAAAAGACATGAAATTTTTGTATTTTCGAGTTTTTTTTTGAGTTTTCTATTTTTTTTGTTTTGTTTTCATTTTTTTTTTGTATTTTTTTTTTTGAAAGACTTAAAAAGAAAGAGAAAACACTACCCCATTCTTAAAGTTCAACATTGTCCCCAATGTTGAAGAGTAAGTATGAGAAAATAAAAAGACAAGAAGAAATGAAGAGGGTGGGGGTGCAATAAAGTAAATAAATAAAAAGAACAAGACTCCCCCGGAGTCGTGAGGCCGAATGTTGATTTCGTTCCCCCATGCTTAAGCTGGACACCGGCTCAGGCCTAAGGGAGAGAAAAAAATGATTGAGCCAACCGAACCGCTGGAGGTTTTATTCCTACAAAACACAATAAGCAAACAAAAAGAAAAAGAAATAACAAAAAGGATAAGCAAGGGGTGCCTCACAAGAGCGTTCTTTGTTTAACGTCGTCTGAGCCCGAAGTTATTGGTTAGCTAAATGGAAAATAAAAACTAAAGTGAAGAGGTAACTCCCGAAGTATGCGCTTAGGAGAGTACATCAAAAAAGAGAAAAATTGTAGAATCGCACCGACATGGGGTGGAACCTTCAATGGAATAACGCCCGAAAATGAACGGACGGAGTTATAGAAGAACTCCACCTTATATAAAATGGGAAATAAGGGGTCGTCAAAAGAAGAAGAAGAAAAAGAAGAAGAAATAGAAAGAGGAAAAAAAGAAGTAAAAAAAGAAATTTCATCAACGAAAATTTCACAAGGAGAAGGAGGGACTTGTGAAATTTCGGGAGAAGGAGGGTAGAAAGAACGAAACAAGAATTATCTAAAATAAAAGAAGAAGATTCGCTAAAAATAGAAAAATTTGAACAGTTGAAATTTAAAGTGAAATGGAATCACAAACGCCTTCAGAAAAAGAAAGAGAATGATGAGACGTCTCGTTATCCTCAAAAGGTAAGAAGCACGCCAAAGTATCCATAGGGGTGTCATCCAAAGGAGGAAGAAAACAATCCGGTATATCCGAATAGTTATCCTCCTCGAGAGGAAAAAGACAAGCCGGGATATCCGGTGACTCGTTACACGATGAAATTGGAGGAGATGGAGAAGAAGATGAAGAAAACGAAGCGGCCTCACGAGAAAAATAATCGATAATGGTCTTGAAATGCGAATCAATATTATCAAGAGAAGTTTGCAATTCAAAATACTCATTATCGATTGAATTAAAATTTAGAGGCATTGCGCTTTGCGGGGCAAAATCATGCGAAAAATAATACGGGTTCCCCACCTCCCAAGTAGGATAACAATTGGAGTAAGGGTTAAATTGGTCACTTTGACCTGCTCCAGAAAAATTGAAATCAAAAGAGGGAGAGGTTCCCGAAAGACATTCAGAATAAAAGTGGTCGGCGACCCATAAAAATTACAAAAAGCGCCAAAAGAAGACGATTCCATAAAAAAAACTGTTACAAAAAAGAAAATGAAAATTTAATTTTTTTTTTTTTTTAAAATCTTAGACTTCCCAAGGACTACCCGGTGAAGGGTTCGCAAGGTACTAGGAGGTACGATGGGAGGAAGCCCAAACCTCCCTTTCTAAGATAATTTAGGTGAAAGTAGAAAAATTTAATTTTTTTAAAATATTTTTATTTTTTGAATTTTTGTAGAAGTAATAAACTCGATGCTTTCGTAATATTGCCAAAAATAGTCACCGGCAATGGAGCCAAAAACTTGATACGTAAAAAATCGTCTCACGGACTACACTCCGAATAGGCAAGTGTACCTATCGTTTTATAGTATAGTGATAAAAATATATCAAGGTCGTATAAAAACTTGGGGCAGACAAGTACTATTACTCACAACGACTCTATTATCCTACCGAACGATTGATTGAGTTTTGAAAATAAAAACAAAGTAAACATAGTTAAAAGAGAAATAAACTATTGCAAAAGAGTGCTCGATCGACGATTCACTTTGAAATAAAATAACAGAATAATTTAGTTTAACATTCTTAATTTTATAAAGATCGTGATGGATCCGAAAATAAGAAATAATCTCGCTGGAGCATTAAATCTCCTAACTTCTAGACGTTTCGACCGAAATCTCTTTGCAAATCAAAAGGGCTAAAGTGCATTTTCGAGGTGACCCGCACTTTTGGATTTGACTACAATCTGGAGGATTTACGTCATCCTATCTCTAGAATTTTGTGCAACTCCTTCCTTCCTTGAGTGATCTATCACATTCACGAGCCTCTCGGCTACTCGAATATGAGATCGGAATCTACTACCGTATAGTAAAAATACTGAGTTGATACGATATTGATCAAGGTCGGATCAAAAATAAAAATATCAATGTAACATAAAATGAAAGATATTATTTTATCGCAAAGATCATCGTGATCGGGCACAAACAAGAAAATTAGATAAGCATTAGAGAGAGAGAGAGTAAACAAAGGAAAAAATTGCCTTTTCATTAAACTAGGAATAAGAGCACATAACAAAATGAAAAAAATACTAAACTATTGTTAGGAGAAATGGAAAAACAACAAGCAAATACAAATACTTGAAATGGAAGCTTCCTCTCTAAAATATTCTAACTCTCTACATTAGAACTCTACTTTCTACATCCCCCCTAAAGCTTGAGGGATGGGGTCCTTTTATAGGAGAGGGAGAATGTTCTAGATGGAGAAAATGAAGAGAACCAAAGGGGGTGGAGATGCATGAATGATGATAAATGGGAGGAGAGAGAGAAGGCTAAATGCATGAATGGGGTTTAATGAGATGGAGAGAGAAAGAGTTACATGCATGCATGATGGCGATTTATTTGTTTTAAATGGAGTGCGTGCATGGTTGGTTTTGAAGTGGACGGACTGCAATCAATAAGGATGGTCGGCTGCTTGTGATTGAATGAGGAGGAGTAAGTGGGCTAAAAATGGGCTGCAACAAAAGAGGCTCACGGTTTGGCATCAACAAGGAGAGGCGGGGTTGCTTCAATTATAATCTTCAAAGGGCTGCACGTGAGGGCTGGTGCGGCGATGGCGTTGCGGCATGATTATTGATGGCGTGACGATGGCGACATGAACGGGCACACGACGATGAACGTGACGACCTCTTGCAAAGAAGGCGCTGAGCATGTCAGTGATGGCGATGATAACATGCAAAGGTGGCGGCGATGACGCGGACTTTTGCGGATTGCAATAAAATCACCCGAGGCCTGTCAAATTCCTATAAAATATAATGTTAGAACCATAATTAGTAATTTTAAAGATAATTTTACATAAAAATAAAGAAATAGAACGCGTAAATATCAAAATATAATGTAAAATATTATTCAGAATAATACCTGAAATATTAGTCATCAGCCTAGCTTCAGTTTCCACTGAAATCAGGCATGGGGAGATACTTGATGAATAAGCAGCAGCAGTATCCCCAGTAGCAATACTAGCAGTAGCAATAGCAGTACCAGCAACTGCAACAGCAAAATCAGCACCAGAATCAGCAGCAGCAGTAGCATCAGAAGAAGAAGCAGCAGATACTGATGATGAATTATTTGATTTGATTCATTTCATTAATACTGACATGGATGTGGATGAGACTGGCATAGAAGAAATTACCACTATTGGTGATTATATTATAAATCCCACAGTAGATTTGTTAGATTTAATGAAGGTATTTGATACAACTTACTTCAATATACTTCCAGAAGATAACATTAAGCCATCAATGGTTATAGTATCATACACTTCACCCATAAGCCCCAAGGTTGCCAAGCAACTTAAGGCTACCTTTGTTGATCCTGAAGGTCCAGCCATTCCATCTCCTCCAAGAGCTGTTTCCACCATTATTTCATCCTCTTCTGCTCCAGTGTTTGTTATGGATGACTCACCTTTGCCTGATCTGGATGCCTTGATCATGGCTGACATTGAATAAGAAAATAGGACAGTGACTGAAGGAACTGTTATTAATAGCCCTCCTGCTCCTCCTCCAGCTCCAGTTGCAGCTCCTCCTCCAGCTCCCTCCCAGCCAGAGAAACCTGAAATATCTGCTGAAGCCCTAAAAGCATTAAATGTATTATATGATAACCTTCAAGACTCCACTGATGATGATGAGGATGCAGATGAGGACTCAGATGAGGAACCCAAGAAAAAGAAAGTTTCCAAGAAGAGGAAAGCTCCTCCACCTCCTGCTCCAAAGCCCAACCCAGTAAATAACACACCTTATTATATACTCTAGAAGATCACTCCTTACAAGGGCATGCCAGCATGGATGTGGCTGTCCAAGAATGAGCAAAAAGAGAGAAAGAAGAGCAGAAGATATTCACCTCCTCCTACTCAAAGATATAGAATGGATCCTCCTCCACCTCCTCCTCCAACTGCTGGTGCTTCAGGCACAACATCTCAAAGGTCTACCCAGTTTCAAACATACCAAAGACAATAAGGTAGATATTCATCTTCTGAAAGTAGCCAGCAGAGACACTATTCATCTAACAAGCAGCACCAACAACAACAACAGCAGCACCATCAACAACAAAACAGCAACAACTCCCTGAACATCAAAAAGCTGAAAGCTCCAACAGACCTACTTCCACTGTACCATTTGAAGATCCTGAAATAGCTACAACAGCAAGGATGGCAAGGTTCCAGGAACTACTTGGCCTTTCTATGATCAATAAAGCTAGAGCTGAAGGGAAGGATCCATCTAAATACACAATAATGTCCAAGTACAGGGAGGAAGAGCTGAACATGTTTGCTAAAGCTAATAAATTTTTCAATGTTGATGACTATATGAAATTGCATCAAGAAGTAGTAGTGCCCAGGGCTACATCTCTAAAAATCATAGGGACTGCTAACATGACTATGACAAAGGTGCAAGCTGCAGATCCCAACAGGGAAATCATATTCACTCTGTCTGGAGAAAAAGGAAAAGAGGAGAAGCACACGGAGAAAAAGCAAAAGAAATGATACTTGAACTATCTTTAATATTTCTGAGTTAGTTTGAAAACTCTTTTTATATTTCCTGATACAAAGCTTATTGTATATATATCTGCTGCATATACTAATTTTTCCTGTCAGATATATGTTTTCTTGCTTTGTAAATTTTTGCTTCATTATGAGTCTGTAATTAGTGACCTCACCCAAATATGGGGAGATTGTTGGATCCCTAGTTTGATTTGGGCTAGGTTCACTAAGTTAGGATCATCTGACCCAACATGTATAGCCAGGGTCATGGTTATGTCTTAGAGTATAGGCCGAGTCCTTAGAGTTAACACTACATGGACCAGCCATCAATAGACTACATAAAGACTAAAGACTTAGAGAAATATCAAATACTGATAAAATGAGTTCGACGTTCATCGAACTCAGGTCGACGAAAGTCATGCTCAGCTCGACGATCTCAGAGACAATTCTCTCAGCTGAGCTCAACGAACTTGGTATTCAGGTCGACAATCTATGGGTATTCTACTTCAACATCTTATTCCAGAAATAAGTAAATTTTCTAAGTCCAGGATCATACTCCAGCCGACGAATTCACCTTCTCAGCACGACGAACTTAGACCACATTCCTGGCAAGACTCATCTAGCAGTTGGAAGTTCTCAGGTCGACGAATCTAGTTCTCAGGTTGATGATTTCTGGCAACTCCACTTCAACACTTCGTTCTAGAGACATCTAGAAAATTTTAAGTCCAGAAACACTTTGCTAAACTCCAGTCGACAAACTTAGATTATCAGCTCGACGAACTTCATTCACAGAATTGGCAAGGTTCTGGAGAAAGCAGTCGTCTGTTCTTTGGTCGACGATCTTGGATCTCAGCTCGACGAACAGCTATTATCAGATCGACGAACTTAACATCTCAGCTCGACGGACGGTGAACTCAGCTCGACGAATTCTATTCTCTGTTCGATGATTCCAAACTTAGTTATTTTCATCCATCTGTCCTTATTCTATTGCAATAATTCCTGAGTAATTAATGCTAAAATATTCTCTAAATATTACCGTTAGACGGAGCATTGATTATGATCTTCTTCAGGATTATTGTTTGCCGTTTTTCAATGGGATAGTTGGGGAAATCATTCAATGCAAAATATTCTTCAGGTCGTCAGCAATGAATGTAGAAGAAATTCAAATTTCAAAAGGAAGATAATCTGGAAAATATAAAAGGGATTTTCTTCCTTCTCTCAATAGAAGAGTCTGAGAAATAATATACAGACAGAGAAGACAATACACTGGCTCTGCAACATAACAACAATCATACAGAATACAGTGATATAGAGAAACAAGCTCTAGACCAGAGACACCAGCAATTTGAAGAAGAAGAAGAAGAACAATTAATCAAAATCAAGAGTCTTCTTCTGTCTTCTTCCAGGGATTCTTCAAAGGACAATAACTATAATATCTGTCAAGAAGTTCCTGGAGCTCATCTGGTCAAGGCAACAGTTTGAAGGCCTATCACCCTACAGCAAAGCTCCAACTTCTTGAACCATTCTACATCTCAGGGGGAGCCTTTGCTAACATCAAATCCACAAAAGTCTTCTCAGTTGCACTTTGAGAAAGAGAAGACAAAATCAATCTCTCATCCCCCACTGTATAAAGGGTTCTTAACTCCCTTCAAAAGTTATCCCTGGTTGCAAGTCACCTGATCAAAAGACTTGATGTTTGGTTTTTGAGCACCTGATCAAAATCTCATTGGTGTCAGGCACTTGATCAAAAATCTGAGTGGATTCCTACCAGGGTGGTAGAAAAGTGGACGTAACCAGGTTAGGGAACCACTATAAATTTCTTGTGTTGTCTGGTTGCTCTTTTCTTTTGTTTCTTGTTGTGGCTGTGCTAGTTAGGATTGTTGTGTTAGTGTTTAATTAGTTTATATTCTGCAGCACTTGTGGTATATTAACTTAACTTAGGATAGTTTAATTCATAAGTTTTATTTGTAGCAAAAAGTCTTAAAAATCTAAAGATACTCTATTCACCCCCCCCCCCCCCCTCTAAAGTATTCCTGATCTAACCCCTCACTTTCATGATGGTTAGGTGTTGCGTGAAGGAGATGTCAAAGATTACCCTCTCTAGGTTTTGTAAGGGGTTAAACCCCGACATCCAGGGAAAACTACTATGTTATGGTCACACCGACCTAAATATCACTTTTAATGCTGCATTAGATATTGAGAAGCACAATGTTCTTAAAAATAAGTCTCGCTCGTTTCAGAAGGGAAAGTCCATCTTAGGACCACCCCCCCCCACCCCACTTCCACCTATAAGGATAAGGGGAAGTTCCGGTCCACTAACTCAAACTCCTTAGTCATGACTGCCAGGAATAGTAGAAACCCAATGGGTGAGAGAGTCCATGTAGGAAGGGTTCGCAAAACGAATGCTACATGTTTCGCTTGTGGGATTCAGGGTCATTACGTTAGTGAGTGTCCTACTAAACTGATGGCATGCCCCCTCCTCCACCATTTTAAGACGATGCTGACGATGCTGATGATGATCCGGTTGATAAGCCAATACAACTCAAGGACGTGAGGCAGCACGATGACGCTAACGGAAGGCTACGCTACAACTTCCGCCCGCGGCGTGCTACAGCCACTGCAAAGAATTAGCCTTATTTATTTCATTTTCTTGAACTCTATTTTTTATTTGGAATATAAAATTATCCTATGTTTAAGTGATAATTTTATATTCATTGCATGTTTTGTTATTTTTAATTTTGAACAATTTTAATGTTGGTGTGCATTTAGCCATTCGGATGGATGAAATTACATCTCCATCATGAATGGTTAAGGCTTGTTTGTAACTCCTATATAAGGAGGCTTCCTTATGAGATAATTAGAAAGATTGAAACCTAATTTTCTCCTTGAGAAATTTCGGCCAAGAGGAGACTTCTCCAAGCCGCCGCCCCCTAGCTTGTGGTGTGAAGCCACCGCCCCCTAGCTTGTGGTGTGAAGCCACCGCCCCCCTTGCTCCCTCCATCCGTTCGATGCGACTCCGGTGCGGCTTCCTTCGGTGCGACTCCTTGGAAGAAGGTTGCAAACCCTTCGGTGTGACACCGGTGGATCCATGGAGAGAGTGATTCTCCCAGAGTTATCTTGTGTGAAAGCTTTTCGGTTGGGTAATCTCTTCCCTCTCCCTTGTGTGATTCTCTTCTTTAGTTGTGGTGGTTTCGCACTCGTTTTCTCCGGAAAGTTAATTTAATCGCTGCAAGTTTTGGATCGAAATCACCGTTGCAAGGCTTTTTAATTCCGGATCGGGTGGATCCTATTTGCTTGAGCGGATCTTGGCCTATAGCCTTGGTCTTGCTCTCAAAAAGGAGTGGCAACCTTTGTGTTTTCTTGGGGAATATTCCGACTCAAATTTCCGATCGTTGTTTGATGACTTGTTTTAGTCATCATTTTTGGGATAGTTTAGTATGCAAAATTCCTAGTTTAATTGTATGATTCAAGTATTTTCATGCATATCTTGTTTAAAGTCTTGTTGTGTTAGGATATTATAATTCCTAGTTTTATTATAGTTTTATTTGCTCATTATGTTGAAATTTTATTTTGTTATGTTTTGATATAAAAATCTATAGTTTTATTATATGTTTTATGTTTTATGTTTACTAGTGTTTTATTTTTGAATATAATTAATTAATAGTATGTTATGTTTAGTTTAGTTTTAAACTAATATTATGTTGCTTATTTGTGTTATGTTTTCTTATATAACTAATGTTATTATGTGTTATTTTCTTGTAGGTACATGCTAGATGATGCAGCCCACTTCAAGCTCAAACCCGAGCCCCCCATGCAGCCCTCAAGCTCAAACCCGAGCCCCCCAAGCAGCCCACTTCAAGCATGGTGCAGCCCGGCCCCTTCCCTTGAAGCCACATGATGCAAGCCAAGCCCTCATGGTGAACCCGAGCCCATGCAACCAGCCCACAAGGTGCAGCCGGCCACATATGGTGCAGCCCAAGCAGCCCACCTAGCCTCTACCCGAGCCCATGTAGCCCCTCCCCTCTTTCATATTTTACCATGCATGAATTTTCATCCTACATGGCCGGCCACCTTTTAATGAATACATGCATGTTCTCTCTCTCTCTCCCTTTCATTTAATACAATGCATGCATTCATTTTCTTCATGCTTGGCCGGCCCCTTCCCTCTTTCCCCCTTTATTATTTTATCTTCCATTTATTCCTCATGCATCCCCCTCTCTTTCTTTTATTCTCTTGCCACCTTTCAATCCATGCATGCATCATAATATTTTCTCTCCCTTTCTTTAATTCTTATTCATTCCCCCTTTGCTATTTTACATTTTCCAACTCATTCCCTTTAAATCCATGCATTGAACCACCTCCTTCTTCACACCTCATTTAATACAATGCATGCATCTTCTCCATCCTACATGGTCGGCCACCCCCTTGCCCCCCTCTTCTTTTTTCCATTCTAGAATCTTCCCTCCTCATCTATAAAAAGGGCACCATGGTCTCATGCTTTGGAGAGTTGAATTTTGGAGAGAAAGTGAAGTTCTAGTTCAAGAGAGTGCTTTCTTTTTGCTTACATGTTGTTAGTGTAATCCTTTATTTTCAATTAGTGCAAGTTTTCCTTATAGCCTAATCTAGTCTTTTTAATATTTTGTACACTCTTTTTATTTGCAAGTAATGAAATTCTCTTCTATTTGTTTCGTTGTTTCTTTTTGCAATATGCGTAGCTAATCTTCTTTTAGCATTTGATCATGAGGATCCATGATTTGAAATGAGAATTATTTTTATTTCATAGTTTTATTTTTGCGTAATTCTACTCGGTCCTTCTTTGATTTAATTTGCGTCGACTCCGTATTTCCGGTATACGGTAGTAGGCTTATGATCTCATATTCGAGTAGCCGAGAGGCTCGTGGATGTGAAAGATCACTCAAAGAAGGAAGGAGTTGAACGCAACCCTAGAGATAGGACGACGTAAATCCTCCGGATTGGAGTCAAATCCAATAGTGCGGATCACCTCGATAATGCAACTTTAGGCTTTTTCGGTTTGTAAAGAGATTTCGATCGAAAAGTCTATAAGTTAGGAGACTTAATGCTCTAGCGAGATTTTGTCTTATTTTCGGATCCGTCACGGCCAAGTTGGATTTGCAAATTTAAAACTATGCCTTTTATTTTCTCATTTCATTTCATGGTGAATCAATGATCGAATGCTAGCCTTTTTTATATAAGTTTTCGTCTCGAATTTATCGTTCCTTTTGCTTCTTAAAAAATTCTCAAATCCCTTTAATTTTCCGGTAGGATAATAGTTAGAGCGCGAGTAGAAGTACTTGACAACCCCGTGTTTAAATACGACCTTGGTACTACAATTCGACAGGTACGCTTGCCTGTTCGGGTTTTGGCCCACCAAGTTTTTGGCGCCGTTGCCGGGGAACTTTCTTCGTCAATATTTTGAAAACGCTTGCGCTATTACTTCTCCAAAAAAATAAAAAAAAAACAATTATTATAATTTATTATAATCAACCCACCTCATTTTAATTTCTACCCCACCTAAAATCTCTCGAAAAGGGTAAGGGGCTTTAAGCGCCACCATTTTACCTAGTACCGGGCGAACCCTTCACCGGGTAGTCCTCGGGAAGTTCGAGAGCCAAGCCGTAAAAAAGTCTATTTTCAAAAAAAAATCCAAAACAAAAATTTTTTTTTCCTTTCTTTTCCTCCTTTTCTTTCTTTTCCAAGCTTTCATTCTCATCTTCCCTCGTTTTCTTTACTAGTGCATGACCCGAGCGAATCCGTCGCTACTTGTTGATTTGGACCCAGAAATCGAACGCTCCTTTTGGAGACAACTACGATTCGGGGCTTCCACTTCTCAAACAACGGTTGAGGATTCCTTCGGGGATTGTAATTATTCTGAAATGGGAGATCCCAACCCAGGAATGGCTCAGCAAAGGACTATGTCCGATTATGCTCGACCCAACCTGGAGGGGACTGAAACAAGTATTGTTCGACCTGCAATCGCGAACAATAACTTTGAGCTTAAGCCTAGCATCATACAAATGGTGCAGCAATATGTACAGTTCGACGGATTACAAGATGAAGATCCGAACTTGCATATTGCAAATTTTCTTGAAATCTGTGACACCTTCAAAATAAATGGTGTCTCAGATGATGCTATAAGGCTAAGACTCTTCCCCTTTTCCTTAAGAACTAAAGCCAAACAGTGGTTGAGTTCTCTTCCAAGAGGCTCAATCACTACTTGGAATATTTTAACTGAAAAATTTCTTTCTCGTTATTTTCCCCCCGCCAAAACTGCTAAGCTTCGAAATGATATCACTTCTTATTCTCAAATTGCTTCTGAGACCCTCTATGACACTTGGGAGAGGTTCAAAGAACTTTTGAGAAGATGCCCTCATCATGCTCTGCCTGTATGGTTACAGGTTCAGACATTTTACAATGGGCTAAACCAAGAGACAAAGCAAATGATAGATGCCGCTTCCGCTGGTTCTTTAGACCGCAAAACTCCGGAAGCCGCTCTTGAGCTTATCGAGGACATGGCGATGAACACTTATCAGTGGAATTCGTCCAGGTCTCGCCCATCTAAACCTGCAGGTATCTATGAAGTGGATTCGGTTTCGCAACTGGCGCTACAAGTGGAAATGTTAAACAAGAAGATTTCGGAGATGACTGCTTCCTCCGCCGCTAAGGTATATGAAAATGTGAATGCTGCTGCTGCCGAGCAGGTGGATTATCTGGGGAACATACCTAGGCCTGCTCAAAATAATTCTGCAAACAATTTTTCTGCTTTTACGAATTTTTCTTCTCCGCCTGGTTTTTCTTCTTCTTCTAATTCTTATCACCCCGGATGGCGTAATCATCCAAATTTCTCGTGGAGTAATAACGCTAACGTCATACGCCCACCGCACGATTTTACACCACCACCACCTCCGCAACAAAATTTTCAAAAACCTTCCCCTTTGGAAGAGATCCTCGCTAAATATATAAGCTCGAACGATGCCACTATTAGAAGTTTAACAGGATCAATGAAAAACTTAGAAAATCAAGTCGGCCAACTCGCTAAGGCCTTTTCCGAGAGACCACCTGGAACTCTTCCCTCGAACACTGAGCCTAACCCAAGGGAACACGCAAATGCAATTTCCCTTCGGAGCGGTAAAGTTGTTAACGAGCCCACCACAAGGGAAGAGCCAAAGGTGATTGTCCCTCCTGTTGTGGAAGAAATTACCCCTACGGAAAATGATAAAACAAATTTTGAAAATGAAAAATCTACTTTAGATAAAGAAAAAGATATTTCTATTTTTTCTAATAATGACGTTCAAAATGATGCTCCGCTTATCATAAAGGAATTTCCGCCACCCCCTTATCCGGCCCGACTTAGGCAAGAAAAATTAGATAATCAATATCAACGCTTTCTTGAAATATTTAAACAAATTCATATTAATTTACCATTTCATGAAGCGATTAGTCAAATGCCTAAGTACGCCAAATATCTCAAAGATTTATTAACGAACAAAACGAAATTAGAAAATTTATCGCATGTAACGTTAAATGAAGAATGCTCGGCGGTCGTTAAAAACTCTAATCTTCCTAAAAAGATAAACGATCCGGGTAGTTTTTCCATTCCGTGCGTTTTTGGTGATCTGTTCGTTAAACATGCGTTAGCGGATCTAGGAGCGAGCATAAATCTGATGCCCTTTTCTTTATTCAAAAAGCTAGGACTAGGCACTCTTAGCCCTACAAGAATGAGTATCCAGTTAGCCGATAGGTCTATCAAGTATCCACTAGGTATCGTTGAGGACGTGCTAGTAAAGGTCGACAAATTCATCTTCCCGGTGGATTTTGTCATTCTTGATATTGAAGAGGACGTCGAGGTCCCTCTTATCCTTGGACGACCATTTCTAGCCACCTCTCGAGCGGTTATAGACGTTAGTAACGGGAAGTTGTTTTTACGTGTGGGAGATGATGAGGTCACATTTTCAATTAATCAATCAATGAAAAATTCCTTACAAAATGATGACTCATGCTTCTTTATTGATGTTTTAAATGAAGATTCTTCCTTTTCCCTTTCCAACATCTCTTCAAATGAATTTTCCTCTTCTTTTTCTGAAATTTCTTCACATGATTTTGAAAACACGATTATGTCCGCAAAAATAAATTTTGAAAATGATTCTGTCTTTGGTAGAAATAAGTATGAAAGTCTTGTTTTTGAAAAAGATAAGAATTTGAAAAACTCTTATAATGAGCCACCCCATCTGGATTTAAAACCACTCCCTGATCATCTAAAATATGCCTTTCTTGAAAAAAATTCTAAGTTGCCCGTTATAATCTCGGCCTATTTATCTCAATCCGAAAACGATCAGTTGATCGAAGTACTACAAAAGCATCGCCGCGCTATAGCGTGGCAAATCTGTGATATTCCTGGCATAAGCCCCTCCTTCTGCACACACAAAATATTTTTTGACAATAATCCTAAGGGTGTAGTTCAACCACAACGTCGTCTTAATCCAAATATGAAAGAGGTTGTGAAGGAAGAGGTGCTTAAGTTATTAGATGCGGGGATAATTTATCCGATTTCCGATAGTCAGTGGGTGAGTCCGGTACAGGTTGTTCCTAAGAAGGGAGGGATTACGGTAGTACCAAATGAAAATAACGACTTAATTCCAACTAGGACGATAACGGGATGGAGGATGTGCATCGATTACCGTAAGCTAAACGATGCCACTCGAAAAGATCACTTCCCCCTCCCCTTTATCGATCAAATTCTAGAACGGTTGTCCGGGCACAATTTTTATTGCTTCCTCGATGGCCTTTCGGGATACTTTCAAATCCCTATCGCACCCGAGGACCAAGAGAAGACGACATTCACCTGCCCTTTCGGAACTTTTGCTTATCGTAGAATGCCTTTCGGACTATGCAACGCACCCGCCACCTTTCAGCGGTGTATGCTTGCCATTTTTGATAAATATGTAGAGAATATTATGGAAATCTTTATGGACGATTTTTCTGTTTTTGGCGACTCCTTTAATTTATGTTTAGAAAATTTGGAAAAAGTTTTACAACGCTGCGAAGAAACGAATCTAGTTTTAAATTGGGAGAAGTGCCACTTTATGGTACGTGAAGGTTTAGTACTTTGCCACAACATTTCCGCTAGGGGAATTGAAGTGGACAAGGCAAAAATTGAAGTAATTGAAAAGTTACCGCCGCCTACAAATATTAAAGCAATTAGAAGTTTTTTAGGGCATGCGGGTTTTTATCGACGATTCATTAAAAACTTTTCAAAAATTACTAAGCCTCTCACCCACCTTCTCGAAAAAGACACTCCTTTCGTTTTTGATGAATCATGTCTCGCGGCATTTGAATTAATTAAATCTAAACTTATAAATGCCCCTATTTTGATCGCCCCAGTTTGGGATTTACCTTTCGAAATCATGTGTGATGCGAGTAATCATGCGGTAGGTGCGGTTTTAGGTCAACGAATCGCTAAGAACTTTCATCCGATTTTCTACGCTAGTAAAACTCTCACGTCTGCGCAAGAAAACTACACCACGACGGAGAAAGAGCTCTTAGCGGTTATTTTTGCTTTTGATAAATTCCGACCGTATGTTACTCTTTCTAAGGTTATTGTTTTCACGGATCATTCCGCTCTGAAGTACCTCCTTTCTAAACCGGATGCCAAGCCGCGTCTTATCCGTTGGATCCTCTTACTTCAAGAATTCGACTTGGAGATTCGGGATAAGAAAGGAGCGGAAAACTTAGCAGCTGATCATCTCTCTCGTCTTGAAAATCCAAATCTAGATCTTTTAAATGAAACTTTTATTAATGATTCTTTTCCGGATGAGCGTCTTTTTACTATTTCTTCATCTCCTACCCCCTGGTTTGCCGATCTGGCCAATTATCTTGTGGCCCGGGTCCTCCCAAAAGAATACTCCACTCACCAAAAGAAGAAATTCTTTTCGGAGTTGAAGTATTATTTTTGGGAAGACCCATTTCTATTTCGCATTTGTGCGGACCAGGTGGTTAGGAGATGTGTTTCACGGGAAGAGGGTCACCTAATTTTAAAACATGTTCATGAAGGTCCGACTGGCGGGCACTATCAAGCTAACCGCACCGCACACAAAGTACTTAGTGCTGGCTTCTATTGGCCAAGCATATTTAAAGATGCACAAATCTTTGTGGGCGGGTGCGATCGATGCCAACGGACTGGAAATCTCTCAAATAAACATGAAATGGAACAAAACTACTTTCTCGAATGTGAAGTTTTTGATCTATGGGGCATAGACTTTGTCGGCCCATTTCCCTCCAGCTTAGGAAATAAATATATTCTAGTCGCAGTCGATTATGTTTCTAGGTGGGCAGAGGCCCAAGCTCTACCAAATAATGATGCTCGCGTTGTTGTCAAATTTTTAAAAAAATTATTTTCTCGCTTTGGTTTTCCTCGAGCGATCGTTAGTGATAGGGGAAGTCATTTTTGCAACGCTCAACTCACTAAGGCTTTAGCCAAATATGGCGTTACGCATAAATTATCCACCGCTTATCACCCCCAAACTAACGGTCAGGTCGAGGTAGTCAATCGCGAACTTAAACGAATTTTGGAGAAAAACGTTTCTACTTCTCGTAAGGATTGGTCTTTAAAATTGGACGATGCTCTGTGGGCCTATCGGACAGCGTACAAGACCGCCATCGGTTGTACTCCTTTCCGATTAGTCTATGGAAAATCGTGTCATCTTCCGGTAGAAGTAGAACACCGTGCGTACTGGGCGTTAAAGTTTTTTAATTTCGATCCGCACTCGGTCGGCGAGCATAGAAAAAACCAACTAAATGAGCTTGACGAGTGGCGAGCGTACGCATACGAAAATAATAAAATTTACAAAGAACGCACGAAATTGTATCACGATAAGAACCTGCGCCACCCTAAAACTTTTAAACCAGGCGATCAAGTTCTTCTTTTTAATTCGCGTTTACGTCTCTTCCCGGGAAAGCTCAAATCTAGATGGTCCGGACCGTTCACGGTCAAGGATGTTTTTCCTTACGGCACTGTGCTACTTTCACACCCCGATAAGGGGGACTTTAAAGTTAATGGTCATAGACTTAAACTCTATTTCTCTAATGATTCTGTGACTCCTGCCAAGGAGAATCTTCTGTTTGATTCTTAGTTCTCTTATTTTCTGATGGACATTTTCGTTTTGAACTTATTATTTTTATTCTGTGACTTTTTTATTCGGACTTTAAATGATTGTAATAAAAAAAAACATTATCGGGCATCTGCCCATGGACTCTATCTATGTTTTGCTTTTATTTTGCTCTTCCTACCGGAGGCCAATCAAGTCCATGTTCGTGGTCGCCGCTCCGCCGTTGCTGATATCAGATGGATCAAGTCATACCTGCTGACGATCAAGTACTCTAAAAAGCAAGCATGGGGGAGCGACATCCGCCTTCATCTCACGAACCCGGGGAAGTCCTGTTCTTTTTTATTATTTTTCCTGCATTTTTCTTTTTCTCTTCTTCTCAGTCCCCTTCTCTTTTTCTTTATGTTTTCTTCATTGAGGGCAATGAAGGATTTAAGCATGGGGGGGTCTAGTTTCTTTTGTCTTTTCCTTTTTGTTCTTCTTCTTTCAAAAAAAAACAAAATTATGTTTTATTTTAGTATAGTATTTTATGTCATCAAAATCTAAAATCCAAAAAATTATAAAATATAAAACCCAAAAAAAATTAGAAAAACAAAAATCAAAAAATTTGTGCTAAAATCTATTTGAAAAACAAAACCTAAAATTATTTTCTATCTTTATTTTTATGTTTCTTCTAGTGATGTGTAGGCCCGTGCGGTTCCTTAGTTCTATTTAGATTTCTTTGAATAGGTTTTCTAAATTTATCAGTTTAACATATTTTAGTTCTACTAGTTTCTTTTTCTTAAATATAGGCATCCGTTTTTTACGTCATAAGTAGCAATTTGTAGTTATGTCTTTTTATTCGGTTAGTTGCTTACGAATGGTTGCTAGGTATCATTAGCTCTTTTTCATTTGCGAGGTAGTCTTTCTTGGTGTCTAGAACTTGTACCAAGCTACTCTCGAAGCATTTGCGCCGTTTTTTACGTTCTTTAGAAATGATTTAGGCCACCATTTGAATAGTTTGAGCTTTTCATACCCACCAAAAACAAAACCCTTGCCAAACAATTTTGGGCCTTTTCCTTATTTTCTTTGTTTTTAGCTCCACCTTTCATTTCATTATGTTCACCAAAGCCAAATATCTTTCCTATTTTTGCACTATAAATTTGAGCTTAAAAAAATATTTTTGTGGGAAGGATATTATTTTTGAAATGATTAGGAAATTCTCAAGCTTATTTTTTGGAGCTTTCTTATCAAATGTTATTCAAAAGAAAAAAATTGAGAAAGAAAAAATATATCATTACAAAATCAGAAAAAAAGCAAAAAAAATGATGAATGCAAAAAGTTTATGTTTGGCCAAATTTAGAAAAGAAAATTTCATGGCCTTGTTTTTGTAGTTTCATATTGGAGAAATGACATACTTATTATTTCTCATTTTTTTTATGCTATTATTTATTTTTGAGCTCACCTTGGTTTAGTGCCTAAAACCTTCATGTTTATCTTTGATTCCACTTCCTAATCATTTACCCAAGCCAAGTTTTAATGCCTAGTAGAAGTCCTAATGATCTTAGAACTTAATTTCGCGTAGTGGAGAAAGTGTGAACGTACAAGCCTATGGCCACCATCATTGATGGATTTCTTTGGAGGTTATCTTGGAATGTCTTAGGGTTAATGTTTATCTAGCAACCTAGTAGTTTGTTAATGCGCCGTTTATTTAGAACCTCTACTTTTTGTTGTCCTTATTTTCATTTATTTTGGATGCCTTGTTTTTAAGATTTAGAAATGTGTAGACTTTTCTTATGTTCTAATGATATTTTTAGGTCTCCACTTTCAAGTTTTCTATTGTGCACTTCTCACCCCACTAGTTGTTAACATAGGAATTAGGATAGTTTAATTTTTCATGTTTTGATTTTCTTAATTATGCAACCTAAAACTTCTTTTTGTTTCCCTAGTTCTTTAAGTTTTATTTGCTTGAGGGCAAGCAAATACTCTAGCATGGGGGAATTTGATGACTTGTTTTAGTCATCATTTTTGGGATAGTTTAGTATGCAAAATTCCTAGTTTAATTGTATGATTCAAGTATTTTCATGCATATCTTGTTTAAAGTCTTGTTGTGTTAGGATATTATAATTCCTAGTTTTATTATAGTTTTTTTTGCTCATTATGTTGAAATTTTATTTTGTTATGTTTTGATATAAAAATCTATAGTTTTATTATATGTTTTATGTTTTATGTTTACTAGTGTTTTGTTTTTGAATATAATTAATTAATAGTATGTTATGTTTAGTTTAGTTTTAAACTAATATTATGTTGCTTATTTGTGTTATGTTTTCTTATATAACTAATGTTATTATGTGTTATTTTCTTGTAGGTACATGCTAGATGATGCAGCCCACTTCAAGCTCAAACCCGAGCCCCCCATGCAGCCCTCAAGCTCAAACCCGAGCCCCCCAAGCAGCCCACTTCAAGCATGGTGCAGCCCGGCCCCTTCCCTTGAAGCCACATGATGCAAGCCAAGCCCTCATGGTGAACCCGAGCCCATGCAACCAGCCCACAAGGTGCAGCCGGCCACATATGGTGCAGCCCAAGCAGCCCACCTAGCCTCTACCCGAGCCCATGTAGCCCCTCCCCTCTTTCATATTTTACCATGCATGAATTTTCATCCTACATGGCCGGCCACCTTTTAATGAATACATGCATGTTCTCTCTCTCTCTCCCTTTCATTTAATACAATGCATGCATTCATTTTCTTCATGCTTGGCCGGCCCCTTCCCTCTCTCCCCCTTTATTATTTTATCTTCCATTTATTCCTCATGCATCCCCCTCTCTTTCTTTTATTCTCTTGCCACCTTTCAATCCATGCATGCATCATAATATTTTCTCTCCCTTTCTTTAATTCTTATTCATTCCCCCTTTGCTATTTTACATTTTCCAACTCATTCCCTTTAAATCCATGCATTGAACCACCTCCTTCTTCACACCTCATTTAATACAATGCATGCATCTTCTCCATCCTACATGGCCGGCCACCCCCTTGCCCCCTCTTCTTCTTTCCATTCTAGAATCTTCCCTCCTCATCTATAAAAAGGGCACCATGGTCTCATGCTTTGGAGAGTTGAATTTTGGAGAGAAAGTGAAGTTCTAGTTCAAGAGAGTGCTTTCTTTTTGCTTACATGTTGTTAGTGTAATCCTTTCTTTTCAATTAGTGCAAGTTTTCCTTATAGCCTAATCTAGTCTTTTTAATATTTTGTACACTCTTTTTATTTGCAAGTAATGAAATTCTCTTCTATTTGTTTCGTTGTTTCTTTTTGCAATATGCGTAGCTAATCTTCTTTTAGCATTTGATCATGAGGATCCATGATTTGAAATGAGAATTATTTTTATTTCATAGTTTTATTTTTGCGTAATTCTACTCGGTCCTTCTTTGATTTAATTTGCGTCGACTCCGTATTTCCGGTATACGGTAGTAGGCTTATGATCTCATATTCGAGTAGCCGAGAGGCTCGTGGATGTGAAAGATCACTCAAAGAAGGAAGGAGTTGAACGCAACCCTAGAGATAGGACGACGTAAATCCTCCGGATTGGAGTCAAATCCAATAGTGCGGATCACCTCGATAATGCAACTTTAGGCTTTTTCGGTTTGTAAAGAGATTTCGATCGAAAAGTCTATAAGTTAGGAGACTTAATGCTCTAGCGAGATTTTGTCTTATTTTCGGATCCGTCACGGCCAAGTTGGATTTGCAAATTTAAAACTATGCCTTTTATTTTCTCATTTCATTTCATGGTGAATCAATGATCGAATGCTAGCCTTTTTTATATAAGTTTTCGTCTCGAATTTATCGTTCCTTTTGCTTCTTAAAAAATTCTCAAATCCCTTTAATTTTCCGGTAGGATAATAGTTAGAGCGCGAGTAGAAGTACTTGACAACCCCGTGTTTAAATACGACCTTGGTACTACAATTCGACAGGTACGCTTGCCTGTTCGGGTTTTGGCCCACCATTGTTTTCGAGTCGGCCATTCTCCCTTTGTTATTTGTGTTGCGTTCTTGCAACGAGAAACTATTGTGGGCGATAGGTGTTGTGTAGGTGCGGTAGATCTATGACGTGTAGTGCGTAGATAGAGCATTAGCTTCGTGAAAATCTCCGATTCCGGACCATCCCTACATCAATTTGGTATCAGAGGCGGTCGTATTAATTTCCTAATTGAAACATCCTCGCTTGAGTCTTGTCGGCACACACAATACAAACAAAAAAAACAAAAAAAACAATTTTGCTGGTCTGCAAATAGCGCTCTAAAATCTATATTTTTTCAACGAAAATTTCAAAAAAACATTTTTAACGATCTACGTGTTATTCACATTGAGAATCTATAAAAATATCTTATTTCCAGTATAGCTACATCCCTAGGAAAAATCATCTTTCCAAGATTTTTCTAAACCTAAATGCACACTAGGCTCGGATCGGAATACTCGACTACGTCTACATCTAGGATGGCTGCGAATGAGCGTGGGGATCCCAACACCGAGGCCATAGCAGGGCTGCGTAACGAAATAATGGAGCTTAGGGACATGTTAACACAGAGCCTACAAAATCACGCTAGGCCACCCCCGCCACCCGTTAATGTTGACAGGCCCAACCGTCACCAACATAATTCTGATTCGGATTCTGATGGGGACTCCCCACGGGTGCCCCCTAGAGGACACCGCCCCGAGCGAGACATTGATATTACTAGGGCCATTAAGATAAATGCCCCCACTTATGATGGAATGGGAGATCCCCAAATCTTCCTGAATTGGACTGTGGACATGGAGTGTTACTTCGAGTGGCACAACCTGACGGATCCCCAAAAGGTCCAAGTTGCCCGGATGAAGTTAACAGGTCGTGCAAAGATGTTTTGGCTGAATGAGGAGCGAAGGTTAGGAACCGGACACGGAGCCCCCCTTATAGGTTGGCCAGTAATGAAAAATCTGTTGACCGATCAGTACGTTCCCGCGTACCATCGGACACAGATGTTCGATGAGCTTGTCACTCTGCGGCATGGCACAAACTCGGTAGCTGAATATATGGGTGAAATTAAGGACCATATGATGCGATGTGACCTTAGGGAGATCCCCGAAGTCACTTTATCTAGATTTCGAAAAGGCCTTCACCCCGATATCCAAAGGAAGCTCTTGCGATATGGGCATACGGACTTGAACACGACTTTCATTGCCGCCTTAGACATTGAAAAACACCTAGCCTCTAAGGCTCACTCCCGTTACGCTCATGCGAAGAACAAGTCCTCCACTGGGACATCTTCTTCCACATACCCTGATAAGGGAAAGTTCAAATCCACCGAGTCGAAGTCAATCGTGATCACCGCTAGGAACACTAAGAACCCTGCGAGTGAGCGTGTCCCTATGGGGAAGGTTAGCAAGGCTAACACCACTTGTTACTCTTGCGGCATTCAAGGCCACTATGCCTACGAATGCCGAACAAAGACAAAACCCTAGCCATATTAGAGCCAACTACCGACCCTGATGATTATGTATACGAGGCCGCAGAAGAGAGTGGCCCCGAAGGAGTCCCTAGTGACTTAGAGGACGATCAACCCCTTATGGTGATGCGTTGTATCTTGACCACTCCTCGCCCATTAGATGATTGGAAGAGGACGAGCATATTTTCTATGATTTTTAAGAGTGGCGAGAAGCTTTGCAAGCTGATTGTTGATAGTGGTAGTTGCGTGAATGTCGTATCTGAGAACGCTGTTGCACGTATGTCCTTGATCATGGAACCACACCCGACCCCATATCAGGTCGCTTGGATCAACAAGATCTCTGTACCCGTTACCAAGTGCTGTCTGGTCCCACTCTCAATCAAATCCTACATTGATGAGGTGTGGTGTGATGTCCTTTCGATGGACGCTTGTCATGTGTTGTTAGGCCTCCCTTGGCTATACGACCGTGATGTTACACATTTTGGTAGAGCCAACACTTATGAATTCAAATTCTATGGCAAAACCATCACTTTGAGGCCGACCATCGCAAAGGAGCCCGTAGTCTTGGCTAAGGACACCACTATTCCGGTAGAATAGAAAACGTTGAATCTAGTTGGTAGGAAAGAGTTTGGGAGAGATCCATTCTTTGATGGAATTATGTATGCGCTAGTCCTCCTAAGTGCAAAGCTCGATTCTAGCATTTTGGATGAGTTACCTAGTGAGTTACGGGTACTGTTGGAGGAGTATAGGGACGTGTACCCGGATGAGTTGCCGCCCACGTTACCCCCGCTTAGGAATATCCAGCATGCGATAGATCTCATCCTGGGGTCTTCCTTGCCAAATCAGCCCCATTATCGACTCCACCCCGCAGCTCACCTGGAGTTGTAGTCCCAGATAGAGGGCTTGCTAGGGAAAGGTTTCATTAGGACTAGTATGAGTCCATGTGCTGTACCAGCCCTACTTGCCCCCAAGAAGGATGGTACATGGAGGATGTGCGTTGATAGCCGGGCTATCAACAAAATCACCATCAAGTATAGGTTCCCCATTCCCCCGCCTAGACGATTTATTGGATGTCTTGTCTGGAGCCACCGTATTCTCCAAATTAGTTCTTCGGAGTGGCTATCACCAGATTAGGATATGAGAGGGCGACGAGTGGAAGATGGCATTTAAGTCGAAGGATGGTCTGTATGAATGGCTTGTGATGCCCTTTGGGTTATCCAATGCCCCTAGTACCTTTTCCTGGATGATGACACATGTATTTCAGCCATTCATGGGGAAGTTCGTTGTCGTCTACTTTGACAATATTCTGATTTATAGCACCTCTACTACCAAGCACATCTCCCACATGAGAGTGATCCTTTCCACCCTACGGAAGGAGACTTTATTTTTCAATCTTAAGAAATGCACTTTCTATGTCTTGGAGGTAGAGTTCTTAGGCTATATAGTCGGCTCTAAGGGTATTCGAGTTGATCCGGGCAAGGTTCAGGTCATTAAGGACTAGCCCGTGCCAACCACCCTACATGAGGTGCGTAGTTTCCATGGGTTAGCGACGTTTTATCGTTGTTTCATACGAGACTTCAGTAGTATTATGGAGCCTATCACAGACTGTATAAAGTAGGGAGAGTTTACGTGGACGAAGTCCGCCACCTATGCTTTTGAACGAATAAAGGAGCTTATGACTACCTGACATTGCTAAAGTCTTTGAGCTCACGTGTGATGCATCTGGGGTAGGGATTGGAGGTGTCTTGAGCCAGTATGGCCATCCCGTTAGTTATTTTAGCGAGAAGTTGTCCAGCCCTAAGCTGAACTATTCAAATTACGATAGGGAATTTTATGCTGTAGTCTGATGTCTACACCATTGGAGACACTATCTCCTCTCCAAGGAGGTTGTGATCCTCTCCGATCATGATGCTTTATGTTTCATCAACGGCCAGCATAAGATCAGCCTATGACATGCTAAGTGGGTAGCTTTCTTACAAGGTTACACGTTTAATCTCAAGCACCTTAAGGGAGCTGATAACCGAGTCGCGGACGCCCTTAGTCGTCTTACTCTTTTACTCACCTCTATGGAAGTACATGTTGTAGGATTTGAGCGGGTTAAGGATGAGTATGCCACGTGTCCTGACTTCTAGTATTTCTATTTATCTGCCCAGGATAACTCCCCCATGACGATATCTGCATACGTCATCAAGGACGGTTACATGTTTAGGAACGGGAAGCTATGTATTCCACAGTCATCGTTACGACTACATATCATATGGGAGTTGCATAGCGGAGGGTTGAGTGGCCACTATTGAAGTATTAGACCGGGCGGCTTGGCGGTCTGATCCAGCGGTTTGTTGACCGAGCGGCTTAGCGGTCTGATCCAGCGGTTTGCAGACCGGGCGGTCTATCGGTCTACCTCTGCGGCCTGTTTCATCCTGCTGAAGTTGCCGAGCGGTTTTCCTGTCTATCTAACCGCGCGGCCTATGCGGTCTCCATTATTCTAGCCGCTCAGTATTGTAAATGTTTAGTCCCACATTGTTTGTATACTCTCTTTCTCTTCCCCTCCATTCTATATAAGGGAGGTCATACCTTTGTAAATGATATCTTTTTTGGATAATAAAATTTCAATTATTCAAAAGTTTATTCGCTTGTTCTCTACTTTTCGCCTCTTTTCGCTACTTTCTAACATGGTATCAGAGGACACGGTCATTTCCTCCTGATTTTGTGCGCTCTCTGTCGCTCGCGGCTTGTTTTCCGCGTTCTGCGACTTGATTCGCGACTTGCCTTCTCTTCTGTCCGCGCGGCTTGTTTCTGTCCGCTGCCCTGTTCGCGCGGCTTGCTTCTTCTTGGTTCTCTTCTCCTACTGCTCTTTGTCGCAGTGACCTGTTTCCTTGTCGCCGCGCTCCTTGGTCTTTCCTGCCGCTCCAACTTCCTAGTCGTTGCGGTCTGTGCCTGTCCGCGAGTGTTGTCCATCTACTCGCGGTTCGCTGCAGTGATCTGCCTGACCGTGCGGGTTGTTCCTGTCTCACCCGCATCTTGGTCGCGGTCACCAGCTCTTCTCCTCTATTCTGTTCGCTCGGCCTTTTCAGTCCGCGCGACCTCTTCCCCGCTGTGCCTTTGACCGCCTTCTAGCAGCTGTTGTGATCTGCCTGACCGTGCGGGTTGTACCCTTCTTACCCGCATCTTGGTCGCGGTCACCTGCTCTTCTCCTCTCTTCTGTTCGCTCGGCCTTTTTCAGTCCGTACGACCTCTTCCCCGCTGTGTCTGTGCCTCTTTCTAGCCGCCCCTGTTCGCGCGGCTTCTTCTGTTTTCTAACCGCTACTGTTCGCGCGGCTTCTTCTGCTTGCCGGGTTCTATGACTACCTCCAGTCTCACCACTACTCCTGCAGCTCCTTCTCCTCCTCCTCCTTCGGGCAACCTTGGCACCCTTTCCAAGCTTGTTGGCTCCAACTATCCCGATTGGAGCGTTTCTTTCACCTTTCTCCTTCGTTCTCAGCGCAAGCATCATCACCTCACCGATGACCCTCCTCCTCGCACCTCTCCTGAGTTTGATGACTGGGATGCGAGTGATGCTCTTGTTCGCACCTGGCTGGCCAACAGCCTTTCTGATGAGTGCCATCCCGTCATTCGCCATGATGAGACGGTCAAGGCCGCCTGGATTCACCTCGCTGCTCTCTATTCGAAGGGGGGCCAGACGTCCCGCATTTATACTATCTATGCGGACCTCTTCGCCCGCCCTTCCATGTCACCGGCTGCGGCCTATCAGCAGGTTCAGGCTCTTGGTGCTGAAATCCTCCAGAATCGCCCCTTCTCCGCGGACTTGGCCGACCAGCACAAACACTTCCAGGAACTCCTGGTTGTTTGTTATCTTCTTCGTCTTCCCGACTCTTATGATATGATCCGCCAGCAGATCTTGGGTGAGGCGGAATCTCCTACTTTGGATGCCACCGCGGCTCGCATTGCCGCCGTTACTTCGCTCCTCCAGCGGCCTCTGTTGGCCTCCCCCCCTTCCCAGGACTCCTTTGCTCACCAAGCTCAGCGGGGGGGCCCCAGTGGCCGTGGCTCCTCTGGCGGCCGGAGTTCCTCCCGGTTCCTCTGCTCTCACTGTGGTCGTACTGGCCATACTGTTGACCGCTGCTGGCAGAAACATCCTCATCTTCGCCCTTCCGGTGATGCTCCTTCGGCCTCCGCCTCTTCTAGGCCGTCTGCCTCTGTGGCCACGACGTCAGGTAGTGCCCACGTCGTTACCCAAGGTAAATGGCTGATTGACTCCGGTGCCACCAATCATATGACGGGCAACCCTCATTGCTTCTCCCGTCTTGAGACCCATGGCCGCTTACCCCCAGTTCGTGTGGCGGATGGTTCCCCGTCCCTGGTTCATGGGACGGGCATGGTTCAACTCACTCCATCGCTTTGCTTGGAGGATACCCTCTATGTCCCGAAGTTCCCGTGCAATTTGTTATCAGTTACTACTTTATGCCGGCAACTTCAGTGCTCCGTTTTATTCACTCCCACTACTTGTTCTTTTCAGGACCCGAGGACCCAGCGGACGATTGCTACTGGGACTGAGAGCGGCGGCCTCTACTTCCTCGACGATGTTTCCGCTCTTTCTGCCTACTCCTCCTCCACCGATCTCCTTCAGTGGCATCTTCGTCTTGGATATCCTCCTCCTCGGCTTATTCGTCAGCTTCTGCCCCACTTACCTCCTACCGGTTCTCCGCTCCACTGTGATGCATGTCAGCTTGGCAAACATCATCGCTCCTCCTTCCCTCCGAAGCAAGGCTGTGGCTCCTCTCGCATGTTTGATCTTATTCATTCTGATGTATGGGGTCCTGCTCCTACCCTTACCGTTGGTCGGGGCAGTTCCTATTTTGTTACTTTTATCGATGATTTTACTCGATGTACCTGGGTGTATCTATTAAAAGATCGCTCTGAACTATTTTCTGTTTGGCAATCCTTTTACTTTATGATTAAGACTCAATTTGCTATTTCCATTAAAGTCTTACGTTCTGATAATGCAAAGGAGTATCTAAATCATGAGTTCTCCACGTTCTTTCACAAACATGGCCTCCTTCATCAAACATCTTGTGTTTACACCTCCCAACAGAATGGGGTGGCGGAGCGTAAAAACCGTCACCTGCTTGATGTTGCGCGTACTCTCATGACGCAGATGCACGTCCCTCGCTCCTACTGGGGCTACGCCGTGCTCCTCGCTTGCTATCTCATTAATCGCCTTCCCTCCACGGTCCTCCACGGCCAGACTCCCTTCTCCCTTCTCTACCCCCACCAGGAACCTTTTCCTCTTCCTCTTCGTGTCTTTGGCTGTACGGCCTTTGTTCACGCTCCCTCCGCCACCCGCGACAAGCTTTCCCCCCGTTCCACCAAGTGTGTCTTTTTGGGGTACTCTACCACTCAAAAAGGCTATTGCTGCTTTGACCCCCTTCTCCGCAAGCAGTTTGTTTCTGCCGATGTAACTTTTTTCGAAAATGCTTCCTATTTCTCTCCTTCCTCTTCTCTTCCTTCTCTTCCTTCTGATATCTCCGTTCCTTCCACACCTCTCCACATTTTCCCACCTTCGTCTCCTCCTCCACCCACTCCTTCCCAGTCCGTCTCCCCACCCACCCCTCCACCATCCTCTCCGCTGCCGTCTCTCTCTAGTCCCGGGCCAGCCTTCTCCGCCACGGACGCTCCGGTCGCTGACGCTCCCGTCGCCGACGCTCCCGTTGACCTGGATGTTCCCATTGCCCTTCGCAAAGGAGTGCGGGCGTGTACTCAACACCCGCTCACGGCTATTGTTTCTTATGATCAGCTTTCTCCTTCTCGCAGGTGTTTTGCCTTGGCTATCTCTGCTACTTCTACTCCCCGTACCTACCAGGAGGCTCTCGCTCTCCCTCATTGGAAGTCTGCCATGGATGAGGAGATGGCTACTCTTACTGAACGGGGTACCTGGACCCTGGTTCCTCCACCCGTGGGCACTGATGTGGTTGGCTGTCGCTGGGTATTCGTTGTGAAGTTTCGCCCCGACGGTACTGTGGATCGCTATAAAGCCCGGCTGGTGGCCAAGGGCTTTACTCAGACTTATGGCGTTGATTACTTTGATACCTTCTCTCCGGTTGCTCGCCTCAGCACCATCCGGGTTCTCTTTTCTGTGGCTGTTAACCGGGCTTGGGCTATTTCCCAGCTTGATGTGAAGAATGCCTTTCTCTATGGCGATCTTCAGGAGGACGTTTATATGGAGCAACCTCCTGGGTATGTTGCTCAGGGGGAGACACGTGTCTGTCATTTGAAGAAGGCCATTTATGGCCTAAAGCAGAGCCCTCGGGATGGTTCGAAAAATTCAGTGGTATTGTGGCTACCATCGGCTTTCAAAGGAGTTCGGCCGATCACTCCTTATTCATTCGCAAAACGGCCTCGGGACTGGTGGTTTTGGCCGTATATGTGGATGATATTCTCCTCACTGGCGATGACCGATATGGGGTGGACTTGACGAAGAAGCACCTCCGTCAACACTTGGTCACGAAGGATATGGGCTCCCCAAAATACTTTTTGGGGATAGAAATCTCTCGGAAACTTGACTCCTTGGTTCTCTCTCAACGGAAGTATGCCCTTGATCTTCTTCGAGAAGCAGGCTTGACAGGTGCCAAACCAGCTCATTTTCCCATGGCTGTTGGAGAAGACAAAACGTGGACGGATGATTCGCCTCTTCTATCTGATGTCACACGGTACAGACGTTTGGTAGGCAAACTCATCTATCTCACGGTGACTAGACCCGACATCGCCTACGCCGTAGGCAAGGTCAGTCAGTTTATGCAAGCTCCCAGGGAGTGTCATCTTCAGTCCGCCCTGAAGATTTTAGAGTATATCAAAGCAGCACCGGGCAGAGGGTTACTCTTTCAGAAGAATGGCCATCTGAGGGTTGAGGCCTACTCAGATTCAAGTTATGCGGATGACAAAGGCGATCGTAAGTCCACGTCAGGTTTTTGTACCTTTGTTGGAGGTAATCTCGTGAGTTGGAAGAGCAAGAAACAGTCTGTTGTTTCCAGATCCAGTGCCGAAGCAGAATACCAGAGTATGGCGTCAACCACGTGTGAGTTAAAGTGGTTGCGCGCTCTCATGCTTGACCTGGGCGAGGTATATGACTGTCCTCTCCCTATGTTCTGTGACAACAAAGCCGCTATACACATATCCAGAAATCCGGTCTTCCATGAGAGAACGAAGCATATAGAGGTTGACTGTCACTTCATTCGGGAAGAGATTTTGAAGAAACAGATTTGTACTCCTTTTGTCACCTCTGACAAGGAGTTGGCAGATATCTTCACCAAGCCGGTTTCTACTTCCTTCTTCCGCATCTGTGACAAGCTGGGCATGATTGATATCTATGCTCCAGCTTGAGGGGGAGTGTTGAAGTATTAGACCGGGCGGCTTGGCGGTCTGATCCAGCGGTTTGTTGACCGAGCGGCTTAGCGGTCTGATCCAGCGGTTTGCAGACCGGGCGGTCTATCGGTCTACCTCTGCGGCCTGTTTCATCCTGCTGAAGTTGCCGAGCGGTTTTCCTGTCTATCTAACCGCGCGGCCTATGCGGTCTCCATTATTCTAGCCGCTCAGTATTGTAAATGTTCAGTCCCACATTGTTTGTATACTCTCTTTCTCTTCCCCTCCATTCTATATAAGGGAGGTCATACCTTTGTAAATGATATCTTTTTTGGATAATAAAATTTCAATTATTCAAAAGTTTATTCGCTTGTTCTCTACTTTTCGCCTCTTTTCGCTACTTTCTAACAGCCACTTCAGTAGAGATAAGACCATTACGTTAGTCGAGGACAAATTCTATTGGCCAAAGCTTAAGGTTATGGTGGGACAGGTAGTGAGTAGCTGCCGCACGTGTCAGGTGTCTAAGGGTAGTAAAACCAACGTAGGATTATATACACCCTTGCCTATTCCCTCCATGCCTTGGGTAGACGTTAGTATGGATTTTGTATTAGGCCTCCCCATTACCCTACGTCGTCACGACTCAGTTTTTGTCGTTGTGGATAGGTTTTCAAAGATGGATTATTTCATTCGGTGTAGTAGGACAAACGATGTGTCTCACGTCGCTAAACTATATTTTAAAGAAGTCGTTAGTCACCGTGGAGTGCCAAAGACCATAGTATCGGATAGGGACGTAAAATTCACTAGTTATTTTTGGAAAACTCTTTGGATATTAATGGGAACAAAATTATTATTTTCCTCTGCCTATCATCCCCAAACTGATGGGCAGATGAAAGTGGTTAACCAGAGCTTAGGAAATTTGTTACAATGCCTTGTGAGTGATCACAAGAGCACTTGGGATCTTCTCCTTACCCATGCCCAATTAGCCTACAATAATTCCAAGAATAGGTCTACGGGTCTGTCTCCGAATGAGATTGTCCACAGGTATAAGGCTCATGTGTCGCTTGACTTGGTGTCGTTGCCCCCAACATACAAGGCAAGTCAGTTTGCATAATCCTTCGCCCAGCACATCCATGATTTACATGCACATATACGGGCCACCTTGACTACGCAATACGACTCTTATCAACCGCACGCTAATTTACATAGGAGAGTATCAGACTTCAAAATTGGCGATCTAGTTTTAGTCCGTTTGGTTCCCGAACGCTTGCCAACTGGCACCGTTAAAAAGTTAGCACCAAAGCGCGCCGGCCCTTTTCGGATTGTTAAAAAGTTAGGTGATAACGCTTTCGTTTTGGACTTGCCTACTGATTGGGGTATCTCCCCCATTTTTAACGTTTCGGATTTAACGATGTTTGTGTCACCACACAAGAGTTGATTTCTTTGTCGTCTTCTTCTCCCACTCTAAATTCTCATGGGTTGGGGAGTGGTAATACAGATGATCTCTCTCTTTCGGTCCCCACAGGTATATCATCGGATGGTAAGTTGCCTTCTTTCCTGCCTACTGCTAATATGTTCCCCAGGTTTCCACGGACGTTTTCCACTCCAGAGATGATACTTGATGCTGAGCCTATTACCACTGCTGATGGCGACACCCACTGCTTTCTCATCCGTTGGCGTGATCGGCCCCCTTCGGATGACTCTTGGGTACTCGAAATGGAGCTGTAAAGTTTGGATGCCGCTCTCCTTCACCGTTATCGCTTATACCACGCAACGGAGATGCTTGCATTTGAGCGGGTGAGGATTGATGGCGTGCCCCCTCCTCCACCATTTTAAGACAATGCTGACGATGTTGATGATGATCCGGTTGATAAGGCAATACAACTCAAGGACGTGAGGCTGCACGATGACGCTAACGGAAGGCTACGCTACAACTTCCGCCCGCGGCGTGCTACAGGCACTGCAAAGAATTAGCCTTATTTATTTCATTTTCTTGAACTCTATTTTATATTTGGAATATAAAATTATCCTATGTTTAAGTGATAATTTTATATACATTGCATGTTTTGTTATTTTTAATTTTGAACAATTTTAATGTTGGTATGCATTTAGCCATTCGGATGGATGAGATTACATCTCCATCATGAATGGTTAAGGCTTGTTTGTAACTCCTATATAAGGAGGCTTCCTTATGAGATAATTAGAAAGATTGAAACCTAATTTTCTCCTTGAGAAATTTCGGCCAAGAGGAGACTTCTCAAAGCCGCAGCCCCCTAGCTTGTGGTGTGAAGCCACCGCCCCCCATTGCTCCCTCCATCCGTTCGGTGCGACTCCGGTGCGGCTTCCTTCGGTGCGACTCCTTGGAAGAAGGTTGCAAACCCTTCGGTGTGACGCCGGTGGATCCATGGAGAGAAAGATTCTCCCACAGTTATCTTGTGTGAAAGCTTTCCGGTTGGGTAATCTCTTCCCTCTCCCTTGTGTGATTATCTTCTTTAGTTGTGGTGGTTTCGCACTCGTTTTCTCCGGAAAGTTAATTTAATCGCTGCATGTTTTGGATCAAAATCGCCGTTGCAAGGCTTTTTAATTCCGGATCGGGTGGATCCTATTTGCCTGAGCGGATCTTGGCCTATAGCCTTGGTCTTGCTCTCAAAAAGTAGTGGCAACCTTTGTGTTTTCTTGGGGAATATTCCGACTCAAATTTCTGATCGTTGTTTTTGAGTCGACCATTCTCCCTTTGTTATTTTTGCTGCGTTCTTGCGACGAGAAACTATTGTGGGCGATAGGTGTTGTGTAGGTGCGGTAGATCTATGACGTGTAGTGCGTAGATAGAGAGTTAGCTTCGTGGAAATCTCCGATTCCGGACCATCCCTACATCATAAACACAAGCCCTTAGCCCTCTTAGATTTCACTTGTGAGTTTGACGACCTTATATATGAGGCAGGAGAAGATAGCGAGTCAGGAATACCGAGTGATTTAGATTATGATTCCCATAATATGGTCATATAGTGTATTCTGGCTACACCACAAGCTTTAGATGAGTGGAATAGGACGAATATCTTTTCTTTAAATTTTAAGAGTGGAGAAAAGTGGTGTAAGTTGATCATAGATAGCGGTAGTTGTATGAACGTAATTTTTGAAAATTCGGTGACCTGAATGTCATTAGCTATTGAGCCGCACCCTCACCCTTATAAGGTGGCATGGGTAAATAAGGCATCCCTCCAGGTGTCGAAGCATTGTTTGGTACCCCTTACCATCAAGGCTTATTCTGAAAAGGTCTGGTGTGATGTCATCCCCATGGATGCTTATCATGTCTTACTTGGACGCCCATGGCTTTATGACCATGATGTAACTCATCTAGGGCGAGCAAACACCTATGAGTTTAAATTTAATGGTAAGATGATAATTTTTAAACCCACTCCGCCTAAAGATCCATCGGTTTCTTTCAAAGGCACTAATGTACCTGTAGAAAAGAAAACCTTAAGCTTGATAGGTAAGAAAGAGTTTGTGCGTGAGTCTTTTATTGACGGTGTCATGTATGCGTTAGTATGTTTACAAGCCAAGGAAGATAATTCCTCTTTTGAAAATTTACCTCCAACATTGAAGGCCCTTTTAGAAGAATTTAAGGATGTCTATCTCGATGATTTACCGCCCGAGTTACCCCCCATGTGGGAAATTCAACACGAGATTGATTTTGTCCTGGGTTCCCCATTGTCAAATCTTCCACATTATCGACTTTACCCCTCCGCACACATGGAATTACAAAAATTAATTTCGGATTTGCTAAGTAAGGTGTTCATTCGTCATAGTAAGAGTCCATGTGTCGTACCTGTATTATTGGTCCCTAAAAAAGATGGTTCATGGAGTATGTGTGTAGATTATAGGCCCGTCAATAAAATAAATGTTAAATATATGTTTTCAATCCCTCGATTGGATGACTTATTGGACATGTTAGTTAGGGACATGATTTTTTACAAGTTAGATCTTAAGAGTGACTACCATCAAATCAGGATTAGGGAGGGAGATGCGTGGAAAACAGCCTTTAAATCAAAGGACGGACTTTATGAGTGGTTAGTGCTCGGGGAAGGGCTCATCAATGGCCACAGTACATTTTCGAGGTTGACGACCTTAGTGTTCAAAACTTATTTAGGAAAATTCTTAGTTATATATTTTGATGATATCCTAGTTTTTAGCGCCTCCCCGAACGATCATGAGTCTCACTTGAGGACAGTACTTACCACATTGCGTACTGAAACGTTATTTGTTAATCTTAAGAAATGTACATTTAATGTTCCATATGTGGAGTTCCGAGGTAATATTATTAGTTCGGAAGGCATCCATGTTGACCCTAAGAAGTTCCAAGCTATCAAGGATTGGCCGGAGCCTACTAATATACGGGATGTTCGGAGTTTTCACGGATTAGCTACGTTTTACCGCCGATTTATCAAGGATTTTAGTAGTACCATGGCACCAATCATGAAGTGCATGAAGAAGGGAGATTTTACGTGGACTAAATCGGCCGCCAATGCATTTGAAATAATTATATCCCGAATGTCGGAAGCTTCTCTTCTAGAACTACCAGATTTTAATAAAGTTTTTGAATTGTCCTGTGACGCATATGGAGTCGGTATTGGTGGTATCTTAAGTCAAGAGGGACATCATGTTGGATACTTTAGTGAGAAACTCTCGGGACCAAAATTGAATTATTCTAATTACGACAGAGAGTTTTATGCGGTTATTCGGTGTTTACAGCATTTGCGACATTATATGATCTCTAAGGAATTTGTTATTCTTTCTAAACACAAGGCGTTGAGGTTTATTAATTCCCAATATAAAGTTAGCCCAAGGCATGCTAAGTGGGTCTCATACCTTCATGAGTATACCTTCATAATTAAACATCTAAACGGAACTTTAAATTGGGTGGTGGATGCTCTTAGTCGTGTCTCCTTATTGTTGTCTACGCTAGAGGTCAAAGTGATTGGTTTCGATAGAATAAAGGACAAGTATGTTAATTGCCCGGATTTCAAGGACATCTATTATTCCACTCAAAACAACTCTCTCACTACCATTTTAGCATATTATATTCGGATCGGTTATCTATTTAAACATTCGAAGCTTTGTATTCCTCGTTCTTCCCTTCGGCATTTTATTGTATGGGAGTTACATAGTGGTGGTCTAGGTGGACATTTCGGGAGAGATAAGATCATTACGTTAGTAGAAGATAAGTTCCACTGGCCGGGCCTTAAATCTACGGTTAATAGAATTATGGGAAGTTATCGTGCGTGTCAATTAGCAAATGGTAATAAAATGAATGCAGGACTTCATACCCCTCTTCTGATTCCTTCCACTCCCTGGGAATATGTTAGCATAGATTTTATTCTATGCCTACCAGTCACGTTTAGACGTCATGATTACATTCTAGTGGTAGTAGATCGATTTTCTAAAATGGCCTATTTTATTGCATGTAGTAAGACCAACGATGCATCATATGTGACAAAACTATTATTTAAAGAAGTTGTTGGGCATAGGGGCAATCCAAAAACAATAGTGACTGATGGGGATGTAAAATTTACAAGTTATTTTTGGAAGACCCTGTGGAGCATTATGGACACCAAACTATTGTTTTCTTCGGCCTACCATTCACAGACGGATGAGCAAACGGAATTGGTCAACAGAAGTTTGGGTAGTTTTCTACGTTGTCTTGTGGGTGACCATAAGGGTACATGGGACCTAATCCTCCCCCATGCTCAGTTAGCATATAATAACTCAAAAAATTGGTCTGCAGGATTATCAACGAATGAGATCGTGCACGGATATAAAGCACCAGTGCCACTTGACTTGATTTTGTTACCGGCATCTTATAAGTCAAGTCAATTTGCGCAGGTTTTGCCTCTCATGTTCATAATTTGCATAAACACATTAATGAAGCGCTAACCACACAATATGCATCTTATCAAGCTCCTGCTAACAAAATTAAAAGTGAGTCTCACTTTAAGGTTGGCGATTTAGTCTTAGTGCATCTCGACCCTGAACGGATGTCTTCAGGCACTATAAAAAATTTGGCTAATCGACGAGCTGGACCTTTTCGAATTTTAAAGAAATTAGTAGAAAACGCATATCTTTTGGAGTTACCCACTGATTGTGGTATTTCCCCTATTTTTAATGTTTCTGATTTTACGTCATATGTTTCTCCACCACTTGACTTATCTAACTGCTTGTTTGGTTCCACTGCATTTTCAAATGGGTTGGGGGGGGGAGCTTATTTCTGGATCGCTCTCTCCATTGATCTCCAATGGAGGTACTTTGACTGTTGATGAAGAATCTTTTCATCCTTTATTGCCTAATGTTTTTCCCAGGTTTCCCAGGACCAACTTTTTTCCAGACAGGATCATCAAGGATGAAGTGATTTCCTCTCCAAGTGGTGATGTTCGCCGCTACTTGATTCGATGGCGTGATCTTCCGGCCTCTGATGATTCTTGGCTTCTTGGATCGGGGGTGAATCTTTTGGATGATGCTCTTCTGCGCTAGTACCTTCAGTACAACTCATCGGTGATGAGTACTTTCGAGCGGGGGTGGATTGATAGAGACGGCGACCCCCAACATGATGAAGAAGGAGATGGCATGCTTACGGAAGATCTTTCTCCTTCTTCAGTCAAAGACTTGCAGCGCCGTGGTGATCTTGTGGAGCAACGATACAATCTTCTCCCTCGGCGCAAGACGGCTTAATAATATTTAATTTAATTTATTCTGCTATTTTTCTGAGAATTTCTATTTCAAGTAATGTTTTAAAATTAGGGTGTGCGTTATTTTTGGGCTGCATGTAGCCAAACACTTGGATGTAAGCCTATATAAGGCCATGATGTGTTTAATTTTCATTTTAAGTTGAATGAAAAATATTGAAACCCTAATCTCCCTCATGAGAATTCCCTCCTCCTCCTCTTTCATGTTTTTGGCCCTAACCTAGTCTCTTCCTCCTCCCCAAGACGCCAGCCATCACCCCTCCTCCTCTCTCCCAAGTTAATCGGCCAACCACACAAACCGCCACCTTTCCTCTCTCATCCCTCCCTCTCGCTTTTCTTCCACCACCTCTTCCAAACCGATGCCCCTCTCCTTCCCTCTCCAAAAACTGCTGCCACCTCTATTCCCCCTTCCTCACGGTTTTCTCCTCTCCACCACTCCAGCCCTCTCTCTCCTAAAACCGATCACCATCTCAAAACAACCACCTTTTCTCTCTCCCCATAATACAATTCGCGGCCACCAATAGTCCAGACCCGATTCCCCCTCCCAAACACCATACTCGGCCACCCTCCTCCTTGCAAAACACCAAACAACCATTAAATAATTTTTGGTGGATCTTCGGCCAATGCGTGAAGCGAGTAAGGTGGACGAGTTTCATTTCCATCCGGCGTGACTTCGGCGGAGCCGTTGAAGAGCGATCTGGACTAGTGAATCGGATTCATCCATTCCGATTGGGTAACGAGACCGTTCTACTTTTCTTGTGTTTTCCTTCTAGATTTTTCATTATGGTGGAATACTTTGGCGTAATCTTGGAAACATTGAAATTATCATGGTTTCTTCGATTGATTTTGTTTTTCAACCATATTTTATTTAAGTTCAAAAGGTTTGGTGAACCTTCATTTTTTTGTTGGGAGAGATCTACCGTTTTCCAAATCATTATTTTTGGTAGATCTCTTTTGGTACAACCATCGCTCGATCGGACCGGGTGGGTCCTTTTAGCCGGAAAGAATATTGGCTTATAGCCATTTAATCAATCATAATCGGTTTGGCCACCCATAACTTAGCATCTTCTTGATATAACTGCTTGGGTGTGCGCCGCATTTAAAAATTGTGCGAGTGTAGAATTTGAACGTTGAGTGACAATCGTGCTTAGCCCATAGATCTTACGGTGTCAACGTGAGGGCCTGAACCAAAATGTGGAGGTTTAGGGCTCCTTTTATAGGCTTCAGGGGGTGGTTATGGTAGTTATGCTGCTATCCGCGCACCGTAACAACCCAAAATTAATATTGTCTCATAGTTTAAGGGTGCGCATTTATGATCATTAATCCCACTATTTGCACCCTAAATAAATAATTAAATCCCCCACTACCCTGATGGTTAGTGGGTGGTTACGTGCAAATCGGATGGTGGGGAACAACCTCAAATAATTGGACGGCGTGGGCGAAACTTCACGGGTGGCGGGCGAACTTGCCGTCGAATTCGTCGGCGAGGGGAGTACTGTAACACCCCTGATTTTTCCGGCAATTATTTAACCCTCTCGGTGACGCCATTGTGGCATAAGTGGCGTTACGTTCGTTGACGTGGAGTTGATGGCGTGTCGCCGTTAGCGCGTTTTCGCGTCTTTTCGGTCAAGTCGGCCAAATTTGTGAATCCTTATCGAAAACGGAAAATTTCACATTGGAAAATTAAATTAATTAATTTTTGACATGTTCGTCATGTTTCGTCGCGATCCGAGCGATATTCGGGTCTCGGCAAATTTCAGAAGTTTTGTAGAATTTACGTTCGCCGTACACTTTGAAAATTTATATCTCAAGAACGGCTCATCGGATTTTTGTTCCGTCTTCGACGTTGTGTTCGTAGCGTCAGTGTTCGCCTACGGTGTGAGTTTCGTTCAATTCGGCGCACGTTTGGGCATCCGTTTTGATCTCGTATTTCTTTATTCAAAAGTATATAAATATGATTATTTTAATATTAAAGTACAATTCAAAAATGTATTTTACTATTCATGTATATAGTTTAATTTTTTTGATATATTTGCAAAGAAATCACTGTTCATGCAATTTATTTTTCCTAGTGATCTCATTCCTCTCGAGTACTGCTGGCCTTCATCACTCGAGTGCTAAATTTTTAGTACTCGAGTACTAAATTTTAGTACTCGAGTAGCTTTTTTCTACTTCTCGAGTACATGTAATCTCGTTCTCGAGTATAGTATATTCATCATGAGTAGTCTGTTAAAGTTTGCCTTCGGGGCCTTTTTGAGGGTCGAAACCAAGTTGTATAAAAAAATAGTTAACATAAAATTTGTTTGTCTAGACGAGATCTACAACTTTTATGTTGGGAACTTTTCGATTTGAAGCCATACTATGCCTCTATTTTCTTTTTCCGCGCACCCGCTCATAAATAGCTCATTTTTTTCCTTTTTTTAGACAAAACTTTTTATAAGTGCATATATATATATATATATATATATATATATATATATATATATATATATATATATATATATATATATATATATATATATCTTTATACTATAAGCAAGGAGTTATGTTATACCATGTGTAACATTTTAATCCCGCAATACACTGATGAAACAAGCTTTAATGAATTAATTTTGAGATATTTGGGTCATTTGGTTGGCTCAAGACTAATTTAGATTTTGATTATTCCTTCCGTGCACTGTTCTCCCTCTCAAAATCGCGATAGCCGCAATTTTTTCCTCACTTCTGTGCATCGCGATTCTTCCTTCTCCCGCAATCATCGCACGCCTCCGCCGTGATTCCCATTTCTTCCGCGCATCGCGATTCTTCCTTCTCCCGTAATCATTGCACGCCTCCGCCACGAAAATCATTGCACGCCTCCACAACGATTCTCATTTCTTCCGCGCAGGTTTAGGGCGTATAATCGTGATTTCTCCTCTCTCAACCCTGATAGAAGCCCTGGCCAACGATCATCCCATGCCTCTTCTCCAAGCCTCTCCGCTATGGCATCGTATGCTTGCCTCTTCTCCGGCGAAAGTTTCTCCCTCAGCCACCAACCGACCCCTGCCAACGACGCCTGCAGCACGCCAACGACTGCAACCCGCTTCCGTGATGACTGCCGATCTCCGACGAAGGTTTCTCCCTCAGCCACCAACCAACCCCTGCCACCGACGCCTACAGCACGTCGACGGCTGCAACCCGCTTCAGTGATCACTGCCGACATATTTATTTTGAACTGGAGTGTCGGAAGCCTCCGTCTAACATGTTTTTGGCATCTCCATGGACACATCGATCGCGTGTGCCCTAACCCTCACATCCATCTCCGACATTTCCCTTCCTCCTCCTTCATTTCCTTTTCCCATTCTCTTCATCACCTAGCCTGTAATTCAGCTACATCCTCTCTATGCAAAACGTTGGGTTACCAGGTGTAACGGTCCAGCGAAGAGAATAGGTAAAACGCAGCCGGAGGAAGGCCGGGAGGGAATGGCCGGAGGGAGGAAGAAGACAGAGGGGGGAGGAAGAAGAACATTAACTTAATATTTCATTTCCTTTTTTTCCAGCAGTTACAGTAGGCTAATATATATAATTTGGTCATTCGACCGTTACAAAAGCATGGGTGGTATTCACCCAAAGGACCGTTGCCAGCTCATACATTAATGACATACATAAAATATAAATATTAATTCCCATCTACAGAAATGGGGATGGTTGCTGGGAAGAAGGGTTCCATCGTGGCTGTTGATATAATGGAGGGCTGTGATTCCGTGCTTGTGATGCTTGTGGGCCCCGCGATAAAAACTGTGCCGGTAACTTTGTCTTCCCTGCTTTTATTGGGGACAGCGGTGGACATTACTTCACTACGCCAGCTGTGTAGGCGGCGTTTGTTGGAATTGATGCTCCTGTCTGAGGCCGTAGGCTGAGCCCCCGTGATTACCCTAACAACTGTTGTCTCCTTTAAGACGCTGTCCTCAGCGTCCATTTTTTTTTTCGTTCTGCTCTGCGTGCTACTGTGATGGAGGGATGGCCGAGGGTTTTGCTTCGGGAAGCAGGGGAGAGGTTGGCACTGTGTCCGTGCGGATCTTGGTGGGAACTTCAGAGAGGGCAGGCTTGATGGCCAGGCGTGGTAAACCTGCTTGAAGGTAACTGCAACTCGCTATTCCTGCCATGGTTCTAGGATTGCAGGGTAAATTTTCTCTCCGGGGTGCTTCTATGTTGGGGTTGGTGATAGGGCGAGTGTTCTTCTTGTGCGTCATTCGCTGTTGTTTTTTTTCCAAGCCGTGGGTAGTGTTAGATCCATGGTTTGTGTGCGACGCCGGAGAGTTCGTCGCTGTTTTCTGGACTAGTTAGGTTGTGGCCTATCGGTGGTAATTTGTTCCGGTGTCGTAGAGTGTTGTATGAACTCCTCTACAGCTGTGATGTCCTCCCAAGTACTGTTGGCTGGTGACAACCCTGCCCATAGGATTAATGCTTGCATTACTGTTTTTCCCTTCCGGAGTATATTCCGGCTGTTGATGACGGCGAGTGGTCGATATAGCGGGCTATTTCTCCAGATGCCGGTTGGTAAGTCCACGATCTGGATTTTGGGGTCACCTGTGTAAGGTTTCAGCATGGATGCGTGAAATACAGGATGAATCCTGGATGCAGGTGGGAGAAGTAGTTTGTACGTTGTAGCTCCAATGACTTCCGTAACATGGAAAGTTCCGTAGTACTTTAGGTTCAATTTTCTCCCCCTTGGACATGTCATGGTTAGTTGTCGGTATGGGTGAAGCTTGAGTAGGACCCAGTCCCCTTTCTCTAGTTTTAATTCCTTCCTTTTCTTATCGGCCTGCGTCTTCATTCGAAGTTGTGATTTCTGTAGATTCGGCTTTAGGCAGTGGAGCAATTCATCCCTGGATTGGAGTGTTTCTTCCACGGCTTCATTGTTGGTAGTACCTGCATTATACGGAAGTAGACCCGGTGGTGGCCGACCATACATGACCTCATAAGGAGTCATGTTGGTCGACGAGTTATAAGTGGTATTATAATGATATTCTGCTGAATTAAGATAATCTGACCATTTCTGAGGGTGCTCGTGTGAAAAAATTCTAAGGTATTGTTCCAGGCAACGGTTGGTTCTCTCGGTTAGTCCGTTTGTTTGCGGATGGTATGATGAGCTGTACTTAAGGTGAGTCCCTTGCAGTCTAAAGAGTTCAACCTAGAAATCGCTTAGAAATATCGTATCACGGTCGGAGATTATTGACTCTGGTATGCCAAGTAGTTTACCTACGCTTCCTCAAAAGGAATTGTCCACGTTGGGTCCTGAGATTGGGTGTTTTAGGGGGGTGAAATGGGCGGCTTTAGAAAACCTATCAACCACGACTAAGATTGTTGAAATTTGTGAAGTGGAAGTGGGTGACGGGAGAGGCTGGGCGGCCTGGGGCGGACAGCTTTGACGGACAAGGCGGACTAGGCGGACTGAGATGTGCGGCCTGGTGGAAGGTCTAGTGGAAAGCCGGCTGTCTTCTGAGTGGCTTGTTGCATGAAATCCGCGGACTATGCGGCCTGGTTTCTGCGGATAGGGTGTTGCTGATTGGCCTTGCCAAGGAGCGGCCTGAGTGGATGGAGGCTTGCGGACTGGGGCATTGCTCAGTGGCCGCAGGTGCAAGCTTGTGCTGATAGGCGGTTTGGCTCATGTCCGCGGGAAGCTTGCGGACTGGAGTGTCCGTGGTGGGGGTTGTTGCGGACTGGGCTTAAGAGCTTGGCTGAGGCCTTGTCGAGCTCTGGTGGCATAGCAGGTGACTTGCTGTGGAGATCGTTTGGCGGACTGGTTTGGAGTCCGGGGTTGGCTGCTGCTTTGGACAGAAGTGCGAGGAGCTCGCGGACTGATGGCGGTCTATGCTTGGGTGTTTGGCGGACGGGAGTTTGTGTCCGCCATGCTCGCATTAGCCTTTGATGGTTTTGGACTTGGTCACACTTTGTGCCAAGACCGTGGTGTCCGCGGTATCCGCCAAGTCCGCTGTGACCGGGCGGACTGTTGCTATCTGCCTTTGGTCGTGGACTTGTGGCGGATTGAGGTGTGAGTCTTACGGACTGCATCGGGTTGGTGCGGACTGCCATTGAAGGGGGTTGCAGTCCTGCAGTGGTTGGAGCTTTGCGGGCTGATGCCTTATCCGCATAGCTTGGGCGGACTGGAGAGGGTTCGTCAATGGTTGCTGTGCTCCTGGCGGTTTTCCTTGGTATTCGGCTAAGTCCTTGCAGACTCGGCGGACGGAGGTTTGCTATCGCGTGGGCTGGGGTGGTGTCGCTATCTCTTGGGCGGTGACCACACTCCTCACCTTGCCTATAAATAGGACCCCCCTGGCACATCTCCAGTAACCTAAGTAACTTGAGTGAACAGTAAGTTGCGTTGAGCGAAGTGCTGCGGTCTCTGTTTATCAGTCCGCGCGAATTGTTCAGTGCTGAAGTTTGCTGTGTGCAGGTCGCGCGGGTAGCTTCAAGGAGCCAGGAGTTTGGCTGTGACTTTGGTCAAGTACTTGGAAGTGTGCGGTCTCTGTGGACTCAGCAGGAGGTCGCTCTGCGGCTTGTCAGCTCTGTTTCATCTTTGCCAGCTTCAATAACCTATCCGCTGGCTTCAGGCGGGTAGGGCTGTTCCTCAGTTCAGGTTCAGCAGGAGGCGAATAACGGTGTGTCCGCGCGGTCTCGCAGCTTCGGCGGACTTCGTGGCTATTCGGCGGATTGCAGCGTAGCATGGGCGATCTCAGCGGACTCGGCGACCTCGGCGACCTCGCGGTCTCGGCGGACTCCGGTGCTGTCCGCCTGGCTTGTTTTTTGGTGCTTTCTGTTTACAGCTGTTATACTAGCGAAATCATGTCTCGCTATGTATGCCTTGCGGTGTAAAGAAGTGAATGAATAAAAGACCTGCTTGTGCTTCCATTGTTTGTTGGGATTAACCTCTGTTCCTTGGTTTCCGCTGGTTCAATGTGCGAACTGGGTAGTTCCGAAGATATTAATTTGGCGTTTGGGCTATCTTGCTGACCACGTTGAGAAACTTTAACATGGTATCAGAGGCAGGTTTCTGAGGTTTAGTTGCGTGAGCGGAAGTCAGCCAGTGTTGTTACTCAGTGATTGAGTGGTGATCAACCTGTGTTGTTGCTCGGAGCTGCTAAAAGCTTGCCAACAGGTGTTGCAATGGAAGGGAGTTTTGCAAGAGGTCTTGGCATTGAACTCTTAACGCCGACTAACTTCAAGAAGTGGAAGTCGTGCATAAAGAGTTATCTTCTTGGCGAGGAGCTGTGGGAAGTCGTCGGTGGTGACGACAGGCAGGAAGTCACTGCTGCTTTCGGTAATGCTGAGCAGGTTAGGCTCTGGAGAAGAACAAATGCTAAGGCGGAGTTCATTCTGAAGAGAGCTGTGTCTCCGGAACTGTTTGATCACATCGTTGGATGTGAGTCGGCTGCTGATATTTGGACAACCATTGATGAGTTGTTCAATAGGAAGAATGTGGCGCGGCTTCAGTTCCTGGAGAATGAGTTGGCTAGGGCAACTCAGGGAGACCTTTCCATCACCAAGTACTTCTTAAAGATGAAGAGCTTGTATGCTGAGCTGTCGGCACTGGATCCTGATGAGCCTATCTCTGAGGCAAAGATGAAAAGGCACATTATCCGCGGCTTGTGGAAGGAGTATGTGGCCTTTGTCACATCTGTTCAAGGGTGAGCTACTCAGCCGTCTTTGCTGGAGCTGGAGAATCTGCTTGCCTCGCAGGAGAGCTTAGCAAGGTAGATGGCTGGAGTGAATCTGAATCAGGAAGGCAGCGAAGCTCTCTTCTCAGGTAAGAAGAAAGGATGGGAAGGGAAGAAGAAGAAGAAGAAGGTGCAGGCCGTTGGTGAGAAGGAGACTTCAACTTCATATCCGCCGGAGAAGAGCAATGCTCCTAAGGACTGGAAGAAGAATCTGAAGTGCTACCGGTGTCATCAGCGAGGGCACTTTAAGCTGGACTGCAAGGTCAAACTGCAGCCTGGGCATGCTGTGGGAAAGGAGGAAGCTTGCTCGAGAAGTGAAGAAGCAGGATGGGGCGGAGCATTTATGACGGGCACTTGTGTCCGGGCCTTGTCTGCTGAGGACTTCAACAGCGAGTGGATCGTGGACTCCGGGTGTGGTCATCACCTCACCGGAGACAAATCGAAGTTCACCTCCATGCAGGCTTACTCAGGTAATGAAGCTATTATAACTGCTGATAATACTGTTTATGCAGTAGAGAAAGAGGGGGTCGTGTCATTGGGTAGTGATCAGGGGCCACTCACGTTAAGGAGTGTGTATCACGTGCCGGGCATGAAGAAAAACCTCTTCTCGGTGACCAATGCGGTGGATGCTGGGTATCACGTTCTGTTTGGGCCAACAGATGTGAGGTTCCTTCGCAACATATCAGCGGTAAAGGCTGATATTGCTCATGTTGGGAGGAGGGTGAAGAACTTGTTTTTTCTTTCCACCAGTGCTTATGTTGATAAAATGAGAGCCAATGATAGTGCTGCTATCTGGCATGAGAGGCTGGGGCATGTTGGCATGGACAAGCTGAAGGCGATGGCGAGTAGAAGTTTGGTGAGGGGGTTGCCGAAGTTGTCCTCCTTTGGTGATGGGCATGTTTGTGCGGGCTGTCAATACGGTAAGGCACATCGCCTTCCGTTTGATAAATCACAAACAAGGAGCAAGAAACCATTGGAGTGTATTCATGGCGATCTGATGGGACCGACGGTTACTGCCAGCCTTGGTGGAAGCAGATACATGCTTGTCTTGGTTGATGACTACTCAAGGTATACTTGGGTGTACTTCTTAAAGGAGAAGTCGGAAGCCTTCCGTTTGTTTGTGGAGTTTAAGGAGTTGGTAGAAGGCTAGCTTGGCTTGCGGATTAAGAAGCATAGAACTGATAATGGGGGTGAGTTTGTCTCCTCCGAGTTTTCTAACTTCTGCAGGAAGCACGGGATCCAACAGGAGCTTACTTGTGCTCACACTCCACAACAAAATGGGGTAGAGGAGCGGAAGATCCGTCATCTGACGGAGACCTGCAAATGCTGGCTTCATGCGAAAGATATCCCAAGGTCCTTTTGGGCGGAGGGAATGTCTTGTGTTGCTTATGTTATCAACTAGATGCCACTCAGCCCTATCAACATGAAGACTCTTATTGAGCTGTTGCTGAAGGAGAAGCCGAGTGTTGGACATCTTAAGGTGTTCGGTTCAACTTGCTACGTGCATGTCCCAGATGCTTCACGGACAAAGCTGGATGCGAAGGCAAGGAAACTTGTCTTTGTTGGCTATGATGAGCGGAAGAAGGGATGGAAATGCATGGACACTGTGACGAAGAAGTTCATGGTGTCAAGAGACGTTGTCTTTGACGAGCTGACGTCATATGGAGGTGGCTCGGTGGAGCTAACCAGAAGTAGCAAGGTTGATGAAGCACCGGTGGAGGCTGCTGAAGGCTTGGAAGAGGAGCTTGCTGTTTCACCAGCAGCTCCTGTTGCTTCGAACTCCGAGGCTGAGCCTTCTGGCTCAGGAAGCAGGGGAGCACTGCTCAATGCTTGCCCCAGGTAGGAGTGGAGCCTGAAGAAGCAACTGAAGCCGTGAGCAAGGAGCCATGTCTTCGGAGATCGAAGAGGGTAGTTAAGCCACCGGCTCGGTACTGTGATGGGAATGCAGTGAGCTTTGTCTCCTGCTTCTTTGCAGGTCCTCTGGATGAGCGAGAGCCTGCAAGCTTCAACGAGGCCACTGGAGTGAAGGAGTGGGAAGATGCCATGAAGGAAGAGATTGATGCTCTGGAGAAGAACGAAACCTGGGACCTTGTGCCCAAGGTTGATGGCATTACTCCGGTTACTTGCAAGTGGGTGTATAAGTTGAAGAAGAAGGCTGATGCGAGCATTGATCATTTCAAGGCTCGCCTGGTCAGTAGAGGATTCTCACAGCAGTATGGAGAATACTATGAGGAGACATTCAGTCCAGTTGCGAAGATGACTTCAGTAAGAGTGGTGATCGCCTTGGCTGCTAGCAAGGGATGGAGGTTGTGGCAACTCGATGTGAAGAATGCCTTTCTTTATGGAGAGATTGACAAGGACATCTTCATGGATCAGCCACTTGGTTTTGTCTCTGAAAAGCATCCGGACTATGTCTGCAAACTCAGGAAGGCTCTCTATGGGTTGAAGCAAGCTCCTAGAGCTTGGTATGGGAAGATTGCAGAGTACTTGCAATTCTATGGATACCTTGCTTCTAACTCGGATTCAAGCTTATTCATCAAGAAGAAGGGAGAGCTACGAGTCTTGGTCCTGCTGTATGTGGATGACATGATCATCACAGGGAACTCGGAGGGGGAAGTAACAAGGCTCAGAGCAGAGCTTGCTATACGCTTCGAGATGAAAGACTTGGGAGAGTTGCATCACTTTCTCGGTCTGGAAGTGGAGAGGTAGGAGTGCGAGGTTCTCATTAGCCAGAAAGGGTATGCTGATCGCATTGTGAAGAGGTTTGGCATGGGCGAAGGGAAGAAGTGCTCTACTCCACTAGAATCTGGGCTGAAGCTTCGACGAGATGAGGGAAGGGTTCTTCCTGATCCCTTGGTTTTCAGGGCTCTTGTTGGGAGCTTGATTTACCTGACGATTACAAGGCCGGATATTGCTTATGTTGTTGGCCGAGTAAGTCGGTATATGGCTGTACCAAGGCAATCTCATCTAGTGGCGGCGAAGGGAATTCTGAAGTATGTCAAGGCTTCTTCTGATATAGGACTCCTCTATAGAAGGGATGTGGAGTTTGCGTTGCTTGGGTTCACGGATGCTGACTATGGAGGTGATTCGGATGATCGAAGGTCTACTTCAGGTTATGTGTTCACTTGCGGTTCAGCTAGCATCTCGTGGTGTAGCAAGAAGCAGGACTCGGTGTCGGTTTCAACCACGGAGGCGGAGTATAAGGCTTCGGCCTTGGCTGCTCGGGAAGTCGTTTGGTTGAGGAGGCTTATAGAGGATGTTCATGAAGAAGTGCAAGGGCCTACTTTACTCCGGGGTGACAATGAGAGTGCTCTCAAACTGGTTAACAATCCAGTGTGTCACGCCAGGACCAAGCATATAGAGATTGATCACCACTTCATCCGGGAGAAGGTGTTGGAGGGGTATCTGCTGGTCGGGCATGTTCGGAGTGAAGATAATCTTGCTGACATCTTCACGAAGCCACTGTCGAAGGGGCCCTTTGAACGCTTGCGCAGCTTGCTGGGCTTGATCACCACTTCCCACTTCAAGGGGGAGTGTTGAAATTTGTGAAGTGGAAGTGGGTGACGGGACAGGCCGGGCGGCCTGGGGCGGACAGCTTTGGCGGACTAGGCGGACTGGGTGGACTGAGATGTGCGGCCTGGTGGAAGGTCTAGTGGAAAGTCGGCTGTCTTCTGAGCGGCTTGTTGCATGAAGTCCGTGGACTATGCGGCCTGGTTTCTGCGGATAGGGTGTTGCTGATTGGCCTTGCCAAGGAGCGGCCTGAGCGGATGGAGGCTTGCGGACTGGTGCATTTCTCAGTGGCCGCAGGTGCAAGCTTGTGCTGATAGGCGGTTTGGCTCATGTCCGCGGGAAGCTTGCGGACTGGAGTGTCCGCGGTGGGGGCTGTTGCGGACTGGGCTTAAGAGCTTGGCTGAGGCCTTGTCGAGCTCTGGTGGCACAGCAGGTGCCTTACTGTGGAGATCGTTTGGCGGACTGGTTTGGAGTCCGGGGTTGGCTGCTGCTTTGGACAGAAGTGCGAGGAGCTCGCGGACTGATGGCGGTCTATGCTTGGGTGTTTGGCGGACGGTAGTTTGTGTCCGTCATGCTCGCATTAGCCTTTGATGGTTTTGGACTTGGTCACACTTTGTTCCAAGACCATGGTGTCCACGGTATCCGCCAAATCCGCTATCACCGGGCGGACTGTTGCTATCTGCCTTTGGTCGTGGACTTGTGGCGGATTGAGGTGTGAGTCTTGCGGACTGCCTCGGGTTGGTGCGGACTACCAATGAAGGGGGTTGCTGTCCTACAGTGGTTGGAGCTTTGCGGGCTGATGCCTTGTCCGCATAGCTTGGGCGGACTGGAGAGTGTTCGTCAATGGTTGCTGTGCTCCTCGCGGTTTTCCTTGGTATTCGGCTAAGTCCTTGCGGACTCGGCGGACGGAGGTTTGCTATCGCGCGGGCTGGGGCGGTGTCGCTATCTCTTGGGCGGTGACCACACTCCTCACCTTGCCTATAAATAGGACCCCCCCTGTCACATCTACAGTAACCTAAGTAACTTGAGTGAACAGTAAGTTGGGTTGAGCGAAGTGCTGCGGTCTCTGTTTATCAGTCCGCGCGGATTGTTCAATGCTAACGTTTGTTGTGTGCAGGTCGCGCGGGTAGCTTCAAGGAGCCAGGAGTTTGGCTGTGACTTCGGTCAAGTACTTGGAAGTTTGCAGTCTCTGCGGACTCAGCAGGAGGTCGCTCTGCGGCTTGTCAGCTCTATTTCATCTTTGCCAGCTTCAATAACCTGTCCGCCGGCTTCAGGCGGGTAAGGGTGTTCCTCAGTTCAGGTTCAGCAGGAGGCAAATAACGGTGTGTCCGCGCGGCCTCGCGGCTTCGGCGGACTCCGTGGCTATTCGGCGGATTGCAGCGTAGCGTGGGCGATCTCAGCGGACTCGGCAACCTCGGCGACCTCGCGGTCTCGGCAACCTCGGCGACCTCGCGGTCTCGGCGGACTCCGGTGCTGTCCGCCCGGCTTGTTTTTTGGTGCTTTCTATTTACAACTGTTATACTAGCGAAATCATGTCTCGCTATGTATGCCTCGCGGTGTAAAGAAGTGAATGAATAAAAGACCTGCTTGTGCTTCCATTGTTTGTTGGGATTAACCTCTGTTCCTTGGTTTCCGCTGGTTCAACGTGCGAACTGGGTAGTTCCGAAGATATTAATTTGGCGTTTGGGCTATCTTGCTGACCACGTTGAGAAAATTTAACAAAGATTATGGTGTAACCATGTGAATTTGGGAGTTGGGTAATGAAATCCATAGTAAGATCGGCCCAAAGCTGGCTAGGGGTTGGGAGGGGCTGCAATAACCCATATGGTAAATGGTTGTTTGCTTTAGCCTTTTGGCATATGTCGCACTGGTTTATATCGGTCGTGATTTCTTTCTTCATGTGCTTCCAAAAAAAATTGTGTTTGAAATCTGTGCAGGGTGCCCCTGATTCCCGAGTGACCACTTAGCAAGCTTGAGTGTGCTTCGATGAATATTTTATGTTTGATGTTGGAATGCTCTGGAATGTAAATTCTGTTATGGTTCATGATGTATTTTCCTCTTTTTGCCCAATTAGGGAAATTGTGTGGTTCCTTTATCATTTGTTGGGCCAGGACATCTGTGTTGTAATCCAACTCCAGGCCTTCCAGGAGTGACGAGGAGGGGGCGGTGAGAACATTGAGGCTTGCTGAGGTTGGGTTCGTTGGAATCTTGGCCATCCTGGACAGTGTGTCGGCCACCTGGTTGCTTTTTCCTGCTTTATATTTAATTATGAAGTCCTAGCCCAACAATTTAGACAAGAATATTTCTTGCTCCGGAGTTTGGATTTGTTGTGTTAGCAAGTGGTGCAAACTTTGATTGTAAGTGAGAATCTTAAATTGATGTCCTAGTAGGTATTGGCGCCATTTGCTGACTGCGGCCGTAACGGCATACATTTCTCGTGTATACGTTGATTTATTTTGCATGGCTGGGGACAAGTTTTTGCTAAAATAAGCTATGGTTTTGCTGCCCTGTTTAAGCACTGCCCCTATACCGGTTCCTGATGCGTCTGTTTCAACAATAAAGGACTCTCGGAAGTCAGGTAGGGCTAAAATGGGGTAGGATATTAAGTTTACTTTGAGTTGGTTGAAGGCTTCCTGGGCCTTGCTATGCCATGAGAAGGCGTTGCGCTTGAGCATTTCCGTAAGAGGGAACGCAATCTTAGCGTAATCCTGGATGAATTTTCGATAATACCCGGTAAGACCCAAAAAGGCTCTTATGTCTTTTTGATTTTTGGGCTGAGGAAACTCTTCTACACTTTTAATGTTATCCCGGGTAGGAAGGACCTTTCCTTCCCTAATGGTGTGGCCTAAAAATTCGATTTCTGGAGAGGCGAAGTAACATTTTGATAACTTGATGTATAAGTTATTTTCCTTTAGAATTTCTAATGTTTTTCTTAGGTGCTCCAAGTGGTCGGCTTCTGTTGGGCTGAAAACTAGTATGTCGTCGAAAAAAATAACAATGAATTTTCTTAAGTAGGGTTGGAAGATGGTGTTCATGAGGGCCTAAAAGGTGGATGGTGCATTGGTTAAGCCGAAGGGCATTACGACGAACTCGTAGTGCCCTTGATGGGTCCGAAAGGCTGTCTTTTTTATATCCTCCATAGCCACCCTGATTTGATGATACCCGAACCTAAGATCAACTTTGGAAAAGTACCGTGCGGTATTGAGCTCGTCACGGAGCTCCTCTATGGTCGGGATTGGAAATTTGTCTTTGATGGTTATTTTATTTAGGGCTCTATAGTCGACACAAAAACGCCAAGTCCCGTCTTTTTTTTAACTAATATGACGGGGGAGCTAAAGGCTGAGGTGGAAGGTCGGATTTGCCCTTGCCGGAGCATTTCTGCTACCATTTTCTCAATTTCATTCTTTTGGTGGTAAGGATAACGGAAAGGGCGTAAATTGGGGGTGGGGGCGTTTGGTAGGAGTGTGATTTTTTGGTCTACCTCTCTTGTGGGTGGGAGGCCATCTGGTTCGTCAAACATGGTGCGGTAGGTCTCAAGTAAGCGGAAGAAGGGAGGTGATACGGTTTTTTAAAATCTTCTAGCATCGGGTTCTTAAGGGATGGCGAAGCTCTGGCTAGAAGTATGCATATTGCTGCGGGTTTGATGGCTATAATTCTAAGTAGTTGCGATGATGAGGTCGGGCCAGCCTGGGTTCCTTGTTGGTGCCCTACTAATGTCACTCGTCCTCTATTTCCTCTGTAAGTAAGGGTGAGCTTTTTATAGTCCGTTGTGAGCGGACCCAATTGTTGAAAATTGTGAAGTGAAAGTGGTTGATGGGCAGGCCGGGCGGCCTGAGCGGACATAACCGGCGGAATGGGCGGACTGGGCGGACTCCTGTTATGCGCCCTGGTGATAGGTCTAGTGGAAGCTGGTTGTTCGTCTGAGCGGGTTGTGCGGACTAAGTCCGCGGCCTGGGCGGACTGTTATATCTGGATAGGGCGTTGGCTGCTGGTTTAGCCAAGGAGCGGCCTGAGCGGATAAAGGTTCGCGGACTGGTGTATGTTGCTCAGTGGCCGTGTTGCAAGCTTGTGCTTACTGGCTGATTGGGAGCTATCCGCAGGAGGCTTGCGGACTGGCATGTCTGCGGTATTCACTGTGGTGGACTGGCCTTAGAGTTTGGCTGAGGCCTTGCCGAGCTCTGGGAGTATAGCACTGTTGTTGCTATGGCAGACTGGTGTGTGGAGTCCGGCAGATGGCCATTGCGTTGGGCAGGCGTGCGGGTAGCTTTTGGACTGTTTCTCCTTGGCAAGGATTTGGCGATCTGTGTTGCTTGATGGTTGGCGGACGGGATTTTGTCCACCGAGCTCACGTTAGGCCTTTGGTGCTTTACCAGACTTGGTCACATTCTGTGACAAGTCCAGTGTGCCCGCAGTGTCCGCCAATTCCGTTGTTGACCGGGCGGACTACCTTTGGTCGTGGGCTTGTGGCGGATGGAGGCGTTGCTATGGTGATATGCGGACTGCCTCTTGTTGTGCGGACAGTCACTGAAGGGGGATGCTGTCCTGCAGTGATTGAGGCTTTGCGGGCTGGTGCCTTGTCCGCATAGCCTGGGAGGACTGATGAGAGTTCGCCCAAAGGTGCCTTGCTCCTGGCGGGTTATTCCTTGGAATCCGGCTAAGTCCTTGCGGACTCAGCGGACGGAGTTTTTGCTAGCGCGCTGGCTGGGGTGGTGTCTCTATCCACTAGGGTGGTGACCACACTCCTCACCTCGCCTATAAATAGGACCCCCCCCCTGACACGTCTACAGTAACTGAGGGAACAGTAAGTGGGGCTTGGGCAATTTGCTGCGGTCTGCGTTTTCTGTCCGCGCGTGTTGAGTAGAGCTGATGATTTGTTGTGTGCAGGTCGCGCGGGTAGCTTCAAGGAGCCAGGAGTATGGCTTTGACTTCTGTCAAGTACTTGGAGGTTGTGCGGTCTCTGCGGTTTCAGCTGGTCGCTTTGTGGCTTGTCAGTTCTCTGCTTCAACATTTGCAAGTTCCAATAACCTGTCCGCCAGGCGCAGGCGGGTAGGCGGTCTATTCTTCAGTTCATCAGCAGGAGGCGAATAACGGTGTGTCCGCGCGGCCTTGCGTCTTCGGCGGACTCCGTGTCTATTCAGAGGATTGTAGCTTCAGCTCGGGCGGGTTCGGCGGTCTTGGCTACTTGGCGGTCTCGGCGGTTTTCAGTGTTGTCCGCCCGACTTGTTTTTTGTGCTTTCTGTTATAGCTTGTGTACTAGCGAAATCATGTCTCGCTACGTATACCTCACCTTATAAAGAAGTGTAAATTAATGAAAGATCTGCTTGTGCTTCCATTGGTTGTTGGTGTTAACCTTGTTCCTTGGTTTTCCACTTGATCAAAGTGTGAACTGGGTAGTGCCGAGAATATTAATTTGGGGCTTGGGCTATCTTGCTGACCACTTTGAGAAAATTTAACATGGTATCAGAGGCAGGTTCAGTTGCGTGAGCGGTGTTCAACCAGTGTTGTTACTCTATGCTTGAGTGGTGATCAACATGTGTTGGTGCTCTGAGCTTTTGAAAGTTTACCAACAGTTGTTGCAATGGAAGGGAGTTATGCAAGAGGTCTTGGCATTGAACTCTTAACGCCGAAGAACTTCAAGAAGTGGAAGTCGTGCATGAAGAGTTATCTTCTTGGTGAGGAGCTACGCGAGGTCGTTGGTGGTGACGAGAGACAAGAAGTGACTGCTGCGTTTGGTACTGCTGAGCAGGTTAGGCTCTGGAGAAAAACAAATGCTAAGGCGGAGTTTGTTCTCAAGAGAGCTGTTTCACCAGAACTGTTTGATCACATCATAGGATGTGAGTCGGCTGCTGATATTTGGACAACCATTGATGAGTTGTTCAATAGGAAGAATGTGGCGCGACTTCAGTTTCTGGAGAATGAGTTGGCTAGAACAACTCAAGGAGACCTTTCCATCTCGAAATACTTCTTGAAGATGAAGAGCTTGTGTGCTAAGCTGTCAGCACTTGATCCTGATGAGCCTATCTCCGAGACTAAGATGAAAAGGCACATAATCCGCGGCTTGCGGAAGGAGTATGTTGCCTTTGTGACATCTATTCAAGGTTTGGCTACTCAGCCATCTCTGTTAGAGCTTGAGAACCTGCTTGCATCACAGGAGAGCTTGGCAAGGCAGATGGTTGGAGTTAATATCAATCAGGAAGGCAGTGAAGCTCTCTTCTCAGGCAAGAAGAAGAAAGGATGGGAAGGGAAGAAGAAGCAGGTCACTGGTGAGAAGGAGCCTTCAACTTCATATCAGCCGGAGAGGACCGCTGTTCCAAAGTACCGGAAGAAGAACTTGAAGTGCTACAGGTGTCATCAGTGAGGGCACTTCAAGCGGGACTGCAAGGTCAAACTACAGCCTGGGCATGCTGCAGGAAAGGAGTAAGCTTGCTCTAGAAGTGAGGAAGCAGAATGGGGCGGAGCTTTCATGACGGGCACTTGTGTCCATGCCTTGTCTACTGAGGACTTCAACGGCGAGTGGATCGTGGACTCCGGGTGTGGTCATCACCTCACCGGAGACAAGTCGAAGTTCTCCTCCATGCAAGCATACTCAGGTAATGAAGCTATTATCACTGCTTATAATATTATTTATGCAGTAGAGAAAGAGGGGGTTGTGTCTTTGGGTAGTGATCAGGGGCCACTTACATTAAGGAGTGTGTATCACGTACCGGGGATGAAGAAGAACCTCTTCTCTATGACCAATACGGTGGATGCTAGGTATCATGTTCTGTTTGGGCCAACAGACGTGAGGTTCCTTTGCAACGTATCAGCGGTTAAGGCTGATGTTGCTCATGTAGGAAGGAGGGTTAAGAACTTGTTTGTTCTTGCAACCAATTCTTATGTTGATTGAATGAGAGCCAATGATAGCGCTGTTATCTGGCATGAGAGGCTGGGGCATGTAGGAATGGACAAGCTGAAGGCTATGGCTAGAAGAAGTTTGATGAGAGGTCTGCCTAAGTTATCCTCCTTTGGTGATGGGCATGTTTGCGTGGGGTGTCAATACGGTAAGGCACATCGCCTTCCATTTGATAAATCACAAACAAGGAGCAAGCAACCATTGAAGTTCATTCATGACGACTTGATGGGACCAACGTTCACTGCCAGCCTTGGTGGAAGCAGATACATGCTTGTCCTGATTGATGACTACTCAAGGTATACTTGGGTGTACTTCTTGAAGGAGAAGTCAGAAGCCTTCCATTTGTTTGTGGAGTTTAAGGAGTTGGTGGAAGGCCAGCTTGGCTTGCGGATCAAGAAGCTTAGAACAGACAACGGTGGTGAGTTTATCTCCTCCGAGTTTTCTAACTTCTGCAGGAACCACGGGATCCAATGAGAGCTCACTTGTGCTCACACTCCACAACAAAATGGAGTAGCGGAGCGGAAGATCCGTCATCTGACGGAGACTTGCAAATGCTGGCTTCATGCGAAAGACATCCCAAAGTCCTTTTGGGCGGAGGGGATGTCTTGTGCTTCTTATGTCATCAACAGAATGTCGCTCAGCCCGATCAACATGAAGACTCCTTTTGAGTTGTTGCTGAAGGAGAAACCGAGTGTGGGACACCTTCGGGTGTTCGGTTCAACTTGTTATGTGCATGTCCCGGATGCTTCACATACTAAGCTGGATGCAAAGGCAAGGAAGCTTGTCTTTGTTGGCTACGATGAGGGGAAGAAGGGATGGAAATGCATGGATCCTGCGACGAAGAAGTTCGTTGTGTCAAGAGATGTTGTCTTTGGCGAGCTGACGTCATATGGAGGAGGCTCAGTTGAGTTGTCTAATAGCAAGGTTGATGAAGAACCGATGGTGGCTGCTGAAGGCTTGGAAGAGGAGCTTACTGTTTCACCATCAGCTCTTGTTGCTTCTAACTCTAAGGCTGAGCCTTCTGACTCAGGAAGAATGGGGAGCACTGCTCAATGCTTGCCCCAAGTAGGAGTTGAGCCCGAAGAAGCAACGGAAGCAGTACGCAAGGAGCCGACCCTTCGGAGATTGAAGAGGGTTATTAAGCTACCGGCTCGATACTGTGATGGGAATGCAGTGAGCTTTGTCTCCTGCTTCTTTGTAGGTCCTATGGATGAGCAAGAGCCTACAAACTTCAACGAGGCCACTGGAGTTAAGGAGTGGGAAGATGCCACGAAGGAAGAGATTGCTGCCCTCAAGAAGAATGAAACCTGGGATCTTATGCCCAAGGTTGATGGCATTACTCTGGTGACTTGCAAGTGGGTGTATAAGTTGAAGAAGAAGGCTGATGGGAGCATTGATAGATTCAAAGCTCGCCTGGTTGCTCGAGGATACTCACAACGGTATGGAGAAGACTATGAGGAGACGTTTAGTCCGGTTGCAAAGATGACTTCAGTAAGAGTGGTGATTGCCTTGGCTGCTAGAAAGGGATGGAGGTTGTGGCAACTCGATATGAAGAATGTCTTTCTTTACGGAGAGATTGACATGGACATCTTCATGGATCAGCCACTTGGTTTTGTTTCTGAAGTTCATCCGGACTATGTCTGCAAGCTCAGAAAGGCTCTCTACGGGTTGAAGCAAGCTCATAGTGTTTGGTATGGGAAGATAGCAGAGTATTTGCAATTCTGCGGGTATCTTGCCTCTAACTCGGATTCTAGCTTGTTCGTCAAGAAGAAGGGGGAGCTGCAAGTCTTGGTCCTACTGTATGTGGATGACATGATCATCACAGGGAATTCGGAGGGGGAAGTAGCAAGGCTCAGGGCTGAGCTTGCTATACGCTTCGAGATGAAAGACTTGGGAGAGCTTCATCACTTTCTCGGTCTTGAAGTGGAGAGGAAGAAGAGCGGTATACTCATTTGCCAAAGAGGATATGCAGATCGCATTGTGAAGCGGTTCGGCATGGGCGAAGGAAAGAGTTGCTCTACTGCACTGGAACTTGGGTTGAAACTTCGATGAGATGAGGGGAGGATTCTTCCTGATCCCTTGGTGTTCAGGGCTCTTGTTGGGAGCTTGATCTACCTGATGATTACAAGGCCAGACATTGCTTACCCTGTTGGCCGAGTAAGTCGGTTTATGGCTGAAACAAGAAAATCTCATCTAGTGGAGGCAAAGCACATCTTGAAGTATGTTAAGTCAACTTCTGACATGCAACTTCTCTATAGAAGGGACTCAGATTTTGTCTTGCTTGGGTACACGGATTCTGACTATGGAGGTGATTTGGATGATCGGAGGTCAACTTTAGGTTATGTTTTCACTTGCGGTTTAGCTAGCATCTCGTGGTGTAGCAAGAAGCAGGACTCGGTGTCCGTCTCAACTACGGAGGCAGAGTATAAGACTTCGGCTTTGGCTTCTCGGGAAGCCATCTGGTTGAGGAGGCTTATAGAGGATATTCATGAAGAAGTGCAAGGGCCAACTTTACTCCGGGGTGACAATGAGAGTGCTCTCAAGCTGGTAAACAATCTAGTGTGTCACGCTAGGACCACTCACATTGAGATCGATCACCACTTCATAAGGGAGAAGGTGTTGGAAGGATCTCTTTTGGTCGGGCACGATCGGAGTGAAGACAATCTTGCTGACATCTTCACGAAGCCACTGTCGAAGGGGCCTTTTGAGCGGTTGCGCAGCTTGCTGGGCTTGATCACCACTTCTCACTTTAAGGGGGGAGTGTTGAAAATTGTGAAGTGAAAGTGGTTGATGTGTAGGCCGGGCGGCCTGAGCGGACATAACCGGCGGACTGGGCGGACTACTGTTATGCGGCCTGGTGATAGGTCTAGTGGAAGCTGGCTGTTCGTCTGAGCGGGTTGTGCGGACTAAGTTCGCGGCCTGGGCGGACTGTTATATCTGGATAGGGCGTTGGCTGCTGGTTTAGCCAAGGAGCGGCCTGAGAGGATAAAGGTTCGCGTACTGGTGTACGTTGCTCAGTGGTCGTGTTGCAAGCTTGTGCTTACCGGCGGATTGGGAGCTATCCGCAGGAGGCTTGCGGACTGGCGTGTCCGCGGTATTCACTGTGGCGGACTGGCCTTAGAGTTTGGCTGAGGCCTTTCCGAGCTCTGGGAGTACAGCACTGTTGTTGCTGTGGCGGACTGGTGTGTGGAGTCCGGCAGATAGCCATTACGTTGGGCAGGCATGCGAGTAGCTTGCGGACTGCTTCTCCTTGGCAAGGATTTGGCGGTCTGTGTTGCTTGATGGTTGGCGGACGGGATTTTGTCCGCCGAGCTCGCGTTAGGCCTTTGGTGCTTTACCGGACTTGATCACATTCTGTGATAAGTCCAGTGTGTCCGCAGTGTTCTCTAAGTCAGCTGTTGACCGGGCGGACTGCCTTTGGTCGTGGGCGTGTGGTGGATGTAGGCGTTGCTATGGTGATATGCGGACTTCCTCTTGTTGTGCGGATAGTCACTGAAGGGGGATGCTGTCCTGCAGTGTTTGGGGATTTGTAGGCTGGTGCCTTGTCCGCATAGCCTGGGCGGACTGATGAGAGTTCGCCCAAAGGTGCCTTGCTCCTGGCGGGTTATTCCTTGGAATCTGGTTAAGTCCTTGCGGACTCAATGGACGGAGTTTTTTCTAGCGCACGGGCTGGGGTGGTGTCTCTATCCACTAAGGCGGTGACCACACTCCTCACCTCGCCTATAAATAGGACCCCCCCCCCCGACACGTCTACAGTAACTGAGGGAACAGTTAGTGGGGCTTGGGCAAATTGCTGCGGTCTGCGTTTTCTGTCCGCGTGGGTTGAGTAGAGCTGACGGTTTGTTGTGTGCAGGTTGCGCGGGTAGCTTCAAGGAGCCAGGAGTTTGGCTTTGACTTCTGTCAAGTACTTGGAGGTTGTGCGGTCTCTGCGGTTTCAGCAGGTCGCTTTGCGGCTTGTCAGTTCTCTGCTTCAACATTTGCAAGTTCCAATAACTTATCCGCCAGGTGCAGGCGGTTAGGCGTTCTATTCTTCAGTTCATCAGCAGGAGGAGAATAACGGTGTGTCTGCGCGGCCTTGCGGCTTCGGCGGACTCCGTGTCTATTCGGCGGATTGCAGCTTCAGCTCGGGCTGGTTCGGCGGTCTTGGCGACTTGGCGGTCTTGGCGGTTTCCAGTGCTGTCCGCCCGGCTTGTGTTTTTGTGCTTTCTGTTATAGCTTGTGTACTAGCGAAATCATGTCTCTCTATGTATACCTCGCCTTGTAAAGAAGTGTAAATGAATGAAAGATCTGCTTGTGCTTCCATTGGTTGTTGGTATTAACCTTGTTCCTTGATTTTCTGCTTGATCAAAGTGTGAACTGGGTAGTGCCGAGAATATTAATTCGGGGCTTGGGCTATCTTGCTGACCACTTTGAGAAAATTTAACACCAGTGTCCTGAGCCACCTTTGCCCCAAGATAAGATTTGTGCCTACTATCTCGAGGACATATAGGTGGACCTTATATAGGTTGGTCTGGATGAGCAACTTGGTATCCTTGCATTTGCCTTTGCATGTTTCAGTCGAGCCATTGCCCAAGAATACCGGAAATTCCGGGATCTTGAGGATTGGTAGCTTGAGGAACTCGGCCATCCGAAGAGAGATAAAATTATGGGTACTTCCCCCATCTATAAATAATTCTAGAGGTTGCTTATTGATGTGTCCCATCATTCACAACCCGTGGTTAGGGATAGCTCAGGTGAGGGCTTGAAGGCAAATTGGGGTGGTAGGGTCTCCTTCCTCTCCTGGTTCATCCGGTGGTTCTTCTAACTCGTCGTCAGATTCTTCTGTGCCACCTAAGTAGAGGAGGGCTCCTCGCCCTTTACATCTATGTCCCGCGTGCTAGCGTTCGTCGCAGTTGTAGCACAACCCCTTATCCCTACAGGCCTGAAGCTCGGTGGGGGACAACCATTTAATTGGTGGAAGTTTTTGTTTGTTGTTATACATATGTGTCGTTCTATTAGCTCCATATTGGGTTGGGGTAGTGAATTGTTGGCGATTTTTGTAATTTGAATTCTATTGGTCTTCATGCTTTCGCGCAAGGGCAAAGGCGTCGTGGATCTCAACCGGTCGGGCTAGCATTACCGGCCCTCTAATGCTTTCCCTGAGCCCCGAATCGAACATGTCTGATACAAATTCGGGTGACAGACCTGGTACCTTAGTAATGAGTTCCTCGAATTATTGTTTGTACGCTAATACTGTGGTGGTTTGTTGTAATTTGGTAAGCAGTCCAGCAGGTTTTACATATAGTGAGGGCCCGAATCTTTTCTGAATTGCGTCAACAAACATTTGGAATGTTAATGCAGGGTGATCTTTAAGGGTTGCTTGATACCATTTTGATGCGGGCTTATCTAGATGAAAAGAGGCAATTAAAAGATAGTCTTGTGGCCTAATATCGTTATACTCAAAATATTGTTTTAGTTCGTAGAGCCAATCGGTTGGGTCTCCCTCAGAATAACGTGGACAAGATATCTCTAAATTACCAGGGCGGTTAGAGTTGACTTGAGTTTTATAGAGACGAGGGCCGGACCCCAGAATTCCATTAGCTGATTGTGCTGGGACGAATTCCGGCTGCTTCGGTGGGTTGCTCATTACTTCCTCTATAATTATCGACCTCGGATCTGGTTGAGCTCCCCTTTTGAGTAAACTTTCAAACTGTAATAATATTTCCTTGCGCAGCATGTTGATCTGATCGGCGAATTGGTCTGCCGATTGCTCATTTGTTTCCAGAATTTGTCACGCGAGGAGGTTCTCCTTCGTCTGTAGTTTAGTTATGAATGTCTGTCGTATCTGTTGCATCTGCTGCGCGATCTCTGTTAACATCCGTTGGTGGATTTCCTCCATTTGTGTTGCCCTGGTTGCCTGCTCGGTTTGAAGGGCCGATTTGAGATCAGCCATATAACGAAGGCCTTCTCCCATATTTTTGTGCGGGATCGGATTCTCTCAACGAGAGCACCAAATTGTAACGGTCCCGCGGAGCGAATGGGTAAAACGTAGCCAGAGATGGCTGGGAGGGAATGGCCGGAGGGAGGAAGAAGACAGAGGGGGGAGGAAGAAGAACAGTAACTTAATATTTCATTTCCTTTTTTTTCCAGCAGTTACAGTAGGCTAATATCTATAATCTGGTCATTCGAATGTTACAAAAGCATGGGTCGTATTCACCCAAAGGACCGTTGCCAGCTCATACATTAATGACATACATAAAATATAAATATTAATTCTCATCTACAAAAATGGGGATGGTTGTTGGGAAGAAGGGTTCCATCATGGCTGTTGATATAATGGAGGGATGTGATTATGTGCCTGTGATGCTTGTGGGCCCCGCGATAAAAACTATGCCGGTAACTTTGTCTTCCCTGCTTTTATTGGGGACAGCGGTGGCCATTACTTCACTCCGCCAGCTGTTTAGGCGGCGTTCGTTGGATTTGATGCTCCTATCTGAGGCCGTAGGATGAGTCCCCGTGATTACCCTAACACCAAGTAGGAGGGTTATATGCTGCTACAGTTCCTCTTCCCATTTTATTCCTCTACGCTCCTTTGTTGGCAGTGCGCTGATCTCTTGATTCCTCTTTTCTGTATAAGCAAAGAAGCATTGAGGTCAAAACTCTCTGCATCCCAGGTATGCCTCTTATTAAAATGCAATGAATCCATCAGGAGTGCTTAAGGAAATATGAGTTACTCTTACAGGCAATACCTCTCTGCTTAACGCAGTAAATTGGTAGCAGCAGGTGCTCTTTTACATCCCTCTCACAACATCACCTCCTCCACTTATGACATTGTTGAAGGTTATTTTCCCCATGTTTAGTTCAGTAGTTTCCCCATTGTTGAAGGTGATTTTCCCCATGATTTTTTGGTTAAATTTTATACGATGATAAAACATCGCTTCTTTTACTACTGTAATTTTTTTAGATGATTTTCCACATGTTGGTTCTCGCTTAGATTGTAGCTGAATTCATGGAACCGCCTCTTCTTTTACTTTTAGGTCTGAACTTTATAGTTGTTTTACTGCATTTATATTTTTAAGTTAAACCCCTTTCTTCTCTTTGACACGACAACCCTTCACATCATGTTAATTTCTACTTTGCAATACCTTCAAACAAGTACTTAGCCGTCCGTGCACTTTGTCGTGGGCACAAATGTATGGTGGAGGAAAATCTCTGAGAATAATGGTCTGCAAATTCAGTATTATGCAAGTTCGATTATCCTTCGAATTTTGATTTTTCATCTTTCTATAGGAAAGGAAGAAATATAGTTGGGAGATCATCAGGCGATGGTTATAGTTTATTTTTCCCCGATGATTTCTTAGTTTCTGATTGTTTTATTTGAGTAAGGAACTATATTGCCATAGTAAAGTTTATGCATTATGTAGAATGCCCTCAAAGGAAAGGAACATTTAGACTGAGTTAATTCCATGTCCGTAATCTTAATTGATATCTCATTCTTCACATAAAATTTGGAAAATTCTATATTTAGGATTATGTTTCATTGTTTTTTTCATTGAGTGCAGATGTTATTTCTTTATTATGGATGAAGTCAATGAAAAGCTTCCTTCCCTTCGATAAATTCCAGTTAAAAAGGAAATATGTTTTTAGGGTACGTTTTAATATTACCTTAGCTTCCCCCTTCCACTAACATTGTTCGCGTTTCAATGAAGGCATCAGGAGGCAATATGATATTTTTGGAATGATACATTTTGTTTCTTTGAGGCCTCCCAGCAAGTTCATATTGATGGATTCAATGGTAGAGAAACATAATCCAATACGAGACAGTATGAAGGTATGCCAATATGTATATTTATAATATTGTTTTCTATGATTTAGGTGCAATTTTGACATTATTGGCAACCCATGGTTTGAGGACAAGGAAGACGGTTTGGAATGTAAAAGGTTTTTCAATCTTTATTTCTACTAAAAGATTACCATACAATCTATTAATTACTCTATAAATTTCTGCTCAATAAGGTTAAACCAATCACTTGCGTTTCATTCTTCATGACCACCTCAATGCTTTTCATTTCAGTTTGTAAGAACAAACTGTTGGCTGTAGTTTGTAAGAACAAAATACAGTCAGTAGTTTGTTAGAACAAAACATACCGCTGGCAGCAGTTTGTTAGAGCAAACTGTTGGTAACAGTTAGTAAGAGCAAATAGCTGGTTGCAGTTAGTAAGGACAAACTGTTGGCAGCAGTTAGTAAGAAAAATCTACTGCCAGCAATAGTTGTTTTTACATATATGGAAAAAAAAGTACTTACAAATTGGATTATGCTCCCTGCTTGAGTTCACCTCTTAGTGTGGAAGGATAAAAAAATAAGAATTATCATGTTCTATTGGCACTGACACCACAGTCGGTCGAATGGAACCAATAATGTCATTGTTTATCTCCTAATCAAAGAGAAAAGCAAGGTTTCTCTCTTTCTAAACAATGTCGCTGCCCTCGAGCAAAGTCGCCGCCCCGATCAATATCGCCGCCCTCGACCAATGTTGTCGCCCAATGTCACCCCCACGACCAATTTTGTCATATGCGACCAATATCATCCCCGACCAATGTCACCGTCCATTATCAATGTTTTTCCGCTCGACCAATGTCGCCTCCCCCCCCCCCCGATCAATGTCGTCGCCCACGTCCACAACCCCCCCCCCCCCCAAGACCAACATCGCCCCCCGACCAATGTTGCCGCCCACATTCAGTGTCGCCCCCACAACCAATGTTGCCCTCACGACCAATATCGCCACACCGACCATTGTCGCCGCCCACGACCATTGTCTCCGCCCACGACCATTGTCACCGCCCACGACCATTGTGCCCACGCACCACCATGTTTTAGTCCATGTGATTCAAAAAGATACCTTCTTCACATCATTCTTAATTGAACTTCTATTCCCCTCATCATCATCGTTGGTCTTCTTTTTGTTTTCTTTTTTAGTTTTCAGGATGCTATTAAAGCCATATGTATGTGACAGGTTTTGTCTCTTAATCTACCAATTTTATTTGCAAATTAAAATTGTTATTATCTGAATGGTTCACATCTTCTAATTCAAATCTCTAATAATGTTTTTGTAGTTATATTTCAGCTGTTATTTAATTATCATTTCCTCAAAGAAGCTTTCCTCAAGAGCTAAGGTGCATGTTCTGTATTCAACAGGCTCCTCCTCCAGCAATCTGAGAACATAGCTGGTAATTTAATTTAATTTCCTTCTCAACGTTGTTTTAATTTGCGGTTTGGGCTTCAGAATTGTTTTTCTCAGCTTTTTGTGTTTTCAACCTCATAATGATTACAACTTTTTTAGCCTCAAATTCATGTATAAGCATTCTGAATTCACTGAAAATCTCATAATATGTGAATATGTTTTTAGCTTAATTTGTAATATTCTGAGTATTTATTAAATTTTCAGCATGTTGCCACATTAGTGATGCCAACGTACCATTTCTTTGTTGCACCATTTCTATTTTACAAATAAATAGTTTACAAACAACAGAAACTTATATTTCGGTTTTACAAAACTGAAGTCTGCAATTCATATTACAATCATAGCTTTAACTGCATTGTTGTCATTTGTTACTATTATCTAAAAGAAGTTTACAAACAGAGCATATTATTTTTATTACTTTGCTCACTTTTAGTGTATTCCTCCCGAGTTTCAGCCTTCATTCAGGATAATAATCGAACTCACGTAGCTTCGATAAGAGTGGCGCTCCTTCTGAGTTTCAGCCTTCATTCAGGGTAATAATAGAGTTTTTATATGTATTCCTGATTTTATAGAGCATATTATTTTATTACTTTCCTCATTTTTAGTCATTAATTGCTTATTAGTTTAGAGTTAGTATGAAAATTTCTTACATTTTTAGGTTGATTAGCAAAGATCATTGTAAGGATGTTTATGATTTGATTGTGCTTAGATTTAGTTTTTATGCAATTGTAGTCTTATTAAGAATGTTTTATGATAATGGTTTGCATGATTTTATTAGCATGATGTTATGTAATTATGTGGCAGCCATTTATCTGGCATTAAGAATGATTTAATGCCATTTATCTGCCATTAAGAATCAAGTTAAGCCAAAAACATATTAACAGTTAAACTAAAAACATGATTTAACCTTTCAGACCAATGTCGTCCCCACGACGAATATCGCCCCCACGACGAATGTTGTCCCAAAGATGAATGTCACCCCCACGATGAATCGCTCACGACATATGTCGCGCCTACGAAAAATGTCGGCACCACGACAAGTGACGTCACCACGACAAGTGACGCCTACATGACAAGTGACGCCCCCACGACAAGTGTCGCCCCCACAACAAGATTCGCCCCAACGAAAAGTGTCCCCCCCACGACAAATGTCGCACCAACAACACATGTCTCCCCCACGATAAATGTCGCCACGATAAATGTCGCCCCCACGACAAATGTCGCCCCGACGATAAATGTCGCCCCCATGACAAATGTCACACCCACGGCGAATGTCGCCCCCTCGACAAATGTCACAACCACAACAAATGTTGCTCGCACGGGGTCCCCCGTGCATGACTGCTATATATATATATATATATATATATATATATATATATATATATATATATATATATATATATATATATATATATATATATATATATATATATATATATATATATATATGCTGATACTTAAGGATAAATTGAAAAGGACTTCTTCTTCTTCCTCTAGTTTGACCGAACCAGAGTGCGAGAGTGACGACGAGTGTTCTATATTCGTGAAGCTTCGGATCGCCGCTGTAGGAGCTACGGTGCTCGGAATCGTAAATCGAGCATAGATATGGAAAGCTCTCGTTTCGTGGAAGTTTTTTGTTAGAGTTTTCGGCCCTAACCTCTCTCTCGTCCTTGATCTTGTAGATTTCGCTTTCCCGAGTCTTCTTTTAGCTAGATCCATGACGTGGAGTAATTTGGGAGACTGATTGGAGTAGAAAATGAGGCAAGTGGTGTTCTTGCCCTCTCCCTTGCTCCCTTCCTCTTTATTTTTCCAGATTTCATTGAGTTGTCATGTTTATATTTCGTTGAAACTTATCTATAAAAATTCATTGAAACTTGTCGTTCTATTCATTGAAACTTGTCTTTAAATTTCTAAGTTAATTCATTGAACCTTTACCCCCAATTCTTGTCATGTAGATTTAGTAACCAAATTTGGTTGCCCTGCCACTTTATTTATTGAGTCATGTAGATCGTTGCGGCGGCTTGTGCGTCTCATTGTATTGTTTATACTACAATTTGTTTGACCCTTGAAATGTTCTTATGCAGTCCACTTTGTTGGTTAAGCTTGATTCTGTGATGAATAAAAGGAACTCTGCTTGTATAATTATGTAACTAAAGAAACACAGGTGGACTGTGCGCGTTGGGGTTTCTCCCTCGGCATAGTGTCTTATGGTTTAGTCTGTGCGCATTGTGGACTTTCATCCCCAGCACATTACCTTAGCTTGGTCTGTGCGCGTTGGGGTTTCTCTCTCGGCATGGTGACAGTTTTCTAGGATTGTGCGCGTTGTGTACCTTTTTCCCCAACACAGTACTCTTAATTGTTAAGCTGATCAGTCTCATTTTTTTATTGATGAATAACATGAATATTAATGAAAGATGAAAGTTTGAACTTCTGATATTGGTACTTTGTTTTGTCCTGATGATGTGATTAGCCATTTGAAAGTCCACCTAGTGTCAACAAAGTTCACCTATGGGGGGGGGGGAATAGGTGACGAGCAATGCTTTTGCGGAATTTATGAATGTACCTGCACAATAAAAATAAAAAACACAGCACACAGAATACACAGGCAATTTATAGTGGTTCCCCGACTTGGGTACATCCACTTTCCCCCTTCGACCTATCTCCCAATAAGGGACGACTCGGTCACTTCTCCAACAGGATTGAAATCCAATCCTTGCACTATCGGAAGGAACCCTTCCACACGTAGGAGTCAACACTCCCACAAACCGGGTTGCACTCAACCCTTACAACATGGAACAATCGTTCCTTTACAACAAAAGTAAAATAGAATGTACACGAGATACAAACTTCGTTGGGAGACTACGGTGTTCCTCTTCGTTCGACGACGTGTTCGTGAATTCAACGAAGAATCTACAACATTGGTCTCTCTTGGAAAGGATCTCCCCGGAACCGGCGGCGGCAAGACGAGCGGCGGCTTGCTTCGGGATCGGCGGCTATGATGATGAGCGGCTGCTGAACTTTGAGATCCAATCTTCGTAGCGAAGCTAGCTTGGTCTTCCAACGGTCACACGAGGATCAGTCGTCTCGATCGATTCGGACGGGGAAGTTATACCCGATCAATAAATCGAGAGACAAGAGATCTCTAGATAGACACGTGAGACTCAAAGCTTTGCTAAGCTTCTGTCGCCGGAGATCGAGAGGAAATGCGATCAACAGCGGCGTCCAAATAGCGCGAGCGGCGACGGCGGCGGAGGAGCGATTTCGCGATTTTAGGGTTTTCTCTTGCTCGGCTTCTTTTTGTCTAGGTATTCCGTTCAAAATACCCGTATATATATACTGTATACGCCTTCAAAAATGACCGTTGTGGGACCCACAAGCAGAATCCCTAAGTCCCGGTCCAGAACCTTAACAGCGGAAGAATCCGGTTCAGGAAGTTCCAAAAAAACGCCCAAGTCAAAATCGGTGAGAATCAAAAGTGATTCTCGCCGAGTCGCCGAGAATCAAAGGCGATTCTCGACGATTCGGCGAGAATCAAAGATGATTCTCGTCGAATTTGCCTTGGTTGCACGCACTGCTTTAGGCCTGGTCGAGACGGTGAGAATCAACCAGTGATTCTCGACGATTCGACGAGAATCACTAGTGATTCTCGCCGAATCGGCGAGAATCACTTGTTGATTCTCGTTGATTCTTACTTAGAAGCAGAGGTGCTCACTTAGAAGAGGCTGGAACGAGTTCGGCGAGAATCAACCACTGATTCTCGACGAATAAGCGAGAATCCCTTGGTGATTTTAATCGATTTACACTTAGACGAATTTTCGTCTTTCCATCCAAGAGCTGCTCCTCGACCCATCCGTGCTCCTTGTCTTCTCTTGCATAAACACGGCCCTGTACTTGAAAGTAAGTGCACTCCAATAGAGAGAGTACACGTAGGCCAACACACTGATCTGCTCAATGAGGGATTACGTCGTGCAGACCCGTGTATATTGACCTACTGCACCCTGACATTGGTGTGCACTTAGCGTGGAAGAACTGCAAGCACAACTTAAAAGATTTTATCAAATACATTGTCTATTGACCTTAGCTTGTCCAAGGGCTTCTTCAAATCAGGTACATTGTGGATACAATACCCAACAATCTCCCCCTATTTGAAGAAGCCTAAACCCTACAAGCTAAGGTGAATATAGCAAATGAGAATGAAAACCATAAACTTAAAAGTGAGTTGAGTGGGTTATCCATTACCAATACCAATTTCTTGGAAGCAAGCTTGGAGCCACCTTAGCCTTAGCCGAGAGGGTAATCTCCCCCTTTTCGGCTTCTGCAAATCGGGGTCGGTAGAATTTGACCCCTTGCTCCCCCTTAGTTCTTGCGTCTGTGCGCACACTTGAGTTCCTTGCTCCCCCTCAGATCGTGCACGAGCCTGGAGCTTCTGTAGTCTTCATTCCTCATAATTGAGCATCCCCAATTCAGTCTTGAAAAGATTGAACTTGGCCTCGTCTAAGGGCTTTGTGAATATATCAGCAATCTGCTTGTCCGTGGGGACATAGCAGAGAGAGATGTCCTTATTCTCCACGTGCTCCCGAATGAAATGGTAGCGCACTTCAATATGCTTCGTTCTGCTGTGCGATACAGGATTGTTGGCAATTGCAATTGCACTGGAGGAGTCGCAGTACATTGGAACTTCCTTGAACTGAAGGTCGTAGTCGGCTAACTGGTTTCTGATCCATAGTAGTTGTGCGCAACAGCTTCCTGCTGAAATGTACTCAGACTCTGCTGTGGAGGTAGCTACACAATTCTGTTTCTTGCTGTTCCAAGAGATAAGTCTCCTGCCGAGGAATTGACACGTCCCGGAGGTGCTTTTCCTGTCATCCCTACTTCCTGCAAAATCAGCATCTGAAAAACCTATTAGCTCGACATCATTGTTTCTCGGGTACCACAAGCCAAGATTGAGAGTACCTTTAAGGTATCTTAGAATTCGCTTTGCAGCGACATAGTGAGATTCCTTAGTGTTCACCTGATATCTGGCACAGACACATGTGGAGAACATGATATCCGGTCTACTGGCAGTAAGGTAGAGCAGGGATCCAATGATGCTTCTGTATTTGGTTTCATCGAAAGATTTACCTTTCTCATCCTTATCCAGAGACATGGTGGATCCCATTGGAGTCCTCATAGAGGTTGCACTCTCCATACCGAATTTCTTAAGAAGTTCATTTGTGAACTTCGTCTGAGAGATGAAGATTTCATCCTCAGACTGTTTCACTTGAAGTCCTATGAAATACTTGAGCTCTCCCATACTGCTCATTTCAAACTTTCCTTGCATAAGTTTAGAAAACGTTTTGCAAAGATTGTTGTCCGTTGAGCCGAATATTATGTCATCGACATAGATTTGCACCAGCAAAATCTTGCCTTTGACTTCCCTGAGAAACAATGTTTTATCTATTTTACCTCTAGAGAACTTGTTCTCAAGAAGAAAACTAGATAAAGTCTCATACCAAGCTCGTGGAGCTTGTTTCAACCCATATAAGGCTTTATTAAGAAAATAAACATGATTAGGATAAGTAGGATCGACAAAACCTGGGGGTTGAGCGACGTATACTTCCTCTTTCAGGTCTCCGTTCAAGAATGTTGATTTCACATCCATTTGATAGACTGTGAATCCTTTGCGTGAAGCATACGCCAGGAACAATCTGATTGCCTCGAGCCTTGCTACTGGTGCGAAGGTCTGGTCGAAGTCAATCCCCTCCTCCTGTCTGTAACCTTGAGCCACCAGCCTTTCCTTGTTCTTTATGATGACACCATGTTCATCCAGCTTGTTTCTGAAGATCCACTTGGTGCCAATCACATTCTGCTTGTATGGTCTGGGAACTAGCGTCCAAATGTTGCAACGTTCGAATTGATGTAGTTCATCTTGCATGGCCAGAATCCATGCCGCATCCTTGTTCGCCTCGTCGAACTTCTTTGGCTCAACCTGTGATAGGAAGCTAAGATGCAATACTTCGTTAATAGTACCTCTTCGAGTTCTGACACCGACACGAGGATCTCCGATGATCTGATCTCTAGGATGATCCCTCACGTGCCGGAGCTCTAGAAGTCTGGCGTCTGGAGCTTCAACTACTTCTTGGGCTTCTCTTTCTTCCAAGAGATTTGTTCCATTTTGATCTTCAACATTTTTAGATGACGTGGAGGTGGAGACTTTGACGTACTTAGGAGTGTCATCTTTAGCGGTCTCATCCAGACTCAGCTGTTCCAGTCGTGCACCTGCATCTTCAAGAATACCACTGGAAGAGTTGCTATTAAGCAAACTTCCTTCATCAAATACAACATTTATTGATTCTTCTACCACTAGGGTTTTCTTATTGAAGACCCTATATGCCCGACTGTGGGAACTATAGCCCATGAATATGCCTTCGAAGCATTTTTCACCAAATTTAGTACGCGGGTACTTCCCATTATTCAGTACATAGCATCTGCAACCAAAAATCCTCAAGTAGGACATGGTTGGTTTCCTGCCTTTCAGTAGCTCGTAAGGCGTCTTACGATGATGCTTGTTGATCAATGCTCGGTTTTGTACATGACAAGCTGTATTGACAGCCTCTGCCCAGAAGTATTCCGGGAGAGAAGCGTCTTTCAACATTGTCGTGCAAGCTTCAATGAGAGTTCTATTTCTCCTCTCCGCAACTCCATTTTGCTGAGGAGTGCACGGGGAGGAAAACTCATGAAAGATACCTTGTTCTTCACAAAACTCTGTCATAGCACCAGATTCGAATTCTGTTCCATGGTCACTTCTGATTTTGACCCCAGAGCAGTTAAATTCGTTCTGAACCTGCTTGACAAAACTAGTGAAGATGTCAAACGTATCTGACTTTCGTTTCAAAAAGAACACCCAAGTAAACCGAGAATGATCATCAACTATCACTAGCGTATAGGACTTGCCTCCCAAGCTATGAACTTGCATTGGACCAAACAAGTCCATATGTAAAAGGTAAAGACATCGGGAAGAGTCTTTATCTGCAATGCTCTTAAAGGTAGCCTGAGTCTGTTTGACCATCTGGCATGCAGGACAGGGGCTATCTTTGATGCACTTGATACTGGGAGCATCCCTTACTAAGTTCTTAGAAAACAGCATACTAATTGTCTTGAAATTAATATGTGCCAATCTCTTGTGCCATTGTTCACACAGAGATGCACTGCCTGTTGCCACAAGGCATACGGGGGTAGAGGAATCTAAACTGAGAAAATCTAAGCAAAAGATATTTCTGCTCCTAATGCCTGATAATACCGTCTCAGAAGAGGTACGTGAAATTATCAGACATTTATCCTTGCAGAACTTAACGTCATAACCTTTATCACATAACTGACTTACACTGATCAGGTTATGGTTTAACCCTTCAACATAAGCCACGTCGGTGATAGTGATTATACCGTTGGAAATCATACCGTAACCTCTGGTGACTCCTCGATCTGACCCTCCAAAGATGACTTTGGGTCCATTCTCGACTGGAGTGTAATCACGCAGCAGGCTTCTTGTCCTAGTCATATGCCGGGAGCATCCACTGTCCAAATACCAGATCGGCGTTTTGGTGGCCTTTGGACATACCTGCAAAACAAAATTAATTTGCCTTAGGAACCCAATCGAACTTGGGTCCTAGATTCCTGGTTAGCACACTCCCCCTCGGTTGGTTAACCCTACGAGTGGTCGGCCTCGCATTGCTAACATGGGGAGTCTCGTAATGCCTTGGATTAAACCAACAATCCACGGCAAAGTGACCGACTTTGCCACAGCACCAACAGTCGTATCTGTTGTACCTCTTCCTAGGCTCCTGCCTTACCCTGGGAACGGTGGGTACAGCTGGGGCCTTGGATCTGGAGGAGGAGGCCTCATGGTGACAGCAGTCACATAACTTCGTCACCTTCTGTATAACAGGCTTGGCTTTTGGTGCCTGCTTTCCATTATGGCCGCTGGAGAATGGACCATAATTGCCCATGTGGATTTCCTCATAAGGTACCTTGAAGGCACTCTCACCGAAGTTCCGGGGAAAGGTCCAACCGTCATATCAGCTCTTTGGCTTTGCAACCGAGGGCCGGAAATGATGGCCAAATGTTGACTCAAAGTCATGTTGGTTGCAAGGAAAGCCAGGCTTTCTGAACGCAACAGGACTAAGCGGAGCCTTTCCCTTTTCATCAGCAGAGGCCTTCTTGGCGGCCTTATTCTTCCTCTGGTTCCTGTTTCTCCTGGAGGAGGAACCAGATACCCCTACATGCCCCAAGCCAGCTCCTTTGGCCTGAGCAGAGAAGGTATCAACAACTGGAAGAACTGTTTTTGGCATAGAGAAGCTCTTGACAATCTTCCTTTCTGCCGCAAGTTGTTCTTCCAACTTGTCGACTTCCTCCTGCTTAAGATCAAGGAGCTTCAGAGACTCTGAATGCTTTGAGGTCAGGTCAAGGTGCTCCTGTCGGAGAGAGATCAAACTGGTGACCTCTTCCCTTAGGGAAACACACTCACCCTTAAGGAATTTTACTTCCTTTTTCTCAGCCTTCAATATCTTTCGGCACTCCTCGAAAGTGTTGAGCAGAAGCTCATACTTCTCGAGGAGCTCAGCTTCACGGGCCGAAAGGCTATCCTCAGGTTCATCATCCTGAGACTCAGGATCAGAGTCGGAGTCGGAGAGAGGGGTGTGAGCTTTTACCTTCCCAGTAAACGGGGGGCATTCTCCTTCTGAGTCAGAGCGACCCACCAGCCCGAAGTAGGCTTCCTCATCATCACTGGAGTCTGAGGAATCAGACTCACTCAGTGTCTTTGGCCTTTTGGCGATGTAGCTCCGCTCCTTCTTCTTATCTCTAGAGGATTTGTGCTCCTCTTCTTTCCCTTTTTCTCTCTTGCCTTGATAGCAGTCGGCCACGACGTGTCCTGGCTTATTGCATCCAAAGCAAATAATGTCAGCAGAGCGATGTTTGTTCGGTCTAGATGCATACCTGTCAGAAGAATAATTTTTCTTCTGATGCCTGGAGGAGGAGCCGTCTCTCTTTCTTTGATTCCTCATCTTGAGGAACTTCTTGAACTCTCGAGTGATGAGGGAGAAATCCTCCTCCGACAGCTCTGAGCTGGAGGAGCATGGCTCGGAGTCCTCCTCCTCATCCTTTTTCCTGGCACGGTATGAAACCGCACCCTTGCCTTTTCTGGAGTGACTGGCTTTTAGAGCCACAGTCTTTTCTTTGGCTGCCGCCTTCTCTGCTTCTTCTTCTGCTTTTCTGGTGTTCAGCTGAAGCTCATAGGACATCAGCTTTCCAAACAGAATTTGTGGATCAGTTTCTGCTAGTCTGCCAAATTCTCAGATGGCGCAGAGCTTTATGTCCCATTCCTTAGTAAGGGACCTAAGAAATTTGTCATTGAGTTCACCATTAGTGAACACTCTTCCGTAGCCCTTGAGGGCGTTGACAATCTTTAGGAAGTTCTCGTAGGTGACTCTGATCTCTTCCTTAGGCCCTTGTCTGAAGGCCTCATATTTTTGGTTCAGGAGGGATCTCCGATCATCCCTCACTTCATCTGTGCCCTCCATTAGGATGATCAGGCACTGCCAGATCTCCTGTGTAGTCCTGCAGTTGTTGAAGTTTTGCATCATTGAGTCATCAACTGCGCTGACCAGAATGTTTCGTGCCTTCTTGTCAAGTCCCACTAGCACCATCTCATCCTTGTCCATTTCAGAAAGTGTCTTCGACACCTTCTTGGTGGGATCAATGGTGGAGGCCTTAGTGGGGACATAAGGTCCCTCCTCCACGATCATGAAGAGTCGAGGATCAACGGCTTCCATGTAGAACCTGATCCTTTCCTTCCAGATAGGAAAGTTGAGCCTGGTGCACACTGGGATCTTGCCGGAGAACTTGAGCCCGTCCATAGTAGATGTTTGTCTTCTTCTTGACACTAGGGGCAGGATTCAACTCAAGGTGTTAACCTTTTTGATGAGTAACCTGGCTCTGATACCACTTGAAAGTCCACCTAGTGTCAACAAAGTTCACCTATGGGGGGGGGGAATAGGTGACGAGCAATGCTTTTGCGGAATTTACGAATGTACCTGCACAATAAAAATAAAAAGAACAGCACACAGAATACACAGGCAATTTATAGTGGTTCCCCGACTTGGGTACATCCACTTTCCCCCTTCGACCTATCTCCCAACAAGGGACGACTCGGTCACTTCTCCAACAGGATTGAAATCCAATCCTTGCACTATCGGAAGGAACCCTTCCACATGTAGGAGTCAACACTCCCACAAACCGGGTTGCACTCAACCCTTACAACACGGAACAATCGTTCCTTTACAACAAAAGTAAAATAGAATGTACACGAGATACAAACTTCGTTGGGAGACTACGGTGTTCCTCTTCGTTCGACGACGTGTTCGTGAAGTCAACGAAGAATCTACAACCTTGGTCTCTCTTGGAAAGGATCTTCCCGGAACCGGCGGCGGCAACACGAGCGGCGGCTTGCTTCGGGATCGGCAGCTATGGTGATGAGCGGCTGCTGAACTTTGAGATCCAATCTTCGTAGCGAAGCTAGCTTGGTCTTCCAACGGTCACACGAGGATCGGTCGTCTCGATCGATTTGGACGGGGAAGTTATTCCCGATCAACAAATCGAGAGACAAGAGATCTCTGGATAGACACGTGAGACTCAAAGCTTTGCTAAGCTTCTGTCGCCGGAGATCGAGATGAAACGCGATCAACAGCGGCGTCCAAATAGCGCGAGCGGCGACGGCGGCGGAGGAGCGATTTCGCGATTTTAGGGTTTTCTCTTGCTCGGCTTCTTTCTGTCTAGGTATTCCGTTCAAAATACCCGTATATATATACTGTAGACGCCTTCAAAAATGACCGTTGTGGGACCCACAAGCAGAATCCCTAAGTCCCGGTCCAGAACCTTAACAGCGGCAGAATCCGGTTCAGGAAGTTCCAGAAAAACGCCCAAGTCAAAATCGGTGAGAATCGGAAGTGATTCTCGCCGAGTCGCCGAGAATCAAAGGTGATTCTCGACGATTCGGCGAGAATCAAAGATGATTCTCGTCGAATTTGCCTTGGTTGCACGCACTGCTTTAGGCCAGGTCGAGACGGTGAGAATCAACCAGTGATTCTCGACGATTCGACGAGAATCACTAGTGATTCTCGCCGAATCGGCGAGAATCACTTGGTGATTCTCGTCGATTCTTACTTAGAAGCAGAGGTTCTCGCTTAGAAGAGGATGGAACGAGTTCGGCGAGAATCAACCACTGATTCTCGACGAATCGGCGAAAATCCCTTTGTGATTCTTGCCGAATCGGCGAGAATCACTTGGTGATTCTCGTCGATTTACACTTATACGAATTTTCGTCTTTCCACCCAAGAGCTGCTCCTCGACCCATCCGTGCTCCTTGTCTTCTCTTGCATAAACACGGCCCTGTACTTGAAAGTAAGTGCACTCCAATAGAGAGAGTACACGTAGGCCAACACACTGATCTGCTCAACGAGGGATTACGTCGTGCAGACCCGTGTATATTGACCTACTGCACCCTGACATTTGTGTGCACTTAGCGTGGAAGAACTGCAAGCACAACTTAAAATATTTTATCAAATACATTGTCTATTGACCTTAGCTTGTCCAGGGGCTTCTTCAAATCAGGTACATTGTGGATACAATACCCAACACCATTCTTGCTCGGCTAGATTTACTGTTTGCTTACTTTTACTCTGCTGCTGACCCTTTTGTTGCAGTCGTTTTACAAATTTCCTTCATTTTGAGGTTGTACCATTTGTAACTTGCTTCTGAGGTGTTCTTATTTTGAATGCCTCAGGATCAGAGCAGTAGCAGGTTTAGCTGACCGTGTTGGGCTTCTAGTGCTGCGGGTTACTGCGGCCATTTGTTTCCACCTCAGAGTTTTGAGGTAGTTGACTTTGTTTAGACATGTCAGATTTTACTATGAGTTCATGTCAGTTGTTGATGTCCATAGTCTTTGACTTTTTCTGTGAAAGACTACATGCTGCTTTTATTGTTGTTACTTTTTACCTGTTTATACTTGCTCTCTGAAAAAGATTTATGTTAGGATGCATTTAGTTGTTTTAAAGTATACAAAACTGCATTTTGGTGTATCGGCATGGCATGATGTTGGGTATCGTATCCACAATAACCCAGATTTGATGAAGTCACCCATAAACTAAGATGAATTAAGTTGTATTTGATGTATTGTTTGAGTTATGTGTTTGTAGGAATAAATTGCCAAGTGTAGACCAATGTCAGTTTACAATGTGTCACCAAACACAGGACCATACAATATAATCACTCATTGTATGATCCATGGTGTTGAATCATGTGTAGCATCTCTATTGGGATACACTTCATTTTTCATGCACTAGGATTGATTGGAGAAAGAAGTGTTGCTGATTTTATTGAAGAAAGGAAAATTCTCAAGAAGGAAATTATTCTAAGTATTTCACTCAAGTAGAAGTTTAAGTACTCGAGTTGAGCACTTAGTAAATACTCGAGTAAGTCTGTCTGAACTCGAGTAAGGGAAATGGTTCTCGAGTAGTCTGAACAGAGCTCTCGAGTGGCCAAGTCCATTACTCGAGTAGACTTTCTCTTATTCTCGAGTTAACAGTTTTTCCCTCTCAGAAAATATTCCAAGTCTTTTACTCGAGTTGTCAAGTTAACCACTCGAGTAGATGAATACTTTGTCTCGAGTGATAGAAGGAAGATTCTCGTGATGTATTTACCCCACTAGAGTAGTTGTTCATGTACTCGAGTAGTCTTTCTACCTCTCGAGTAGTCCAGCTCCAGTACTCGAGTGACCAGATTTTATCTCTCAGAATTTTTCCAAGTCTTATACTCGAGTAGTAAAATTCTTGTACTCGAGTAGTCAATCTACTTCTCGAGTAATTTAAATCCAGTACTCGAGTAACCAGATTTCATCTCCCAGAAAAATTCTCTAAGTCTTTTTTCTCGAGTAATCCTTCTACATCTCGAGTAATACTTTTAGCACTCGCGTAGTTCATCTCTACGTCTTGAGTAAACTTTCTAGCACTCGAGTAAGCATTTTTCCACTCGAGTGATTACAAGTTCTGTTCTGAATTTTCTCAAAGAATTCATCTCGAGTTGTCTAATATTGTCCACTCGAGTACTCATATTAGTACTCAAGTATCTTATCTCTCACTCGAGTGATTCAGTCAGTTTTCCAGAATTTCGCTAAGTCCTTATCAGACGGGATTTTCAAATGATGTGACGTGATTGGTCCATGTGGACGTCATTAATGCTAATTATGACCGTTAGGAAGATCATATATAAGGTCTTGTCAAATCAATTAACCCTTACAACAAGCTGTCAAAGAAATATTCTAAGTTTCTGAATCCGATTTTCTCTTTTCAAAAACGGAAGCCGCCACCCTCTTCATCGTGCAAATCACCTAGGGCTTGCGTTCAATGTTGAAGTTGGTGACCGGGCAGTCTGGCGGTCTGGCGGTCTGTCTTGGCGGGTTGAAGACCGCGCGGTCTTGCGGTTTGTCTCAGCCGGCTTGGAGACCGGGCGGTCTAGCGGTCTTCCCTTGCGATCTCTCTTCTTCTCTTGTGGTAGCCGTGCGGTTAGCCCTTCTGTCTAACCGCGTGGCTTGTGCGGTTTATTTTGTATAGTCCGCTTAGTCCTGTACATTTTTAGTCCCACATCTCTTATTTGTATTCTCTCATCTCTCCTCCATTCTATATAAGGGAGGGCATACCTTTGTAATAGATATCTTTTTTGGATAATAAAGTTTCAATTATTCAAAACTCTATCTGTTTATTACTGCATGTTTGCTACTTCTAACATGGTATCAGAGCACACGGTCTTTTCCTCTTGATTGTGTGCACTCTCTGCTTCTCGCCGCTCGTTTTTTCTTCTCGCGACCTGTCTTCGCAGCTTGTCCTCTCTTCCGCCCGCTACTCTATTCGCGCAGCTTGTTGCTTCTCTTCTCTTGCTGCTCTTCGTCGCCGCGACCGGTTTGGTTGTAGTAGCGACCTGTTTCCTTCTAGCCGCCTGTTTTCCCCTAGCTGTGCGGCCTGCTTCTATTCGCCCGGCTTGCGACTTGTTGTTGTCGCTGCTGCTTCTTGCTTCCTCTTCTCTTCTGTTCGCTCGAACTTTTCAGTCCGCGCGACCTCTTCTCCGCTGTGCCTTGGTCTGTCTCCTGGCCGCTAGTATTCGCGCGGCTTCTTCCCTTTCAACCGCTGCGGTTTCGCGCGGGTTGCTCTCTTATCTTCTCCCCGCGGCTTTCTCTCTGTTCGCGCGGATTCTTCCTCGGTTGAGCGGCCTCTCTGCCTTTCTTCCTTTAGCCGCTCTTGCTTGTTAGTCGCTGCGACCTCCTGTTCAGTCGCGCGGCTTGTGCTTCCCTCTTCTTCCCCTTTTGCCTTGCTCTGCACCTTGGTCGTGGCCCTTCTTGCCGCTGGTGTGCTGTCACTGAGACCGCTGCAGTTTCTTTTTCCTCCCTTCATGGCTTTCATATCCTCCTCCAAGCCATTCGCCTCGGTTGTCACGTCTTCTGGTCGTGCCCACGTTGTTACTCAGGGAAAATGGCTGATCGACACTGGTGTTACAAATCATTTGACCGGCAATCTCCAATGTTTCTCTCTCCTCGACAAACATGATCAGTTGCCCCCGGTTATTCTCGCTGACGGCTCTTCATCATCAGTCCATGGGACGGGGATAGTTCATGTCACTCCGTCTCTTCACTTGGCGGATACTCTATACGTGCCCCAGTTCCCGTGCAACTTATTATCTGTTACCTCTCTATGTAAGCAATTACAGTGTTCTGTCACATTTACTTCTACTTCTTGATCTTTTCAGGATCCGGACTCCCAACAGACGATTGCTACTGGGACTGAGAGTGGCGGCCTCTACTTCCTGGACAACATTTCTGCTTTTTCCACCTTCTCCTCCACCTCCACAGATATTCTCCAATGGCATCTCCGCCTTGGTCATGCTCCTCCCCGTCTTCTTCGTCAACTTCTGCCCCACCTTCCTCCACAAAGTCCTCCGCTCAACTGTGAGGCCTGTCAACTTGGCAAGCATCACCGCTCCTCCTTCCATCCAAAGCACGTTCGTGGCTCTACCCGTCCGTTTGATCTTATCCACTCCGATATTTGGGGTTCTTCTCCTACTCTTACCATTGGTCGGGGTAGTTCATATTTTGTCACGTTCATTGATGATTTCTCTCGCTGTACGTGAGTGTATCTATTAAAAGATCGCTCTGAATTATTCTCTGTATGGACGTCCTTCTATCTCATGATCAAAACTCAGTTTGGTGTTTCTATCAAAGTTTTTCGATCTGATAATGCCCAAGAATATATCAGTCATGACTTTTCTACCTTCTGCATGCAAAATGGGATTATTCATCAAACTAGTTGTGTTTATACTTCACAACAAAATGGTGTGGCTGAACGCAAAAACCGTCACCTCCTCGATGTCGCTCGCACCTTGATGACCCAGATGCATGTTCCTCGCTCCTATTGGGGCTATGTTATTCTCCTTGTCTGCTACCTTATCAATCGCATTCCCTCCACGGTTCTCCATGGCAAAACCCCGTTCTCCATTCTGTATCCGGCCAAGGAGCCGTTTCCTCTCCCTCTCCAAATCTTTGGATGCACTGCCTTTGTGTATACCCCTTCTGCCACCCGTGATAAGCTCTCCCCTCGCTCCACCAAATGTGTCTTTCTGGGGTACTCCACCACTCAGAAAGGTTATTGTTGCTTTGATCCCGTCCTTGGTAAGCAGTTCGTCTCTGCTGACGTCACCTTCTTCGAGAATACCTCCTACTTCTCGGATGACTCCTCTCCTCTTCTCCCCGCTTCTGATTCTCCTGCCGTTCCCTTCGTTCCCTCGCCTCCTACTACAATCTCCATCCCCTCCTCTCCCTCCACCTCTCTCTCTCCCTTCTTCACCACCCTCTCCCTCCTCTCCGCTGTCGTCACTCTCTACTCCCGGGCCAGCTTTCTCTACCACGGATGCTCCGGATGTCGTGGGCCCGACTGACCTGGATCTTCCTATAGCTCTTCGCAAAGGGCTGCGGACGTGTACCCTACACCCTCTTGCTGCTGTTGTTTCCTATGATCATTTTACCGCTTCTCGCAGGGCTTTTGCACTGGATATCTCTGCCACTGCCACACCCCGCTCCTACCAGGAGGCCCTTGTTATTCCTCATTGGAAGATGGCCATGGATGAGGAAATGGCGACCCTAACTGAGCGGGGTACCTGTACTCTTGTTCCTCCTCCCTTCGGCACTGATGTTGTTGGGTGTCGCTGGGTCTTTGTGGTCAAATTTGGCCCCGACGGCACTGCGGATCGTTATAAGGCTCGCCTTGTTGCTAAGGGTTTCACTCAGACCTATGGGTTGATTACTTTGACACCTTCTCCCTCGTGGCTCGTCTCAGCACTATCCGGGTCCTTCCCTCTGTGGCGGTCAATCGGGATTGTCCGATTTCTCAGCTGGATGTCAAGAATGCCTTCCTTTATGGTGATCTTCACGAGGCAGTTTACATGGAGCAACCTCCTGGGTATGTTGCTCAGAGGGAGACACGAGTATGCCGGCTGCAGAAGGCAATTTATGGCCTCAAGCAGAGCCCTCGAGCTTGGTTTGATAAGTTCAGCAACATCGTGGCGGCTGTTGGTTTTGCGCGAAGCTCTGCTGATCACTCTCTCTTTATTCGCAAAACTCCCTCGGGGCTAGTTGTTCTTGCTGTGTACGTCGATGATATTCTTCTCACTGGTGATGACCAGGAAGGGGTTGCCCTGACAAAGCGACATCTTCGCCAACATCTGATCACGAAAGATATTGGCTCTCTAAAGTACTTTCTGGGGATCGAAATCTCTCGGAAGCCCGACTCCTTAGTTCTCTCTCAGCGTAAGTATGCCCTTGATCTTTTAAAAGAGGCAGGGTTGACTGGAGCAAAACCTGCCCGATGCCCCATGGCACCTGGAGAAGACAAAACCTAGACAGATGATTCGCCTCCTCTTTCAGATAGTTCGCGGTACAGGCGTCTGGTTGGTAAGCTCATATATCTCACAGTGACCAGGCCCGACATTTCCTATGTTGTGGGCAAGGTGAGTCAATTCATGCAAGCTCCTAGGGAGTGCCATCTACAGTCCGTCTTGCGGATCTTGGAGTATGTCAAAGCAGGGCCTGGGAAAGGATTACTTTTTCAGAAGAATGGTCATCTGAGAATTGAAGCCTAATCAGATGCAAGTTATGTTGATGACAAAGGGGATCGCAAGTCAACCTCAGGTTTTTGCACCTTTGTTGGGGGAAATCTGGTGAGCTGGAAGAGCAAGAAGCAGTCTGTTGTCTCCAGGTCCAGTGCAGAAGCTGAGTATCACAGTATGGCGTCGACCACTTGTGAGTTAAAATGGTTGCGGGCTCTCATGCTAGATTTAGGAGAGGTATACAACCATCCTCTACCTATGTTCTGTGATAACAAGGCAGCCATATACATCTCCAAAAATCCGGTCTTCCATGAAAGAACAAAACACATTGAGGTCGACTGTCATTTCATTCGTGAAGAGATCTTAAAGAAACAAATTTGCACTCCCTTTGTTACTTCTGATAAAGAGCTGGCTGACATCTTCACCAAGCCAGTTTCTGCCTCGTTTCTTCATGTTTGCGACAAGCTGGGCATGATCGATATATATGCTCCAGCTTGAGGGGGAGTGTTGAAGTTGGTGACCGGGCAGTCTGGCGGTCTGGCGGTCTGTCTTGGCGGGTTGAAGACCGCGCGGTCTTGCGGTTTGTCTCAGCCGGCTTGGAGACCGGGCGGTCTAGCGGTCTTCCCTGGCGATCTCTCTTCTTCTCTTGTGGTAGCCGTGCGGTTAGACCTTCTGTCTAACCGCGCGGCTTGTGCGATTTATTTTGTATAGTCCGCTTAGTCCTGTACATTTTTAGTCCCACATCTCTTATTTGTATTCTCTTATCTCTCCTCCATTCTATATAAGGGAGGGCATACCTTTGTAATAGATATCTTTTTTGGATAATAAAGTTTCAATTATTCAAAACTCTATCCGTTTGTTACTGCATGTTCGCTACTTCTAACATTCAAGAAGATTCAGATCAAGTCGACTTACAGATCGAGATTGTTCTTCAACTCCTCATCATCTCTCAGATCGTGTGAGTCATAGAAATTTCAGATCCAGATCTTGCCGAGCCTCTTCTTCAAGTTTTCTGATAAAGCCGCAAGTTCAAAGGAAGAAGACCTTGGCCGAGATTTTCAAGATCTGAGAAATATTACAGTTTGTATTTCATTTTCTCATTTAATTCTTGTAGGAGATTACTCTCCGAGTGTAGGAGCTTTAGTCTCCGAGTTGTAGGAAGTTTTATCTTCCGAGTGTAGATCCGTGTTGTGGATCGAATTGTAGGAACTTTGTTCCGAGGCGTAGGATTGGTTTCAATCCGAGATAGTGGACTAGCCGAGTCTAGTGCTTTACTAGATCGGTGAGTGAAAAGTGGATGTACCAAAGATTGGGGAACCTCTATAAATCTCTTGTCGTCTGTGAATGCTTGGTAGATTTTTGTGCATAGTTCGCTAATTTGTTTGATTCCGCAAAAGACGCACAACTCACCAATTCACCCTCCCCCCTAGGTGATTTAGGTAGACAACCGAACATTTTCAATTGGTATCAGATCGAGGTTGATCACTAAAAGGTTAACACATTGATCAGATCTGTCCCTAGTTGTCTTTTGAGATTTTCCAAGCATGGACAAGGCCAAAGATTTTGCCAAGCATCCCTTGTGCACAAAGAATAACTTTCCCATGTGGAAAGATAGAATCAGATTTTTCATGGAAGCTGTGGATCTAAGGATCTTCATGATCATTGAAGAAGATCCTTACGTTCAGATGACCATCTCCACTATAGATCCAGCAAAGAAGGTTACGAAGAAATTGATGGATCTCGACAAAGATGAGATTGCACTTGTGTCTTTAGACAAGAAGGCCAAGAATATTATAACATGTGCAGTTGATGACTCCATGTTGCGGAACCTGATCCAATGCCAGTCTGATGAGGAGATGTGGCAGTCTCTCGTTACCTTGATGGAAGGCACAAAAGAGGTTAGGGATGATAGAAGATCCCTTCTTAATCAGAAATATGAAGCCTTCCGACAAGGACCCAAGGATACCAATGCAGATACATTTGAAAACTTCTTCAAGATAGTCAACAGCCTAAGGGTATACGGCCGAGTCTTCACCAATGAAGAACTGAATGACAAGTTCTTGAGATACCTAACTAAGAAATGGGATAACAAGGTTTGTACAATCCGGAAATTTGGAAAGCTAGCTGAGACAGACCCGCAGAATCTCTTCGGGAAGCTTATGTCATATGAGCTATAACTCAATACAAGAAAATCAGAAGAAGAGAAGAGTAGGTCTTCATCCAAGGAGAAGTCTGTTGCTCTCAAGGAAGACACCTTAAGGAAGTTCAAGGCTGCCTCTCCTGCCCCAGCACAAGAAGTAAGTGAATAAGAAACCTCGGAGCCAAGTACCTCAGTCTCAGAGCTATCTGAAGGAGAGTTCTCTCTACACTCATGACAGTTCAAGAAATTCTTGAACAAAAAGAAGCAATGGAAAGGCAAGGATGTCTCCTACAGAACATCACGACATGATGGTGATCAACACAGAAAAGGCTCAAGCAGCCATGACAGGTATACTACTAAACCAAACAAACATATTTCTACTAACATCGTTTGTTATTGATATAATAAGCCAGGTCATGTCATCGATGACTGCCCCCACAAGAAGAAGGAGGGTGGATGAAGAGAAGAAAAGAAATCTTCTTACAATAAGAAGAAGACAGAAAAGAGCCTAATAGCCAAGAAAGGTAAAACTCTTAGCTACTTCGACTCATCTGAGTCAAGTGAAGAAGAAGAAGCCTACTTTGGGCTCATGGCTCAGACTGATGACGAACAAGAACCCCAGTTCACTAGAAAGATAAACTCTCATACTCCACTCTCTAAATCTGATGTTTCTGAGCATGATCATGAGGACAGATCTTCTAACGATGAATCTGAACTCATGGCCCAGTACAAGGAGTAAATCAAGGCTTACGATAAATATCGACGAGTCGTGAAAACTCAAGCTAAAGAGATAAAGTCTCTGAAAGCTGAAGAGAGCACTTTGAGTGTGTAAGTCGCTAAGACGGACTCACTCAAAGAGAACTTCAACACTGCTGTTGAAGAATATAACAAGGCTCTCGAGCACCTAGACTTAAAAGAGAAAATCATCAAAGAGTTGGAAGAATAACTTGCTGCTAAAAAGTAACTTGTCGAAAGTTTCTCGAATCCCAAGACTGTTCTTCCTTTCATTGCTGAATTCTCAGCTAAGGCCAAAGGTGCTGGGCTAGGCCATGTTGAAGCTCCTTGTAAACCTTCTAGTAGGAATAAAGTTCAAAGAAAGAATAAGGCGGCCAAGAAACCTTTGGCCAAAGAGAATGGGAAAGCCCCTCAAGATCAGACTTCTTTCAAGAAAGTCATATTTCCAACAAATGAGTTTGATCTTGACTCGTCTTGCGGTTACTTGACTTGGTCTACCTATGTAGAACCCAAGTCTCGTTACCAAGGATGGACTCACCCCAGAAACTTTGGTGAGTGTGTCTTCAAGGCACCTTATGAAAAAATCATTCTTCAGAGCTATGGCCCTTATAATCATGGTCATAACATTAAGAAGGCACCAAAGGTAAAGCCCATTATAGAAAAGCCTCTGAATGAGAAGAAACCATGTGATTGTCATCAATATGAGGATTTTTCCTCCAAGAATGTTGCCCCTGCTAGACCACCATCTCAAAAGGTCAAGCATGAGAATCTAAGACAAAGATACAACAGGTTTGACTATTGGTGCTGTGGCAAAATTGGTCACTTTGCCATTGACTGCTGGTTTAATCACAGGAATTTTGCAACTCCTCATGTTAGTAATATGAGAAAGACCTTTTATAATGCTAATACTCATATGGGGAGTGTTCTAACAAGAGACCAAGGACCCAAACGTGTTTGGGTTCCTAAGGCAAATTGATTTATAATTGCAGGTATGTCCAAAGGGCACCAAAACTCCTATCTGATATTTGGACAGTGGATGGTTTTGGCACATGACTGGGACAAGAAGCCTACTTCAGAACTATTCTCCAGCCTTGAACGGGCCAAAGGTCATCTTTGGAGGTTCAGACTGAGGAATTACTAAAGGCTATGGTATGATCTCTAATGGTAGAGTATCCTTCTCAGATGTGGCTTATGTTGAAGGATTGAAACACAATCTCATAAGCATATGCCAACTCTGCGATAAAGGATATATTGTTGAATTTCATGCTGAAAGTGCTTAATAAAATTAGTTGACAATATGGAAATGATTCTATCAGGCTCTCGAAACAGAAATATATTTTGTTTAAATTTCATTTGTATAGACTCTTCTACACCAGTGTGTTTTATGGCTAAAGATAGTGCTTCTCTTGGTGACCAATGACACAAGAGATTAGCACATATTAATTTCAAAACTATTAATAAATTATTTTCACTGAATTTAGTACATGATGCCCCAAATATCAAGTACATCAAAGATAGACCTTGCCATACAAGTGTAAAAGGCAAGCAAACAAGGGCTACCTTTAAAAGCGTTATTGGCAAAGATTCTAACAGATGTTTACATTTGCTTCATATAGACTTGTTCGGTCCGCTGCAAGTTAGAAGTTTGGGAGGTAAGGATTATACGTTGGTTATTGTTGATGATTACTCGCGCTTTGCGTGGGTGTTTTTTCTAAAACACAAGTCAGATACCTTTGAAATCTTTATAAATTTTGTCAGGCAGGTACAGAATGAATACAACTATTCCGTAGTCAAGATCAGAAGTGACGATGGAACAGAGTTCAAGTCGGGGGCCATGACAGAGTTCTGCAAAAGCTTGGGTATCTTTCATGAGTTTTCCTCTCCTCGTACTCCTCAACAGAATGGAGTGGCTAAGAGAAGAAATAGAACACTCATAGAGGCCTGCAGGACTATGTTGCGTGATGTCTCACTACCGAAATACTTCTGTACTGAAGCCGTCAACACTGCATGTCACCTGCAAAATCGAGCACTCATAAACAAGAACCACAATAAGACACCTTACGAACTTCTAAAGGGCGAGAAACCGACTGTTGCATATTTTAGAATTTTTGACTGTAAGTGCTTCGTGCTTAACAATAGCAAGTATCATACTACAAAATTTAGCGAAAAAAGTTTTGAAGGTATTTTTGTAGGGTATAGTAGCTATAGTAAGACATATAGGATAATTAATAGAAAAACTCTGGTCGTAGAAGAATCCATACATGTTGTATTTGATGAGACGAGCTTGCTGTAAAGCAACTCTTCTAGTGTGTTCATTGAAGATACAGGTTCAAAGTTGAAAGAACTAAACCTGGATGAGCCGACTGAGGAAAAAGGTGAAAAGTTCATCAGGACCGCCTCTCCAATCCCGATTGGAGAGGTTGATGATCAAGATGATGAAATTGTCCAAGTTGATGAAGTCACTCCGGTAATTGAAGAAGAAGTTCCAGATGCAAGAACTCTAGAGCTCAGATATCTGAAGGATCACCCAATGGACCAAATCATAGGAGATCCTCGGGATGCTGTCAGAACTCGTAGAGGTACAACTAACAAGAATTTATTTTTGATTTTTCTCTCACAGTTTGAACCGAAAAAGTTTGAGGAAGCAAACTCAGACGCATCTTGGATAATGGCGATGGAAGAAGAACTAAATCAGTTCAAGCACTATCAAGTATGGAAACTTGTTCCCAGACCCAAAGGTAAGAATGTCATTGGGACAAAGTGGGTCTACAGGAACAAGATGGACGAGGATGGAACGATCAAAAAGAACAAGGCCAGACTCGTCGCCAAAGGATATCATCAATAAGAAGGAATCGACTTTGACCAGACGTACGCTCCAGTGGAAAAGCTGGAGGCTATCAGGTTATTCCTAGCATATGTTGCTCTCAAGGGCTTCATTGTCTACCAGATGGACGCGAAGTTTGCCTTCCTTAATGGTAACATAAAGGAGGAGGTGTATGTGGAACAACCTTCAGGTTTTGTTGATTCTAACTTTCTTGATTATGCTTATCTATTTTCTAAAGTTTTATATGGATTGAAACAAGCTCCTCGATCTTGGTATGAGACGTTGTCTACCTTTCTTCTTGAGAACAAATTCACAAGGGGAAAGATAGATAAGACATTATATCTTGGGGAAATAAAAGGCAAGATTTTGCTAGTGCAAATTTTTGTCGACGACATTATTTTTGGCTCTACTGACGACAACCTCTGCAAGAATTTTTCTAAACTTATGCAAGGGAAGTTTGAAATGAGCAATATGGGCGAGCTGAAGTATTTCTTAGGACTTTAGGTGAAACAATCTGAAGATGGAATTTTCATCTCACGGACTAAGTTCACCAAAGAGCTAATTAAGAAATTTGGAATGGAGAACGCAACCTCTATGAGGACTCCAATGGGTTCAACTCTGTCTCTGGATAAGGATGAGAGAGGGAAACCTTTTGATGAAACCAAGTATCGAAGCATAATTGGATCCTTGCTCTACCTTATTGCCAGTAGACCAGACATAATATTCTCAACATGTGTATGTGCTAGATTTCAAGTGAACTCTAAGGAATCTCACTACGCTGCTGCAAAGCGTATTTTGAGATACCTTAAAGGTACGCCAAATCTTGGCTTATAGTACCCAAGAAGTAATGATAGCGAGCTAATTGGTTTTTCAGATGCAGATTTTGCATGTAGCAAGGACGACAGGAAGAGCACTTCCGGGACTTGACAATTCCTTAGAAGAAGGCTCATTTCCTGGAGTAGTAAGAAGCAGAACTGTGTTGCAATCTCAACAGCAGAGTCAGAGTATATCTCTACAGGCAGTTGTTGTGCACAGTTGCTATGGATAAAGAATCAGCTGGAAGATTACAATCTCAAAGTACAAAACATCCCTTTGTTTTGTGACTCCTCCAGCACGATTGCAATATCCAAAACCCAGTCTCTCACAGCCGGACAAAGCACATAGAGCTGTGGTACCACTTCATCCGGGAGCATGTTGAGCATGGGGACATAGATCTACAATATGTCCCAACAGATAGGTAGATTACAGATATATTCACGAAGTTGCTGGACGAGACCAAGTTCACATTCTTCAAAACAAAACTTGGAATGCTCAACAAAGAAGATTAAAGAAGGTGGACTTACAACAAAGCTCAAAGGTCAAGAAATCTATTAAAAGCTGAAATTTTTCAAAGTTCAGACCTTATGACTCGAGTAAGACAAAGACCACTTGAGTACTACTTTAGCCTACTCAAGTACTAATCCAGGCACTCGAGTAACACTACTCGAGTACTAAGTTCTTCTCGAGAAGTAAGAAGAAAGTCACTCGAGTACCTCTTCAGCCTACTCGAGTACTCGGCAAGTCACTCGAGTAACCCTACTCGAGTACTCGGCAAGTCACTCGAGTAACCCTACTCCAGTACTTAAGTTCTTCTTGAGAAGCATGAAGACTTCACTCGGGTAACCCTACCCCAGTACTTATCCATATTTCACTCGAGTACTGCCGATCCACTCGAGTATCAGGAAGTCAATTTTTCAACCTCTATGCAAATTTCGTTATTCACAACCCGAGACTTATACCGTCACTTTCGAAGGTCTGTTATCTTAATTTACTTCTTAATTATAGATAAATTAGGGTTATATAAATAGGAAAAGTCTGAATTCCATTTTTCTACACGATTCAAAACCCTTTCAGTCGAGTAAGACGACAGACTCTTTGTCCGCCGACTGTCGTAGAACCCTCGCCGTCCTCTTCCCCGCATCAAATTTCTCTCAACCTTCTGGATAATGGCACCACCATCAAAGATTGGGATCGGTTCTGAACACGTCACCGCCGGGATTGTCGAATTGTCCGACAATTTCAGGAATCTACTTCTTCTCCTCGATACTGTCGGGTTGACGTTCGTTCTTCAGCAACCGTGCAAGATTCTATTTCCAGAGGTTGAAGAATTATTCAAGAACATCAAGGTAAAAATTAATGGCACAGTTCTCAAGACCTCGGTCAAGGGTATCAAGAACAAGCTCAACAAAACCTTTGTTTCCAACCTTCTTCGGCTACCAGTCATCGATGAAGAAGAACATCTCGGTCCTGAAGATTCTGATAGAGCCTGTATGTTCTGTGGATTATCACCAGAAGTACTGACCATTCGACGATAAGAGCTCAATCTAGAGAGAAAATTTCTAGTCGACATTATTGGAAAAATCCTCCTGTGCAAGACCAGTTCAATCAGAGACATTTCTCTTAACATGTTTGACATCATGACAACCATTATCTACAGGAAGAAATATCAGTTTGGTATACTGATTCTTGACAAAATCAGGGAGAGCATCAATTCTCCAAACTATGCCAAGATTATCTCCTTGATGTTACATGAGATCAATCCTGAAGTCTTCAATTTCTCCAAAGGTACAATACTACACCACATGAATAAGGTATCAATTTACTCCATTCAGAGATGAGATTTAAAACTACTGAATCCTACCCAGTCTGCCAGAGCCCATGATCTTCCTATATTAGAGGACAGGACCCCATCTCCCTCTCCACCTCATATAGCCAGCACATCTAGTGCAGCTACTGAGGGGGAGCCTGCTCCTTTTGTTCCATAAGACAGGATTCCTACTCCACCAGCTGCTATCTCTCTCCCTCCATCCACTCCTGAAGATACTCCCTCAGATGCTCAGGTGCAAGTCACCATTCTATCTACAGAAGAAGCAATCAATCAAATGATTGAAGAGTTAAGTTCTGATGAACCTCTTCCTCCACTCTAATCAGAACAACCTGCTGAACCATCCAAACAACCAAAACCAGTACCATCACCCACTCAAACTCCATCTCCTGTATCCCCTGTTCACTAGTCTCCTGCTGCTGAATAAGAGCAGGTTGAGACTATTTTAATTTCTGATGACAAAGAGCCATCCCCAGAACCAGTTGAAGCTCCCGTTAAGATCATGGATTTTCCTCTACCCAGCTTCATTGATGAATAAGGTGATGCCCTGATTCATACTGCCAGAGCTAAGAGCTCAATCACCATTGAAGAAGTTATCCCATAGTTTGCCCCTCCTCTAGTTCCATCTACTGCTACTCCTCCTCCTGCTGCTGCAAATGATATTGTTGGTAAGATTGAACAGATGCTTCTTGAACAAAGAAAACACTTTGACAACTCTCTCAAAGTTGTTTAAGATAAAGTTTCTGCTCTTGAGAAAGAGATGAGCAGAGGATTTGCTAAAATTCAGCATAATACAGATGAATTGAGACAATTATTCAAGATTGGTGGAAAAGCTCTAGATCACACAATCACCAGTGTTGGTCATGTCATGGACCAATTTGTTATTGTTGCAAATAACCAGATTCAGTTAGAAAAGAATGCCCAAGCTCACACATTCAAGATTTGTGAAGAGGTAGGTACATTCAAAGAAGATGCTATAAATACTCTGACTGTAGAATTCAGAAAGGGGGAGAATTTAGTCAAGGAATATGTAGAGAAATCAGATGCCAACAAGCAGACACTCTGGGAAGCAAAGCTGAAAGAAATTCATGATGATGTGCTGAGTCAGATTCAAAGTGTAAAATTCCATACTTATGATACAGTTGTATGGATGCATAATCAGATACTCCCTGACTTTCAAGCTGATCCAAATGTTATTCCTCATCATCTGAATCCCCTGGCTCCTGTTGCTCCAGTTCCTGCTGCTCAACCTACCTTCTTTCCTAGACCTGAAGGCTTTGAAGCTCCTCCTCCAGACTCTTATGCTCAGGTTTGGGAGGCTGATCCAGCAGACATTTTTCTTCAGGCTCCTCCTGAAATTCACATTCCAAAGAAGAGAAGATATGGTGATGGAGCCTCTGCCAGTAGATCTATTCCAGTTCCAGATACAGATAAAAGGAAAGCTCCAGAATTTGCAGAGATTTGGTCTCCTACATCTAAGTCTCTTATCCTTGATACTCTAAAGTTAGTCTTGGACTTCAATGAAAATAAACATGATCATTACAGCTCCCAAGAATGAGACTTGTATGAGAAATCTATGATAAAGAGGAGACTATATGATAGAGAACATGAAAGAAACAACCCTGCTGCTCCTCCAAAGCCTCCCAAGTATTATCCAAAGCCTTACAGTTATCAGAGGAAACAACAAGAGAAGAAGGATAAACAGCAACATCAAGTCTAAGCATGAAGAAGTTACAAGTGTGTGGTTGAGAATTTTGTATAAATGGATTTTGGACAATTTTATTTATATAATTCTTAATTTTGTTAATCCTCTCTTTGCTTTTAATCCTTATGCTTATTACTTTGATTTCAATCTTGCATATCTAGTTCTTTATTTGTCTATATAATTCACCTTAGTGTAAAGGGTTCTGACATCTACAAATAGGAGGAGATTATTGGGTATCGTATCCACAATAACCCAGATTTGATGAAGTCGCCCTTGAACTAAGATGAATTAAGTTGTATTTGATGTATTGTTTGAGTTAAGTGTTTGCAGGACTAAATTGCCAAGTGTAGACCAATGTCAGTATACAATGGGTCACCAAACACAGGATCATACAATATAATCTCTCATTGTGTGATCCATGGTGTTGACTCATGTGTAGCCTATCTATTGGGATACAATTCATTTTTCAAGCACTAGGATTGATTGGAGAAAGAAGTGTTGCTGATTTTATTGAAGAAAAGAAAATTATCAAGAAGGAAATTATTCTAAGTATTTCACTCGAGTAGAAGCTTAAGTACTCGAGTTGAACACTTAGTAAATACTCGAGTAAGTCTGTCTGAACTCGAGTAAGGGAAATGGTTCTCGAGTAGTTTGAACAGAGCTCTCGAGTGGCCAAGTCCATTACTTGAGTGGACTTTTTCGTATTCTCGAGTTAACAGTTTTTCCCTCTCAGAAAATATTTTAAGTCTTTTACTCGAGTAGTCAAGTTAACCACTCGAGTAGATGAATACTTTGTCTCGAGTGACATAAGGAAGATTCTTGTGATGTATTTACCCCACTCGAGTTGTTGTTCATGTACTCGAGTAGTCTTTCTACCTCTCGAGTAGTCCAGCTCGAGTACTCGAGTGACCAGATTTTATCTCTCAGAATTTTTCCAAGTCTTATACTCACGTAGTAAAATTCTTGTACTCGAGTAGTCAATATACTTCTCGAGTAATCTAAATCCAGTACTCGAGTAACCAGATTTCATCTCCTAGAAAAATTCACTAAGTCGTTTTCTCAAGTAATCCTTCTACTTCTCGAGTAATACTTCTAACACTCGCGTAGTTCATCCCCACGTCTCGAGTAAACTTTCTAGCACTCGAGTAAGCCTTTTCACACTCAAGTGATTACATGTTATGTTCCGAATTTTCTCAAGGAATTCATCTCGAGTTGTATGATACTGTCCACTCGAGTACTCATTTTAGTACTCGAGTAGCTTATCTCTCACTCGAGTGATTCAGTCAGGTTTTCCAAAATTTTGCTAAGTCCTTATCAGACAGGATTTTCAAATGATGTGATGTGATTGGTCCACGTGGACGTCATTAATGCTAATTATGACCGTTAGGGAGCTCTTATATAAGATCTTGTCAAATCAATTGACCCTAACAACAAGTTGTCAAAGAAATATTCTAAGTTTCTGAATCCTATTTTCTCTTTCCAAAAAATGTAATCCGCCGCCCTCTTCATCGTGCAAATCGCCAAGGGCTTGTGTTCAAGAAGATTCAGATCAAGTCGACTTATAGATCGAGATTGTTCTTCAACTCCTCATCATCTCTTGGATCGTGTGAGTCAAAGAAATTTCAGATCCAGATCTTGCCGAGCCTCTTCGTCAAGTTTTCTAATAAATCCGCAAGTTCAAAGGAAGAAGACCTTGGACGAGATTTTCAAGATATGAGAAATATTACTCTTTGTATTTCATTTTCTCATTTTATTCTTATAGGAGATTACTCTCCGAGTGTTGGAGCTTTTGTCTCTGAGTTGTAGGAAGTTTTATCTTCCGAGTGTAGATCTGTGTTTTGGATTGAGTTGTAGGAACTTTATTCTGAGGTGTAGGATTGGTTTCAATCCGAGATTATGGAGTAGCCGATTATAGTGCTTTTCTAGATCGGTGAGTGGAAAGTGGATGTACCTAAGGTTGGGGAGCCACTATAAATCTCTTGTCGTCTGTGAATGCTTTGTAGATTTTTGTGCATAGTTCGCTAATTTTTTATTCTGCAAAAGATGCACAACTCACCTATTAACCCCCCCCCCCCCTACCCTCGCTAGCGGAAGCCTAGACTACCACTTGAACTCCACCCTTGAATGTCCACCATATAAACAACTCCATATTGTATATATATAATAGGAATGTCTTACAACACAAAAGTTGTCCTTAAGGCCTTACAGGACTTTCAAACAGTGTCCTAAACATTGGCAAGCAGGCCGACCACACTAAAAGAAAACACAACATTCATCCAATTAGCCTTCAAGGTCTAGCAGCAACAGTAGCAAGGACATCAACCTTTATGCGTCCCGCTTGGCTCTCCAGCACCTGTATAGGGACAATCCACCCAACGGTGGCAAACAGAGGCAATGGTCAGCATTCAGCTGACCAAATTATAATGACCCTACCCCTTTCCCGGGGCAGCGGTATTCTTCCCTGTAGGCATATCATTCACAAGCATGTATATAAGTCATACAAATGTGCTCTCACGCACACACATGCCATCACAACCGTCAGCCACCCGGCCTGACGATCCGTGCACTCTAGGCACATTCTTGGTGTACCGGCGAACCAGTTTCCCACCACCGTATCAGGGTCGCAACCCAATGGCAACTCTCTTGAGCATTTACTCCATGGCGTGCAGCCGGAGTTCTAGTCTTAAAACACCGGGATGGCCCGTAGCCCCCCATTGTGTCATGGCACGCAGGCCTAAGACTCTCGCTATGCACTCCAACAGACTGCACCTTCTAGTCCACGTCGGACGGACATAATGCAGGTCGGATCCTCCACCCCCCGTTGCTCAAATCGCCTTGCCTTCACCGAGTACGACGTACTCGCGGCTTAATCAAAGGCTCAGGTCGGTCTCACCAATCCTGTTCTTGGCATTCAAGCCTGGGTGTTTTCCTGGGCGCACCAGTACTTCTCTTACACCCATTCATGTCACACATCAGTGGGTCTTTCCTGGGCACACAAGTACTTCCTGTTACTCGTTCACAGGTACGACACCGCCATATCACACCTGTCAGGGGTATTTCCTGGGCACACCAGTACTTTCTGCTACTCTCTTCACAGGTACCACCTATGACATCAAGCATCATAAAGGGCCTTTCCTGGTCACACCAGTACATCCTGTTATTTATTCACAGGTAGGACCCAATAGCACAAGCATAACACGGATATTTTCCTGGACCACCACTCCAGTACTTCCTGCTACTACCCTTCACAGGCATAACCTGTTTACTCCATAAACTACATATTTATTACGGAGTCTTCTCCGATTCGTATGCAACATCACCAATCCAGACCAACCTGTCCAGATGGGCTTCACACAACATGCCTATTCCGTACTCCATTTTCGGATCTATATGCCAACAAAATGGGAGTCCATGAATCACCCAAAAGTCTCCCAAAATCAGCCGCCCTTTGGTGGGGGAATCACATGCATATGCCAAAAAGGAAGCCTTCACATGGCTAGGAAGAAAGGTCGTTACCCTTGAAGACCGCTTTGGTTCCATGAAGTTCCTAGCTGGCTAGGACGAGCTTTTCCTCCGCAAAAATGGCCTCGGATCTTAGCTTGACACTCTCAAGCTCCACCAGCAAGCAGCCCTTCTTCTTCTTCTTCCTCCTCCTTCCTCTCCCTTTCTCTCTCTAAACTTTGAGAAAGATGAAGGCAATAACAAAATGAGAATATGTTCTCTGTTTTCGGCCTTAAGGAAGTAGGAAAGAATCTCAGCCTTTGGATCTCAGCTGAAGAAAATGAACGGCCACGAAAAACCCGCAAAACCGCTTTTCGGATCCGACATGCCCTATGATACGACTGTGTCACATGCCGTGTCTCTAAGCAGTGCACAAACCGCCTTATCCCAAAACAGGTCACGGCCACAGTACACGCCTGTGTCGGCCAAGTCACGCCCGTGACACGGGGCATGTAACCCACTCGAGACCTACTAGAGTGGCAAGTGACGACCTACTCAAGACAGCGGGACACGCCCTTTGACACACCCGTGTCACAGGCCGTGTACCCCTTACTCCTACTCGATATGACTTACTCGAGAGGAAGCCAACTACTCGAGTACCCCTAGATAAGCGGGACAGGCCATGTGACACGCCCGTATCATAGGTCGTGTACCCGTTACTCGACACTCGACGATCATCGATCAACTCTCGTCGATCGTCGAACGCAGGGTTCAACGATCGTCGAACGATCAATGATCGTCGAACGAGCAACGATCGTCGATCGTCGAACGAACAACTTTCGTCGATCGTCGAACGAACAACTTTCGTCGATCGTCGATCGTCGAACGCAGGGGGACACGCCCTCCCAACACACCCGTGTCGTCAGGCGTGTTCCTCCCGAACACTTACCGTCGAACGACTTTCGTCGATCTCGGCACGACTCCGCACCCGAGCAGGACACGCTCTAGGACACGCGCATGTCCCAGGCTGTGTCACCCAAAATTCTGCCTGCTGAAAAATTGGGATGTTACATTATCTTTCTTCATACACAAAAAAAATTATGATTCTATTGCATCTAGCAGTGATGTATCTTGAAGTTACTTTAAAATTTAATGTTTTTCCCCTTTTGTTCGTGTGTTTTTGTTCTAACTTGATCTTCCAAGATGTGTGAAAAAACTATAACTAGCAGTCACTTTCACTGTTATCATCATTTCTGGTCTACGCAGTAAATTATTTCGGCTGTTATCTTTCTTCATTCACAAAAACAATTATGATTCTATTGCATCTGGCAGTGATGTATCTTGAAGTTTAAAATTTAATGTTTTCCCCTTTTGTTCGTGTGTTGTTTGTTCTAACTTCATCTTACAAGATGTGTGAAAAAAACTATAACTAGCAGAGTCTCTTTCACTGTGACAGAGACGAAACTTGAGTTATAAGGAAATTATTTGTTGATTTTAGAAACTTGGATGTTATCTTTTGCTTTTGATTTTATGCAAGATTGCTGTTGATTTTTTAGGTTCTTTGCTTAGCCCCAAAATCCCTGTTAACTGATAGTCTCTTCCAAATGTTCTTCATTAGCTAGAGCAAAGTCACTTTTAACTGAGAGTTATAAGAAAATTATTTGTTTTAATTAAATATCATCATTTGAATGCTTCAACAGTTTCAAAGATTGCAGCTGATTTTCAGGTTCTTTGCTTAGCCACAAAATCACTTTTAACTAAGAGTCTCTTCTGAATGTTCTTTATTAGCTAGAGCAGAGTCTCTTTTAACTGAGAGTTATAAGGAAATTATTTGTTTTAATTAAATAGCAAAATTTGAATGCAAGTTATGTTTGAATGTAGCAGCTTCCAAATGCTCCAACTTTCAAATGATGCTATAACATTCAAATGCCCCAGCTTATGTTATTCAAATTTTGAATGCAAAAATTCAAATGCACCAGCTTTCACATTCAAATGCTCCAGCTTATGTTTGAATGAGAATATTTAATGCATCAGCTTCCAAATGCACCAGCCTATGTTATTCAAAATTCAAATTCATTAAACAAAATTTGAATGCAACATATGTTATTTGAATGCAACTTATGATTGAATGCAACTTATGTTTGAATGCAACAGCTTCCAAATGCAACATATGTTTGAATGCGAGATATGAATAAGGAAATTTTTTATTCATAAAACAAATTTTGTTTCAATTAAATATCATCATTTCAATAGTTATGTGGCCATAGCATTTGAATGCTCCAGCAGATTACCATTTTTATAAGGAAATTTGGCTAGAGCGGAGTCTCTTTTACTTATTTGTTTTATGAAATAATTATGTGGCCATAGTATTTATGAATGCTCCAGCAGAGTAAACAGGTGAACGAGAGTGGGGTGAGTTCGTTCTTCGTGGGGTGTACATTTAGTTTTTGTTTTAATATTATGGATAGGAATAGCCTTAATTGGCTGTATGAACATAAAAAACTATGATTTAAAAGAGATAGATATAGCATTTAACAAATCCGTAAAATTTTTTAATTTTCTAAACTCCAGATAATTTTTAAAGTTTCTAAAATCCATGTTGCCGCCCCCAACCGATGTCACCGCCCACGACCGATGTCGCCGCCCCCAACTGATGTCGCCGCCCCCAACTGATATCGTCGCCCACGACCCATGTTACCCCCACAACTCATGTCACCCCCACGACCAATGTCGCCGTCCATGACTAATGTCTCTCCCTCAGGACCAATGTCGCCCCCTACGACCAATGTCATCGTCCTCGACCAACGTCACTACCCACGCCCAATGTAACCGCCCACGACCAAAGTCGCCCCGACGACCACAATTTCGCTTCCCCCGGCCAATGTCGCTTCCCCCGACCAATGTCGTCGCCCCCTACTAATGTTGCCCCCACGACAAATGTTGCCCCCCACGACAAATGTCGCCCCCATGATAAACATCGTCTCCACGACAAATGTTACCCCCATGACAAATGTCGCCCACATGATAAACGTCGTCCCCACGACAAATGTCGCCCCCACGACAAATGTCCCCCACGACAAATGTCGCCCCCACGACAAATGTCCCCCACGACAAATGTCGCCCCCACGACAATTGTCGCCCCCACGATAATTGTCGCCCCCACGACAATTGTTGTCCTCACGGGGTCGCCTGTGCACGACTACTATATATATATATATATATATATATATATATATATATATATATATATATGTATATATATATAGGAATATTTGCAATATAACTCATGTCTTGTTTGTTATTATTCATATCTATGTCTATTGTCATATTAGATTTTGGCTTCTTCAAATAGGGCAAGATTATTGGGAATATTGACTACAAGATTCCTAATTTGAAGAAGCTCCTAAGATGACAATAAACACATCTTGTAATTGATGCTTATGTTAGTTGTTATTGTTGTAGGTACAACAAAAATGTTTGGCTAATGTAGTGTTAGGCTTATGATCACCCAAATAGGTTTTTTCCCTTGAAAACCTTCAAGGTGCAAAACTCATGTTGATCTATGTCCTAATTCCATATTAGACTTATCATTATTAGCAAAAAGTCAATTAGAGTAAAGAAGAGTTGAAGGCAAAGACAAAAATCTGCCTAAGTAAAATATTGACCGCATCGTCTTGTTAGTAAAATATCGACTACATCATTTAGATGACTAAATAAAATACCAATTGCATCGACTGGATGACTAAGTAAAATATCTATTACATCGCATGGATGCTAAGTAAAACATCAACTGCATCGTCCGGACGCTAAGAAGAAAGTATCGATTGTATCAACTAGATGTTAAGTAGAATGTCGATGACATCGACTTGATGATTGAAGAGATGTATATCAGCTAGATAATCTTGGATAAAGGTTTAAAGGATAATGTCGATCACATCGGCTAGATAGAAACTAAAATGCTCTTATAGACTATATCAGCCTGAAGAATTGTCTAATGGTCTGATGTTGAAATTAAGCCGCATATTGCTCGCCTATTCAAAATCCATTTTGAATTTTACCTTTTGATGCAACATTCGCGGGGCCTCATGAAGAAAAAATAAATGCAAATTAGTTTTTGATTATAGTTGTTAGAGGTGAGTTCCTTATACACGTCTTCTAGCCATTGAAATTATGTCCTTATTAGCATCACAAGGGTTTCGTGGAACAATACAGGTATAAAAGGGCTACATGGATTGAAGAAATATAAACATTATACATAGATATTTGTCAGTACTCAAGCCTTCACAAATTCTTCCCTAAGTCCTCAATGATGGCAAACCTTAGAGAGAAATCTTCCCAAGGCTCAACAAATCAAATTCTTTTTGAAGATTACTCTCTGAGCATGAAGCATTCTAGATCCATACTCAACAATTCCAAGAAGATACATTCAAAGTTCTGATCATGGAAGAAGAAGCATCATTGATGTGTTTCTACAGAACTCTCAAGACAAACATCTTTCAGTCAAGTGTTTTGTAATCTGTATTTCATTTTCCTCAATTTGTAGGATTCTTTAGATCAGATTATGTAGTATAATTATAGTGGGAATCTGAGGGTAGGATTATTGTGATTTGAGGTGGGATCTTTGGATAAGATCTGAGTGTAGATGTTTGGGTGTAAGGATTGAGGTAGGACTTTGATAGCCTGAGTGTTGGACCTTGTTTTGAAGTTCTGAGGTGTAAGATCCAATATGTGGATCTAAGGTATCAGACTGTTTGTGTTGCTGAGCTATAGAAGTCAAGGACTCTGAGTTGTAAGATCATTGATCTAAGAAATCGAAGAAGTTGATCAAATCTAGCATAATTCTAGATTGGTGGAGGGGGAAAGTGAATGTACCTATAATTGGGGAACCACTATAAATCTTGGTGTAATCTCTGTGTTGTGATTTCTATTTATTTGTTATGCTAAGAAGTCCTCATAACAACAATAGGACCCATACTTTTTCAACACCTATTCACCCCCCTGCCTCTAGGTGATTAGACCACCCTTAATCTTTCAGTTTCTAACGTGAATACCTACAATCACTGTGTAGGAAGAGCCAAATATGAAGGACCATTAGCTGAAGAGGAGATGATAAAGCTACAAAATAATGAAGGTAACTTGCACTTGTTGGCGATGATTGGAATGTTAGGTCCTCTCAAAGAAGATGGTAGGGATGATATCTGGAATGTGAGTTCCTCTCAGTGAAGATGATAAATACAATAATTAGAGAATGAGTCCCATCGACAAAGAAGAATAGGTTTTATGAGCTTCTCACCATCTTTGTGTAAGACCCCCTCCCTAAACACACGACACGGCTGAGGAGAGTCTTATGCCCAGAACAGCCACCTTGCAGTAGCATCAACACACATACTAATCTAAACCACAAGCCGCCTATCCTGCCAGCTAATCCGATATCACAATGTCAACCCAACCAAAATAAGATCACAGAAGTCATAATATCACAATAAGAATATGTTCGAAAAGAGTACATCAACAATAGGAAGCCACATTAGCTCGTTTTATATCAGAGTACAACAAAACTGCCAAAAGGCTACAACATAACACTCAAACTCACATCATTCATAGAAGGAAGTGAAGGTATCGTCGTATCAGGCCTTGTCTCCCTATCCTGGATGTCCTCCTGCACCAAGAACTACTGCGGCTTCATATGTGAGGTATCCTCCTAAAATGGTAGACGTAGCAACTGTTAGTCATAAAGACTAAGTGGCTATCACATCCACTCATCCCAGCGACTCTCATGCATCGGGTGGAGGAAAAGAAGGAGGAGCTCAATATAGCAGTAGTATATAATCAACATATGACAAGAGCGTTATAATCGACAGTTCATATATGTATATATTGGCATATTAAAACTTAGTATGAATAGTAATCAGCAATAAGTAATTGGCAATCTATGTGAACCGCACATTTATTATAAGAACAGTATTTAACTTTAATTATAAAAATGCACATACAAATTTATAAGTTAAGGGTCGGGTACATCAAAGTAACTCATCATATAAAAGTGCCCATACAGATTTATATGATGAGGATCTTATGTTGTGAAGTGCAATGTTATGATATGAAGGCAATATGATGACTTACCCATGTTCCCACACACGCACACTACTATGCCGACATAAACTTGTAGGTCCTACTTTTCGAGCAAGTAGCTGACCTCTCAGGCGTCATCCGTCGTCGCCAAATAGTGACAATAGAGTGGGCATCTCAACTACTAGGCGAGCATACATACTACCAAGTCCAGGCCTATGTTCGACTTAATGCTAAGAACACAACAGCGGAGCCCATGTATATTACGGCTTAGAAGGGGTCTTGGGTAGATGCGCACCAAGAACACAACCCAACTGGCCTATAACTAGCACAGAAAGTGTCTTCAGGAGCATATCACCAAAGAACACAGTCCAACTGTCCATTGTCACGGAAGGAGCCTTCGGGAGTGAGCAGCGGAGGACCAAGCCCAAAAGCCCAAAGTCTAACAGTCAGCTCCCGTCGGTGTGAGGACTGGCGAGCCCGTATACCTGCCACCAAGTCCTCTTCACAGGATCTTATGTTGTGTGTCAACACACACACCCAACCAATGCCATTCATATTTATCATGTCGTCACACATTCAAGGGCACCAATCGAGTCCCTTCATATTATAACCAATGTCGTGCTCCAAGGCACGCAAGGGTCCAAATTTAACACAGGTGACAGTTCTCCTCCCTAACCTCATCAGGCCCTCACTGCTACCAGTAGGGAGTTAACGTAACTCTAAGCAGTGGACTACATTATTCATCCCTTCAATATTGATATCAAGGTTCAACACATCAATGGCCATAAGATATATCTCATCCAATTCCTTCTCCAGAATTAAACATGTGCACATTAATCATATCATTTTAATAATCTCAAACAGAGTTGATTTCATAAACCTGCAAATCATCATGACATGTACTACTCCCAAATTTATTAATCATGCAAAGATGTGATCACGTTATCATCAATCATTTACATCAAATCTCCCGATGGTTACACCAAGGTAACCATCAATTAATAAGACATCATGACTACACGCCAATATTTACTAAAACAGGATTTCAAGAAGTTACAATCCAGCAATAAATAAAAGTAATACCAAACTAGAAAGGTATCTTCAAGGGCTAAAACTTTTGTGTTGAGCCTGAGGTCTAAATCCAAATCCATCACACCAGAAATCAGATCTCAGTTTAGCCATGTACACTTAGACAGAACGCAGCATGCACACTTGTTATTACAGTGCAGCAACTTTGAATGAATATTACCAGAGCTACAAAGCTCCTATGAAAACATGTAACCATCCATTGGAAAGGTCTTTCTGAGGATACCACTTTCTTGTTGTTTCCAAGGCCTGAATCAGGCCAGATCATACCTAAAAACGGGCTTGAATCCTATAACGCACAAAAAATAAATGTTTGTACAACACCTTGCAAGCATCGTAAAGTTGAACAAACAACATCGCTTCATCTTCTTCCTCCAGCCATCATACGAAGCACAACCAACATTTTTCTACCTCTTTCTCCCTCATTACACTACGGTTCTTCTCGAGATCAAGTCCATCATCTTCATAATGAAGAGAGGAGATGATTGAAGTTCATCATGCGGTGATCAGCGCCCTAGAACGAAGTTTTAGCATGGTCCCTTCCTAGAAAATCTCCATTAAAATCACAAATCAAGCTTTATTGAGCCGATGTCTCTCCTACACTTTAGATCTAAATATCTAGCCCCAAGGGAGAGGGTTGGAAGCACACCTCATTTCCGGCTTTGGATTGTGTCCTTCATCTTGGCGGCACGGTGGCGTCATCCTTGTCTCCCGCGATGAAGTTCGACACCAGGAGAAGAAGAAAGTGACGGCTAAGTGTCAAGTAATGTTTATAAAGGAGTGGCCGATTAGACCTAAAATATATGGATCTGAGTGCCACAACTGTACGGTGGCATACTACCATCGCGTGGTACCTCCAAATCAACCATTCAGTCGCCACCACATGGACCATTAACGTCGTGCGGTACTCCTCTACTGTCGTGCAGTTGCTAATGGAGAATTATGTTAAAATGTTACCGTTAGCGGTATTTCTACCGCTGGGCAGTTGCTCACAGAGAAATTTCCCACTACTTATTTCGACTACCGTCGCATGGTATCGTTAACGCCGCGTAAATCAAGCTTGGAAAACCAATGTGCTCCCACCAGCTGATCGAATAGCTCGTCGATCCGGGGTAAAGGGTAGGTGTTCCGCATTGTCAATCAGTTGAGCTCCTGATAGTCTGTACATAATCTTAACGATCCGTGCTTCTTCTTAACAAACAAAACAGGGGCTCCCCATGGTGATGAACTGGGACGAACAAACCCTGATCCTACTAACTCCTGCAACTGAACTCTAAACTCAGCGATTTCCTTTGGATTCATTCTGTAAGGGGTTATAGAGATGGTCTTGACACCCGACACTAGCTTATTCTGGAAGTCTACTTCCCTAGGAGGGGGCAATCCAGGTAACTTTTCGGGAAAAACCTCAAGAAAATCCCGCACCACCGGTATATCTTCCATGCTCTTCGCTATGTCTTTTAGTTCGAAACATATCATATGGTCCTTAAGGCCCTGAATCGAAGACACAAGCATTCGGGGTACAAGTTTAATACCTTGAAAAATTATCAAAGAATCTCCGTGCCTCAAGGTGATTTGTTTCGCCACGCAATAAATCCTGCCAAGGTGCCAATCCAGCCATGCCATATCCAGAATAAGGTCAAATCCTGTCATCCCCAACACTGTTGCAGGGGTTTCGAAACGTTTTCCTCCAATATACACATCCAAGTCGCACTTGGCTGATGAAGTCATCTCAGAGTCGTTTGGGAGGAGTACTCTCAGAGTGATACCGGTGAAATATTGCACACCATCTAAATGTTTTACAAAGTCCGCCGAGACAAACGAATGAGTGACACCGGTATCAAATAGAGTGTGGGTAAGTCTCCCACTAACATTCACGATGCCTAAATATCAAGTTATAACTATCTCAATGCTAGATTTTTAGCACAAACTCAAGCAAGCTAAGGACGACTGCTTATAACTTATTAATTGATTGTGAAATACCTGCAATCATGTCTTGAGGATTCCACTCTTGAATAATATCTAAAGTAAACATCTGCTCTCTAACAGGTCCAGGATTCCTACCTCGTGGTCCTTGTCCTTATCCACGAACTTGCCCTTGTCCTTGCTGATCTACTGGAGGAAAAATAGGAGGAACATTCCCACCTAACTACGGGCAAAAATGCCGGAAGTGGCTCGGCTGATGACATTGGAAACAAACTTGTCTGAATGGCCCTTCGGGTTGTTGATAGGTATGGAACTGTGGGGTGGGGATAATATTAACTGCGGTGTCGGGCGCTTCATCCTAAGATTCTGATGGAAACGTCCACCACCTCTTTGGTTTCCTCTTCCACCTCGAACATTTTGTCTCCTTTTGAATTTAGGTCTTGCTTCCATCATGTCCTCAGCGGGTCTCTTACCACTAGACTGGACCCCAAGATGGTCTGCTTCCAATCTTTTTGTCATGTCAATTATCTGAGTAAGGCTCGAGTCGGCTATAAACAAAAGTGCTTGCCTTAGGGGGTCTCGCAAACCTATGTAGAACCGCTTTGTGTATCCACGATCGTCCAAATTATAGGAGTCAGCGAACCTGGCGAGGTGCTGAAACTCCCGTTCATACTGCACGACTGACTTAGATCCCTATTTCAATTGCAAGAATCTTTCCTCGAGCTCATCTCGAGCAGTAGAGGGAACAAAATGTTCTAATAAGGCCTCAGAAAATTCGTTCCAGCTAATGTCGGTGTATACACGTCCTTGAAAAGTGGAGCCCATAAGGGACCTCCACTATCTCTTTGCATGTGATTCCAAGATGGACAAAGCTAAAGTAACAACCATATTGGCTGGACATCTGATTCCAGCCATAAATTCTTGAACAACATCTAGCAATTCTTCTGTGAAAACGGATGATTCAGTCTCGTGGTAGACGGGTGGAGAAAGAGCTCGGAAGGTACTCAGTCAATTAGAGCTCGGGGCCTATTGCTGCACCGAAGCCCGCTGAGACCTGAAGGTATCCAAGATTACAGTTAGGGTCTGCCCCAACTACGATTGTTGGAATGGAGTAGAAATTGGAGGAACAGGAATGCCCATCGTCGGCTTTGTATGTACAAGAATCTACATACAAGCATGAATTTTTGGTCAGGTTGGCTAAACATAGGGTAACAGGTGGACATACTTAGTGTGAATCACAAATGGGCATACCACTGCTTTGGCTAATTCGGTTTGTCCACAAACCAAATAATTAAGCGGGGGCAACACCATGTTCAATGACATCTTTATCATAGGATCGATGCAAATTGATACCATTTGTAAGACCTTCTCCCCCCTCCCGGAACACATGACAAGGCCGAGGAGAGTCTTATGCCTAGAACAGCCACCTTGCGGTTGCATTAGCACGCGGGCTAATCTGAACCACAAGCTGCCTATCCTATCGGCTAATCCGATATCACAATGCCAACCCAACCAAAAAAGAGCACAAAAGTCCAATATCACAATAAGAATATGTCCAAAAAGAGTACATAAACAACAGGAAGCAACATTAGCTCCTTTTATACAAGATTACAACAAAACTACACGAAGGCTACAACATAACGCTCAAACTCATGTCGGTCCCAGAAGGAAGTGAAGGAATCGTTGTATCGGGTCCTGTCTTCCTGGCCTGGCTGTCCTCCTGCACCAGGCGCTGTTGCTGCTCCATCTGCAGGGTATCCTCCTAAAATGATAGACATGGAAACTGTTAGTCATAAATACTAAGTGGCTATCACATCCGCTCACCCCAGTGACTCTCAGGCACCGGGTGGAGGAAAATAAGGAGGAGCTCAATATAGCAGTAGTACATAATCAACACATGACAAGAGCGTTATAATCAGCAGTTCATATATGTATATATTGGCGCATTTAAACTAAGCAAGTATGAACAGTAAACAATAATAAGTAATTGGCAATCTACGTTAACAGCACATTAATCATAAGAACAGTATTTAACTTATAAACATGCACATACAAATTTATAAGTTAACGGTCTGGTACATCAACGTAATTCATTATATAAAAATGGCCATACAAATTTATATGACGAGGATCTTATGCGGTGCAATGAAATGTTATGATTTGAATGCAATATGATGACTCACCCATGGTCACACACATGCACACTGCTATGCCAATATAGACTTGTAGTTCCCACTTTTCGAACAGTTAGCTAACCTCTCAGGCGTTATCCGTCGTGGCGAAACGGTGACAGTAGAGCTGGCATCTCCACTACTAGGCGGACATACACACTACCAAGCCTAGACCTCTATGCGCCTCAACACTAAGAACATAATAACGGAGCCCCTGCGTACTACGGCTCAAAAGGGGTCTTGGGTAGATGCGCACCACAAACACAGCCCAACTGGCCTATAACTGGCACGGAAAGGGTCTTAGGGAGCATATCACCGAATAACACAACCCAATCATCCATTGGCACAGAAGGAGCCTTCAGGAGTGAGCATCTAAGGACCAAGCCCAACAGCCCAAAGTCTAACTGTCAGCTCCCATCGGTGTGACGACTGGCAAGCCTGTGGACCTGCCACCATGTACTCTTCACAGGATCTTATATAGTGTGTCAACACACACACCCAACCCATGTCATTCACATTTGTCAAATCTTCACACATTCAAGGGCTCCAACCAAGTCCCTTCACATTATAACCAACGTCGTGCTCCAAGGCACGCAAGGGTCTACATTTAACACAGGTAACAATTCTCCTTAATTACCTTACCAGTCCCTCATTGTTACCCATAGGGAGTTGACGAACTATAAGCAGTGGACTACATTATCCATTCCTTCAATATTGAGATCAAGGTTCAACTCATCAATGGCCATAGGATATACCTCATCCAATTCCTTCTCTAGAATTAAACATGTGCACATTAATCATACTGTTTCAATCATCTCAAACAGAGCTCATTTCATAAACCTGCAAATCATCACGAAATGTACTACTCCCAAATTTATTAATCATGCAAAGATGTGATCACATTATCATAAGTTATTTGTCATCCAATCTCCTGATAATCAATTCATTCAACAAGGTAACCATCAATTAATAAGACATCACGACTACACGCCACAATTTACTAAAATTGGATTTCAAGAAGTTACAATCGACCAATAATTACGACCAACCCCAAATCAAAAAAGTATCTACAAGGGCTACAACTTCCACGTTGAGCATGGGGTCTAAATCCAAATCCATCACACCCGAAATCGGATTTCATTCCAGCCGTGTACACTTAGACAGAACACAGACTCCACACATGTTATTACAGTGTAGCAATGTTTACTGAATATTTCCAGAGCTACAGAGCTCCTATGAAAATGTGTAACTATCCGTTGGAAAGCTATTTTCAAGGGCTACCACTTTAGTTTTGTTCTTAAGACCTGAATCAGGTCTTATCATACCTAAAAATGTCCTTGAATCCTATTGCGCATAAAAAACAGATTTCTGTACAGCACCTTGCACGCATCGTAAAGTTGAACGAATGGCATCGATTCATCTTCTTCCTCTCGCCATCATACAAAGAACAACCAACATTTCTCTACCCCTTTCTCCCCCATTAGACCACGGTTATTCACAAGATCAAGTCCCCCATCTTCATAATGAAGAGAGGAGATGATTGAAGTTCATCATACGGCTATCGATGCCCTAGAACGAAGTTCTAGCATGGTCCATTCTTAGGAAATCTCCATTAAACTCCCAAATCAAGCTCTCTTGAACTGATGTCTCTCCAAGACTTTAGATCTAAATATCTAGCACCAAGTGAGAGGGTGGGAAGCTAAGCTAATTTCCGGCCATGGACCGTGTCCTTCGTCTTGGAGGCATGGCGGTGTCAACCTTGTCTCCCGCGATGAAGTTTGTGTAAAAATTTGTAAAAGTGGAAAACAGGAAACCAGGCACAGTAACACTCAACCTATCTAGGTCCAAATAACCAGATGCAAATAGAAGAACAAGAAACTTGTACTATCAAAAGAAAATCTTTACAAGGCGATGTCTACATGGAGAGACATGATTCACCGATGTACCCGATGGAAGCAAATTATAATGCAGAGAAAACAAGTTGTGCGGACTACAAGAGTAACCGCCGACCCTGCTGCTAACCACTATAGAGTCCACTCAAAACAATAGATCGCCAAACCGCAATCTAGCCACACGGACTGCCCTTTATTCCAATGCTAAACTCTTAACTATCGATCTGCAAGCCGCCTAACCGCAAGGTTGCTAGCTGCTGGATCGTGCTTGCTGCTGCCGAACTAAACCAAGCCGTCAGATGCAGACAGCTTATTGAAATGGGAAACTAGTTGCAAAAGAGAGACCTCCTAGTTGCAAACTGCGACCTGTTGATAACCGCTGGTTGCTATCCGCAGAGTTCGCACTATCCCTAACCGCAGTCAAAACCAAGTCCTTGGCATTCCAGCGCTACCCGCACAACCTACACAATAGACTAGTCAACCTCCTCAAACCGCATGGATAGAAAATTATAACCACATCAACTACACTTGAGTTCACTTACTGTTCAGTTGGTCATCAATTGATGTGACAGGGGGTCCTATTTATAGGCACAGAGAGGAGTATGATCACCGCCCTAGCCGATAGGATAACTACCCCATCTCACAGCGAGAACCAAGTGTATCCGCTAAGCCATGGATACACAACCAGACCACTATGACTATGTGAGATAGCCAGTCCGCCTGAATTGCACCACCAAGGCCGGACATCAAGTTAATCTGCCTTATCACTAAGGCCTTGCCAGACTTCACCATACATTTGGGCTCTGTGAATACTGCCCAGTTCGCCCACCTATGAATAGCTCCAGTCCACATGCGTTAGCAGACATTCCTCCAGTCCGCATACCCGAGCCCGCAGCCAAAGCATACAAGGCTAACAACTGCCGAACTCGACAGACAAAGACATCAGTATGTGAAGACCACATGACCTCCCAGACTGAGCTATCCAGCACAACCCGGCAAACCCCAGCACCAGTCTGCTCTAGCCGGCGAACTCCAGGGTATCCACCAACCGCGCCACCGAAGCTAGACCGAGGAACACGCCATGACGATCTCTCCAGCTCTGGTTCAGTCCATAACCCGGACTTCGTGAACTTCAACGAAGTCCGCACCTCGTCAGTCTCGGCGAGCTCAATGACTAGCAATCCTATCCACCCGGTTACTTTTTGGGATCCAACTGCCAACTAAACACAATCTGACCTGGAAAACCACATCCTCTATACGCAAAGACCATGCGAACAGACCGCTCAGGCTGTCAGAGCACAAGCCGACTGCAGCACCATTGCCGGCCTAGCAAGCAACTACTCCTATTCGTACAGGTCACGCGGACAGGATGCCCAGTCCACCACTTTCACTTCATGATTTTCAACACTCCTGCTTGAAGTGAGAAGTGGTAACCAACCCCAGCAGTCCCCGTAACCATAAATATGGCCTCTCTAATAGAGACGTCGAGAATATGTCCACAATATAGTCCTCTCTCTACATATCCCAGATCATAAGGGATCCCTCCAGTACCTCTGGAAAGGAGTCATGCTTCCCTCCGCCTTCTTCTCTAGCTTCAACACCCACTTGTACGTCACAGGAGTAACACCAACCATGGTGACAAGGTCACAAGCCTCATCACCCTTTAGGGCAGTCATCTCCTCATCCTTGGCGCTTTCCCCCTCCTTGACTCCAGTGGTGCCTTTAAAACTAGAAGGCTCTCTCTCGATCTGAGGGCATGTGAAGAAACAAGAGACCGAGCTCATCGCATTTCCTTCACAATATCGAGTTTGTAGGTTGGTGATCCTCTTTGACCTCTGAAGAGCCTGATCACGGCTAACCACCTCTGCTGCATCTCCTGAACCAGCTCCGATCTCGAGCAAACCTGGAGTATCACTCCCCTTACTTCCTGAAGAAGAAGCCACCGCCTTGGAACTTGAAGCACCTGGAGCATCACTACCCCTGATTCCTAAACCAGAAGTACCTGGAGCACTGCTCCCCCTACTTCCTAAACCCGACGCCTCTTCCACGGAGCTAGAACAACCTGTAGCTCCAGGTGACACAGGCAGCTCCAACCGAAGATCTTCAACAGCCCCCTTTTGCCCACTGTTTGACCTCCTCTCCTTTAGCTCCACAGATGAGATATCTCGATATGACAACAGTTCATCGAAGATAACGTATCTGGATAAGAAGAACTTCTTCGTCGCAAGATCCATACACCTTCATCCCTTCTTCTGCTCATCATAGCCCATGAAGACAAGCTTCCTCGTCTTTGCATCCAGCTATGTCCTGAGAGCATCTGGTACGTGTATATAATAGGTCGACCCAAACACCCGAAGGTGTTCCACGCTGGGCTTTTCCATGAACATCAGCTCAACTAAAGACTTCATGTTGATCAGACTCAGAGGCATCTGATTAATGACATACGCTGTGCAGGCCAACCCTTCCGCCCAAAAAGCATTAGGAATGCCTTTGTCATGAAGCCAAGACATGTAGGTCTCCGTCAAATGACAGATCTTTTGACCTGTTACTCCACTTTGTTGTGGAGTATGCTCACAAGAAAGCTCTCTCTATATTTCGTTCTTCCTACAAAAGTTAGAGAATACGGTTGAATCAAATTCACCTTCGTTGCTTGTTCTCAACTTCTTGATCTGTAGGCCAAGCCGGCCCTCCACAAGCTTCTTGAACTCCACGAACAAACAGAACACGTCTGACTTCTCCCTCATAAAGTACACCCAAGTGTACCTCGTATAGTCATCAATCAACACTAGAATATACCTACTGCCTCCGAGACTGGTGGTGATGGTCGGTCCCAACAGCTCACCATGGATGCACTCCAATGGTTGAGAACACCTAGTCTGCGACTTATCAAATGTGAAGCGATAATCCTCACCGTATTGACATCCCATGCAGACATGACCGTCGCTAAAGGATGACAACCTAGGCAAGCTTTTCACAAGGCTCCTTTCCACCATTGCTTTCAACTTGTCCATCCCGACATGTCTCAGTCTTTCATGTCAGATAGCTGCAATATCATTGGCCCACATCTAATCAACATAAGAACGTGTTGAAGCCACAACCAAGTTCTCATCCCTTCTCCCTATATGAGCAACGTTCGTTTACTGAAAGATAGCCTTACGGTCCTTCTTGAACTGGCTAGGCTGGTTGCATTTATAGCACCTTGGCCCTTCCTTCCTCTTCACATCAAGCCTAGGAGTATACCTCTCCTCTTTTTGATATGAAGTAGAAGGTCCAACACCAGCAACCGACTTATTCTTCTAGTCCCATCTCCTTTTCTTCCCTAAGAAGAGCGACTCACTATCTCCTCCAGAGACCGTGACTCCAGCCATCTGACATACTAAGATCTCCTATGAAGCCAGCAGGTTCTCCAGCTCCAGTAAAGATGGCTGATTGGTCCAGCCTTGAACAGAAGTAACAAAACCACATATTCCTTCTGCAAACTGCAGATTATGTGTCTCTTTAGCTTCACCTCCGAAATAGGTTCATCAGGGTCCAATGCTGAAATCTCAGTGCATAAGTTCTTCATCTTTAGGAAGAACATTGAGATTGACAGAACTCCCTGAGTGGCACCTGCCAACTCATTCTCCAGGAACTGTAACCGAGCTACATTCTTCTGGTTGAACAACCCATCAAGGGAAGTCCAAATTTCCACAGCAGACCGACGTCCAATGATGTGGTCGAAGAGTTCTGATGAGATAGCCCGCTTGAGAGTAAACTCTGTCTTCGCTTTAGTCTTCCTCCAAACTCTTACTACATCAGCACCAGCAGTAGCAACCACCTCTTGCCTTTCGTCACCATAGACGACCTCCCAAAGGTGATCACAAAAAATATAGCTTTCCATACATGACTTCTACTTCTTGAAGTAAGTCAATGTAAGCAACTCAATTCGAAGCCCTCTTGCCATACCACCTTCCATTGTACTTGTAACAACCCAAGTTTTCAGTAGGCATATTTTGGGTGACACGGCCTGGGATACGGGCATGTCCCAGGGCGTGTCCTGCTCGGGTGTGGAGCCGTCACGAGTTCGATGAAAAATACGTTCGACGAAGTGTAACACCCCCTATCCGTCGCATAGTATATAGCAGTAGGTCCGGCCGGGGCCCGACGCCATATACCACAGACAGACCGGGTGGTTACGTATGGAAACCATCCAACCAATCTCAACGTCCTACACAGAGCATTCTAGCGGAAGCAGTTTATAAGAGTTGTAAACAAGAACCCAGCATAGGAGCATGAATGTCCACTAATACCAAAAGGAATGTTATACAAAAATACCCAAAACCGGCCTTAAGGCCTTACAAAGTGTTTCACTTGAAAATTACATGTTTTACAAACCACGGCACACAGGCCGGTCATACATGAATAAAGCAGTAAACACTTCTACTTGGGCCTTCGAGGGCCAGCTTCGCAAAAAGGGCTTTAGCCCGCTATTGACCGCTTGGTCCAGCTGCACCTGCAAGCAATAAACCACCGCACGGTGGCAAAACAAGGCAACGGTCAGCAATGCTAACCAAATTATAACGACCCCGCCCCCAACTCGGGGCGGCGATGCTCCTTCCCTGCATTTCATTAGCATAAGCGAGCCATATAAATAACCATAGCCATGTCATCACAGACGTTGGCTCGTACGGCCACACGCCCCGTGCACTCAGGGCACATTCTCGATGAACCGGTCGATGTCACGTCAATTAAAGCCATTAACATTCCGGACTCACCACCGCCACTTAGACGGCCAAACCTATGAGCAATTTGTCTTCTTGGCATGGGTCACGTCAGTTTAAGCCATTGACCGCCGAAGACTCACATCTATGCCAACGGCGAGTGCCACGTAACCTTAGGTCTCTCTAACCCGAACGACATAGAGCGGGTACGGTTCCATCTAACCCGTGCTCACATCGCAACGACAATTTAAGCCATTTGCGCGGGTCAAACTTTCGCCGAGTCCCATTTTATCGCAAGTCACATAACTCGGTTATGTTCAAGTTGGCTCTCAGGCCACCAAGTTGGCAAGATCTCGTATCCGCCCAGTTTTCCGGGTGCACCTTTGGGTTAGTCCCCAAGGCTCCCTGCTGCAATCTACCGCGTAGAAAACCCGAAAACAACCAATAGCACGGAGTCTTCTCCGGCCTTATGCAATGCAACATCACCGATCCAGACTAACATGTCCGGGTAGGCTTCACACATCATGCCTATGTCCGTTCTCGCATACGGACTCTAAACAACGGGGACTTCACATATCTACCCGAAGGAACGCCTTCAACTCTCCGCAAACTCGCGAGAGCGGGCTTCCTATGCTAGGAAAGAGAGCTATTCGTGCTCAAGATGAGGATCGTTACCCTTGAGTTCCTCTTTGGCGCCATCGAAAAGTAATCGGATAGAAATCACCGCACTTGCGTTGCCTCTGTGGATCCGGAGTTGGCTCGCGATTCAGAGCTCCGAAGCTCCTCCAATGGCGGGATCTAGTTCTTCTTCCTCCAATGGCTCTCCTCTTTCTCCAAGGACTTGGAGAGATGATAAGGTATGAAAAGTGAGGTTTTCCAAGTCAACTCACGGGTATATCCTCTCAGGAACAACCCCCAGCCGTTGGATCTCAACCTAAGGAAACGAACGGCTTCGATTCGCGGCTGAAATGCTCAATCTGGACCGAACACGGCCTGGCACACGCCCGTGTCCAGGGCCTTGTGCCACATTCGCCGTCAAAATAGAATCACCTGGAACCTCACACGGGTATCGAACACGCCCGTGTTCGAGCTGACACGCCCGTGTTCCAACGGACACGGCCGTGTAGCCGGCCGTGTACACCATGATTTTTCCCCCATTTTCAACCCGAGCACTGCACGGGTTCTAGGACATGCCCGTGTCCTTGCCCGTGTCACATTGACACGCCTGGACCCCAGGCCGTGTACACGGGACATTTCGTCGAGGGAAGATCGACGACTTGATGACACGGCCTTGGACACGCCCGTGTCCTAGGCCGTGTGCCTTGTCTCGACGATCGTCGAGTGAATCTCGACGACTCCCCGGGACGATCGTCGACACGGGTCGACACGCCCTGCGACACGCCCGTGTCGCAGGCCGTGTGCCCGTTCTCGACGAATCGTCGAGTATAACTCGACGACTTCACGGCTAAGTGTCGACACGGGTCGACACGCCCTGCGACACGCCCGTGTCGCAGGCCGTGTGCCCATTCTCGACGAATCGTCGAGTATAACTCGACGACTTCGTGGCTAAGTGTCGACACACGCTTGACATGCCCTGGGACACGCCCGTGTCCCAGGCCGTGTGCCTTCTACCAGAACCCAAACTGGCCCAAAACCTCCCCCTTTGCTCCTTTGAGTTTCGGGGCGTTACAACTCTCCCCCTCTTAAAAGAATTTCGCCCACGAAATCACATAAAGGAAAGACATACAAAACCAGAATTTGTACCTGAGCGGAACAACTCCGGATATTCGTCAAGCATAGTCTGCTCTCTCTCCTAGGAGAGCTCCTCACGACCGCAATTGTCCCACCGGACCTTGACCATCCTGATCTCTTTATTGCGTAGCCGCTTGACCTCCGAGTCCTCAATCCGCACGGGCTTGACTTTTGTCGTTAGCCCACTTTCCACCGGCACTTGATCGACCGCGATCACTCGCGTAGGCTCTTGCACCGCCTTCCGAAGCACCGAAATGTGGAATACATCGTGTAAACCACTTAGCTCCAACCTATAGGCCGCTTAGCCAACTCGCTCCAGAACCTCAAACGGCCCAAGGTATCTCGGGCTTAGCTTTTACACTCGTCGCACCCGCGAGACACCCTTGAACGGCTTGATCTTTAAGTATACCTAATCGCCCACAGCGAACTCCACATTCCTGTGCTTGGCATTATAGTACTTTGCTTGTCAGTCCTGAGCGATAAGCAACCTCTCCCGAATGGTTCTCCCCAAAGAAGTAGCCTCCTCCACTTTCGATCGCTTATACAACTTTGACTCACCCGTTTCTAACCAAGACAACAGCGTGCGACATCTTCTACCATATAGGGCCTCGAAGGGCGCCATCTGAATATTCGCTTGGTAGCTATTGTTGTATGCGAACTCCACCAAATAAAGGTGGTCTTCCCTTTGCTTCCCAAAATCCAAGACACACATGCGGAGCATGTCTTCCACAGTTCTATTGACCCTCTCGGTCTGCCCATCCGTTTGCGGATGGGTGGCTGTGCTGAATTTCAGCTTTGTTCCCAACATTTGTTGCACCAGCCTCCAATCATTGGACGTGAACCGCACATCTCGGTCACTCACGATGCTGTGGGGCACACCATGACGCCGTACTATGTTATCCACATAAAGCGTTGCTAACTTCTCCACCGGATCATCCTTCCTATGCGGAATAAAATGCGACACCTTCGTTAATCGATCGACAACCACCCAAATGGCGTCGTTTCCCTTTTGCGACCTTGGCAAACCGTGCACAAAGTCCATAAAGATGTCGTCGAATTTCCATTCTGGAATAGGCAAGGACTTAAGAAATCCTCCCGGCTTTTGGCACTCCGCCTTCACCAAGGCGCAAGTTTGGCACTTCGCTACGTATAGCGCCACAACCTTCTTTAAACCCGGCCACCAAAATAGTTTCTTCACATCATGGTACAACTTCGTGCTCTCCGGCTGAATCGAGTACTTGGTATGGTATGCCTCGTACAACAACTCCACCCGCAAATTGCCCACACTTGGGACGCACAAACGACCGTCTCTCCAAAGCAATTCGTCCTCCACGACGAATTGGGAATCTGGCCCATCCAGAGCCTCTACCATGAACTGCTTCAGCACTTGATTGCTTGTCCATACAAACGATCCCCAACGCCTCCAACTCTCTCACCAACCACTCATCTTGCACCGATAGCCAATGGGCTCGAGTTGGGGCTTGGCGACTCACCGCGTCAGCAACCGCATTCCCTTTATCAGGCGCGTAGTGGATTTGAATGTATAGTCTCCCAAGAACTCCATCCATCTACGCTGTCGTATATTCAGATCCTTCTGATCAATCAGATGCTTCACGCTCTTGTGACCAGCGTAGAGATCCACTTTCACACCGTATACAATTATGCCTCCATAGCTTCAAGGCAAAACTCACGGCCATACGTTATTACGCTTCCGTGTTGTAGTAGCACGCAACCCAAACTGCTGCCCTAAGCATCATTATAAATCTCATTGCCTTCGGTTCCACTTGGCGAAGTCAGCATAGGCGCCGTAGTCAATCGACAATACAACTCCTCAAAAGCTCGCGCACACTCCGGCGTCCAAAAGAACTTATGCTCCTTCCTCATCAACGTAGTGAGAGGTAACGCTATCCGCGAGAAGTTCTCCACGAAGCGCCTATAGTAGCCGGCAAGCTCCAGAAAACTCCGGACTTCCGCTACCGTAGCAAGCTCAGGCCACTCCCGTAGCGCAACAATCTTCGCCGGATTCACAACAATACACTCTCCACTTACTATATGCCCGAGGAACCCCACTGAGGATAGCCAAAACCCGCACTTCGAGAACTTGGCATAGTACTGAATTCTCCTTAGCGTCCCCAACACCAAATGAAGATGCCTGTAGTGATCTTCCTCACTATGCGAGTACACCAAAATATCGTCGATAAAGACGATCACGAAATGGTCAAGTACTCCCTGAAAGTCTTGTTCATCAAATCCATGAACACTGACGGCGTATTTGTCAGCCCAAACGGCATGACCCTAAACTCGTAGCGTCCGTATCCTGTACTGAACGTTATCATAGGGATATCTCTCTCCCTTAACTACTTCAGAGTACGGCGTTGGCCCGACCAACTGATCACAAAGATCATCGATCCTTGGGATTGGGTACTTGTTCTTTGCCGTCACCTTGTTGAGCTCCTGATAATTAATACGCAGCCTCAACCTTCCATCCTTCTTCTTAATAAAGAGGGTCGGTGCGCTCCAAGGCGAAGGACTTGGACGCGCATACCCTTGCTCCAACAACTCTTACAGTTGAACTTTCAGCTCTGCCATTACTTTAGGCGTTAGCCGATACGGAGATCGTGACACAGGCTTTGCACCTGGCACTAGCTCGATCGTAAACTCTATCTCCCGCTGAGGTGGGGCTCCAGGAAGATCTGCGGGGAACAGATCAGGGTATTCCAATACCACTGAAATACAATCCAACGCGGGCTTCGGCTTTACAACCTCCACTAGTGTACAGAACAGCTCTACACTAGCACAAACCGCCTTCACCACCTGAAGCGCGGCCATCATCGCCTTGCTCGACCTCTTTGAGCTCATAAGGGTCGTCTCACGACTTGCTCCCAAGTTGACTTCCTTGCTACCGCAGTCTATGTAGGCTTGCTGCTCCGAGAGCCAGTCCATGCCAAATATAACGTCGAACTCCACCAACGAAAGTAACGACGCTTGCAGATCGTACTCCTAATTCCCAAACCACAAACTAAGAGCAACGAATTCTACCCTCGCCGAAAGAGCACCATTGGACTATAACGCATCCAATGTATCTCTTATCATCGAAGGAGGTACTCCAAGGCACAATAAAATTCCTAATAAAGGAACGCGAAGCTCCCTAAACGAACGGTGCCCTCGCAGATAAAGTAAAGTCGCAACAAAGCTTAGTACAGTAGTCCTAAGCTAATATGCATAACAAGTATTTAAAGCAAAACTATCTTTAAACCATACATGTCGTCACGACGACGTGCTTCCTCCAGGGCTTTAGGCACTCACGAGCATAATGCCCCGGCTCCCCACAGTTGAAACATGTGCCCGGGGTCTGACCCGTAGTCGCCCTAGAAGCACCAGAAAGAGCTTGACCTGAAGTCCTAGGCTTCTTATACCATTTACGATATGCAAACTTTGAGGTGTTCGGCACTTTGAATGCCGTTTCCTTTGCACTAACATCCTTGACTGCAACTGACATAGCTTCCTTACCCTTCCGAGCGCCATTCCAACAGTCTCGGGCAAAGTGACCTCTCTTTCCACAAGTATAACAAGTGTAAGTAGCTTTACTAGTCGATTTCATAGCCCCTTTCTCCAGCTTTCTGCCGGATGCAGCTCTTATGGGGTTTGAATAGTTCGATACCATGGTCGCTGGCATCGGGAGGGTCTTCCTCAGATCTGCCTCCAAAGATTTAGCTGATTCCACCAAGGCTCGAAATCCCAATAACTTTGGTCCTAGCAGTAGAACTCGTAACTCGGCACGTAGGCCACTATAAAACCTATCGACTGTAGCTTGCTCATTATCCACCTCGAAGCATGGGTAGCGGCTTATCATAATAAATGCTTGCAAATATTCCTCAACTGTGCGCGCTCCCTGCACTAAATGCATATTCAGCTGCTGCCCCAATGGTCTACCAAAGGTCATCTGCTGCATCGCGCCCACCGGCGTTGAGGCCACAACAGGTGCGCAGGGTTGTACATTTCCTCCAAACTGTGCACCCGTCACAGTGAACACCGCTTCTACGATCCTTCTAACGGTTTCATACGAAGGAGGAGGCTCAAACACCTCACCGGGTGCACTATGCTCCTCAGAAACCGGACATTCTGGCTGTCCAGCACCGCTTCCAGTCACCTATAGTGGTACAAAACACCGTCAAGCGACCAAATAAAATTGCGAACAGCAATTATAGGAACACGCAGGTTCCTCAAACACGAGTATTTTCATTCCTAAGTGGACATTCATGGGTTCTTTTACCGTTATAACGATGACGCACACAATGTGCTCACCACCCCTTAAAAAGAATTCGTCCACGAATTCAGCTTAAGTCCGACCAAAACCAGTAGTCTGATACCAAATTGTAACACCCCCTATCCGTCGCATAGTATATAGCAGTAGGTCCGGCCGGGGCCCGATGCCATATACCACAGACAGACCGGGTGGTTACGTATAGAAACCATCCAACCAATCTCAACGTCCTACACAGAGCATTCTAGCGGAAGCAGTTTATAAGAGTTGTAAACAAGAACCCAGTATAGGAGCATGAATGTCCACTAATACCAAAATGAATGTTATACAAAAATACCCAAAACCGGCCTTAAGGGCTTACAAAGTGTTTCACTTGAAAATTACATGTTTTACAAACCACGGCACGCAGGCCGGTCATACATGAATAAAGCAGTAAACACTTATACTTGGGCCTTCGAGGGCCAGCTTCGCAAAAAGGGCTTTAGCCCGCTATTGACCGCTTGGTCCAACTGCACCTGCAAGCAATAAACCACCGCACGGTGGCAAAACAAGGCAACGGTCAGCAATGCTGACCAAATTATAACGATCCCGCCCCCAACTCGGGGCGGCGATGCTCCTTCCCTGCATTTCATTAGCATAAGCGATCCATATAAATAACCATAGCCATGTCATCACAGACGTTGGCTCGTACGGCCACATGCCCCGTGCACTCAGGGCACATTCTCGGTGAACCGGTCGATGTCACGTCAATTAAAGCCATTAACATTCCGGACTCACCACCGCCACTTAGACGGCCAAACCTATGAGCAATTTGTCTTCTTGGCATGGGTCACGTCAGTTTAAGCCATTGACCGCCGAAGACTCACATCTATGCCAACGACGAGTGCCACGTAACCTTAGGTCTCTCTAACCCGAACGACATAGAGCGGGTACGGTTCCATCTAACCCGTGCTCACATCGCAACGACAATTTAAGCCATTTGCGCGGGTCAAACTTTCGCCGAGTCCCATTCTATCGCAAGTCACATAACTCGGTTATGTTCAAGTTGGCTCTCAGGCCACCAAGTTGGCAAGATCTCATATCCGTCCAGTTTTCCGGGTGCACCTTTGGGTTAGTCCCCAAGGCTCCCTGCTGCAATCTACCGCGTAGAAAACCCGAAAACAACCAATAGCACGGAGTCTTCTCCGGCCTTATGCAATGCAACATCACCGATCCAGACTAACATGTCCGGGTAGGCTTCACACATCATGCCTATGTCCGTTCTCGCATACGGACTCTAAACAACGGGGACTTCACATATCTACCCGAAGGAACGCCTTCAACTCTCCGCAAACTCGCGAGAGCGGGCTTCCTATGCTAGGAAAGAGAGCTATTCGTGCTCAAGATGAGGATCGTTACCCTTGAGTTCCTCTTTGGCGCCATCGAAAAGTAATTGGATAGAAATCACCGCACTTGCGTTGCCTCCGTGGATCCGGAGTCGGCTCGCGATTCGGAGCTCCGAAGCTCCTCCAATGGCGGGATCTAGTTCTTCTTCCTCCAATGGCTCTCCTCTTTCTCCAAGGACTTGGAGAGATGATAAGGTATGAAAAGTGAGGTTTTCCAAGTCAACTCACGGGTATATCCTCTCAGGAACAACCCCCAGCCGTTGGATCTCAACCTAAGGAAACGAACGGCTTCGATTCGGGGCTGAAATGCCCAATCTGGACCGAACATGGCCTGGCACACGCCCGTGTCCAGGGCCGTGTGCCGCATTCGCCGTCAAAATCGAATCACCTGGAACCTCACACGGGTATCGAACACGCCCGTGTTCGAGCTGACACGCCCGTGTTCCAACGGACACGGCCGTGTAGCCGGCCGTGTACACCATGATTTTTCCCCCATTTTCAACCCGAGCACTGCACGGGTTCTAGGATACGCCCGTGTCACATTGACACGCCTGGACCCCAGGCCGTGTACACGGGACATTTCGTCGAGGGAAGATCGACGACTTGATGACACGGCTTTGGACACGCCCGTGTCCTAGGCCGTGTGCCTTGTCTCGACGATCGTCGAGTGAATCTCGACGACTCCCCGGGACGATCGTCGACACGGGTCGACACGCCCTGCGACACGCCCGTGTCACAGGCCGTGTGCCCGTTCTCGACGAATCGTCGAGTATAACTCAATGACTTCACGGCTAAGTGTCGACACGAGTCGACACGCCCTGCGACACGCCCGTGTCGCAGGCCGTGTGCCCATTCTCGACGAATCGTCGAGTATAACTCGACGACTTCGCGGCTAAGTGTCGACACACGCTTGACACGCCCTGGGACACGCCCGTGTCCCAGGCCGTGTGCCTTCTACCAGAACCCAAACTGGCCCAAAACGTCCCCCTTTGCTCCTTTGAGTTTCGGGGCGTTACACGAAGTGTTTGGGAGGAACACGCCCCTTTGTCGCGGGCGTGACCTAGGGCGTGACCTCCCCTGTCGACACTCGAGTTCTTTGGTCGACGAACTGCGCTCGACGTTCGTCGAGCATGGGGTACACGGCCTGTGACACGGGCGTGTCACAGGTCGTGTTCCGCTGTGTCGAGTGGTCGGCACTTTTCTCTCGAGTAGGTGGAAAAGTATTCGAGTAAGGGGGGTGACACGGGCGTGTCATCCCTGTGACACGGGCGTGTCCGATCTGAGTACTAGATTAGTTGGTTTTCTCTCGATTAAGTCCTCTCGAGTAGGTATCGAGTGGGTAACACGCCCCCTATCACGGGCGTGTCGGTCATCTGACACGGGCATGTCATAGCTAACTACTCGAGTAGTCCTCTCGAGTAGGTCGTGAAGATGACACGAGTGAGGTACACGCGCTATGTCACGGGCGTGACCTGCCGTCACGGGCATGTACCCTGGCCGTGACCTGTTTCAGAATAAGGCGGTTCATAAGTCGGTTTGTGCACCGCTTAGTGTGACACGGCCTGTGACACGGGCGTGTCAAAGGGCATGTCGGACCCGAAAAATGATTTTACGGGTTTTTGTGGCCGTCCATTCTTCTTCAGCTGGGATCTACAGCTGAGATCCCTCCCTGCTTCCTTAAGGCCGAGAGTTGAGAAAGAAGACTCATTATGTTCTTGCCTTCATCTTTCTAGAAAGCTTAGAGAGAGAAAAAGAGAGGAAGAAGGAGGAGGAAGAAGATGGGCTGATCTCTGGTAGAGCTTGAGAGTGTCAAGCTGAGATTCGAGGCCATCGTTGCGGAGGAAAATCTTTTGCGGTTCCTTCTAGCCAGCTAGGAGTTCATGGCACCAAAACGGTCTTTAAGGGTAACGACCTTTCTTCTTAGCAATGTGAAGGCTTCCTTTTTGGCATATGTTTATGATTCCCCCACCAAAGGGTGGCTGATGTTGGGAGTCTTTTGGGTTGATTCATAGAATCCCCTTTGTTGGCATATAGATCCGGAAATGGAATACGGAATAGGCATGCTGTGTGAAGCCCATCTGGACAGGTTGGTTTGGATTATTGATGTTGCATACGAACCGGAGAAGACTCTGTGATAAATGCGTAGTTTAGAAGTCGACGGGTTAGACCTGTGAAAGGAAGTAGCAGGAAGTACTGGAGTGGTAGTCCAGGAAAATACCCATAGAATTATTATGCTGCTTGTGTTGTTGGGTTTGACCTGTGAAAGGAAGTAGTAGGAAGTACTGGATTGGAATTCCAGGAAATACCCTTTTTAATGTTCATAGGGAGTCCACCTGTGAAGAGAGTAACAGGAAGTACTGGCATGGTAGCCAAGAAAGACCCCTGACATTTGTGTTATTTGCGGTGTTCACCTGCGAAGAGAGTAGCAGGAAGTACTGGTGTGCCCAAGAAAGACCCGCTAATGTTATGAGATGAATGGGTATAAGAGTTATGCCCAGGCTTGAATGCCAGAACAGGATCGGTGAGACCTACCCGCTCCTTTATTTAGCCGTGAGTACACCGTACTCGGTGATGGCAAGACAATTTGAGCAACGGGGGGTGGAGGATTCGACCTGCGGTATATCCGTCCGACGTGAGACTAGAAAGTGCAGTCTGTTGGAGTGCATAGCAAGAGTCTTAGGCCTACGCGTCGTGATACAATGGGGGGCTACGGGCCAGTCCCGGTTCACTAAGACTATAAAACTCCGGCTGCACGCCATGGAGTAAATGCTCAAGTGAGTTGTCGTTGGGCTGTGTCCCTGATACGGTGGTGGGCAACTGGTTTTCCAGTACACCAAGAATATGACCTGAGTGCATGGACTGTCGGGCCGGGTGGCTGGCGGTTGTGATGGCATGTGTGCGTGAAAGCACATTATATGAGATATATATATATATATACATGCTTGTGATATACTATGCCTGCAAGGAAGATTACCGCTGCCCCGAGAAAGGGGTAGGGTCGTTATAATTTGGTCAGCTGAATCCTGACTGTTGCCTTTGTTTGACACCATTGGGTGGATTGTCCTTGTACAGGTGCTAGAGAGCCAAGCGGGATGAAAAAGGGTTGATCTCCATGCTGCTTTAGCTGCTGCTGCTGCTGTTAGCCCTCGAAGGCTACTTTGGATATAATGTTATGTTTTCTTTTGATGTGGTCGGCCTGCGTGCCAATGTTTGGGCCACTGTTTGAAAGCTCTGTAAGGTCGTAAGGCCAACTCTTTATGTGTGTTGTAAGACATTCCTATAATGTATAAAATGTGGAGTTTTTATATGCTGGACATTCAAGTGAGGAGTTCAAGTGTAGTGTGACAGCCAGTTGGGCAGGCGTAATGGCAGGCGCAGCCAGCCGTGAGGCCAGAACAGGTGGAGGCGAGGCCAGAACCTGTTGTGGTTATGCATCCTCGAGCCGCTGAGAAGCAGTTAACGCGGTTTATGAGTTTTCACCCGCCGACGTTCTCGGGAGTGGGAGCTCCTGCACAGGCTGAGGATTGGTTATCGCACGTCAAGCGGATCATGACGGAGATTGGAATGGAGGAGCATCAGAAAGTCACCTTAGCTACCTTCCTTCTTGAAGGAGAGGGTAGATTGTGGTGGGACGAGATGGAGCTGCACCACTTGGCGGTTAGTCCCTTAACACAAGTATCGATGGAAGAATTCACTCGACTCTTCCTAGAGAAGCACCTTCCTACGGCGCAACGAATTGCCATGGAGAATGAATTCCAAAGGCTGACGCAAGATGATAGCAGTGTTGATGCATACCTGCATGAATTTACACGCTTTGGGAGATATGCGGGTTCGATTTTTGCTGATGAGCAAAGGAAGACGAATAGGTTCTACGAAGGACTGCGGGACGAGCTGAGGTTTCTTCTTTCTAGTTCTGTGAACCAAGGCTTCAAGGTGTTGGTCGACACTGCAAGCGCACTAGAAAAAGACATGAAAAGGGTACAGGGGAAGAGGGCATTGGTTGTGTCATAGCCAGAGTTTAAAGTGCCCCGACCGACGAAGTCATTTTATAAGAAGAAATGGGGCAAGAGGCCCAAGACGGCGGGAGAAGCTCCTTCTTCCATTGCATCGGGAGCAACATCGGGGGCCACCTCAAAGTCGGATACTCGTACGTGCTTCAATTGTGGACAGGTGGGGCATATAGCTCGGGATTGTCGGGTGCCGCCAAAGAGTGAAAAGAAGGCGGGAGCGTCATATACGGATAAAGGAAAGGCGGTGGTGGAATCCTCTGCCTCTCAGGCGCAGCCATGGGTCTACAATCTTGGCCTGCAGGAGGCCATCAAGCAGAGTGATGTCATCACACGTACGAGTTAAGTTTTGCGTATCATATTGCTTGTATGTTTTGATTAAGGCATATGTGTATGTGGCTTGTGTGTGTGACATGAATGTCACAGACTTTATGATGATTCAGGACACGCTGGCGCGAACACTGTTTGATACAGGTGTGTCGCATTTTTTCTGTCTAGCGAGTTTTTAGCGCGGCTTGGGATACCTAGTCATTTGAAGACAGATAGCGTCAGAGTGGTGTTGCCGAATGGCTGTTGGATGCTTGCGGATCAAGCTTGCGATGTGGCGGTCCAAATTGGAAGTCGGGATTTCAGTTTGACTGCATCTGTATTGCCGATATCGTAATTCGATGTGATATTTGGTATGGATTGGCTTGCGGAGCAGCATGCCTTGATTGATTGCCAGTCCAAAGATAATACGTTGGGCCAGAATACCTAACAGGAGACAAAGTTCGCGGGTATGCGAGGAGTGGGCGGGACGTTGTTGTCTGCACTCCAAGTCTTGAAGGCTATTCGGAAGGGTGCAGAGTGCTACTTCGCCCTGATTCAGGCTGTTGAGCCTAAGGCCAGTGTGTGTGACGTTCCAATTGTGTCGGAATTTGCAGATGTGTTTCCCAAGGATCTCCCTGGGCTACCACCCCAGCATGAGATTGACTTCACGATCGAGATGGTGCTAGGTGCGAAACCTGTGGCCCGCTCGCCATATCGCGTCGCGTCTGAGGAGATGGCCGAGTTGAAAGTCCAACTACAGGAATTGATGGAGCAGGGGTATATACGCCCAAGCATGTCTCCTTGGAGCGCACTTTTTGTGAAAAATAAAGACGGTGGCTTGCAGTTATGTATTGATTACCGCAAATTGAATAAGCTTGCCGAGAAGAATAAATATCTGATTCCATGGATTGATGAGCTGTTTGATCAGCTAGTGGGATCGTCCGTCTACTCGAAGTTGGACTTGAAATCTGGTTATTACCATTTGAGGATCCGGGAAGAAGATATTCCCAAAGCCGCATTTGGAACAAGGTACAGGCACTACGAGTTCACGGTCATGGTGTTTGGGCTATGTAATGCGCCCTCGGTATTTATGGACTTGATGCACCGAATATTCCGCGAGTACCTGGATCTGTTCGTGATAGTGTTCATTGATGATATCCTGGTGTACTCGAGATCGAAAGCTGGCCATGAGAAACATTTGCAGTTGGTGTTGAATACATTGAGGCAGAATCAGCTCTATGCCAAGTTCTCGAAGTGCGATTTTTGTCTATCGTCGATGGCTTTTTTGGGCCATGTGGTGAGTGGAGTCAGAATAGCTGTGGATCCAGCGAAGATAAGGGCCATAGAGGAGTGGCCAGAATTGTCTTCAGTGGCCGAGGTCAGGAGCTTCCTTGGACTACCAGGCTACTACCGAAGATTTGTTGAAAACTTCTCGCGGATTGCTTTGCAGCTAACCACACTGACGCGAAAAAACAGAAGTTCGTTTGGTCGCCAGTGTGCGTGCGAGATTTTGAAGAGCTGAAGATTCGGTTGACCACGGCGCCTGTGTTGTCATCGCCATATGGTACTTGTTGGGTACATTGGAATAAATGTACCTGATTTGAACAAGCCTCACCCTACTCAATGATATACATCAAAATGTATTTGATGTATTTTGAGTTTAGTTGTGCAGGTCAAGTATTTATAGGGAAAGCTGAAAAGTTTCTAAGTCCATGTGTTGACACCCAGAAGCAAAGTGTCGACACTTAAGAAGACTTGTGTCGACATCTAGAGAAGCAGTGTCGACACTTGGAGTAATTGTCTCGACACCAGGAATGCAGAGTCGAAACCAGAAGGAAAGTGTCGACACAAACAGAATGTGTCGACACTCAATGAAGAAATGTCCAGAAAAGCAGTGTCGACACTTAGAAGCAGTGTCGACACCCAGTGGAACTTTATCGACATCAGAAAGTGTCGACACTTGGAGAATGTGTCGACACACAGCAGAAGACTCAACACATGAAGAAAGTGTCGACACTAGGAGGATGTGTCGACACTCAGCAAAAGTTCAACAAATTCTAAGTACAAGTGTCGACACAAAGGAGATGTGTCGACACTCAGCCAAAGTCTCAACACATGAAGAATGTGTCGACACAAAGAATCAGTGTCGACACACAGCAGAAGTCTCAACACATGAAGAAAGTGTCGACACAAGGAGCTGTGTCGACACTCAGCAAATTTTTATGAAGACTAAGTACATGTGTCGACACCAAGCAGATGTGTCGACACTCAGCAAAAGTATCAACACTGAAGGCATGTGTCGACACCAAGAAGATGTGTCGACACTTAACAAGTTCAACACAAGAAGATGTGTCGACACAAAGGAGTTGTGTCGACACTTCCAAGAAATCAACAAAGTACTGAAGAACAAGGAGTTGTGTCGACTCACATTATCAGTGTCGACATATGTTGAAGAAGCAGTGTCGAGAAGCAAATTCGACAACACAAGGAGTTGTGTCGACACCATGAAGGCTAGTGTCGACACTCAGTCAACTTGTGTCGACACTTAGTCTATAAGTGTCGACACTTAAAGACAGACTGTCTCGACACTTTCAGACAGTTACAGATATTTCAAGAAGTGACTGGATGACATGACAGCTGCCATTCCAGCCGGTCTACTGCAACTATCAGAGATGTCAGAAAGTTGTTATAAACCGGATCAGCCGGTCACCATGAAGAAGCCCTATGAATAGGCTTATTTTGTCAACAGAAGAAGAGATGAACAACAATCAAAGAAGAAGATCTAGATATTCATTGAAGAATCAATTGAAGTGAAGATCTAAGTAGTTGGAGAGAGAGCTCCTTCCAAGAAGATAGCTGTTGGAACCAGGCTGTGAAGAAAGTTTCAGACCTAGTTCTGATTCTTAAGTTGCAGTGATTGAAGATCAACTGCAGAGAGTATCAACCCTATTGTGTTCTACATTGAAGAAGCTTTGAAGAAAGCCAAGTGAGGTTGATCTCAGCCGAGTTCTTCCAAGAACTCATCAAGAAACCTGTCAACTCTTCTCTCTTATTCTGAGTTGAGGTTATACACTTTGTATTTTTAATTTCTTGTAGGATCTTTAGGGATCTGAGTTGTAAGCCTGAAATTATAAAGGCTGAGTGGTAGGGCCTGTGTGCCTGAGTGTAGGAGATCCATATCTCTGAGTGTAGGCCTTGTGGCTGAGTGTAGGCCTTGTTGAAGGCTGAGTGTAGGTCTTTGTGAAGACTGAGTTATAGGGCCTTGGGCCTGAGCTGTAGAAAACATTTGGGGTTCTGAGTGTAAGATCTGAGGATCTGAGGAATAGTGGAGGAGTTTGGCCGAATCTAGTACACTACTAGATAGGCGAAGGGGGAAAGTGGATGTACCCAAACCTTGGGGAACCACTATAAATTTGTGTGTTCACTCTGTGCATGCTTTATTCTGTGATTGCTGTGAAGAAGTAGTTATAAATCTGTGATATAATCTGCCTAAAAGTTTAAAAAGATTTAGTCACCTATTCACCCCCCTCTAGGTGATTAGGTACAATTTCTTTCAAGTGGTATCAAAGCGAGGTTACTCAAAAAGGACATAACTGTCTGAGTAGATCTTGTTGGCAGATTCAGTTTAATCAAGTGCAGAATCAAGAAAATCAAGAAAATGGGTTCCACAGAGAATCAAAAAGAACTTGGAGCCATGAAGTTGTCAATATGCAGAAAGGAGATTTTTGCCATTTGGAAAGAAAGGGTGAGATTATTTATGGAAGCCTCAGACCCTAGAATTTATATCACAGTTAAAGAAGGGTCATATATGCCTATGAAGGTATCTGTGTTAGATGTAAATCAGAGAACACCTAAGGACTTTTCTGAAATGACAAAAGATGAGATTATTCTGGCCACCATGGACAAAAGGGCTCAGAATATCATTGTAAGTGCCATAGATGATGCTACATTTCAGAACTTGATACACTGTAAAACATCAAAGGAGATGTGGGATACTCTGATAGTGTACATGGAGGGTTCAGAAGAAGTTAGACAAGACAGAAAGTCTTTGTTAAACCAAGAATATGAGAGCTTCAGACAAGGCAGGTCTGATAGTATAACAGAATGCTACAAGAAATTCTATAGGATTGTCAATGAGTTGATGTCCTATGGAAGAGAATTCAGTAATTATGAGCTGAATGATAAGTTCTTGAGGTCCCTAACAAAGGACTGGGACACCAAGATCTGTGTCATAAGGGAAATGGCCAAGTTAGCAGATATCCCTCCTCCAACATTGTTTGGAAAACTGCTATCCTATGAGATGCAGTTGATGGAAAGGAAAGAAGAGGAGAAGACTACAATAAGTGAGCATAAAGAAAGAGCAGTGGCATTCAAGACAGAAGCCACCAGGAAATACAAAAGTAAGTCTTCATCTCCACCTCCAAGGGTTGCTGGGACTGAGTCAGATGAGACAAAATGCAAGGATTCTGAAAGCTGTGAGAGTGATGAGGATTTTGTAGCTTTCACAAGACACTTTCAGAAGTTTCTAAAGAAGAAATAGTGGAGGTCAAAGCCATCCACTTCACAAGGAAAAGATGACTATTATCAGAGCAAGAAGTCATCAAAGAAAGACAGGAGAAAGCCCGAGTCAAGCAAAGCAACTTTATAAAAAAATGTATGCTATTGCTGTAACAGACAAGGACATGTTGTTGCTGACTGTCCAGAGAAAAGGAAAGAGTCTAATGATAAGAAGAAGATTCACACCAAGGGCAAAAAGGAAAGGTCCTTTGTTGCTAAGAAGGACAAAAGCCTGTCAGACATATCTTCTTTAGAAACTGAGTCAGAAGCTGAAGCATACATAGGACTGTTTGCTGAAAAAGAGGAAGAGGAGTTCATCCAGATAATGAACTCTATATATGAGCAAGAGGACATTCAGTGCAAAGGACTGATGGCCTTAACAAAAGGTGACAAAATCCAGGATCAGCCTGGACCTAGTAAGGTACAAAATTGTTCTTTAAGTTCAATTTCTAGTGCTAGTTCAGATTCAGTTACATCAGCATCAAATGATGCCAGTGGATCTGAATCTGAAGAGGATATTCATCAGTTGATTGATGAATATAGAGTACCTTTGCATGCTTTTAAGAAAAGCAAATCATTGGCCAAGAGTCAGGCAAAGGAGATTGCTAGTCTCAAAGAGGCTGCAACTGATTTTGAGAAGTTGATTGATCAAAAGCTAAATGAAATAGCCAGACTGAAGCACATAACTGCTATTCAGATGGGGACTATAACATTTAAGAATGATCAAATCAGAATCTGGAGATTAGTCTTCAAAAGGAGAGAGATATAGTAGCAAGGTTCTCCAAACCAAAATCAGTTCTACCTTTGATAGATGAGTTTATACCTCACAAGGGTAAAACTGGATTAGGGTTTACAGAACCTGCTAGGACTGTAAAGTCCAAGTCTAAGGGCAAAGCCCCAGTACTTAACAAGCCTGCTATAGATAGAACAGCTAGGGTTGTACCTAAGCAAAGGTACAATAGATTTGAGTGTTGGTGCTGTGGCAAGGTAGGCCACTTTGTTATGGACTGTTGGCACAATTCAAGTGCCAAAGTGAGTAGCAAACTGCCTGTTGGAAAATATGCAGGTAGCTTTGTTAAGAGGCAAACTAACCAGCACCAAGGACCCAAGAATTCTTTGGGTTCTAAGGTCAACTAATCTGTTTTGCAGGTGAGTCCAAGTAGACATGCCCCAATATGGTACTTGGACATTGGATGTTCCAGGCATATGACTGAAACTAGGGGATTGCTAAAGGACTACACACCAATCAAGAATGGTCCTAAAGTCACCTTTGGCTGTTCTAAAAAAGGAATCATCAATGGTTTTGGTAACATTTCTAGCAACCTTATAACAATTACTCAAGGGACCTATGTTAAAGGTTTGAAACATAACCTTATTAGTATAAGTCAACTGAGTGATTTATGATATGACATCTCATTTGTCAAAGATGGTTGTCATACCAGGAGGTCAAATGATCAAGAGATCATTTTGACAGGTTATAGAAAGAGAAATGTCTATTGTCTAGACATTATGTGTGAGAACAATGTTTCTCCAGTGTGTCTTGTAGCTGATGAGAAAGTCTCTCATTGTGTCAAATGGCACAAGAGGCTAGCCCATCTCAACTACAAGACAATTGGCCAACTCTATAGCAAAAGGTTAGTGAGGAATGGTCCTCAGGTTAAGTGTATTAAAGATGGGATATGTTCAGCTTGTCAGAAGGGCAAGCAGACTAGATCCACCTTTAATAGCATTGAGAACAAAGATGTTGTGAGGTGCTTATACCTCTTGCATATGGATCTCTTTGGTCCTATGCCAGTTCACAGCCTAGGTAGGAAGGTCTACACATTTGTGGTTGTAGATGACTACTCAAGGTTTTCCTGGGTGTTCTTCCTTAGACAGAAATCTGAAACACCTAGTATCATCTATAGTTTTGTCAAACAAATTCAGAATGAGTTAAACAGTACAGTGGTCAAAATAAGAAGTGACCATGGTACTGAATTCCAGTCTGATAGTATGACAAAGCTATGTGAAGAATTTGTGATATTTCAGGAATTTTCTTCACCAAGAACACCTCAGCAAAATGGCATTGCTGAAAGGAAAAATAGAACCTTGATTGAGGCTGGTAGAACCATATTAAGTGACACATCTCTCCCAGAATATTTCTGGGCTGAGGCAGTTAATACTGCATACCATGTAATTAATAGGGCTACCATTACTAAGAGCCGTAATAAGACCCCCTATGAGATTATGAAAGGCAAAAAACCAAACCTATCCTATTTCAGGATCTTTTGTTGTAAATGTTATATACTTAACAATGGTAAGTCTTACTTAACAAAGTTTGCTGCCAAATCCCAAGAGGGGATCTTTGTTGGGTACAACAACAATAGTAAGGCTTATAGGGTCTACAACTTGACTACTCAAGTTGTAGAGGAATCAGTACATGTAGTATTTGATGAAACTAGACTCATTAACCATGAATTGTCTAGAAGTATTTGCAGCTCCACAGGTGTGACTAAGAAGATGGACAAGCTCACTATTGAAGAAGGATCTACTACAAGTCAGCATGTAGATGATAGTGGCTGTTATCCAGGGGGAGTACTAGATGGACCTGATGCAGAAGAAGACCAAGGAGTGCAGCAAGTTGAAGAAGCTGAAGGAGTTCAATCTGAAGCCAAGCTGCCTCCAGCTAATAGACATCTAAGAGATCATCCAGCAGATCAAATTATTGCTGATCTAAGATAAGGGGTACAAACAAGGAGCAGAAATCTTAGTTCACTCTACTCCAGTTTTCTATCCCAAGTTGAGCCAAAGAAATTTGAAGAAGCCATCCTAGACCCTCATTGGATTGAGGCAATGCAAGAGGAGCTGAATCAGTTCAAGAGATGCAAAGTCTGGGAGCTTGTTCCTAAATCAAAAGACCACAACATAATTGGAACTAAGTGGATCTTCAGGAACAAGATGGATGAACATGGAGTCATTATAAAGAACAAAGCAAGACTGGTTGCTAAAGGATATAGGCAGGAAGAAGGTATTGACTTTGATCAAACCTTTGCTCCAGTAGCCAGACTGGAAGCCATAAGGATGTTCCTGGCCTATGCAACCTATCAAGTGTTTAAAGTATACCAAATGGATGTTAAGTCAGCCTTTTTGAATGGCAATCTGAAGGAAGAGGTCTATGTGGAACAGCCATCAGGTTTTGTTGATTCAACTCAACCTAATTATGTCTATAGACTTAGGAAGGCTTTGTATGGGTTAAAACAAGCCCCTAGGGCTTGGTATGAAACCCTGTCTAGTTTCCTCATTGAGAATAAATTCACAAGGGGGAAAATAGACAAGACTCTATTCCTTAGGGAATCTAGAGGCAAGATCATACTAGTCCAAATATATGTAGATGACATCATATTTGGGTCTACTGAAAGTAGTCTTTGCAGAAAGTTTGCAAAACTTATGCAAGGACAATTTGAGATGTGCAGTATGGAGGAACTTAATTTCTTCTTGGGTCTCCAAGTTAGACAGACTGAGAATGGTTTATCCATATGCCAGTCTAAGTTCACCATAGAACTAATAAGGAAGTATGGTATGGAATCATCCAGTACCATGAAAACTCCTATGGGGTCAAGTATGTCTCTTAGCAAAGATGATGCAGGGAAACCTGTAGATGAGACTTTGTATAGAGGGATAGTTGGATCCCTATTGTATTTGACTGCAAGTAGACCAGATATCATGTATGCTACATGTGTCTGTGCTAGGTACCAAGCTTTCCCTAAAGAGTCTTATTTGACAGCAGTCAAAAGAATACTGAGATATCTTAAGGGCACTCCTTATCTCGGCCTCTAGTACCCTAGGAATGGAGATTTTTAACTGACAGGTTATTCAGATGCAGATTTTGCAGGCTGCAAGGAAGATAGGAAAAGTACAACTGGTACCTGTCAATTCCTAGGTGGAAGACTGATATCTTGGAGTAGCAAGAAGCAAACAAGTGTGGCTATCTCCACAGCAGAATCAGAGTATGTGGCTGCAGGAAGTTGCCGTGCTCAACTTCTATGGATACAACATCAGCTTGAGGATTATGGTATTCAAGTAAGTAAAACACCACTATTTTGTGATTCTACTAGTGCTATATCTATTGCAAACAATCCTGTTTCCCATAGTAGGACTAAGCACATAGAGATAAAATATCATTTTCTAAGGGAACATGTTGAAAAAGAAGATATTTCACTAGAGTATGTTAAAACAGATAATCAACTAGCTGACATGTATACTAAGCCTTTAGAAGAAAGCAAATTCAATAGGTTTAAAATTGAATTAGGTATGATAAACTTAGAATAAGTTTACAGAAATGACTAAGTAAAATAGTGTCGACACACAGAGTTGTCTGTGTCGAGACAGAGAATTGGTGTCGACACTTCAGAGAAAAGGTGTTGACACATCTAGGAAGTTGGTGTCGACACTTCAGAAAATTATTGTCGACACATATAGGGTAGGTGTCGACACATCCAAGGTGGTGTCGACACTTAGACTTTATGCAGAATTAGTGAAGTAAATTCTCGACCAAGTGCCGAGCTAAGTGGTGTCGACACATAAACAAGTGTCTACACATATATGCTGTCGACTATACTTGTGTCGACACATAGTTGTCGAGACATTATAAATCTGTGTCGACACTTATCAATAGTGTCGACACAATTTAAGTATTTTGACGCGCCCTTTCATCTTCGATCCTAGAAAGGTATAAATAGGATTTTGCCATTGTCTGTCGACACGCTCACCAAAGTTTCGAGACCAAACTTGTGTCTCGACACCTCTCTTCTCTCAATTCAAATTTCTTCAAACCCTAATGGCGCCCAAGCTCGAAGAGAACGTGAATGAAGGATATGAATTGGTGCGGCACGCATTCGATGAGGTGGAACATGCAATCAAAGGTGTGGTAACCCTAGTTATAGAATCTGGATTAGAATTCCTTGTTTCAGAACCCATCAAGATCTGGAAGAAGGAGGTCCTGGAATTTCTGAATGGCGCAACCCTAGATGAATTAGGACTCAAGATTAAGTCAAGGGTTCATGGAGAAAAGGTGAAGGTCTCACCTAAGAGTTTGAGAAAGGTACTAAACCTACCAAGGACTAAGGAAGAATATGTTTCTGCATCTAAGACAAGAGAAGCTTTGACATGGTGTGGACTGGATTACAAGATGAAAATAGGATCTGTTTTCAATAGGAAAGGAATGAACAGCCAAGGTAAATTTCTCTCTGAAATTGTTGGCAAGGTGATCTTGAGCAAGCCTAGAGGGTATGACAGAGTTTCAGCTCATATGTTTAGTCTAATGACAAGAATTATCTTCACACTACAAACTGATTGGTCTGTAGTAGTGTTTGAGAAGATTAAGGAGAGCCTGAAGAAACCCAATTTGGGTAGGATTCTAAGTCTTTACTTGGCTGGTAGTATACCAGAAGTAATGAGCCAAGCTGCAGGTTCTAAGATCAATCACATGAGGAAGATGGACATGTGAATCTTCTCTAGATGGGATAGAGTCTTGACTAAGGAAATGCCAACTCCTGAGAAAGTAACACCCCAAAAGAAGAAGAAGACAGTCCCAGTGCCTCAAAACTCATCTAGTAGCTCTGAAGAGCAAGTTGTCTTTACTCCAGATGATGAAAAAGACACTGGAAATGGTGGACAATCTCCTGCTAGACAAGAAGAAGCACCAAGGCAGGGGGAGCTACCTCAAGCTAGCCTAGTACACTAGGATTCCATCCATGGGGAGCCCTTACTAGTGGAAGAGCCAACTCCACTAGAAAGTGAACAAGCTACCCACACTATACTTGAGGTACTCACTGAGATTAATGCATTAGATTTCCATATTGAGAATGATGTTTTGTCTGATTCATTAAATAATGTTAATCAGCAAACACAAACACATAGTCAACCCCAAGATGTTGTCATGGAGGACACATCTGTTGCAGATCAAGTAGTATCTGATCAAGTTGTTGATGAGATTAGAGTTTCTCCACCCCATCCTCAACAAGAATTTACTTTGGAAGAGCTATTCCCAGACCTTCTTCAAACTAACATTGAAGTTGAGAAAGAAAGTGCTGCTGCTGAAGGGGAGAAGGCTCAGTTGAGAGGGAGCAAGTAAAGAATATATAAGAAACTGCATGCAAAGAGACTGAGGTGCCACAAGATGCTGAGCAGGTACAAAGGACTGAGGAGGAGTTACCTTCTAGCCCAAAGGACAGAGTGACTATTGATAGCACATCTACTTCTGAAGATGAAGAGGCTGCTAGAGCCAAGAAGAGGAAGTTTCAAGTCTTCAAGAGGAGGAGCCAGAATTATAAGAAAGCTCTGCAAACAATTGCACCACAGCCTACACCACAACCAGCACCATCTGCAGATTTTAGTTCTCTGATGGTTGCCATGCAGATAAAGATGGATGAGCAAAGACAGGCTTTGCAATCTTATATGGATGAAGGGCATAAGTCTCTACAGTTTGATCTGGCCCAAGATATTAAGTCCATCAGATTTGAAATGAATCTGAATAAGAAGGAGATGACTGACTGCTTCCACAAGGGAGGGAATGCAGTGGTCTACTTGGCTACACATCAAGAAAAGATCAAAGCTCAAGTAGATGATATTGCAGTGAAGCAAGGCTATGTTCTGGAGAACTAGCAAAGGATGAATGATAATTTAACTGCTTCACACAATGCAATAGTCACAGAAATGAAGAATATAGCTATTGGTCAAACTACAGCTAATGCTACAACTTTAGAAGAATTTGACAAAGCATTGCAATAAAGCCTAACTGCTGTTAAAACTGCTATAGTAGACTCTCAAAAGGCTATAACTGACAGACTCCAAAGGTTGAAACCTTTCTTTAAGGATGGAGTAAACTATTTGGATGCACAAATAAGATTTCAGAAAGATGAACTGAGGGATCATATTGAAAGAGAAGTCATAAAGGGGGAGAGGGTGTTAGTCAAAGCAGGCTCTGATCATGCAAAATGGATTTCCAATTCCATCAGAGCCACCCTTGGATATCCTCCATTATGTGATGATGATAATGTTGCAGAGTCTGGGATTAATCCTGCATATCTTGGAGGGGAGCAAGCTGAAGTGGCTCAAGTAATATACCCTCCACCAGACTTTGATATGATACAAGCAGATATACAGTCAATGCATAGCCCACCTGAGGGAAAGCAAAATGTCATCATAGAAAAAGTGGTTCAGCCAGTGCCTGAGGCTATACAAGAAGCTTTGTAGAAAGAACAAGAAGCCAAATTGTCTAAGAAGAGATTCAGGGAGCAAGCTGAACTCAGGCCTGATTTTGAACAGTGGAGCCCCACTTCAAGGAATATCATTCTGACTGCATGGAAGGCTGCCAAAGATAATATTATGGACAGAGGCAAATGGTATTCTGATGTGGAGTGGAGGAAGCATGAAAACAGGCAATAAGCCATTGTACAGTATAGAAGAAAGGCAAAGATGGGAAAGTTACCTCCTACTGCCCAGGATCCTAGCAAGTACTTTCCCAAGCCTTATCATTACTTTGAGAGGCAAAAGATCAAGGCTGAAGAGCAGAAAAAGAAGGATCTTAAAGGCAAGAAGCCTGCTGCTGCTGAAGATGTTGAAGCTCCTGTTCAAGCAAAGATACAATCTGTAACTGGCATAGTTATCAAGGAGGCTGAGCAGAAATAGAATAGAATTATCTTAAGTTTACTATGTGTAATCACTTGTATTAAAACTTTCTGTAAACTTTTGATAATGAAAATGTTGAATTTCTTAGAACTATGTGATATGTGTTATATTCTTGTTCTGAGATATTGGTATATACATGTTTTGTTTATTACATGTTTATGAATTTACCCTGTTATATAATCCTGTTTTACATCATACTGTGATTTTATTGTGTATGGTGTATATCATTGACTAAGGGTTATGACTTCTTCAAATAGGGGGAGATTGTTGGGTACATTGGAATAAATGTACCTGATTTGAAGAAGCCTCACCCTACTCAATGATATACATCAAAATGTATTTGATGTATTTTGAGTTTAGTTGTGCAGGTCAAGTATTTACAGGGAAAGCTGAAAAGTTTCTAAGTCCATGTGTCGACACCCAGAAGCAAAGTGTCGACACTTAAGAAGACTTGTGTCGACATCTAGAGAAGCAGTGTCGACACTTGGAGTAATTGTATCGACACCAGGAATGCAGAGTCGACACCAGAAGGAAAGTGTCGACACAAACAAACTGTGTCGACACTCAATGAAGAAATGTCCAGAAAAGCAGTGTCGACACTTAGAAGCAGTGTCGACACCCAGTGGAACTTTGTCGACATCAGAAAGTGTCGACACTTGGAGAATGTGTCGACACACAGCAGAAGACTCAACACATGAAGAAAGTGTCAACACTAGGAGGCTGTGTCGACACTCAGCAAAAGTTCAACAAATTCTAAGTACAAGTGTCGACACAAAGGAGATGTGTCGACACTCAGCCAAAGTCTCAACACATGAAGAATGTGTCGACAAAAAGAATCAGTGTCGACACACAGCAGAAGTCTCAACACATGAAGAAAGTGTTGACATAAGGAGCTGTGTCGACACTCAGCAAATTTCTATGAAGACTAAGTACAAGTGTCGACACCAAGAAGATGTGTCGACACTCAGCAAAAGTATCAACACTGAAGGCATGTGTCAACACCAAGAAGATGTGTCGACACTTAACAAGTTCAACACAAGAAGATGTGTCGACACAAAGGAGTTGTGTCGACACTTCCAAGAAATCAACAAAGTACTGAAGAACAAGGAGTTGTGTCGACTCACATTATCAGTGTCGACACATGTTGAAGAAGCAGTGTCGAGAAGCAAATTCTACAACACAAGGAGTTGTGTCGACACCATGAAGGCTAGTGTCGACACTTAGTCAACTTGTGTCGACACTTAGTCTATAAGTGTCGACACTTAAAGACAGACTGTCTCGACACTTTCAGACAGTTACAGATATTTCAAGAAGTGTCTGGATGACATGACAGCTACCATTCCAGCCGGTCTACTGCAACTGTCAGAGATGTCAGAAAGTTGTTAGGAACCGGATCAGCCGGTCACCATGAAGAAGGCCTATAAATAGGCTTATTCTGTCAACAGAAAAAGAGATGAACAACAATCAAAGAAGAAGATCTAGCTATTCATTGAAGAATCAATTGAAGTGAAGATCTAAGTAGTTGGAGAGAGAGTGCTCCTTCCAAGAAGACAGCTGTTGGAACCAGGCTGTGAAGAAAGTTTCAGACCTAGTTCTGATTCTTAAGTTGCAGTGATTGAAGATCAGCTGCAGAGAGTATCAACCCTATTGTGTTCTACATGCAAGAAGCTTTGAAGAAAGCTAAGTGAGATTGATCTTAGCCGAGTTCTTCCAAGAACTCATCAAGAAACCTGTCAACTCTTCTCTCTTATTCTGAGTTGAGGTTATACACTTTGTATTTTTAATTTCTTGTAGGATCCTTAGGGATCTGAGTTGTAAGCCTGAAATTATAAAGGCTGAGTGGTAGGGCATGTATGCCTGAGTGTAGAAGATCCATATCTCTGAGTGTAGGCCTTGTGGCTGAGTGTAGGTCTTGTTGAAGGCTGAGTGTAGGTATTTGTGAAGACTGAGTTGTAGGGCCTTGGGCCTGAGCTATAGGAACCATTTGGGGTTCTGAGTGTAAGATCTGAGGATCTGAGGAATAGTGGAGGAGTTTGGCCGAATCTAGTACACTACTAGATAGGCGAAGGGGGAAAGTGGATGTACCCAAACCTTGGGGAACCACTATAAATCTGTGTGTTCACTGTGTGCATGCTTTATTCTGTGATTGCTGATTGATTGCTGTGAAGAAGTAATTATAAATCTATGATATAATCTGCCCAAAAGTTTAAAAAGATTTAGTCACTTATTCACCCCCCCCCCCCCTCTAGGTGATTAGGTACAATTTCTTTCAGTACTGATGGATTTGTAATCTACAGTGATGCTTTAGAGATTGGCTTAGGCTGCGTGCTTCTGCAAAATAGAAAGGTGATTGCTTATGGCTCACGCCAGCTGAAAGTGCACGAGCGAAACTATCCCGTCCATGATCTTGAGTTGGCGGCGGTGATCTTTGCACTAAATCTGTGGCGACACTATCTTTATGGTGTGAAAGTGGAGATCTATACAGATCACAAGACCCTGAAGTATATATTGCAGCAGAAGGACTTGAATATGTGACAACGAAGGTGGTTGGAGTTCCTCGGGGACTACACCTTTGAGATTCACTATACTCCCAGGAAGGGGAATGTTGTCGCGGATGCCTTGAGTCGGCGGACTCCGGCAAGAGCAGCTTGGTTGCAGAGGCATGATGAACGTCTCATCCAGGATCTGGAAGCGTTAGAGATTTCTTGTGTTGACAATAATTCCATTACCAATGCATGTTTGAACTAGACGGAGGTGCAATGTGACCTTGCGGATCGAGTTCGACGGGCAACAGAGTTGGATGAAGATCTACTACGCTATGTGAAAGTTGAGCCAGAAGGAAAGTTCTCCTAGGATGACAGTCATTTGGGGAAAGAAGTCTGTTTGTGCATGCCAAAGGTGGGTAAATTGAGGGAAGAACTGTTGTATGAAGCGCATTATACAAAGTACTCAATCCACCCAAGGAGCACGAAGATGTTCAGAGATATGAAAAAGCTCTTTTGGTGGCCAGGGCTAAAGAAAGATGTTGCTCTTTATGTGGCCAAATTCCAAACCTGTGCGATGATGAAGGAGGAATGCCAAAAATCGGGCGGTTATTTGAAGTCGTTGCCGATTCCAGAGTGGAAATTTGACGATATTTCTATGGATTTCGTGCACGGGTTGCCGAGATCTCAGCGAGGGAACGATTCCATCTGGGTGATTGTCGATCGGCTGAAAAACGTAGCACACTTCCTCCCGAACAAGCGAGATGATTCGGTAGAAAGTTTGGCAAAGCTGTACGTGGAACAGATTGTACGGCTTCACGGTGTTCCTTGGAGCATCGTGAGTGATCGATATGGGCGGTTCACGTCAAAGGATTGGAGGCTCGTTCACCAGCTGTTAGGCATGAAGTTGACTTTCAGTACGGCCTTTCATCCCCAAACGGATCGCCAAACTGAACGAACCAATAGAACGATGGAGGACATGCTCCAAATGTGCGCCCTCTATTTTGGAAATAGATGAGAAGATCATCTCTATATGGTGGAGTTTGCTTATAACAACAGCTACCAAGCGAGCATCGGGATGGCACCATATGAAGCTTTATATGGAAGGAAGTGTCGTACTCCCTTGGCTTGGGTAGAAGTGGGCGAAGCTAGAGCTTATAATCGTAATGAAGTCGATGAAGCAAACTCAACCATTCGTGCTATTCGAGAGAGGCTACTCATAGCCCAAGATCGTCAAGCGAAGTACTACAATGACAAGCAGCGGAATGTGGAGTTCGCGGTAGGCGATTGGGTCTACTTGAAGATCAAGCCCTTCAAAGGTGTATCCACGATTCGACGTTTGAAAAAGTTGAGTCCAAGATATTTGGGTACATTTGAACTGGTTGAGCGAATCGGAGAAGCTGCATATCGGATAGCTCTTTCGGCAAACTTGGGTGGCCTACATGATGTGTTTCACATCTCAGTGCTTCGGAAGGTCGTTAAAGATCCAGCTCAACTAATCACGGATGATCGTGTGTCGGTGGAGTATGGGCTAACAAAGAGAGTTAGACCCATTCAGATCGAGGATCGAGCCAAGAAACTGTTGAGGAACAAGACGGTCGGGATGGTTATAGTCCAGTGGGAAAACTGCGGTCGTGAAGAGGTTATATTGGAGGGAGAGCAGACCATGCGAGCTAAATTTCCCGAGCTGTTTCTGTAACTGAGTGGATAGTGAAACGTTATTGTAACAAGATATTTTGATGTTATAACTTTTTAGTTGTTGACTTCCTTCCTGTGTGCAAACTTCGAGGACGAAATTTCTGGTAGGAGGGGAGGGTTGTAACAGCCCAAGTTTTCAGCAGGCAAATTTTGGGTGACACGGCCTGGGACACGGGCGTGTCCCAGGGCGTGTCCTGCTTGGGTGCGGAGCCATCGCGAGTTCTACAAAAAATACTTTCGACAAAGTGTTCGGGAGGAACACGCCCCTTTGTCACAAGCATGACCTAGGGCATGACCTCCCCTTTCAACACTCGAGTTCTTTGGTCGATGAACTGCGCTCGATGTTCGTCGAGCATGGGGTACACGGCTTGTGACATGGGCGTGTCACAGGGCGTGTTCCGCTGTGTCGAGTGGTCGGCACTTTTCTCTCGAGTAGGTGGAAAATTACTCGAGTAAGGGGGGTGACACGGGCGTGTCATCCCTGTGATACAGACGTGTCCGATCCGAGTACTCGAGTAGTTGGTTTTCTCTCGAGTAAGTCCTCTCGAGTAGGTCTCGAGTGGGTGATACGCCCCCTGTCACGGGCATGTCGGTCATCTGACACGGGCGTGTCATAGCTAACTACTCGAGTAGTCCTCTCGAGTAGGTGGTGAAGATTACTCGAGTGAGGTACACGCCCAATGTCACGGGCGTGACCTGGCCGTCACGGGCATATACCCTGGGCATGACCTGTTTCGGGATAAGGCAGTTGATAAGTCGGTTTGTGCACCGCTTAGTGTGACATGGCCTATGACACTGGTGTGTCACAAGGCGTGTCGGACCCGAAAAATGATTATACGGGTTTTCGTGGTCGTCCATTCTTCTTCAGCTGGGATCTACAGCTGAGATCCCTCCCTGCTTCCTTAAGGCCAGGAGTTGAGAAAGAAGTCTCATTATGTTCTTGTCTTCATCTTCCTAAAAATCTTAGAGAGAGATAGAGAGAGGAAGAAGGATGAAGAAGAAGAGGCGTTGATATCTTATGGAGCTTGAGAGTGTCAAGCTGAGATTCGAGGCCATCGTTGCGGAGGAAAAGCTTTTGTGGTTTCTTCTAGCCAGCTAGGAGTTCATGGCACCGAAACGGTCTTCAAGGGTAAAGACCTTTCTTCTTAGCCATGTGAAGGCTTCCTTTTTGGCATATGTTTATGATTCCCCCACCAAAGGGTGGCTGATGTTGGGAGTCTTTTGGGTTGATTCATGGAATCCCCTTTATTGGCATATAGATCCGAAAATGGAATACGGAATAGGCATGTTGTGTGAAGCCCATCTGGACAGGTTGGTATGGATTTGTGATGTTGCATACGAACCGGAGAAGACTCTTTGATAAACTCATAGTTTAGGAGTCGATGGGTTGGACCTTTGAAAGGAAGTAGTAGTAAGTACTGGAGTGGTAGTCCAGGAAAATACCCGTAGAATGCTTATGCTGCTTGTGCTATTGGGTTCAACCTGTGAAAGGAAGTAGCAGGAAGTACTGAATTAGAATTCCAGGAAATACCCTTTTTAATGTTCATAGGGAGTCCACCTGTGAAGAGAGTAACAGGAAGTACTGGGGTGGTAGCCAGGAAAGACCCCTGACATTTGTGCTATTTGGGTTGTCCACCTGCGAAGAGAGTAGCAGGAAGTACTGGTGTGCCCAGGAAAGACCCGCAAATGTTGTGAGATGAATGGGTGTAAGAGTTATGCCAAAGCTTGAATGCCAGAACAGGATCGGTGAGACCTACCCGCGCCTTTATTTAGCCGCGAGTACGCCGTACTCGGTGATGGCAAGGCGATTTGAGCAACGGGGGGTGGAGGATCCGACCTGTGTTATGTCTGTCCGACGTGAGACCAGAAAGTGCGGTCTGTTGGATCGTATAGTAAAAGTCTTAGGCCTACGTGTCGTGATATAATGGGGGGCTACGGGTCTGTCCCGGTTCACTAAGACTATAAAACTCCGGTTGCACGCCATGGAGTAAATGCTCAAGTGAGTTGTCGTTGGGCTGTGACCCTGATACGGTGGTGGGCAAATGGTTTTCCAGTACACCAAGAATGTGCCCTGAGTGCACGGACTGTCGGGCCGGGTGGCTGACGGTTGTGATGGCATGTGTGCGTGAAAGGACATTATATGAGATATATATACATATACATGCTTTGTGATATGTTATGCCTGAAGGGAAGATTACTGCTGCCCGGAGAAAGGGGTAGGGTGGTTATAATTTGGTCAGTTGAATGATGTCTGTTGCCTTTGATTGCCACCGTTGGGTGGATTGTCCGTGTACAGGTGCTGGAGAGCCAAGCGGGACGAAAAAGGGTTGATGTCCATGCTGCTTTAGCTGCTGCTGCTGCTGTTAGCCCTCGAAGGCTACTTTGGATATATTGTTATGTTTTCTTTTGATGTGGCCGGCCTGCGTGCCAATGTTTGGGCCACTGTTGGAAAGCTCTGTAAGGCCGTAAGGCCAACTCTTTATGTGTGTTGTAAGACATTCCTATAATGTATAAAATGTGGAGTTTTTATATGTTGGACATTCAAGTGAGGAGTTCAAGTGTAGTGTGACAGGCTTCCACTAGAATGCATTGTGTTAGGTGAGCTGTGCTACTCTAGTATCACTACGTAGCTTCATCGTCTGTTTTGTGGTATATGTTGTGGGGCCCCGCCCGGGCCTTCTAGTATATATTATATTAACGGATGGGGTTGTTACAGTACTATCCCTGGTTATATAGACACACAGAAGCAATGAAGCAAACTACCGAATGATATGCTTGTCAGGCCTCTGTTCCCTTTTATACCACGTAAAAATTTGTGATGGTGGAAAACGGGAAACCAGGTGCAGGAATACTCAACCTATTCGGGTCCAAATAACCAGATGCAAATAGAAGAGCAAGAAACTTGTACTATCAGAAAAAATCTTTACAAGGCGATGTATACATGGAGAGCATGATTCGTCGATGTACCGATGGAAGCAAATTACAAGGAAGAGAAAACAAGCCGTGCGGACTAAAAGAGTAACCACCGACCCTGCTTGAAAGTATCTAGTTGTCTACCTAAATCACCTAGAGGGGGGTGAATAGGTGAGATCTACATCTTTTACGGAATAAAAAATTGAGAGAGAATATCACAGAAAGTAATCTAGCACAATCCAGACGACACAATGAATTATAGTGGTTCCCCAATCTTGGGTACGTCCACTCTCCACCTCACCAATCTAGCACTACGGCTACCCTTGTCTACTTCACTTTATCTCGGATTAAACAATCCTACACCTCGGAGCAATGCTCCTACAACTCAGAGTAAACACACTCCTACAAACTCGATCCACCAAAATGGGATCTACACTCGATAGAAAAATCTTCCTACAAGCTCGGAGATGAAACTCCTACAAAAGTTGAAATAAGGTTTTACAACAATAATAAAAAGCTTCACTTTAGATCTGAAATCAACAAAGTTCTTCCTTCTTGAAAATTGAATGCTCTGTGAAAAAGTTGACTAAGAAATCTTGAGGGAACACGATTTGAAATTCTTTGGATTCAACACGATCAAGTGAATGAATAGAGAATCTTGAATCTTGTGATCTATCAAATCTTTCTCTTGGTGAATCGCTGGATCACAGGATGAATGCAGAGAAGAGTGTCAAAGAAGACAGAGTGTGCGGCTTATCCCGATCTTAGAAATTGTCACGATTGAGACTTCTGTCAAAATTAGGCTTGGCGAAATCTATCGACAAGATGTAATATAGAACTTCTTTTAATTGTCTGAAAATCATTCAAGGAATGAAGATCAATCATATTAAATATGAATTAAAGTTTGAAATCCCGCTAGTCAAATAGAAGTTGTGTTCGAAGAATAGAAGTTGAGTTCGACGAATGAAAGTTGAGTTCGACAAATTAAAGTTCCATTCGACGAATTATGAATGAAATCTGTTCGATGAATTACGAACTCCGTTCGATGAACGACGAACTCCGTTCGACGAATAAAATTTGAGTATGATGAATTATGAACTAAGGCATTTTTAGCAATAGTATTCTTCGAAAGCATCTTGGTTTTTTGAAAACTAACTCAGCCTTTTCGAAAATGACTTCACGCAGAATTTCCTTTGAGTCGGAAACTTATTGTTCTAAAGGAATCAAAGTTATCGAAAATAACTATTTTTTTTAAGAACGAAATCGATTTTTCGAAAACTAGTTTATGAATTTTTGAAAACTAGTTGCTCTTTCGAAAACACGACTTGGTTTTTCGAGAACTCTTTAGGGTATTTTTCGAAAAGAAAAACTTAGAATTTTTTGAGAGTTCTTCAAAACACCATAATGTTTCTCGAGAATAACTTGGCTTTCTCGAAAAATGAAGCTCAGACTTTTCGAAAAACACTAATCTTTTCCAAAAATTTACTTAGGAAATATTCAAGGAAAATTTTTGTTCTTCTTTAATCAAAAGTCAGCAACATTTCCTTTCTTCCATTCCTTTAGTACTTAAAAATGAAGTGCATCCCAATGGAGAGGTTACACGTGACCCAACACCATGGATCAAACAATGAGAGATTTTATTACATGGTCCTGTGTTTGGTGACTCACTGTAAACTGACATTGGTCTACACTTAGCAATAGTGACCTGCAAGCATTAAACAAGACAAAGGCATCAAATACACACTTAATTCATCTTAGTTGAAGGGTGACTTCACACAAATCTAGGTTATTGTGGATACAAAACCCAACAATCTCCCCCTATTTATATAAGTCAGAACCCTCTACATTAAGGTGAATTATATCAAAATAATTAAATAATTAACTAACAAGCATAATAGCAATTGCAATGATAAATGAGAAATAATATAACATCAAAATTCAAAATTATATATATTAGAAGTATGTCCATAGAAGTGTCTTGATCCACAAAATTTTAAATTATGGCTAAACTCCAATCATTTGAATTGATGTTGTTGTTGCCTTTCTTTCTTCTCTTGGTGCCTCTTTTGATAGCAGTATGGTTTAGGATAGTACTTTGCAGGTTTGGGAGGATTATTGGGATTGTTTCTCCGATATTCTCTATCATAGATTCTCCTTTTTGTGAAAGATTTCTCATACAAGTCCTACTCATGGGGACTGTAATGGTCATTTTTATCTTCATTGTAGTCTACCATAGCTTTAAAGTCTGAAGAATGAGTGACTTGGAGGTTGGGCTCCAAACTTCATCAAATTCTTGTGCTTTTCTCTTCTCAGCTTCATGAGATGGAATGGATCGGCTGGCAGAGGCACCCTCACCATACTTCCTTATTTTTGTTGCTTGCACTTCAGGAGGAATCTCTTGAGGATGCTCTTGTAGATCAGAAGACCAAACATGAGAGTAATCTACAGGAGGAGCTTCATAATGTTCTTGTCTGGGAGAGAAGGTAGGCATTTGGGCAGTTAGGTTAAGTTGAGGAGGTGGAGTTTCATGTGGATTGACTGAAAAGTTTGGAAGTATTTGATTATGTATCCACACAACAGTGTCATAAGTGTGAAGCTTTACTCCAAGAATTTGCTTATGTACGTCTGTACTTATCTCTTTCAATTTTGCATCTCACTAGGTTTTCATCTCAAGAATTTTCTTGTCAAGAACTTCTTTAACTTTGTCCTCCCCCTTTCTGACTTTTATAGTAAGGCTTGTTATAGTGTCTTCTTTGAATGTTCCAACTTCTTCGCATTTTTTGAAATTTTGTTCTTAAGTTTTCTTCTCTAGTTGAATCTGATTATTGGCCAATGTAACTGATTGATCCATGACTTGACTAATACTAGTGATAGTATGGTCTATGGCCTTTCCACCAATTTGCAACAGTCTCTTAAACTCATTAGTATTATGTTGTACTTCAGCAAAGCCTCTGCTTATCTATTTTTCAAGAGCAGTGACTTTGCCAGTAACTTCCTTGAGAGACTTGTCAAAGTAATCTCGTTATTGTGTCAACATTGACTCAATTTTACCCAATAGGGTATCATCAGGAATAATAGCAGAAGGAGGAGGTGGAGGAGGAAGAGCAGGGACTGACCATGGTGATATTTCTTCAATTTCAACTGTATTCTTGCCTCTGTGGAAGGGTAAAATCTTATCCCACTCATGTCCAAGAATGGAAGGGATAGAGAAATCTAAATTTCTCATGGGAGGCTCTGTAGATTCTGGAATAATTTCTTCATCAATTAATATAGCATCAATATCCCCCTCAATATGTGCCTGGGGCTGTGAGTCTTCTAGTATCTCTTCAGGGATAGCTTCAGGGGACTTTGCAGTAGTCATTTCAGGAGAGATGAACAAGGGGTCATTGAGTTGATTTCCTCTATCATCTTACTGATGTCCTCTATAGTAGCTGGTAGAGTGCTTTGGTCAGGGGAGGAGTGAACATCCATACCTGACCCATCATCTTGTGCAGGGGTGCTTTGATCATCATCAAACTGAGCTTGATCTTCTTTTTCCATTTCCACATGATCATCAGCAGCTTTCTCATGAACTTGGGTTGCAGGAAAATCTGTGAGAACTTCTGTTTCTGGAACTCCTGCATGTTGTGCCTCTTCTTAAGCTAAAGGAGCAGGCGCCCCGTCAACTGCTGCACCAGATGTGCCAGCTGTATCAGTGTGAGGAGGAGATGGGATCTTGTCCTCATCATCAAATATATTCCTTGGGGCTTCTAGAGCATCCCTTGGCTTCTGAATTCTTATGTTCTATCTATTTATCGAGGCCAGTGTGACTTTCTTCAATTGATGAACAGACACACTTTTAAACATGTCAAAAAATTCTGGGTGGACTTGATTTAGATATAATGTGATGATCCAACCATAATTTGGTGTCTTGATGCTTCGGTTAATCTTGTCAAAAATCATTTGCCCCCATTAGAATTTCTTGCGACAGGTTACTGTCATCATCATGTCGAAGAATTATGTGGAGATATATCCAATGGAGTGTGTTGTGCAAAGAAGGACCTTCCCAAGAATGTCAGCTAGGAGTTTGCTTTCAGCATTCATTTGTGGTCGACGAATGGAAGTGGTGGATTCAGGGAGACCACAAAAATACATGACCCTAGAATAATCAGGTTCTTCGAAGTAATATTCCTCATCAATAACTGACAATTTCAGAAGCTCTGTTACGGAAGGCGACTTCATTTTAATCTTTGCATCCCAGACGGATGTCTTCAATACTTCCCATTTCGATTGATCTTTGCATTACAGAAAAACTCTTCAACATCTAGAATGTGAACCTTGCATGGTTGCTCTAGAACGAATGAAAAACCTGCAGTTTAAAGAAGTATAATGACATTGCGGAAATCATCTGAAATTTCGGTGATGCTGGTGCAGACAAAGACACTTCCGAACCCTATCTTCACTGGAGGAGCCATTGATTTCAGAGGATGAAAGATTTTCTTACTTATTGAGGGAGAATGATGAAATCGACGGATTTTGTCGGAAGAGCTGGAGGAACTGAAGCTGTGGGATTTGAATCGACGTGCTCCAGAAGCTCTCGTTCGAAATGTCAGTGTTTGGAAACTCTATGGACTTCCTAGTTATATATAATTAAGAATTTTGAAAATAAGGATTTGCGCACCTGGTGGATCGAATTCTTGAAAATTTTTCAGAAGGCAGATTTTGGGCCTTTTTCAAAAAGTAAACAATATCTGTCCAGATGAATGGGATTTTTTGAAAGGGGATTAAAGATTTCTTCGAGAGGTCTTATTATTTTTCGAGTGAGCCAGAGGTTTTCAAAAAAAGGATGCAAGTTCTTTTTCGAGAAGTCCGAGTATTTTCGAAAACTCCAGAAGACCTTTTGAGAAATCTGAGTCCTTTTTAAAAGATCCAAGTCCTTTTCAAAAGATCCAAGTCCTGTTCGAAAAATCCAGAAGTCTTTTCGAGAAATCAATTTCTGAACTTGAGTTTTTCTGAAGATTACTGAGTGAGAATTCCTTGGCCATTTTCTAAGTGGTTGATACTGAATATTCACTTGACTTTGATTGAACTTTTAAGGAGTCCATGTTAAGCATCCCAAGTTCTGTTTTGAAGAATGAGAACTTGCTCTCGTCCAGCGGCTTCGTGAAAATGTCTGCAATTTTCCTATCTATGGGAACATACTAAAGTTTGATGTCCCCATTCTCCACATGCTCTCGAATGAAGTGGTATCTAAATTCGATATGCTTCGTTCGGCTGTGAGAGACTGGATTGTTGGCGACTTTTATAGCACTGGAGGCATCACAAAACATGAGAATTTCCCTGAACTTCAAGTTATAGTCTTCCAACTAATTCTTGATCTAGAGAAGTTGTGCGCAGCAACTGCCTGTAGAAATATATTCTGACTCGGCGGTTGACATTACAACACACTTCTGCTTCTTGCTACTCCAAGAAATGGGTCTTCTTCTGAGGAATTGGCAAGTTCCGGAAGTGCCCTTTTTATCATCTTTGCTACCTGCAAAATCTGCATCTAAAAATCCAATTAGTTCTTTATCATTATTTCTTGGGTACCAAAAGCCAAGATTGTGTGTCCCTTTAAGATATCTCAAAATCTGCTTTAAGGCAGAGTAGTGAGATTCCTTATAATTCATCTGCTATCTAACACACACACATGTTGAAAATATTATATCAGGCATGCTAGCAATAAGATAGAGCAAGGATCAAATTATGCTCTTGTACTTAGTTTCATCGAAAGGTTTCCCTTTCTCGTCCTTATCCAGAGACATAGATGAACCCATTGGAGTCCTTATAGTTGTTGCATTCTCTATTTCGAATTTCTTAATCAACTCCTTGGTGAACTTCGTCTAAGAGATGAAAATTTCATCATCAGATCGTTTCACCTGAAGTCCTGAGAAATACTTCAGCTCACCCATACTGCTCATTTCAAACTTCCCTTGCATAAGTGAAAGCTCTTATTTTCATGGTAACTAGCAACCTAAAGGGGGTGAATAGGTTTGTCTAGGTCTTTTAAGTTTCTTTTATTTCTTCTTGAGAAACTTTGTGATTGAATAGATGAAAGCTTTTTGTGAACCTGTAAATAGAAAACAATCACAAAAAAGCCCACAAGTATTTTTATAGTGGTTCCCCAAAATTATGGGTACATCCACTCTCCTCCCACCTTGCTAACTTCCTGTTAGTCAACGCACTTCTCCAAAACAATGCTCCAAGGAACTTACGCCTTAGATCCCTCGGGATCTATCAGTTTCCTCTAAGACTTACACCTCAGCCATAAGGGCCTGAACTCAGTGATACATGTATCACCTACCTCAGACAATTAAGCCCTACCACTCAGGCTATGGAGGATAGCACTACCTCAGAGAAAACTTGCTCCTACAACTCAGAGAGATTCACTCTCCTATAGCTCAGGTAATATTGTCCTACTTCTTAATGAGTAAAAACTCACCTACCTCAGATCCTAGTAGGACCCTACACTCAGAGAGGAGTCCTCTCCTACATCTCAAGAAAATTTGCCCTACCTCAGGCCCAAGGCCCTACAGCTCAAATCCAGAAGGATCCTACAACAAGAAATAATTTAATTAACTTTGACACAGAGAAATTTCTCTGTGTCAAAAACTAGAACTAAGAAATTTCTGCTATATCTCTCCTCACAGCAGAGAAAAACTTTGCTGGAGGAACTCGGAAGCTTACTCCTCAACTTGTTTTAGAAGACTAAAGATCTGTTGATCTTGAGTCTATAAGCAGCTAACTGAACCTGTCGAAGGCTGAAGGTTCTTCTTTCTTAAGAGCTATTTCTGATCCTGCAGTGCCAGATGGAGACGGCACAGCTATCTGAACTTTTCTTTGCTAGAAGGCTTCAAGCTTTTTCTTGACATAAAAATGGCGAGGAAGATGAAGTTCAGCTTCTTTTTCTTTTCACCAGAAAAACCCTAAAAAGTACTTGCTTCTTGGCCCATCACTTCCTTTTGTAGTTTGTCGATCAACGGCTCATAGAGATCAGTGGGCCCCACCTGCAGCTTCCAGCTGCACCCTGCTTTAATGGAAGAAGACGTACTGTCGCTTTGCGGCAGAGTTTGTCGTGTTCTGTAGCTTCTCCGTACCTGATTTGAACTTAGTTGACTTTATCAATTTTGCTGACGTCAGCACTTGTGGAATTTGCCAAAATCGAGCATCAGTAATATATGCATTGAGTGAGGGTCCTTCACTCAATGCCAAAACACATTGATAGATTTACAATCTCTTAGCGTTGAGTGATTTACATTCACTCAACGACAAAATGCTTAGAATATAAATCTATTCCTAGGCGTTGAGTGGTTCAGCTTCACTCAACGCCAACTTACTTTCTCATCTTTCTGCTGCTTGGCGTTGAGTGAGTCAGCATCACTCAACGCCAAACACCTTATAAAAAATTTTGTCTTCACTAGGCATTGAGAGCGTTGAGTGTGTCTTCATTACTCAACGCTTTTTGCCTTGACCCTTTTCTGCAGCTTCTTCTGCATGCATATCATTGAGAGCGTTGAGTGAACACACTTCACTCAACGCATTTTGCCTTAACCACATTCTACATTTTAGGCATTGAGAGCGTTGAGTGAGCAAGCCTCACTCAACGTTTTTTGCCTTAGCCAAATTTTTGTGTTTAAAAACACTAGCTTTGACTGACTGAGTGTTACTCAAAACTTAAGAGGCTATGGCGTAGATTGAATGACCTTCACTCAATGCATGTGGACTTAGACACTTTTCTGCCTCTTAAACCTTAGGCTTTGACTGTTTCAGCTTGCCTCACTCAATACTGAACTGAGTTTGATAAATGCTGAACTGAGTTCGACGAATAGTGAGCTCAACTCAACAAACTTTAAACTCAGTTCGACGAAATTGGACTTGGAAAAATTTCTCAAACTCTGAGCTTAGTTCAACGAATGATTAGCTCAGTTTGACGAACTCTGAACTCAGTTTGATGAATTTGGACTTAGCCAAATTTCTCAAACCACATCTTAGGAAAGAGTTTACCTGACTTAGCCACTCAGGCTACCTGTCCCATCACAATCATATACTGATATATGCATATCATTGACAAGATTGACTTCCTCAAATCTAGGACATTGTGGGCAATGGACCCAACAATCTCCCCTATTTGAGAAAGTCAAAACTCTTAAGCAAGTGAGTCAATGACATACATAAAACCATGCAGCAATAAGCATAAAAACTATATAATTGAGAAGTGATCTATAGTTACCAAACTTCCCAGCCTGCAGAGTGAAACATCACTGCACCTACTTTCCCTGAATTGCTGCTACCATACTAGAACACAAATCTGATCATATGATCATCTTTTTCTCCCCCTTTTTAACTTCAACAAATTGCTGGTAGGATTCATCTGATCATCTTATCAACTACTTCCCCTCAATTAGGCAGGAGTGAATTATTGGAATTATGTTGTACATGTTCCCCCTCAATTGGAGGATCTTCATTTCTTTAAAGAATAATTCCATCTGCAACATACCAAATAGCTTGCAACCAGATGAGGAGCAAATAAAGTTATACTAAGTTTAACATACCCAACTCAAATTTGAAGGTGTTAAACTTAGCTTCATCTAGTGGCTTAGTGAATATGTTAGCCACTTGCATGTCTGTTGTAATAAACTCAAGGGTGATGTCTTCATATTCTACATGCTCCCTAATGAAATGATATCTGATCTCTATGTGCTTAGTCCTGCTATGGGAGACATGATTTCTTGCAATTGAGATTGCACTAGTACAATTACAGAATAGAGGAGTTCTACTTAGCTAGAGGTTGTATTCTTGAAGCTGGTGTTGGATCCACAGCAATTGTGCACAACAGCTATCTATTGAGATGTACTTTAACTCTACAGTTGATATTGCAACACTAGTTTGTTTCTTGCTGCTCCTAGATACCAGTCTACCTCCCAAAAACAAACAGGTGCCAGATGTGCTCTTCCTGTAATCTTTGTAGCCTGCAAAATCTGCATCGGAATAGCCTGTTAGTTTAAACTCCCCATTCTTAGGGTACCATAGGCCAAGATCTGGAGTGCCCTTAAGATACCTCAAGATTCTCTCAGCTACAGAGTAGTGAAATTCTTTAGGGTAAGTCTGATACCTAGCACAAACACATGTAGTATGCATGATGTCTGGCCTACTTGTAGTCAGATATAGAAGGGAGCCAATTATCCCTCTATAAAAAGTTTCATCAATAGGTTTCCATGTCTCATCTTTGTCTACAGGCATACTTGACCTCATGGGATTTTTCATGGTGGACGAGTTCTCCATACCAAATTTCTTTATCAACTCCCTAGTGAACTTAGACTGGGATATGGACAAGGCATCATTAGTCTGTCTTACTTGGAGGCCCAAGAAGAACTTAAGTTCACCCATACTGCTCATCTCAAACTTCCCTTGCATTAGTTTAACAAACTTTTTGCAGAGGTTGTCATCAGTAGATCCAAAGATGATGTCATCTACATAGATCTGAACTAGGATGATCTTACCCTTAGATTCCCTTAGGAATAGGGTCATGTCTATCTTCCCCTTGATAATTTGTTCTCAATGAGGAAGCTAGACAAAGTCCCATACCATGCTCTAGGATCTTTCTTTAGCCTATACAGAGCTTTCCTAAGTCTATAAATAGAATCAGGTGAGTAAGAAACTACAAAACCTGGAGTCTGCTCAATATAGATTTCCTCTTTTAAGTCATCATTCAGGAAGGCTGACTTCACATCCATCTGGTATACCTTGAATCCATTATGTGCTTCATATGCAAGGAACAATCTGATGGCCTCCAATCTTGATACAGAGGCAAAGGTTTGATCAAAGTCAATGCCTTCTTCTTACATGTTCCCCTTATCTACTAGTCTGGATTTGTTCTTAACTATAATGCCATTTTCATCCATGTTGTTCATGTAGATCCACTTGACTTCAATGACATTATGACCATGTGGTTTGGGAAACAGCTTCTAGACCTCGTACCTCTTGAACTGGTTCAGTTCCTCATGCATAGCTGCATAGCTCCAATCCAATGCTGGTCTATGTTGGCTTCTTCAAACTTCTTGGGATCCACTTAGATAGAAAGCTTGAATACATGGCAGTATTCTAACTTATGCTCCTTATTGTTACTCATTGGCTTGCCTCACCAATTATCTAGTGTGCTGGAAGATATCTTATATGTCTGACTTCTGGTGGTAGTCTTCTTTCAGCAGTAACTTCAGGTGTAGCTTCAAGTTGATCTTCATCCATTCCAAGTGTGCATCGTAGATCTTCTGGAATCTCTACTTTTTCTTTCATAGCTGGTGATGCTTCCTTGATGGTCAACTTGTCCATCATCTATTCTGTACCTGTAGTACTATAGGAGGAGTTAGGCATCCCACTATTAATCATAGTATACTCATCAAAGACTATATGAACTGATTCTTATACAACTTGGCTTTTCAAGTTGTAGATCCTATAGGATTTGTTATGATTGATATACCCAATGAATATTCCATCAAAGGACTTGGCAGCAAACTTAGTCAAATAGGACTTGTCATTGTGAAGTACAAAGCACTTACTACCAAATATTCTGAGATAGCACGGATTTGGTTTTCTGCCCTTCAAGATCTCATAGGGAGTCTTCTTGTGGCTTTTGGTGATAGAGGCCCTATTGAGGACATGACATGCAGTATTTACTGCCTTAGCCCAGAAATATTCTGGGAGATATGTATCACTTGTTCTACCAGCCTCTAAGAAAGTCATATTTTTCATCTCAACAATCTCATTTTGCTAGGGTGTCCTAGGTGAAGAGAATTCTTGATGAATCTCATGTTCTTCACAGAATCTTATCATGCTATCATATTTGAATTTAGTCTCATGGTCACTTCTGATTTTGACCACAGAGCTGTTTAACTCATTCTGAATTAACTTGAGAAACTTAGTGAAGATATCAAGGGTATCATTCTTTCTCTTTAGGAAGAATACCCAAGCAAACCTGGAAAAGTCATCAACCACTATAAGGGTGTAGACCTTTCTACCAAGACTATAAACTGGCATAGGATCAAACAAGTCCATATGCAGGAGGTATAGACACCTCACAGAATCTTTGGTCTCAATGCTCATGAAAGAGGCTTTTGTCTGCTTGCCCTTTTGGTAAGGAGAACAAATGCCTTTTTTGGAGCACTTCACATTGGGACCATTCCAAACTAGATCTTGACTAAAGAGCTTACCAATAGTCTTGTAATTTATATGGGCTAGCCTCTTGTGCTATAGGACACAATGAGAGGCTTTCTCATTTGCCACTAGATAGATAGGAGAGTCTGTATCTAAACATAGAAAGTTTAAGCAATAAACATTTCCACACTTAGTGTCTGTCAAGATGACCTCTTGGTCACTTAACCTCCTAATTAGGCACTCATCCTTGTGGAAGACAATAACATAGCCAAGATTAGAGAGCTGGCTTACGCTTATAAGGTTGTGTTGCAACCCTTCAACATAAGCCACCTTAGCGATGGTGATTATGTCATTGGTGTTCTTACTATAGCCCTTTATTACCCCTCTATCTGAACCACCAAAGATTACTATGGGTCCATCTTTTACTGGACTGTATTATTTCAAATTGCTTCTTGTCTCAGTCATGTTCTTGGAACATCCACTGTCCAAGTACCATATGGGGGTATGGCCACTTGGACTAACCTGCAATATACAATTTACTTTACCTTAGGACCCCAATATCTTTTGGGTCCTAGGTGCACATTAGTATGAAACCGTACATGTCCACCAGCAGAATTTCTGACTGGTGGACTGACCCTAGCTCTGTCCAGATTGGGATTATGCCCGCAGTCAATGGCAAAATGCCCTATCTTACCACTGCACCAACAATCATGTATGTTATATCTTCTCTTCTGTGCATGTCTTGCAGCTTGGTTAGCAGCAGCCCTAATAGGAGGAAGATGTGTTGCAGCCCTTTTTTGATTTCTTTTAGCAAGAATTTGACTGAAGGTAAGTTTTCTAGCTTTCTTATTTGGTCTGCCCTGAGTGCCAGCAGCAGCAAGCTTCTTTTCAGAAAGTATGCTTCTGATTTCTTCAGATATACCCAGATCAGCCTGACTCTTAGACTTGCCCTTAGTCTGAATATTTGTTGTCTGAATCTGAACCTTATCTACAGCAACATTCTTGAGTGTTGGTGCTGAAGCACCAAAAACAAATGGTCCTGGTTAGGCCACCTAAAATTTCTCATGGGTAGCCTCAAAGACACTCACCTGGCTAGAGCTTTCACCATGGCAGTGAACATCTTTGTTCACCTCTGAGCAACAACCCTTCTCCCAGTGACCACGAGAGCTTTCCTGGTCATACCAGTAGAAGGTAACAGAACTTTTCTAAAAGGAATGGGAGGCTTGAAAGCAAAAGGCTGAGGTGGAGGTAGAGTTTTGCCCTTCCTTTTGGAAGGAGCAACTCTTATGCTTCCCTTGAATCCTAACCCTTTCTTACCATTTTGAGATGAGAAAGTGTCTATCAAGGGTAGTATTGTACTTGGCTTAGAATAGCTGGTCACTATTCTTTTCTCCTTATCAAGCCTATCTTCAAGCTCCCTGATGAGACCGTTGTTATTCTTGATGTAGGCTATCTAGATGTCCAAGGGGGACTTCAGTTGGCTTATTTCCCTACCTTTCTGATCCAGCAGATTAGCTATCATAGTCTGTTGGGCAAGTACAAGCTTAAGAAATGAATTCTCTTTAGCTTGCTTCTTAGACAACTTCTTGACCTTCTTAAAGGCATTCAGAAGTTCTCCATACTTATCAATTAGTTGATGGACATCTCCTTTAGATCGAGGGTCTTCTTCACCACAAGGTGAAGAGGTTTCTGAGCAAGGACTGGCCTCATACTCAGAGATAGAAGCAGAATTGGGTAAAGAATATACCTTGCTTTGACTAAGCTGATCCTGGTTGCCCTCTTCATCTATCATTGCCATCAGCCCTCTGTAGCTATAGGTATCTTCATCCTCATCTGATTCAATATCTAATAGTGTCAGAGGGGCACTGATTCCTATCCTCACTGGAGGATTAACTTCTCCTGCTGCAATAGCTTTATTATTAGCAACAACAACAACAACTAGCCCAATGTAGGCTTCATCTTCTTCTGACTCAGATGATGATGAGTCTGTCGAGCTCTTTTCCTTCTTGGCATTAAAGGACTTCTCCTTCTTTCCTTTGTGTTGATTCTCCTTCTTTTCCTCAGTCTCCTTCTGCTTCTCTGGGTAGTCAGCTATCATATGCTCAGGCTTGCTACAATAGTAGCAAACTACTTTAGAAGAGTTATATTTATTAGGTTTGGAACCATACTTGCAAGTCTTGGACTGATTCTTCCTATGATGAGTGGAATTTGAAGACCTCTTCTAAAAATGCTTCTTATTCATCAGCCTCTGGAGTTTCCTGGAGAATGCTGCAAAGTCTTCATCAGACATGCTGTTGTCTGATGCCTCTAAGTCTGAGCTATCTAACTCAGCTAGTCTTCTTGGTGGAGAAGGAATCCTCTCCTTTCCCTTCCTTATGCTTTCTGCTCTGAAGGCCAAGGACTTTTCCTTGGCCAGGGATTTGCTGGTCCCCTCCTTCTCCTTCCTGGAAGCTAACTGCATCTCATAGGAGAGTAGCTTTCCAAATAATATTTGGGGAGGAGTTTCAGCAAGCTTGGCCACCTCTCTTATGGCATAGATCTTAGTATCTCAGTCTCTAGTGAGAGATTTCAGAAACTTATCATTCATTTCATAATTATTGAAGACCCTCCCATAGTTCTTCAACTCATTTATGATCCTGAAGAATCTTTCATAACAAGCAGTTATGTTCTCCTTCAGGTTTTGCATGAAAGCCTCGTACTCTTGGTTGAGCAGAGACTTCCTATCATCCCTTACCTCTTTAGTCCCCTCCATGTAGGTAACGACCCAGGTTTATTCCCAATGGGCTGCCCCATGGAATTGCCCGGCCTACCACGCAGCCCAGGAAGGCAACCTGGCACCACAGGTGGTACAGCGGAAATATACAAGGCCTGCAGGCCGTACACCCCAAAACATCTCCGGCCTGTTTCTCAGCACGGTGCATTATTTCCACGAGGTTTCGAACCCTCAACCTTGATAATACCATCCTACAAGCAGGGTTCATCACCAACTGAGCTACAGCTCAGTTGGTGATGAGCCTTGCTTGTAGTAGGGTCTTATCAAGGTTGCGGGTTCGAAACCCAATGGCAACAATGCACTGTGCTGAGAAACAGGTCGGAGATCTTTTGGGGTGTATGGTCTGCAGGCCTTGTAGATTCCGGCTGAACACCCGTGGTGTCAGGTTGCCTTCCTGGGCTACGAGGTAGTCGGGCGATGCCATGGGGATTTGGGCATAAACCTGCGTTGTTACAAAAAGTGCACTTTTTTGTTACGACCTGGCCCGCTAGGAGCACAGCGTAGCCCGACCCACCAGTAGGCCAGGAAGGCAACTTCGCACCATGGGTGGTATAGTCAGAATCTACAAGGCCTACAGGTCGTACACCACAAAGCATCTTCGACCTATTTCTCAACCTGGCATTCTCAAAAACCTATTGTGTTGAGAAACAGGCCGGAGATGCTTTGGGGTATATGGCCTGCATGCCTTGTAGATTCCATTTGTACCACCTGTAGTGTCAGGTTCCCTTCCTGGGCTGTGTGGTGGTCCGGGTGGTGTTATGCTCCTAGCAGGCCAGGTCATTACAATATAGCCACAAGTGTGTCCCACATCTCTTTGGAGGTCTGGCGGTGAACTAGATTCATAAAAGTTGAGTCATCAACAGCACTGGCGATAATATTCTGTGCTCTCTAGTCCAGTCCAGGAAGGATGATTTCATCCTTGGTCATCTCAGAGTATGTCTTAGGAGTCTGGTCATTAGCATTCAGAACATAGACCTTCATAGGGATGAATGGTCCCTCCTTGACTGTTACAAAGATCCTTGGATCATAAGCTTCCATGAATAGACTAACCCTCGCTTTTCATATTCCAAAATACTCCTTACTGTAGATGGGGAGTTTTATGGAACTCAGCTCTCTCTGGCACTCTCCAGAGCCCATGATCACTTAATTGTAGCTACCTTTGGAGATCACTCAGATTGTTAAATCCTTTTTGAGCAACCTCCCTCTAATACCACTTAAAAGTTCTTATTTTCAAGATAGCTAGCAACCTAGAGGGGGTTGAATAAGTTTGTATAGGTCTTTTAAGTTTCTTTTATTTCTTCTTGAGTTACTATGTGATTGAATAGATGGAAGCTTTTTGTGAACCTGCAAATAGAAAACAATCATATAAAAGCACACAAGTATTTTTATAGCAGTTCCCCAAAATTATGGGTACATTCACTCTCCTCCCATCTTGCTAACTTCCTGTTAGTCAAGGCAATTCTCCAAAACAATGCTCTATGGACCTTACACCTCAGATCCCTCAGGATCTCTCAGTCTCCTCCAAGACTTACACCTCATCCATAAGGGCCTACACTCAGTGATACAAGTATCACCTACCTCAGATAATTAAGCCCTACTACTCAGGCTGTGGAGGATAGCCCTAACTCAGAGCAAACTTTCTCCTACAACTCAGAGAGATTCACTCTCCTACAGCTCAGGCAATATTGCCCTACTTCTTAGTGAGTAAAAACTCACTTTCCTCAGATCCCAGCAGGATCCTACACTTAGAGAGGAGCCCTCTCCTACAGCTCAGGCAAATTTGTCCTACCTCAGGACCAAGGCCCTACAGCTCAGATCTAGAAAGATCCTACAACAAGAAATAATTTAATTAACTTTGGAATAGAGAAATTTATCTGTGTCAACAATTAAAGCTGAGAAATTTCTGCTCTATCTCTCCTCATAACAGAGAAAAACTTTGCTGGAGGAACTCAGAAGCTTAGTCCTGAACTTGTAGTAGAAGACTAAAGATTTGTTGATCTTGAGTCTGTAAGAAGCTAACGGAACCTACCAAAGACTGAAGGTTCTTCTTTCTTCAGAACTATTTCTGATCCTGTTGTGCCATATGGAGACGGCACAACTATCTGAACTTTTCTTTGCTGGAAGGCTTCAAGCTTTTTCTCGACAAAAAAATGGCAAGGAAGATGAAGTTCAGTTTCTTTTTCTTTTCACCAGAAAAACCATAAAAAGTACTTACTTCTTGACCTATCACTTCCTTTTGTAGTTTTCCAATCAACGGCTCTTAGAGATCAGTGGGCCTCATCTGCAGCTTCCGGCTACACCTTGCTTTAATGGAAGAAGACGTATAGTAGCTTCGCGGTAGAGTTTGTCGTGTTCTGTAGCCTCTTCGTACCTGATTTAAACTTAGTTGACTTTGTCAATTTTGTTAACGTCAACACCTGTGGACTTTTCCAAAATCGAGCATCAGTAGTATAGGCATTGAGTGAGGGTCCTTCACTCAACGCCAAAACACTTAGATAGATTTATTATATCTTGGCATTGAGTGAGTTACCTTCATTTAATGCCAAACTACTTAGAATTTAATCTGTTCCTAGGAGTTGAGTGGTTCAGCTTCACTCAACTCGAACTTGCTTTCTCAACTTTCTGTTGCTTGGCGTTGAGTGAGTGAGCATCACTCAACGCCAAACACCTTAGACAAAATTATGTCTTCACTAAGCATTGAGAGCGTTGAGTGTGTCTTCATTACTCAACGCTTTTGCCTTGCCCCTTTCTGCAGCTTCTTCTGTATGCATGGAGTTGAGAGCATTGAGTAAACACACTTCACTCAACTTCTTTTTCCTTAACCACATTCTGCATTTTAGGCATTGAGAGCGTTGAGTGAGTATGCCTCACTCAATGTTTTTTGCCTTAGCCAAATTTCTATTTTTAAAAACACTGGCTTTGACTGACTGAGTGCTACTCAATACTTAAAAGGCTATGACGTAAAGTGAATGACCTTCACTCAATGCTTGTGGACTTAGCCACTTTTCTGCCTCTTAAACCTTAGGCTTTGACTGTCTCAGCCAGCCTCACTCAACACTGAATTGAGTTCGACGAATCCTGAACTGAGTTCGACGAACAGTGAGCTCAGCTCGACGAACTTTGAACTAAGTTCGATGAAATTGGACTTAGACAAATTTCTCAAACTCTGAGCTTAGTTCGACAAACGATTAGCTCAGCTCGACGAACTCTAAACTTAGTTCAATGAATTTGGACTTAGCCAAATTTCTCAAACCACATCTTAGGTAAGATTTTACCTGACTTAGCCACTCAGGCTATCTGTCTCATTACTATCATCTACTGATATATGTATATCATTGATAAGATTGACTTCCTCAAATCTAGGACATTGTGGGCAATGGACCCAACAATAAGTTTGGAAAACTTCTTGCAAAAGTTATCGTCAGTAGAGCCAAAAATAATGTTGTCGACATAGATTTACACTAGCAGAATTTTGTCTTTTACTTCCCTAAAAAATAATGTCTTATCTATCTTTCTCCTTGTGAACTTGTTTTCAAGAAGAAAGTTAAATAGAGTTTCATACTAAACTCGTTGAGCTTGTTTTAAACCGTACAATGCTTTAAATAGTAAGTAAACATGATTAGGATCGTTAGGACCAACAAAACCTAGGGGTTGTTCCACGTATACTTCCTCCTTTATATCACCATTGAGGAAGGTCGACTTCACGTCAATTTGATAGACAGTAAAGCCCATAAAGGCAGCATATGTGAGGAACAACCTGATTTCTTCAAGTCTTGCCACTAGAGCATAGGTCTGATCAAAATCGATCCCTTCTTCCTATCTGTATCCTTTAGGTACTAGTCTTGCCTTATTTTTGATGATTGTTTCATCTTCATCCATCATGTTCTTGTAGACCCACTTTGTTTTAATCACATTATTGTCTTTGGGTCTTGGTACAAGTTTCTAGACTTGGCAGCATTTGAATTGATTTAGTTCTTCTTTCATTGCAACTATCCATGATGCGTTTTGTTTGCTTCTTTGAATTTCATTGGTTCAACCTGCGAGAGGAAACTCAAATGCAAATTTTCATTAGCAGTACCTCCTTGTGTTCTTACACCAATATGATGATCTCCTATGATTTGATCAACTGGGTGATCCCTCAAGTGTTTGAGCTCTAGAGTCCTTGCATCGGGAGCTTCCACTGTTTCTGGAGTTACTTCTTCCACTTGCATAATTCTTCATCTTGGTGATCATCTTCTCCAATTGAGACTAGAGGAGTGATCTTGATTAACTTTGGAGCACTTTCTTCAACTGTCTCATCCAAGCTTAATTATTTCATTTTGAACCGTTAGAAATTGTATTGTAGCCTTTTGTAATTCCTCGATCAAAGCCACCAAAGATGACCTTTCGACCTTCTTTTACTGGCGTATAATTCTGAAGTAGGCTTCTTATCTCGTTCATATGTCGAGAGCATCCACTGTCCAAATACCAAATAGGTGTTTTGTTGGCCTTTGAACATACTTGCAAAAATAGGATCAGTTTACCTTAGGAACCCAGGCGTATTTTTGTCCTTAGTTATTTGTCAACATACTCCCCCTAGGTGTGTTAACACTACGAGTGGTCTGCCTCATATGATTAACTAGAGGAGTTTTATAGTTTCTCGGATTAACCCAGCAATCCACAGCAAAGTGACCAACTTTGCGGCAACACCAACCGTCAAATCTGTTGTTTCTTTTCCAAGTCTCCTGATTGACCTTTTGAACGTGTGGTCTTGCAGGGGAGACGGATTTGGAGGTAGTGGCCTCATGATGATAACACTCACAAGGCTTTTGCACCTCCTTTTCCTTAGGTACAATTAGCTTGGCCTTAGGTTCCTTCTTAATGTTATGGCCATGAACATATGGACCATAGTATTGTATTTGTATTTCCTCATAAGGTTCCTTGAACACAGTTTCACCATAGTTCTGGGGACGGGTCCATCCTTGATACCATAACTTAGGCTCTACATAAGTAGGCCTAGTAAAATGACCATAGGATGAATCAAAATCAAACTCATTTATTGGGAACATTACCTTCTTAAATGAAGTTTGATCTAGAGGGGCCTTCCCCTTCTCTTTGGCTAAAGTTTTCTTAGCAGCCTTATTTCTTATTTGAGCTTTATTCCTCCGAGAAGATTTACTAGGAGCAGCCTCATGGCCTAAGCCAGCTCCTTTAGCCTGAGTAGAGAATTCAGAAACAAATGGAAGGATTGTCTTGGGCTTGGAGAAACTTTCAATAAGTTTCTTTTCAGCGGCAAGTTGTTCTTCCAACATCTCGATGATTTTCTCTTTCAGGTTTAGGTGCTCGAGAGCTTTGTTATATTCTTCGATCGTGGCATTGAATTCCTTTCTGAGTGAGTCCATCCTTGCTACTTCCTCCATCAGAGTGCTCTCCTCGGCCTTAAGGGATTTGATTTCCTTGGCCTGAGTTTTAACAACTTTTCTATGTCAGTCATAGACCTTGATTAGCTCTTTATATTGACCTATGAGTTCTGATTCATCATCAAAGGAACAGTCCTCATGGTCATCATCAAGAACATCAGATTCAGAAAGAATAGTGTGAGAATTTACCTCCCCATAAAATTGGGGGACAGCTTCTTCATCATCAGAGTGAGCCATGAGCCCGAAGTAGGCTTCCTCATCCTCACTTAACTCAGACAAGTCAGAGTCACTGAGAGTCTTCTGCTTCTTTTCTATTAAGCTCTTCTCCTTCTTTTTTCTCTTGGAGGACTTGTGCTCTTCTCTTCTTCCACACTCCTTCTTGTGAGGGCAGTCAGCGATCACATGACCTGGCTTATTACAGCAATAACACACAATCTCAGTACAAATATGTTTGTTCTGTCTACATTTATACCTGTCATTTTTGTGTCGTTTTTTTATGATCACCATTGTGACGTGATCTTATTTATGAGGAGTCTTTGCCTCTCATTTGTTTATTCTTAATGAGAAACTTCTTGAATTGTCTGGAGAGAAGAGAAAACTCTCCATCAGATAACTCTGCTGAGCCCGAGGTGCTTGGCTCTGAGTCTTCTTCTTCACTTTCTTCCTGACTACGAGAAGGAGATCCTGCTTTAGCCTTTCTTAAGTTATCTGCCTTCAGTGCAACAAACTTCTCTTTTGATGAAGATCTGCTGCCCTCTTCTTCAGCCTTTCTTGTGTTGATTTGAAGCTCATAGGACATAAGCTTTTCGAAGAGGTTCTGGGAGTCATTTCGGCCATTCTCCCGAACTCCCTCATGGCACAAATCTTGTTGTCACATTCCTTGGTTAAGGATCTTAAGAAGTTGTCGTTTAGTTCTATGTTTGTGAAAACTCGGCCATAGCTCTTCAGGCCATTGACGGTCTTGAAGAATTTTCAAAAGTATCATCTATTGTGTCCTTGGGGCCTTGCTTGAAGGACTCATACTTTTGGTTTAGAAGGGTTCTTCTGTCATCCCTTACTTCTTTGCTACCTTCAGTAAGACCCCATTTTTTTTTGCAACAACCATCGGGGTCTTAGGACCAGAACCGCCGCTTTGCGGTGACACCTTCGCACCCAGGAAGGTCATCACTACAAAACGCCGATCCTGCCGACCAAATCGATCACCATCGACAGAATGTATAATGAATGAAAGTGTAAGCATCCAAGTCCACAATAGTATAAAGGAGAAAATCACATGACAAATAAATAGTCCACACCAGAAAGTGAATATGGGCTTAAGCCCGGTACATGATAACCTCACTAAAATCCACTCATAAAAGTAAAACTGCTAATACTCGGCTCCACTCACGGATCTGGATGCCTGTCCACCCGAGCTACACTGGTCCATCTCCATCTACATCGTACCCTGCTGGTGTTGCGTCTCCTGGGGCTGTTCCCTGTCTCCCATCCAGAGCACCTAAATATATGGTGGTCAAACGACCGTCAGTCAAACTAGACTCGGTCAACAATCCCCCACCCATATACCCGTGGCTCCTAGGAACCGGGTGGAAAGGAGTGAAAAGGAGGACCAAAAGTAGGGCGTAATCAAGCAGGTGACATCTACCCTAAGGGATAAAATAATAAGTGTGGCAGGGGTATCACAATAATTAAACATGAGTAAACAAGTATGTAACAAAAGTAAACAGTAAGGAGTAGCAAGTAAGTAAAAGCAGTAAGAAGAGTAAGTAAGAGCAACGAGAAATATAACCGTTGATTTATAGATATTACCCATATAGACCAAGGGGTCGTTTTGCAGGGCGTATCCTATAAAATGTCCCATACCATTTTATACGATAGGTGTCAGGGGTTAAATGCAATGATTATGCTATGACGTGCAAGTATGCTATGGTATGCACATGCAAGTGCAATTCACACACATGACTCTATGCACACAGACCTTTAGTTCCCCTTTTTAGAGTTAGCTAAACTCTCAGGAGCCTCTCGTCGTGGCCAACGGAGACAGTGGGTTGGGCCTCTCCACTCCTAGACTGGTAATCACACTACCCCATCTAGCCCCTCACGTACGTTTCCGTACTATTCCTAGCAAACCAGCTAGTCTCCCGAGTCAACGTACCGACGACGGTGTGATCAATCGTATAATACCGAGGACCCACCAGTGTTATGCACATGCAACCATGATAGTTTGTATCTAATTATAGTACCGAGCCTCCAGCTCTTTAGATGTAACGCCCCGAAACTCAAAGGAGCAAAGGGGGATGTTTTGGGCCAGTTTGGGTTCTGGCAGAAGGCACACGGCCTGGGACACGGGCGTGTCCCAGGGTGTGTCGACCCGTGTCGACACTTAGTCGTGAAGTCGTCGAGTTATACTCGACGATTCGTCGAGAATGGGCACACGGCCCGCGACACGGGCATGTCGCCGGGCGTGTCGACCCGTGTCGACGATCGTCCCGGGGAATTCGTCGAGATTCGCTCGACGATCGTCGAGACAAGGCACACGGCCTAGGACACGGGCATGTCCAAGGCCGTATCATCGAGTCGTCGATCTCCAATCGACGAAATGACAAGACCCTGTACACGGCCTGGGGCCCAGGCGTGTCAAGGTGACACGGTCAAGGACACGGGCGTGTCCTAGGACCCGTGCAGTGCTCGGGTTGAAAATGGGGGAAAATCGTGGGGTACACGGCCGGCTACACGGCCGTGTCAGCTGGAACACGGGCGTGTCAGCTCGAACACGGGCGTGTTCGATACCCGTGTGAGGGTCCAGGAGATTCGATTTTGACGGCGAATGCGGCACACGGCCCTGGACACGGGCATGTGCCAGGCCGTGTTCGGTCCAGATTGGGCATTTCAGCCCCGAATCAAAGCCGTTCGTTTTCTTAGGTTGAGATCCAACGGCTGGGGGTTGTTCCTGAGAGGATATACCCGGGTTTTGACTTAGAAAATCCATCACTTTCTTCACTTGTTCTCTTTCTAAACCCTTGGAGAGAGGAGAGCTAAGGCAAGAAGAAGAAGAGCTAGATCTGCCATTGGAGGAGCTTCGGAGCTCCGAATCGCAAGCCGACTCCGGATCCACGGAGGCAACGCAAGTGCGGTGATTTCTATCCGATTACTTTTTGATGGCGCCAAAGAGGAACTCAAGGGTAACGATCCTCATCTTGAGCATGAATCGCTCCTTTTCTTAGCATAGGAAGCCCGCTCTCGCAAGTTTGCGGAGAGTTGGAGGCGTTCCTTTGGGTAGATATGTAAAGTCCCCGTTGTTTAGAGTCCGTATGCGAGAACGGACGTAGGCATTTTTGTGTGAAGCCTACCCGGACATGTTAGTCTGGATCGGTGATGTTGCATTGCATAAGGCCGGAGAAGACTCCGTGATATTGGGTGTTTTTCGGGTTTTCTACGCGGTAGATTGCAGCAGGGAGCCTTGGGGACTAACCCAAAGGTGCACCCGAAAAACTGGGTGGATACGAGATCTTGCCAACTTGGTGGCCTGAGAGCCAACTCGAACATAACTGGGTTATGTGTCTTGCGGTTGAATGGGACTCGGTGAAAGTTTGACCCGCGCAAATGGCTTAAATTGTCGTTGCGAAGTGAGCACGGGTTAGATGGAGCCGTACCCGCTTTATGTCGTTCGGTTAGAGAGACCTAAGGTTACGTGGCACTCGCCGTTGGCATAGATGGGAGTCTTCGGCGGTCTATGGCTTTAATTGACGTGACCCAGGCCAGGAAGACGAATTGCTCATAGGTTTGGCCGTCTAAGTGGCGGTGGTGAGTCCGGAATGTTAATGGCTTTAATTGACGTGACATCGACCGGTTCACCGAGAATGTGCCCTGAGTGCACGGGACGTGTGGCCGTACGAGCCAACGTCTGTGATGAAATGGCTATGGTTATATGCATTGATCGCTTGTGCTAATGAAATGCAGGGAAGGAGCATCGCCGCCCCGAGTTGGGGGCGGGATCGTTATAATTTGGTCAGCATTGCTGACCGTTGCCTTGTTTGCCACCGTGCGGTGGTTTGTTGCTTGCAGGTGCAGCTGGACCAAGCGGTCAATAGTGGGCTAAAGCCCTTTTTGCGAAGCTGGCCCTCGAAGGCCCAAGTGGAAATGTTTTCTGTTTTATTCATGTATGACCGGCCTGCGTGCCGAGGTTTGTAAATCATGTATTATTCAAGTGAAACATTCTGTAAGGCCTTAAGGCCGATTTTGGGTATTTTGTATACATTCCTAATTATGTACTAGTGGACATTCGTGCTCTAATGCTGGGTTCTTGTTTACAACTTATATAAACTGCTTCCGCTAGAATGCTCTGTGTAGGACGTTGAGATTGGTTGGATGGTTTCCATACGTAACCACCCGGTCTGTCTGTGGTATATGGCGTCAGGCCCCGGCCGGACCTACTGCTATATGCTATGCGACGGATAGGGGGTGTTACAATTTGGTATCAGACTACTGGTTTTGGTCGGGCTTAAAGTGAATTCGTGGGCGAATTCTTTTTAAGGGGTGGTGAGCACATTGTGTGCGTCATCGTTATAATGGTAAAAGAACCCATGAATGTCCACTCAGGAATGAAAATACTCGTGTTTGAGGAACCTGCGTGTTCCTATAATTGTTGTTTGCAATGTTATGTGGTCGCCTAACGGTGTTTTGTACCACTATAGGTGACCAGAAGTGGTGTTGGGCCATCAGAACGCCGAGTTTCTGAGGCTAGCAGTGCACCGGATGTTGCTCCCGCAACACCTCTGTCGGCTGAGAATATTCGATTGGTGGCTGAAGCGGTGTTGGCCGTGATAAATGCGCAGCCTGGAAGGCAAGCGCAGCAGCCCGCTCCTGCGATGGAGCAAGTACCTCTGCAAGAGGCTGAGCCGAGGAGGGTGGAGCAAGTGGTTGCGGAACCGAAAGTGCCAAGGAGGGAAACTGAGAGGCAGTTGAAGCATGTAATGAGCTTTAACCCTCCGTTATTCTCGGGGTTGGGAACCCCATCTCAGGCTGAAGACTGGCTCTCTAGGGTGAAGAGAGTCATGATGGCGACGGAGACGGAGGAGTGGCAAATGACCACCATCGCTACGTTCCTGTTGGACCGTGAAGCAAGGATGTGGTGGGAAGGATTGGAGCTGCATCATTTGAGAGGTAGACAACTGATAGGCGTTCCGATGGAAGAGTTCTCGGGATTGTTCTTAGCAAGATACCTCCCTTCTACTCAGAGGATTTCAATGGAGAATGAGTTCCTGAAGTTGGTGCAGGGTGAGAGGAGCGTGGATGAATATCTCCACGAGTTTACGCGGTTGAGTCGTTATGCTAGCTCCACCATCATGGATGAGGAGCGCAAGACTAATTGTTTTTATGAAGGCTTGAGGGATGAGCTGAGACTATTACTGTCAGGGCCGATGACGCAGGGTTTCTTAACCTTGGTCAATATTGCCCGGTCCTTGGAGAAGGACATGAAGAACGTGCAAGCGAAGAAAAGCTTGGGTGAAAAGAAATCTGAGTTCAGAGTGCCGACTACTTCAAAGTCCGGCTATCGGAGGTCTTTCAAGAAGCATAGGACTTCGGGTCCAGCTCCTTCTGGCGCTTCTGGGGCGACAACGAGTCGGACCCCGGGCCCGTGCTTTACATGTGGAAAGACGGGGCATTTCGCCCGTGACTGTTGGAGCGGACGTCCTAAGTCCGAGAGGAAGCCGGGAGCTACTTATGAAGAGAAGGGCAAGGCGGTGGAGTCGACCGCATCCCACTATGCTCCGGCCCAACCAAGGGTCTACAATCTTGGCCAACAAGAGGCCATTAAACAAGCTGATGTGGTGACAGGTACGGTTTAATTTATAGCAAGTCAATTTCCTTTATATGCTTGTTATGCACATGTTACCTTACCACTACTTGTTTAGGATTTGTATTGATTTGTGAAAATCCGGCACGAGCACTCTTCGATATGGGAGCTTCACACTCCTTCTTGTCCGAAGGATTTATATTACGCATCGGGGTCCCTTCCTCGATGGCGAAGGATAAGTTGGATGTGTTGTTGCCCAATGGGTGTTCGATGCGAGCGGATAGGATCTGCGATGTTAAGATTCATATTGGGGAGCAGGAGTTCGACCTGCGAGCGTCTTTACTTCCGTTAGTGGAGTTCGACGTCATATTTGGCATGGACTGGCTCTCGGAGCAGCAGACCCATATAGATTGCGGTAGCAAGGAAGTTAAGCTGGGAGTGAGTCGTGAGATGACGTTTATAGGCTTAAAGGGGTCGAGCAAGACGTTGATGTCTGCTCTTCAGGTGGTGAAGGCGGTTCATGCTGGAGCAGAACTGTTCTTTACACTAGTGGAGGTTGCAAAGCCGAAGCCCGCGTTGGATTGTATTTCAGTGGTATCAGAATACCCTGATGTGTTCCCCGCAGATCTTCCTGGAGCCCCGCCTCAACGGGAGATAGATTTTACGATCGAGCTAGTGCCAGGTGCAAAGCCTGTGTCACGATCTCCGTATCGGCTAGCGCCTAAGGAAATGGCGGAGCTGAAAGTTCAACTGCAAGAGTTGTTGGAGCAAGGGTATGTGCGCCCGAGTTCTTCGCCTTGGAGCGCACCGGTCCTCTTTGTTAAGAAGAAGGACGGAAGCTTGAGGCTATGTATTGATTATCGGGAGCTAAACAAGCTGACGGAGAAGAACAAGTACCCGATCCCCCGGATTGATGATCTCTTCGATCAGTTAGTCGGGTCGACGGTGTACTCGAAGTTGGATCTCAAGGCTGGGTACTATCAGCTGCAGATAAGGGAGAGTGATATTCCAAAGACAGCGTTTAGTACGAGGTACGGGCATTATGAGTTTACGGTCATGCCGTTTGGGCTGACTAATGCGCCGTCAGTATTCATGGATTTGATGAACAGGACGTTCAGGGAGTACTTGGACCATTTCGTGATCGTCTTCATCGACGATATTTTGGTGTACTCTCAAAGTGAGGAAGATCACTTCAAGCATCTTCATTTGGTGTTGGAGACGCTAAGGAGAAATCAGTTGTATGCCAAGTTCTCGAAGTGCGAGTTTTGGCTATCCTCAGTGGCGTTCCTCGGGCATATAGTGAGTGGAGAGGGTATTGCGGTGGATCCGGCGAAGATTGTTGCAATACGGGAGTGGCCTGAGCTTGCTACGGTAGCAGAAGTCCGGAGCTTTTTGGGGCTTGCCGGTTATTATAGGCGCTTCGTAGAGAACTTCTCGCGGATAGCGCTACCTCTCACTACTTTGACGAGGAAGGAGCATAAGTTCGTTTGGACGCCGGAGTGCGCGCGAGCTTTTGAGGAATTGAAGTGTCGGTTGACCACGGCGCCTGTGCTGAGTTCGCCATGTGGAACCAAAGGCTATAAGATATATAGCGATGCTTCGGGCAGCGGTTTGGGTTGCGTGCTACTGCAGCACAGAAGCGTGATAGCTTATGCCTCGAGACAGCTAAAAGTGCACGAGAGGAATTATCCGGTCCATGACTTGGAGTTAGCGGCCGTGATTTTTGCCTTGAAGCTGTGGAGACACTATTTGTACGGTGTGAAGATTGATATCTACACCGATCACAAGAGCCTAAAGTACCTGATAGATCAGAAGGATCTGAATGTGCGGCAGCGTAGGTGGATGGAGTTCCTGGGGGACTATACATTCAAGATCCACTACGTGCCTGGCAAAGGGAATGCGGTTGCGGACGCGTTGAGTCGCCGAGCCCCAGCTCAAGCCAATTGGCTATCGGTGCTTGATGAGCGGTTGGTGCGGGAGTTGGAGGCATTGGAGATTGTTTGCGTGGATAGACAATCTAGTGTTGAAGCAGTTCTGAATTGGACTGAAGTCCAATATGACCTGGCTGATCGGATTCGGCAGGCTTTGGATATGGATGCTCATATGAAGCAGTTCATGATAGAGGCTCTGGATGGGTCAAATTCCCAATTCGTCGTGGAGGACGGATTGCTTTGGAAAGACGGTCGTTTGTGCGTCCCAAGTTTGGGCAATTTATGGGTGGAGTTGTTGTACGAGGCGCACCATACCAAGTACTCAATTCACCCGGGGAGCACGAAGATGTACCGTGATATAAAGAAACTATTTTGGTGGCCGGGTTTGAAAAAGGATGTGGCGCTATACGTAGCGAAGTGCCAAACCTGCGCCTTGGTAAAGGCGGAGTGCCAAAAGCCGGGAGGATTTATTAAGTCCTTGCCTATTCCGGAGTGGAAATTTGACGACATCTCTATGGACTTTGTGCACGGTTTGCCAAGGTCGCAAAAGGGGAACGACGCCATTTGGGTGGTTGTTGATCGATTAACGAAGGTGTCGCATTTTATTCCGCATAGGAAGGACGATCCGGTGGAGAAGCTGGCAAAGCTTTATGTGGATAATATAGTACGGCTTCATGGTGTGCCCCGCAGCATCGTGAGTGACCGAGATGGGCGGTTCACGTCCAATGATTGGAGGCTGGTGCAGCAAATGTTGGGAACAAAGTTGAAATTCAGCACAGCCTTCCACCCACAAACGGATGGGCAGACCGAGAGGGTCAATAGAACCATGGAAGATATGCTTCGCATGTGTGTCTTGGATTTCGGAAAGCAATGGGAAGACCACCTTTATTTGGTGGAGTTCGCATACAACAACAGCTACCAATCGAGTATTCAGATGGCGCCTTTCGAGGCCCTATATGGTAGGAAATGTCGCACGTCGTTGTCTTGGTTAGAAACGGGTGAGTCAAAGTTGTATAAGCGATCGGAAGTGGAGGACGCTACTTCTTTGGTGAGAACCATTCGGGAGAGGTTGCTTATCGCTCAGGACCGGCAAGCAAAGTACTACAATGCCAAGCACAGGAACGTGGAGTTCGCTGTGGGCGATTATGTATACTTGAAGATAAAGCCATTCAAGGGTGTCTCGCGGGTGCGGCGATTGAAAACGCTAAGCCCGAGGTACCTTGGACCGTTCGAGGTTCTGGAGCGAGTTTGAGAAGCGGCCTATAGATTGAAGCTTTTAGTGGAGCTAAGTGGTTTACACGATGTATTCCATATTTCGGTGCTTCGGAAGGCGGTGCAAGAGCCTACGCAAGTGATCGCGGTCGATCAAGTGCCGGTGGAAAGTGGGCTAACAACTAAGGTCAAGCCCGTGCGGATTGAGGACTCGGAGGTCAAGCGGCTACGCAATAAAGAGATCAGGATGGTCAAGGTCCGGTGGGACAATTGCGGTCGTGAGGAGCTCTGTTGGGAACGAGAGCAGACTATGCTTGACGAATATCCGGAGTTGTTCCGCTCAGGTACAAATTTTAGTTTTGTACATGTCTTTCCTTTATTTAATTTCGTGGGCGAAATTCTTTTAAGAGGGGGAGAGTTGTAACGCCCCGAAACTCAAAGGAGCAAAGGGGGACGTTTTGGGCCAGTTTGGGTTCTGGCAGAAGGCACACGGCCTGGGACACGGGCGTGTCCCAGGGCGTGTCGACCCGTGTCGACACTTAGTCGTGAAGTCGTCCAGTTATACTCGACGATTCATCGAGAATGGGCACACGCCCCGCGACACGGGCGTGTCGCCGGGCGTGTCGACCCGTGTCGACGATCGTCCCGGGGAATTCGTCGAGATTCGCTCGACGATCGTCGAGACAAGGCACACGGCCTAGGACACGGGCGTGTCCAAGGCCGTGTCATCGAGTCGTCGATCTCCACTCGACGAAATGTCGAGACCCTGTACACGGCCTGGGGCCCAGGCGTGTCAAGGTGATACGGGCAAGGACACGGGCGTGTCCTAGGACCCGTGCAGTGCTCGGGTTGAAAACGGGGGAAAATCATGGGGTACACGGCCGGCTACACGGCCGTGTCAGCTGGAACACGGGCGTGTCAGCTCGAACACGGGCGTGTTCGATACCCGTGTGAGGGTCCAGGAGATTCGATTTTGACGGCGAATGCGGCACACGGCCCTGGACACGGGCGTGTGCCAGGCCGTGTTCGGTCCAGATTGGGCATTTCATCCCCGAATCAAAGCCGTTCGTTTTCTTAGGTTGAGATCCAACGGCTGGGGGTTGTTCCTGAGAGGATTTCCCCGGGTTTTGACTTAAAAAATCCATCACTTTCTTCACTTGTTCTCTTTCTAAACCCTTGGAGAGAGGAGAGCTAAGGCAAGAAGAAGAAGAGCTAGATCCGCCATTGGAGGAGCTTCGGAGCTCCGAATCGCAAGCCGACTCCGGATCCACGGAGGCAACGCAAGTGCGGTGATTTCTATCCGATTACTTTTCGATGGTGCCAAAGAGGAACTCAAGGGTAACGATCCTCATCTTGAGCATGAATCGCTCCTTTTCTTAGCATAGGAAGCCCGCTCTCGCAAGTTTGTGGAGAGTTGGATGCGTTCCTTCTGGTAGATATGTAAAGTCCCCGTTGTTTAGAGTCCGTATGCGAGAACGGACGTAGGCATTTTTGTGTGAAGCCTACCCGGACATGTTAGTCTGGATCGGTGATGTAGCATTGCATAAGGCCGGAGAAGACTCCGTGCTATTGGGTGTTTTTCGGGTTTTCTACGCGGTAGATTGCAGCAGGGAGCCTTGGGGACTAACCCAAAGGTGCACCGGGAAAACTGGGCGGATACGAGATCTTGCCAACTTGGTGGCCTGAGAGCCAACTCGAACATAACTGGGTTATGTGTCTTGCGGTAGAATGGGACTCGGTGAAAGTTTGACCCGCGCAAATGGCTTAAATTGTCGTTGCGAAGTGAGCACGGGTTAGATGGAGCCGTACCCGCTTTATGTCGTTCGGTTAGAGAGACCTAAGGTTACGTGGCACTCGCCGTTGGCATAGATGGGAGTCTTCGGCGGTCTATGGCTTTAATTGACGTGACCCAGGCCAGGAAGACGAATTGCTCATAGGTTTGGCCGTCTAAGTGGCGGTGGTGAGTCCGGAATGTTAATGGCTTTAATTGACGTGACATCGACCGGTTCACCGAGAATGTGCCCTGAGTGCACGGGACGTGTGGCCGTACGAGCCAACGTCTGTGATGAAATGGCTATGGTTATATGCATTGCTCGCTTGTGCTAATGAAATGCAGGGAAGGAGCATCGCCGCCCCGAGTTGGGGGCGGGATCGTTATAATTTGGTCAGCATTGCTGACCGTTGCCTTGTTTGCCACCGTGCGGTGGTTTGTTGCTTGCAGGTGCAGCTGGACCAAGCGGCCAATAGCGGGCTAAAGCCCTTTTTGCGAAGCTGGCCCTCGAAGGCCCAAGTGGAAATGTTTTCTGTTTTATTCATGTATGACCGGCCTGCGTGCCGAGGTTTGTAAATCATGTATTATTCAAGTGAAACATTCTGTAAGGCCTTAAGGCCGATTTTGGGTATTTTATATACATTCCTAATTATGTACTAGTGGACATTCGTGCTCTAATGCTGGGTTCTTGTTTACAACTTATATAAACTGCTTCCGCTAGAATGCTCTGTGTAGGACGTTGAGATTGGTTGGATGGTTTCCATACGTAACCACCAGGTCTGTCTGTGGTATATGGCGTCGGGCTCCGGCCGGACCTACTGCTATATGCTATGCGACGGATAGGGGGTGTTACATTAGACTACCGAGCCTACTAGTTCACCATATTCCCGAGCCCACGGTTCCCTAGACTAATCAAGTCTCCTTTTTTCCAAGTCCCCGAGCATCCAGCTCCCCGGACTTCCAAATCAACACCGAGTCCATTTAACTCTACCAGTAAGACCTTAGGCCACGGGCCTACGCTATCCTTTCTCTACCAATTCATCTCCCTACGTGTACAAGTGTGAGTGTAAGGTGAAACTATTATTAGGGTTACTCTTTCCCAAATTATTCCTAAGGTTTACGTTAGCCCAGGACTGCCCAATGTATTCCCCGTGAAGGGCTCTCGAAGGTACTAGGAACTATGATGGGATTACGCCCAAAGTTTCCTTTCATAAGGCACTTAATATTACTGATTTCTACCCTTGATCAGATCTCTCATTTATTTACCATAACCAGCAACCTACTAAGGATTCTACTCTTCAAATTCAATACCCACTCTAGTTCATTTTTCGCAGTTACTATATGCAGATCACCCTATAATATATGAGATGTATAAAGGAGGTACTCCGGATTGTCTTCCAAATCTCCTATGAAATTTACCAGAGGTATATCATAACAAGTTTAGTCTAAAATCAGAGAATCGAATTTTTTCTAATTAATTTGATATTTATTGAATTTTCCCAAATGTTTGGCCATGGGAAATTTTGAACATAAACTATATGATCTATTCAAGTAATGGCCACCCAAAAATTTTGAACACTAAATAACAGAGATATATGACTAGATATTAATTTCCAATATAATTCCCTTAATCATATGTAAAGAAGGAAGTACCAAAATTACTCATCAGAAAATTATGTAATAATTACAGAATCTTAATATGTTTCAGAAAAGATCATTCTACAAAAATCATAATTTTAGAGGCTTGCTAGACTCCAAAATAAATTAAATTAAGTTTTCATGCGAAACAACACTTAATGAAGCAACCCTTAGAAATATTCTTCCAAAAATCCCATAAATATTCACAGAGCTTTAAAACATAATAAGGAGTCCCCTAGCTAAAGTTCATCAATTTCCAGCAAGTACTTCCTTCATAATAAATTTCTAAGCAAATATTACAAATTACTAAATTGTTAATGAAGTATCCAAGATAATAATCCTAAATTCATAACAAAAATCTCCAGAGCTTTTACAAACTTTAAACACCACTCATTCCAAATTTCAAGTGATTTTAAAGTGATTTGATAGCCAAATACTCCAAATTAGGTCTGGTGCCCTAAACTAGGGTTAGGGTTTTCGAGGGGGTTTAAGACTTCCAAATTCCCTAAAATTTTACCCAGACGACTATACCAACCCTATGGATAAAACATAATCAAACCCTAGGGTTCTAGGGTTACCCTGCTCTTAACCACCCCAAATTCCATTGGAGGGTGTTACATGCCATATAAAGTCAGTGGCCAAAATATCAGCCTCGGTTGAGGTGGTTTGATCACTCAAAACCCAAAGGGGGTGCTTTGACCTAATTAACCCCATAAGGGTTAACCTAGGGTTGGATAAAACCCAATCAAAACATCTCCAAATGAGATGAAAATTTTACCAGAACCCTAACATGCTCTCTAAGACCACCCACCCAAATTTGGGGGGATTTTGAGGCGTTTATGACACCTAAATAATTTATAATTGGTTTATTAAATTTTCACAAAAATTATAGAAAAATATTTTCCAAAAATTCTTATTTTTGGACAGCCTAAGAGGAAGGCTATGAGGAGCATATGTTCAAAATTTCAAAGCATTTGGATGAGTGGTTTGGTGTGGGCACTAATTCTAATGTCTGGTCATGCCTATGTATAGGTTGCACCAAAACGAGTGTTGTGGTCAATTTTACTGTTAATAATTTCCAGGAAATCAATTAATATTATTAAAATACTTGATCAAAACGGACGGCATCCGCTCATCCTCAACCTCCAGCCAAGGGCCGAGATTGGCCCGACCTGGAGCCTCTTCCAGCTGACTTTTCAGCCACCCCGACCACCTCCCTGGCCGGCCACCACCACCACCACCTCCGTTGAGGTGGTGGCTAGCATTTGGCGGCAACCATGACGCCGGAGGCGGCGGTTTCCGACAAGCTCAACACCACCATTTTCCATGAAAATTTGAAATTACAAGCTCCCAATCAGGCTCAATTGAGCCCGATTTCTCTACCTAAACAAGTTTAGATCTAGCACGCATAGAGAGGAGAAGGATTGGACCTTACCGGCGGCCTGAAGTCGGGATGATCGCCGGGAAGCCATTTCTGAAAGTTGCGTCGCTGGGCTTCTACAACTGCAAGGTGGGGAGGCTCGGTTTCTTCGGGTAAGGATTGGGAAAGCCTCCTCTTAACTCACTGGTGGTGTTTAAAGCCTCAGATTGGGAGAGGAGGGGCTGGAGCATTAATGTCCTTCAAAGCCATTAATGTCTAGGCTCGGCCATGGAGGATGGGGCTGAATCGGGTCTGATGGCCAGGGGAAATGGCTGGAAACTTCTCCCCTTCCCTGGGGAATTGAATTCAGCCACTAAATGTGGCCTTTGGACTCCCCTCGAACCATTTCCTTCCCTCTTCATCCTCATTTCTCTCTCCTCCATTATCACGGAAACAGAGCTTACTGTGACGCGCAGTACACGCCTGTGTTGGCCAAGACACGCCCGTGTCGGCCAATACACGCCCGTGATGCAGGGCATGTAACCCACACGACACCTAGTCGAGAGAAAATCATCGACGACATAGTGGGACACGCCCTGTGACACGTCCGTGTCACAGGCCGTGTGCCCCATACTCGACGATCGACGCTCGACGATAGACGAACGGCACTCGACGATCAAGGATCACCTTTCGACACAGCGGGACACGCCCTGTGACACGCCCGTGTCATAGGCCGTGTACCCCATGCTCGACGATCGACACTCGACGATCGACGATTGGCACTCGACGGTCGATGATCGACGATCGACGATCGACGTTCGACGATCGACACTCACATTTCGACACAGCGGGACACTCCCTGTGACACGCCCGTATCACAGGCCGTGTACCCCATACTCGACGATCGACACTTGACGATCTACAGTCGACGATCCACACATTCGACGATCGTCGAGCACAATTCATCGAACCGAGGGGACACGCCCCCTGCCACGCCCGTGTTATAGGGCGTGACCACCCAGAAACTACGTCGACCAAAGATTCGTCAACCAAGTGCCCAAATCTTCAACCCGAGTGGGACACGCCCTGGGACACGCCCGTGTTCCAGGCCGTGTCACCCAAATTTTGCTACTCCCAGAATTTGGGTTGTTACACTCACCCTCTCTCCTAGTCACCAAGTTGACTTGGTCAATCTGAAGGACTATTTGCAGCCCTTCCACGCACATTATTCCCTAAAGAAGCCCGTGAGGAGGCTTGAGCTTGGGTTAGCCTATTTGGGCTAGGCTTACCAGAAATAGGGTTGGGTTGACCTTGGTCTCCTTGGGATTCCTTGGGTTTTGTCATGACCTAGTCATGACAAAACCATTCCTAGGGGTCTAGCTGTTTGAGGGATGTTACAAATCCAAATATATAACAAAAAATTTCTTCCTCGAAATTCTAGTTAGGCCTATGGGGTTTCAAGTATGCAAGAAAAATTGTAACATCCCGAGAGGTTGATAGTAATACCTGACCGAAGAGTTCCGGGTACCGCTGCTGCATCAAGTCCGGGGGCTCCCAAGTGTGCTCCTCCTGGCGGTGATTTCTCCAAAGAACCTTGACCAGTGGGACCTTCTTACAGCGTAATACCTGCATACCTGTGTCATCAATCCGGACTGGATCCATGTGCACTGACCGGTCAGATACTACTGGCCCATCTTTGGTGTCTATCTGCTGCTCTGGACGTAATAGGGCCCTCCTGAGGGAGGAGACATGGAAAACATCGTGCAGGCCTTCCAGCTCTAGCGGCAGCTCCAGCCTGTATGCTAAGGGGCCGATCCGCTCCAGGATCCTGTAGGGCCCCATGTATCTCGAGCTGAGCTTCTTCCTACACTCACGAACTCGAGAGACTCCGTGCATCGGCCGTATTTTCAAAAACACTCTGTCTCCTACCAGAAACTCCACCTGTCGATATCGCGCGTCGTAATATTTGGCCTGTCTGCTCTGCGCCTCCAACATCTGGTCCTGTATCAGTCTCACTTGGGCCTCGGTGTCCTCCACAAATTCCGAGCCCAGGACCTTTGGGTCCTCATCCTGTATCCATGACAGGGGAGTCCTGCACCTCCGTCCATATAGATCCTCGTAGGGAGCCATACCTATACTGGCCTGATGATTATTGTTATATGAGAACTCCACCAGTGGTAGCATCTTCTCCCTTGGCTCTCCTCGGTCTAGAATGCACAGATGTAGGAGGTCTTCCAATGTCTGATTTGTGCACTCTGTCTGCCCGTCCGTCTGAGGGTGGAAGGCTATGCTAAAGGTCAGTCGGGTGCCCAAGTATGCCTGAACTGACCGCCACTCCCTGGATGTAAACCGCCCATCACGATCTGACACTATTGACATGGGCATGCCATGGTCGCGAATGAACTGCTCCACAAACTTCCACACCAGTACTGCTACTAAATCGTCCTTCCTGATCGGTAGAAATCGAGCCACCTTTGTCAATCGATCAACGATCACCCAGATCGAGTTGTTCCATGTCCGAGACCGGGGAAGCCCATGTATAAAGTCCATGGCTACGTCACCGGGAGTGGCAACAACAATCCTGCGGGGTTCCTGCACTCCGCCTTCACTAGCTGACATGTCTCACAATGGGTCACGAAGTAAGTGACATCCTTCTTCATGCCCGACCAGAACATAGTATTCTTCAAATCAGTCGTCATCTTTGTGATCCCTGGGTACACAGAGTACCGGCTGCAGTGCGTCTCTGTCATAATATCCTCCCGGATCTAGCCTCCCTCTGGTATATACACTCGTCCTCTGAAGCGCACCAGGCCGTCCCTCAGTGTGTAATCTCCTGTAGTGCCTGCCTCCAGGGTTTGGAAGATGGGCTCTAACTTGGCATCCTGCCTCTATCCTTCCCTGACTCGGTCTCTGATGTCATCGGTGACGCCCATCGCGGCCAAGTACTCCTCATAGAGCTCAGGGTCGTCAGACTACACCAGAGTAATGTGCATGTCCTCTTATCTCTGCAGCAGCTCCATAGACATCCGTTGAGGCTCTGCTCCCGCTGTGGCGGCTCTCCTACTCAGTGCATCTGCTACCACGTTCGCCTTCCCCGGGTGGTAGTGCATATCGTACTGATAGTCAGATAGAAACTCCACCCACCGCCTCTGCCTGATATTCAGTTCCTTCTGCGTGTCCACGTACTTGAGGTTCTTATGATCTGAGTATATATCACAGTGGACTCCATAGAGGTAGTGTCATCATATCTTCAATGTGAATACAACTGTTCCCATCTCTAGGTCGTGCACTGGACAGTTCTTCTCATGAGTCTTCAACTAGCGGGAGGCATATGCTATGACGTGTCTATTCTGCATCAGCACCGCTCCCATCCTCTGATATGATGCATCGGTATACACCTGGAATCCTTCCTTCCCAGATGGAAGGGCCAGAATAGGGGCTAGATGAGTCGGTTCTTCAACTCCTGGAAGGCTGCCTCACACTGTGGCGTCCATACAAAGGGCACGTCCTTCTTCATCAACGAAGTGAGTGGAAGGGCGATCCAAGAAAACCCCTCCACAAATTTCCGGTAATAACCGGCAAGCCCCAGGAAACTCCGCAGGTCCGTGGCCATCTTCAGAGGTGGCCAATCCCTGACTACCTGTACCTTTGTAGGGTCCACCGCTAACCCAGCTCCGCTGATAATGTGGCCCAGGAAAGCCACCTCCTTCAACCAGAACAAACACTTGTTGAACTTTGCATAGAGGCGATGCTCCCGCAATCACTCCAAAGTCAGTGCTAGGTGTCGTGCATGGTCATCCTACGTCCTAGAGTAGATAAGGATGTCATCTATGAATACTATGACAACATATCCAAATAAGTCTCGAAGACCCGGTTCATGAGGCTCATAAATGCTGATGGAGCATTCGTGAGCCCGAAGGGCATCACGATGAACTCATACAGTCCATATCTGCTACTGAAGGCCGTCTTCGGAATATCCTCCTCCTGGATCCGCAGCTGGTAGTAGCCTGACCTCAAGTCCAGCTTTGAGAAATAATGGGTTCCCTCCAGCTGATCGAACAACTTGTCTATCCTTGGGAGCGGATAGGTATTTCGGATGGTCAGCATGTTTAGTGCTTGATAGTTGATGCACAGGCGAAGGGTGCCATCCTTCTTCTTCACGAATAGGACTGGAGCTCCCCATGGAGAGGAACTCGGTCTAACGAATCCTGCTTCCACCAACTCCTGCAACTGTGTCCGAAATTCTGCCAGCTCCCTTGGGGCCATCCGATAAGGGGCCTTGGATACCGGCTTAGCCCCTGGAACCAACTGAATCTGAAAGTCCTTCTCCCTTTGCGGAGGCAGTCCTGACAGCTTCTCTGGAAATACATCGGTATAGTCACAGACCACCGGAATGCTAACAATAAGGTCCTTCTCCTCAGTCATCTCGAACAGCACCTGATATACCTCGTCTCCCTATAGGTGGGCCATGACATCCTGAATAGATGAAAGGAGGCGGCGGGAAACCGGAGTAGTACCTTCGAATGTCGCATAAGTGTTGTCGTATCTCAACACGACCCTCCTCGCCAGGCAGTCAATCTGGGCATGGTTCCAGACCAGCCATGTCATGCCCAAGACAAGGTCGAAGTCCGGCATTCTCAGGATCGTCGTCGGGGCCTCGAGTGTTAACCCGTCTATGGTAACTGTTAGGAGGAACTTCTCTGTGGACTGGATCTCCATCCCATTGGGGAGACGCACCCTCCTGGCATCTCCCGTATAATATCGAATCTGGTCCAGGTCCTTGATGAAATCCTTCGACACAAAGTTGTGTGATGCCCCCGTGTCGAACAGGGTACGGGCAGGTTTGCCGTACGCCATCACTATTCCTCAATTAGTTAAAGGAAAAACAGCTTAGGTCTAAAGTTTTTAAACCTAGGTTGTGTAATTATTCTACCAATACTAAAAAAATTACTCTCATACCTGCAATAACCCTGTCCGGGTTCCGGGGCTGCGCTAAGTCCAGAGCATAGACCTGCTCCCCATCCTGCTTGTGTTCACCGCCCTGAAATTTGCGCCCACGACCATGTCCACGACCTCCCATCTGGTGAGCCGGTGGGCCACCCTGTGTAGCAGGTGTGGCCCCATTCCTCATAGGGCAATTACTCTGAATGTGCCCTGGCTGATGGCAGTGATAGCACAGCTGTGGTGGGGGTGGTCCCTGCCCTATCCTGGGAACCTCCCACATCTGTAGCGGTTGCGGGGCCAGCACTGCCTGCTCCTTGGTTCCTGTCTTCCCTCCTGGTGGGGTTGATCCCCATTCCTTCTCTCTCCCATGACCCGGCCCCTCTGCGGGTCCCTTCTCCCTCCTAGCACTGCATCATCCCCGTGTATCTTCCTGCCCCAGACTGCAAGCTGGTTCGCCTCCAGCTTCTTGGCCATCTCCAAGAACCTGGCCATGGTACCATCAGACACGAACAAGAGGGCCTGCCTCAGGTCATCACGGAGGCCCTTGTAGAACCTCTTGGCGTAACCCATGTCATCCAGCTTGTAAGAATCCGCAAACCGGGAATGAGTAAACTCCCGGTGATATTCCAGAACTGTCCTGTTCCCTTGCTTCAACTGTAAGAATCTATCCTCTAATTCATCCCGTGCGGACTGCGGCACAAAATGCTCCAGTAGTGCTGCCCTAAACTCCTCCCAAGTAATGTCCGCGATCTCCACTCCTACATAAGTGGTGTCCATTATCGACTTCCACCACCTCTTCGCATGCGACTCTAGACAAGAAACCACCAGCGATACTGCCAGGTCCACCGGGCACTGTGTTCCCACCAACATCTCGTACATAATGTCTAGCCACTCCTCCGTGTGCACTTCCGTCTCTGTCCCCAAGTAGGATGGTGGGGCAAGGCCCCGAAATTCACTCAACCAGTTCGCTCCGGGGTTCGGCCGAGGAGCCGGAGCCTGCTGTGCCCTAAAGGCCTCCAAGATGGCTGTCAAAGTTTGCCCCAGCTCCGTCTGCTGCAGCGGGGTCGGAGCCGGCGGGGGTGGAATCACATTCAAGGCTGGAGGTGTCCACTGCAGCAGGGGAGGATTCGTCGCACCCTACAAAAGATGGTCTTAAGTTTAGTAAATTGACCTAAAACTCTTTGTTACTGGTGAGAATTGCATGTGATTCCTACCATGGGCACACCATTGCTTCCGCCACTAGTTTGTCCTCAAACTGAGCCCGCGCGGGGTGTCCCATATTTTGTGGACAACATTCTGTCGGATCGAAGTTTCCCTTTGATACCACTAGTAAGACCCCATTTTTTTGCAACAACCTCCAGGGTCTTAGGCCCAGAACCGCCGCTTTGCGGTGACACCTTCGCACCCGGGAAGGTCATCACTGCAAAGCGCCAATCCTGCCGGCCAAATCGATCACCATCGATAGAATGTATAATGAATGAAAGAGTAAGCATCCAAGTCCACAATAGTATAAAGGAGGAAATCACATGACAAATAAATAGTCCACACCAGAAAGTGAATACGGGCTTAAGCCTGGTACATGATAACCTCACTACAATCCACTCATAAAAGTAAAACTACTAATACTCGGCTCCACTCACCGATCTGGATGCCTGTCCACCCGAGCTACACTGGCCCATCTCCATCTGCATTGTACCCTGCTGGTGTTGCGTCTCCTGGGGCTGTTCCCTGTCTCCCATCCGGAGCACCTAAAATATGCTAGTCAAACGACCGTCAGTCAAACTAGACTCGGTCAACAATCCCCCACCCCTCTACCTGTGGCTCCTAGGCACCGGGTGGAAAGGAGTGAAAAGGAGGACCAAAAGCAGGGCGTAATCAATCAGGTGACATCTACCCTAAGGGATAAAATAATAAAGTGTGGCAGGGGTATCACAATAATTAAACATGAGTAAACAAGTATGTAACAAAAGTAAACAGTAAGGAGTAGCAAGTAAGTAAAAGCAGAAAGAAGAGTAAGTAATAGCAACGAGAAATATAATCGTTGATTTATAGGGATTACCCTTATAGACCAAGGGGTTGTTTTGCAGGGCCTATCGTATAAAACGTCACATACCATTTTATACGATAGGTGTCAGGGGTTAAATGCAATGATTATGCTATGACGTGCAAGTATGTTATGGTATGCATATGCAAGTGCAACTCACACACACGACTCTATGCGCACAGACCTTTAGTTCCCCTTTTTGGAGTTAGCTAAACTCTCAGGAGCCTCTCGTCGTGGCCAACAGAGACAGTGGGTTGGGCCTCTCCACTCCTAGACTGGTAATCACACTACCCCGTCTAGCCCCTCACGTACGTTTTCGTACTATTCCTAGCAAACCAGCTAGTCTCCTGAGTCAACGTACTGATGACGGTGTGATCGATCGTCCAATACCGAGGACCCACTACTGTTATGCACATGCAACCAGTTTGTATCTAATTATAGTACCGAGCCTCCAGCTCTTTAGACTACCGAGCCTACTAGTTCACCATGTTCCCGAGCCCACGGCTCCCTGGACTAATCAAGTCTCCTTTTTTCCAACTCCCCGAGCATCCAGCTCCCCGGACTTCCAAATCAACACCGAGTCCATTTAACTCTACCAGTAAGCCCTTAGGCCACGGGCCAATGCTATCCTTTCTCTACCAATTCATCTCCCTACGTGTACAGGTGTGAGTGTAAGGTGAAACTATTATTAGGGTTACTCTTGCCCAAATTATTCCTAAGGTTTACGTTAGCCCAGGACTGCCCAAGGTATTCCCCGTGAAGGGCTCTCGAAGGAACTAGGAACTATGATGGGATTACGCTCAAAGCTCCCTTTCGCAAGGCACTTAATATTATTGATTTCTACCCTTGATCAGATCTCTCATTTATTTACCCTAACCAGCAACCTACTAAGGGTTCAACTCTTCAAATTCAATACCCACTCTAGTTCAGTTTCCACAGTTACTATATGCAGACCACCCTATACTATATGAGATGTATAAAGGAGGTACTCCGGATTGTCTTCCAAATCTCCTATAACATTTACCAGAGGTATATTATAACAAGTTTAGTCTAAAATCAGAGAATCATAATTTTTCTAATTAATTTGATATTTATTGAATTTTCCCAAATGTTTGTCCACGGGCAATTTTGAACATGAACTATATGATCTACTCAAGTAATGTCCACCCAAAACTTTTGAACACTAAATAACAGAGATATATAACTATATATTAATTTCTATAATTTTTTAGAAAATATGTGACCTCTAATTAATTTATCCAATATAATTCCCTTAATCATATGTAAAGAAGGAAGTACCAAAATTACTCATCAGAAAATTATATAATAATTACAGAATCTTAATATGTTTCAGAAAAGATCATTCTACATAAATCATAATTTTATAGGCTTGCTAGACTCCAAAATAAATTAAATTAATTTTCATGGGAAACAACACTTAATGAAGCAACCCTTATAAATATTCTTCCAAAAATCTCATAAATATTCACAGAGCTTTAAAACATAATAAGGAGTCCCCTGGCTAAAGTTCATCAATTTCTAGCAAGTAGTTCCTACATAATAAATTTCTAAGCAAATATTATAAATTACTAAATTGTTAATGAAGTATCCAAGATAATAATCCTAAATTTATAACAAAAATCTCCAGAGCTTTTTCAAACTTTAAACACCACTCATTCCAAATTTCAAGTGATTTTAAAGTGATATGATAGCCTAATACTCCAAACTATTTCTTGTGCCCTAAACTAGGGTTAGGGTTTTCGAGGGGGTTTAAGACTTCCAAATTCCCTAAAATTTTAACAATAGGACTATACCAATCCTATGTGTTGGGTATTGTATCCACAACGTACCTGATTTGAAGAAGCCCCTAAACAAGCTAAGGTAAATAGACAATGTATTTGATAAAATATTTCAAGTTGTGCTTGCAGTTATTCCACGCTAAGTGCACACCAATGTCAGGGTGCAGTAGGTCAATATACACGGGTCTGCACGACGTAATCCCTCGTTGAGCAGATCAGTGTGTTGGCCTACGTGACTCTCTCTATTGGAGTGTACTTATTTTCAAGTACAGGGCTGTGATATTGCAAGAGCAGACAAGGAGCAAGGATGGGTCAAAGAGCAGCCCATGGGCGGATAGACGAAAAATCATCTAAGTGTTAATCGACGAGAATCACCAAGTGATTCTCGCCGATTCGGTGAGAATCACCAAGTGATTCTCGCCGATTCGGTGAGAATCACCAAGTGATTCTCACCGAATCGTCGAGAATCGCTGGCTGATTCTCGCCGTCTCTTTCCGGCTAAAATAGTGCGTGCAAACAAGTTAACTTCGACGAGAATCACCTTTGATTCTCGCCGAATCGTCGAGAATCACCTTTGATTCTCTACGATTCGACGAGAATCACCTTCGATTCTCGCCGATTTTACCTTGGGCGAATTCTGGATCCCGTTGGACCGGACACTGCCGCTGGCGCTGTTTTGAACCGGGCTTAGGGTTTCTTCAGGTGGGACCCCTAACGGTCATAATGGAGTATTTCTACCGTATAAATACACGCGTATTTTGAACAGTAAACAGACACTGAAAAAGACGAAGCCGAGCCGCCGACCTTGACCTAAATCGCGATACCTGCTCCACCGCCGTCGCCCCTCGTGCTAGTTGATCGTCGGCCGTTTGATCGTGATCCTTCTAGATCTTCCGGCGATAGAAGCTTAGCCAAGCGTAGCGTCTCACACGTCTAACCAGAGATCCTTTGTCTCTTGATTCGTTGATCGGGAAAACCTTCCCCTTCCGAATCGATCGAGACGATCGATCCTAGTGTGACTGTTGGTAGACCTAGCTAGCTTTGCTACGAAGATTGAGTCTCCAAAGTACATCAGCCACACACCGTTGTCGCCGCGGATCCCGAGAACCAAGCCGCCGCCCTTCTTGCCGCCGCTAGTTCCGGGGAGATTCTCTCCAAGTGAGATCTAGGGTTGTGGACTCTTCGTTGACTTCAAGAACACATCATCGAACGAAGAGGGACACCTTAGTCTCCATAAGTAGTTTGTATTTCTTGTACATTCTAGTTCATTTTTGTTGTAAAGGAACGTTGCTTCCTAGTTGTAAGGGTTGGGTGCAACCCGTGTTGTGGGAGTGTTGTCTCCTACGTGTGGAAGGGTTCCTTCCGATAGTGCAAGGATTGGATTTCAATCCTGTTGGCGAAGTGACCGAGTCGTCCCTTGTTGGGAGATAGGTCGAAGGGGGAAAGTGGATGTACCCAAATCGGGGAACCACTATAAATTGCTTGTGTACTTTCTTTGCTGTGTTGTTTTGTTTTCGTGTGCAGGTACAATTTTAATTTCGCAAAAACGCTGCACGTCACCTATCCCCCCCCCATAGGTGAAGGTAGTTGACACTAGGTGGACTTTCAAGTGGTATCAAAGCAAGGTTACTCATCAAAAAGGTTCACACCTTGAGTAGAATCCTGCCACTAGTGTCAAGAAGAAGACAAACATCTACTATGGACGGGCTCAAGTACACAGGCAAGATCCCAGTGTGCACCAGGCTCAACTTTCCTATCTGTAAGGAAAGGATCAGGTTCTACATGGAAGCAGTTGATCCTCGACTCTTCATGATCATGGAGGAGGGACCTTATGTCCGGACTAAGGTCTCCACCATTGATCCTACCAAGAAAGTGCCAAAGAAAATTTCTGAAATGGACAAGGACGAGATGGTGTTGGTGGGACTTGACAAGAAGGCGCAGAACATTCTGGTCAGCGCGGTCGATGACTCAATGATGCAGAACTTCTGTAACTGCAGGACAGCAAAGGAGATCTGGCACTGCCTGATTATCCTAATGGAGGGCACTGATGAAGTGAGGGATGATCGAAGATCCCTTCTGAACCAGAAATATGAGGCATTCAGACAAGGGCCTAAGGAAGAGATCGGAGTCACCTTCGAGAACTTCCTCAAGATTGTCAATGACCTCAAAGGATATGGAAGAGTGTTCACTGATGGAGAACTTAATGATAAATTCCTTAGGTCCCTGACTAAGGAATGGGACACAAAAATCTGCGCCATCCGAGAGTTTGGCAGACTTGTTGAAACAGACCCGCAAATTCTGTTTGGTAAGCTGATGTCCTATGAGCTTCAACTGAACACCAGGAAAGCAGAAGAAGAAGCAGAGAAGGCTGCAGCCAAGGAAAAGACTGTGGCCCTAAAAGCCATTCACTCCAGAAAGGGCAAGGGTGTGGTTTCTCACAGTGCCAAGAAAAAGGATGAGGAGGAGGACTCCGAGCCATGCTCCTCCAGTTCAGAGCTGTCTGAGGAGGATTTCTCCCTCATAACCCGAGAATTCAAGAAGTTTCTCAAGATGAGGAATCAAAGAAATAGAGACGGATCCTCCTCCAGGCATCTGAAGAAAAATTATTCTTCTGACAGGTATGCTTCTAAACCGAACAAACATCGCTCCTCTGACATTATTTGTTTTGGATGCAATAAGCCAGGACACGTCGTGGTCGACTGCTACCAAGGCAAGAGAGAAAAATGGAAAGGAGAGGAGCACAAATCCTCTAGAGATAAGAAGAAAGAGCGGAGCTACATCGCCAAAAGGCCAAAGACACTGAGTGAGTCTGATTCCTCAGACTCCAGTGATGATGAGGAAGCCTACTTCGGGCTGGTGGGTCGCTCCGACTCAGAAGGAGAATGCCCTCCATTTACTGGGAAGGTAAAGGCTCACACCCCTCTCTCCGACTCTGAATCTGATCCTGAGTCTCAGGATGATGACCCTGAGGATAGCCTTTCGGCCCGTGAAGCGGAGCTCCTCGAGAAGTATGAGCTTCTGCTCAACACTTTCGAGGAGTGCCGTAAGAGATTGAAGGCTGAGAAAAAGGAAGTGAAATTCCTTAAGGGTGAGAGTGTCTCCCTAAGGGAAGAGATCACCAGTTTGATCTCTCTCCGACAGGAGCACCTAGACCTGACTTCAAAGAATTCAGAGTCTCTTAAGCTCCTTGATCTTAAGCAGGAGGAAGTCGACAAGTTGGAAGAACAACTTGCGGCAGAAAGGAAGATCGTCAAGAGCTTCTCTATGCCAAAAACAGTTCTTCCAGTGGTTGATACCTTCTCTGCTCAGGCCAAAGGAGCTGGCTTGGGGCATGTAGGGGTATCTGGTTCCTCATCCAGGAGAAACAGGAACCAGAGGAAGAATAAGGCCGCCAAGAAGGCCTCTGCTGCTGAAAAGGGAAAGGCTCCGCTCAGTCCTCTTGCGTTCAGAAAGCCTAGCTTTCCTTGCAACCAACATGACTTTGAATCAACCTTTGGTCATCATTTCCGGCCCACGGTTGCAAAGCTAAAGAGCCGATATGATGGTTGGACCTTTCCCCGAAACTTCGGTGAGAGTGCCTTCAAGGCACCCTATGAGGAAATCCACATGGGAAATTATGGTCAATTCTCTAGCGGCCATAATGGAAAGCAGGCACCAAGAGCCAAGCCTGTTATACTGAAGAAACAGAAGGTGAAGAAGTCATGTGACTGCAGTCACTATGAGGCCTCCACCTCCAGATCCATGGCCCCGGCTGTACCCACCATTCCCAAGGTAAAGCAGGAGTCCAGGAAGAGGTACAACAGATTTGACTGTTGGTGTTGTGGCAAAGTCGGTCACTTTGCCGTGGATTGTTGGTTTAATCCGAGGTATAACGAGACTCCCTATGTTAGCAATGCGAGGCCGACCACTCGTAGGGTTAACCACCCGATGGGGAGTATGCTAACCAAGAATCTAGGACCCAAGTTCGATTGGGTTCCTAAGGGAAATTAATTTTGTTTTGCAGGAATGTCCAAAGGCCACCAAAACGCCAATATGGTACTTGGACAGTGGATGCTCCCGGCATATGACTGGGACAAGAAGCCTGCTGCGTGATTACACTCCAGTCGCGAATGGACTCAAAGTCATCTTTGGGGGGTCGAATCGAGGAGTCACCAGAGGTTACGGTATGATTTCCAACGGTATAATCTCTATCACCGACGTGGCTTATGTTGAAGGGTTAAACCATAACCTGATCAGTGTAAGTCAGTTATGTGACAAAGGTTATGACGTTAAGTTCTGCAAGGATAAATGCCTGATAATATCATGTGCCTCTTCTGAGACGGTATTAACAGGCATTAGGAGCCGAAATATCTTCTGCTTAAATTTTCTTAGTTTAGATTCCTCTACCCCCCGTATGCCTAGTGGCAACAGGCAGTGCATCTCTTTGTGAACAATGGCACAAGAGATTGGCACATGTTAATTTCAAAACAATTAGTATGTTGTTTTCTAAAAACTTAGTAAGGGATGCTCCTGTTATCAAGTACATCAAAGATAGCCCCTGTCCTGCATGCCAGATGGGCAAACAGACTCGGGCTACCTATAAGAGCATTTCAGACAAAAACTCTTCTCGATGTCTTTACCTTCTACATATGGACTTGTTTGGTCCAATGCAAGTTCATAGCTTGGGAGGCAAGTCCTATAAGCTAGTGATAGTTGATGATCATTCTCGGTTTACATGGGTGTTCTTCTTAAAACGAAAGTCGGATACGTTTGACATCTTCACTAGTTTTGTCAAGCAGGTTCAGAACAAATTTAACTGCTCAGTGGTCAAAATCAGAAGTGACCATGGAACAGAATTCGAATCTGGTGCTATGACAGAGTTTTGTGAAGAACAAGGTATCTTTCATGAGTTTTCCTCCCCGCGCACTCCTCAGTAAAATGGAGTTGCGGAGAGGAGAAATAGAACTCTCATTGAAGCCTGCACGACAATGTTGAAAGACGCTTCTCTTCCAGAATACTTCTGGGCAGAGGCGGTCAATACAACTTGTCATGTACAAAACCGAGCATTGATCAACAAGCATCATCGTAAGACGCCTTATGAGCTACTGAGAGGCAGGAAACCAACCATGTCCTACTTGAGGATCTTTGGTTGCAGATGCTATGTACTGAATAATGGGAAGTACCCGCGTACTAAATTTGGTGAAAAATGCTTCGAAGGCATATTCATGGGCTATAGTTCCCACAGTCGGGCATATAGGGTCTTCAATAAGAAAACCCTAGTGGTAGAAGAATCAATTAATGTTGTATTTGATGAAGGAAGTTTGCTTAACAGCAATTCTTCCAGCGGTATTCTTGAAGATGCAGGTGCACAACTTGAACAGCTGAGTCTCGATGAGACCGCTAAAGATGAAACTCCTAAGTACGTAAAAGTTTCCACCTCAATGTCAATTAGGACTGTTGAAGATCAAAATGGAACAAATCTCTTAGAAGAAGGAGAAGCCCAAGAAGTAGTCGAAGCTCCAGACGCCAGACTTCTAGAGCTCCGGCACGTGAGGGATCATCCTAGAGATCAGATCATCGGAGATCCTCGTGACGGTGTCAGAACTCGAAGAGGTACTATTAACGAGATTTTGCATCTTAGCTTCCTCTCACAGGTTGAGCCAAAGAAGTTCGACGAGGCGAACAAAGATGCGGCATGGATTTTGGCCATGCAAGATGAACTACATCAATTCGAACGATGCAACGTTTGGACGCTGGTTCCCAGACCACACAAGCAGAATGTGATTGGCACCAAGTGGATCTTCAGAAACAAACTGGATGAACATGGTGTCATCATAAAGAATAAGGCCAGGCTGGTGGCTCAAGGTTACAGACAGGAGGAGGGGATTGACTTCGACCAGACCTTTGCACCAGTGGCAAGGCTCGAGGCAATCAGATTGTTCATGGCGTATGCTTCGCACAAAGGATTCACAGTCTATCAAATGGATGTGAAATCAGCATTCTTGAACGGAGACCTGAAAGAGGAAGTATACGTCGCTCAACCCCAAGGTTTTGTCAATCCTACTTATCCCAATCATGTATATTTTCTTAATAATGCTCTATATGGTTTAAAACAAGCTCCACGAGCTTGGTATGAGACTTTATCTAGTTTTCTTCTTGAGAACATGTTCTCTAGACGTAAAATAGATAAGACATTGTTTCTCAGGGAAGTCAAAGGCAAGAGTTTGCTGGTGCAAATCTATGTCGATGACATTATATTCGGTTCAACGGACAACAATCTTTGCAAAAAATTTTCTAAACTTATGCAAGGAAAATTTGAAATGAGCAGTATGGGAGAGCTAAAGTATTTCTTGGGACTTCAAGTGAAACAGTCTGAGGATGGAATCTTCATATCTCAGACGAAGTTCACAAATGAACTCCTCAAGAAATTCGGTATGGAGAGTGCAACCTCTATGAGGACTCCAATGGGATCCACTATGTCTCTAGATAAGGAAGAGAAAGGTAAACCTTTCGATGAAACCAAATACAGAAGCATCATTGGATCCCTGCTCTACCTTACTGCCAGTAGACCGGATATCATGTTCTCCACATGTGTATGTGCCAGATATCAGGTGAATACTAAGGAATCTCACTATGTCGCTGCAAAGCGAATTCTAAGATACCTTAAAGGTACTCTCAATCTTGGCTTGTGGTACCCGAGAAACAATGATGTCGAGCTAATAGGTTTTTCAGATGCTGATTTTGCAGGGAGTAGGGATGACAGGAAAAGCACTTCCGGGACGTGTCAATTCCTCGGAAGAAGGCTTATCTCATGGAACAGCAAGAAGCAGAATTTTGTAGCTACCTCCACAGCAGAGTCTGAGTACATCTCGGCAGGCAGCTGTTGCACACAACTCCTATGGATCAGAAACCAGTTAGCCGACTACGACCTTATGTTCAAGGAAGTACCAATGTACTGCGACTCCTCCAGTGCAATTGCAATCGCCGACAATCCGGTATCGCACAGCAGAACGAAGCATATTGAAGTGCGCTACCACTTCATTCGGGAGCATGTGGAGAACAACGACATCGCTCTCTGTTATGTCCCCACGGACAAGCAGATTGCAGATATTTTCACAAAGCCCTTAGATAAAGCCAAGTTCAGTCTTTTCAAAACTGAATTGGGGATGCTAAACTATGAGGAATGAAGACTACAAAAGATCCAGGCTCGTGCTTCTAGGGGGAGCCTCTGCCAGGAACTCAGGTGTGAGCACAGGTGCAAGTACTGAGGGGGAGCAAGGGGTCAAATGCAACAGACCCAGATTTGCAGAAGCCGAAAAGGGGGTGAAAGATATGGTACCTAAACACCTAGAGGGGGGGGGGGTGAATAGGTGACCTACACCTTTTTAAATCTTTGTTGGCAGCACAACAGTTATTCCACAGAATTCTACAGCTAACAGCAATTACAGTTAATTCACAGCACAGCACAGCACAGCAGACACACTAATTTATAGTGGTTCCCCAATCTTTGGGTACATCCACTTTCCCCCTTCGCCTATCTAGCAGTGTACTAGATTCGGCCAACCTTCTCCACTATCTCAGAACCCAACTAGGTTCCTACACCTCAGGCCCAAAGCCTTACACTCAGCCACCAAGGCCTACACTCAGCCACCCAGGCCTACACTCAGCCAATTAAGGCCTACACTCAGAGTTCTTCAACTCCTACACTCAGGCAACCAAGCCCTACCCTCAGCCTTTATAATATAGGCTTACAATTCTCTCAGATCCAATGGATCCTATAAGTTAAAATAGAAATACAATAGCTAACTCTACAACTCAGAAAATAAGAGAGAAGTTGAGAGTTTCTTGAAGAGTTCTTGGAAGAACTCAGTTAGATCCAAACTGACTTAGCTTCCTTCAAAACTTCTTGAGTTAGAACTGAATTAGTCTGAATCTTCTGCAGTTGATCCTTGACCTCTGCTTCTTGAGATCCAGATGAATCTGAATCCTTCTTCTCAGCCTTAGTTCCAAAGACTGAATTCTTGATTGGAGCTCTCTCTCTCCAACTTCTTAGATCTGCAGTTGAACTGACAGATCTTCTTGTGTTGATCCTCTGTGTATCACTTTTCTGATGATCTGATCAACCACTTTAATTATTCTCACTACTTGAAAGAACAACTTGTAATTCTTACATCAACAACAAAACTTCTGTAAACTGTGAGTGCCTATTTATAGGCTTCCTTCATGGTAACCGGCTGGTCCGGTTCATAACACACTTCTGACTTCTCTGACAGTTGCTGTAGACCGGCTGGATCGGCAGCTGTCATGTCAACCAGTCACTTATTGAAATTCTCTAACTGTCAGATAGTGTCGATACTTTCTGTTCTTAAGTGTCGACACTTATAGACTAAGTGTCGACACATGCTGTGTAAGTGTCGACACAAGTCTACAAGGTGTCGACACAATTCCTTGTATGTCTCGACACTGATTCTTCTGCATGTGTCGACACTGAAATTGAGTGTCGACACAAGTACTTGTTCTTCATTCTTTAACTGTATTCTTCTAAGTGTCGACACATCTTCTTTGTGTCGACACATCTTCATGTGTTGAAACTGTCAAGTGTCGACACTACTTCTTGGTGTCGACACAAGTCTTCAATTTTGTTTCCTCAGCTGAGTGTCGACACATTCCCTTAGTGTCGACACTTGTACTTAGAATATTTTTTAAACTTTTCTGTTCTTTGCTAAGTGTCGACACAGCTCCTTGTGTCGACACTTTCTTCAAGTGTAGAGTCTTCAACTAAGTGTCGACACATTGTGCTGGGTGTCGACACTTTCTTCAAGTGTAGAGTCTTCAACTAAGTGTCGACACATTGTGCTGGGTGTCGACACTTTCTTCAAGTGTAGAGTCTTCAACTAAGTGTCGACACATTGTGCTGGGTGTCGACACTTTCTTCAAGTGTTGACTCTTCTGGTTGTGTGTCGACACATTGTGCTGAGTGTCGACACATACTTCAAGTGTTGACTCCTTTGAGTGTGTGTCGACACATTGTGCTGAGTGTCGACACATTCTTCATATGTTGACTCTGCTGATTGAGTGTCGACACATTGTGTTGAGTGTCGACACTTGTCCTTAGTCTCTGCAGAATTTTGCTGAGTGTCGACACAACTCCAAGTGTCGACACTTTTTGGTGTAGACACAGCTCTTCTCGGTGTCGACACTTCTGCTAAGTGTCGACACAGCTTTTCTGCATACTTCTTCACTGAGTGTCGACACAGCTCCAAGTGTCGACACTTTGTGTCTGGTGTCGACTCTTTATCCCAGGTGTCGACACAATGACTCCAAGTGTCGACACTGCTTGTCTGGGTGTCGACACAAGCTTTCTCAAGTGTCGACACTTTCCCTCTGGGTGTCGACACATGGACTTAGAAATTTTTAGCTTCAATCCAGTGTATACCTAACCTGCACAAGTAACTCAAACAAACATCAAATACATTATGATGTATATCATTGAGTTAGGTGAGGCTTCTTCAAATCAGGTACATTTGACCAATGTACCCAACAATCTCCCCCTATTTGGAGAAGTCATAACCCTTAGTCAATGATATACACCATTCATAATTAAAAAATTACAAAATGATGAAAAGCAGATTATAATCAACAGGGTTAACATGAACATGTAAAACTACACACATATACACATTCAACATTCCAGAACAAATAAGAAACAAACACATTTCAGAACAATCATACTATATTTATCACATATTGTTCTAACATTGTTCCTTATACATTTTCAATGTTGTACAAAAATGTTTTTCATTTAAAAGATTACAACAAGCTTCAAGTTTAATTCCTAATCTATTTCTGATCAGGTTCTTTGATAACAATTCCTTTTCCAGCTTTAACTTGAGCTTTGACAGCAGCAGCAGCAGCAGGCTCAGCATCAGCAGGCTTCTTGCCTTTTGAGTCTTTCTTCTTTTGTTCTTCAGCCTTGATTTTCTGCCTCTCAAAGTAATGATAGGGCTTAGGAAAGTACTTGCTAGGCTCCACAGCTGTAGGAGGTAGCTTTCCTAACTTAGCCTTCCTTCTATACTGGACAATGGCTTCCTGCCTGATCTCATGCTTTCTCCATTCTGCTTCTGAGAACCACTTGTTCCTCTCATGTGCATTGTCCTTGGCTGCTTTCCAGGCTGTGAGAATGATGTTCCTAGAAGTAGGGCTCCACTGTTCAAAATCTGGTTTTTGCTCAGCCAGTTCCCTGAACTTCTTCTTTGACAGCCTTGTCTCTTCTTCTTTGTCCATAGCTTCTTGCATAGCTGCTGTAATAGGTTTAGTAACCTTTTCTAAATGGACATTGTCCTTGCCCCCAGATGGGCTATACATAGTGCTCACCTCTGCATGAATCATTTCAAAATCTAGAGGTGGATAAATGACTTGAGCTACTTCTTGTGGCTCACCTCCAAAATAGGCAGGGTTCAGTCCAGATTCAGCAACTTCATTGTCATCACACAGGGGAGGATATCCAAGTGTAGCCCTGATTGAATTTGAAATCCATTTTGCATGCTCAGAACTGGCCTTGACTAACACTCTCTCCCCCTTTATGACTTCTTGGGCTACATGGTCTCTTACATCATCCTTCTGGAACCTGATTTGGCTGTCCAAGTACCTTGATGCCATCCTTAAAATAAGGTCTAAGCTTTGTAAGCTGTTCAGAAATGACCTTCTGTGAATCCTTAATGGCAATCTTGACAGCAGCAATTTCATCTTGAAAAGCTTTATCAAATTCAGCCTTTGCAGCATCAGTAGAAGTAGATGGTTCAGCAGACTTATTCTTTAATTCAGTTACTATAGCATTGTGGGAGGCAGTTAAATTATCATTCATCCTTAATTGATTTTCCAGTACATAGCCCTGCTTCAATGCTATATCATCTACTTGAGACTTTATTTTCTCTTGGTGGGTTGCCAGATAGACCACTGCATTAGCACCTTTTGTAAAACAGTCAGTCATCTCCTTTTTATTAAGGTTCATTTCAAACCTTATGGACTTGATTTCCTGAGCCAGATCAGATTGTAGGGTCTTGTGCCCTTCATCAACATAAGTTTCTATAGCCTTCCTTTGTTCATCCATCTTGATTTGCAGTGCAATCAGTAGAGCACTATAATCAGTTGATGGAGCTTGTTGGACTAAGGAGTGTTGAGCAACAGTTTGTAGAGCCTTCTTGTAGCTCTGACTCCTTCTTTTGAATACAAAGAATTGCTTCTTTTTAGCTTATTCTGTCTCATCATCCTCAGATTCTGAAGTACTGGCTATATCCACCCTATCCTTAGGGCTTTCAGGCCTTGCAGTCTCCACACCAGGTGCTTGCTCAGTTTCCAGCCTAATAGGCTCTTCCACAACTTCCATGTTCTCCCCCTCAGTAGCAGCACCCTTCTCTTCAGCAGCAGCAACTTTAACCATGTCAAAGTCCTCTTGATCTAAATTAAGAAATAGATCTTCCATTGTGTATTCAGCTGGAGACTGTGCAGGTGAAGTACTGGGTTCATCAACTACTTTATCAGGAACAACTTCTTGTACTACTGATGTGTCTTGGAGAACAACATCTGGTAGTTGATTTGCTTGCTGAGTTTGCTGATGGACATCAGACAAATCAGAATCTATCACAGAAAAATCTAAAGTGTTGAGGTCAGAAAGTACCTCTTGGATAATGAGTGTAGCTTGCTCACGCTCCAGTGTAGATGGTTCTTCTACACCTGGAAGCTCCCCCTGAGGCTCAGCCACATCTTTAGCAGCAGGGGTCTTTTCTACTATCTCCTCCTCTTGCTCATCAGTTGTGAACACCACCTGTTCTTCACTTCCAGAACTGCTTGAGGACACTTGGGCCACAACAGCAGTTTTTCTCTTCTTCCTTGGAGGGGAATCCTTCTTAGAAACCTGCTTCTCTGGGGTAGGAACTTCCTTAGACAGCACTCTTTCCCATCTTGAAAGTATTCTCATATCCATCCTCCTCATATGATTGATTTTAGCACCAGCAACAATGCTCATTACCTCTGGTATTGTACCAGCCAGGTAGAGACTAAGTATCCTGCCCAGATTGGGCTTCTTCAAACTCTCCTTAACTTTCTCAAACACAACCATTGACCAATCTGTTTTGAGGTTGAAGATGATACTGGTCATAACACTGAACATGGAGGCTGACACCCTGTCATGCCCTCCAGTCTTACTGAGTATTACTTTACCCACAATTTCTGACAGAAATTTTCCTTGGGTATTCATTCCTCTCCTGTTGAATACTGATCCTATCTTCAGCTTAGGATCTAGACCACACCAGGTAAGTGCTTCCCTGGTCTTAGATGTAGTCACTTCCTCTTCATCTTGAACTTTAGGTAGCTGAAGTACCTTTCGCAGAGTTTTGGGTGAAATCTTGACCTTGGTTCCATGCACTCTTGATTTGATCTTGTAACCTGAGTCATCTACAGAAGCTCCAGCAAGGAATTCAAGTACTTCCTTCTTCCATATTTTAGTTGGTTCTGAAACCAGATATTCCAATCCAGAATCGGTGACTAGGGTTACCACCGACTTGATTTCTTGATCGCCATCGTCGAATGCGCCACGAACCAGTTCATAGCCTTCGTTAATGTTCTCTTCCAGCTTGGGAGCCATTAGGGTTTGGAGAATTATTCTTTAGAAGAGAGAAATGTCGACACAGTAGTTTGGTCTCGAAACTCTGAAAGCGTGTCGACAAACAAAGACAGAACCCTATTTATACCTTTCTAGTTTGAAGACGAACAGGCGGGATGGATTACTAATGATGTGTCGACACTGGCAATAAGTGTCGACACTGACTTATAATGTCTCGACACTCATGTGTCGACACAAGTTTATGTCATCAGATTTTATGTGTCGACACTTGGTTAAGTGTCGACACCACACTACTCGACATGTAGTCGAGACTTTACTTAGAAAATTCTGAGTAAAACTTAAGTGTCGACACCTTATTGAATGTGTCGACACCAACTCGACATGTGTCGACACTGACATTCTGAAGTGTCGACACCAACTTCCTAGATGTGTCGACACCATTTTCCTGAAGTGTCGACACTTACTATTCTGTGTCGACATAGACTTGTCTATGTGTCGACACCTTTTTACTTAGCCAATTTTTAGTTCTGTAAACTTAGTCTAAGTTTATCATACCTAGTTCAATTTTGAACCTATTGAACTTAGCTTCTTCTAAGGGCTTAGTAAACATATCAGCTATCTGATTATCAGTTTTAACATATTCAAGTGCAATATCATTTCTTTCTACATGCTCCCTAAGAAAGTGATATTTAATCTCAATATGTTTAGTTCTACTATGTGATACAAGATTGTTAGCTATTGAAATAGCACTTATAGAATCACAGTAAAGTGGAGTTCTACTTACCTGAAATCCATAGTCTTCTAGCTGATGTTGAATCCACAGAAGTTGAGCACAGCAACTTCCTGCAGCTACATATTCTGACTCAGCTGTGGAAATAGCCACACTGGTTTGCTTCTTACTACTCCATGAAATGAGTCTTCCACCTAGGAATTGACAGGATCCAGTAGTGCTCTTTCTATCTTCTTTGCATCCTGCAAAGTCTGCATCTGAATATCCTGTTAGATCAAAATCTCCATTCCTAGGATACCAGAGGCCTAGATAGGGAGTGCCCTTTAGATATCTCAAGATTCTCTTGACTGCAGTCAAGTGAGATTCTTTGGGGCAGGCTTGATACCTGGCACAAACACATGTAGCATACATAATGTCAGGCCTACTTGCAGTCAAGTACAGTAGGGAGCCAACTATCCCTCTATACAAGGTTTCATCTACAGGTTTCCCTGCATCATCCTTGCTTAGAGACATACTTGACCCCATAGGAGTCTTCATGGTACTGGATGAATCCATACCATACTTCCTTATGAGTTCTAGGGTGAACTTGGACTGACATATGGATAGACCACTTCCAGTCTGTTTAACTTGGAGACCCAAGAAAAACTTCAGTTCTCCCATACTACTCATCTCAAATTGACTTTGCATAAGCTTTGCAAACTTTTTGCAAAGGCTACTTTCAGTAGACCCAAATATAATGTCATCTACATATATTTGGACAAGTATGACTTTGCCTCTAGATTCCCTAAGGAATAGAGTCTTATCTATTTTCCCCCTTGAGAACTTGTTCTCAATGAGGAAACTAGATAGGGTTTCATACCAAGCTCTAGGTGCTTGTTTTAACCCATATAATGCTTTCCTAAGTCTATACACATAATGAGGTAAAGTTGGATCAACAAAACCTGCAGGCTGCTCCACATAGACTTCTTCTTTCAAATTACCATTTAGGAATGCTGACTTCACATCCATTTGGTATACCTTGAATCCTTGATAGGTTGCATAGGCCAAGAACATCCTTATGGCTTCCAGTCTAGCTACTGGAGCAAAGGTTTGATCAAAATCAATACCTTCTTCTTGCCTATATCCTTTTGCAACCAGTCTTGCTTTATTCTTAATGATGACTCCTTGTTCATCTAACTTATTCCTATAGATCCACTTTGTTCCTATCACATTGTGATCTTTAGGTTTAGGAACCAAGTCCCAAACCTTGCACCTTTTGAACTGATTAAGTTCTTCCTGCATTGCTTCAGTCCACTGTGGATCTTGTATAGCTTCTTCAAATATCTTTGGTTCTATTTGAGACAGAAAACTTGAATATACTACAGCATTCTGATTTCTGCTCCTTGTCTGAACACCTTGTCTTGGATCTCTAATTATCAGCTCTACTGGATGATCTCTTAGATGCCTGTTGGCTGGAGGCATCCTTACTTCTGGTTGAACTTCTTCAGCATCTTCATCAAACTGAGTTCCTTGTACTTCTTCAGCTCCTTGTACATGTAGTTCTCCCCCTGGACATAAGCCATCTCCTTCTACTTGCTGTCTTGCAGCAGGTACATCTTCTATGGTTAGCTTGTCCATCTTCTTAGTAAGACCTGTGGGGCTGCATACATTGCTAGACAACTCATTGTTAATTAGTTTTGTCTCATCAAAAACTACATGCACAGACTCCTCTACAACTTGTGTAGTCAAGTTGTAGATTCTATAAGCCTTACTATTATTGCTGTACCCAACAAACACTCCCTCTTGGGACTTGGCAGCAAACTTAGTTAGGTAAGACTTTCCATTGTTAAGTATGAAGCATTTGCAACCAAAAATCCTGAAATAGGATAAGTTTGGTTTCCTGCCTTTCACAACTTCATAGGGGGTCTTATTTAACCTTTTAGTGATGGTAGCCCTATTTATCACATGGCATGCAGTGTTAACTGCTTCAGCCCAGAAATACTCAGGCAGTGATGTATCACTAAGTAGGGTTCTACCAGCCTCTATCAAGGTTCTATTCTTCCTCTCAGCAATGCCATTTTGCTGAGGTGTTCTAGGTGAAGAGAATTCTTGAAATATCCCAAAGTCTTCACATAGTTTTGTCATGTTTTCAGATTGAAACTCAGTACCATGGTCACTTCTAATTTTGACCACAGTACTATTTAGTTCATTCTGAATTTGCTTGACAAAGCTGTAGAAGACACTAGGTGTTTCAGATTTCTGCCTTAAGAAGAACACCCAGGAAAACCTTGAGTAGTCATCAACAACTACAAAGGTATAGACCTTCCTACCTAAGCTGTGAACTGGCATTGGACCAAAGAGATCCATATGCAAGAGGTATAAGCACCTCACAGCATCTTTGTTCTCAATGCTTTTAAAGGTGGATTTGGTCTGCTTGCCCTTTTGACAAGCTGAGCAAATGTCATCTTTAACGCACTTAACTTGAGGACCATTCCTCACTAACTCTTTGCTAAAGAGTTTGCAAATAGTCTTGTAGTTAAGATGAGCTAGCCTCTTGTGCCACTTGACACAATGAGAGACTGTCTCATCAGCTACAAGACAAACAGGAGAACCATTGTTCTCAATCATAATGTCTAAGCAGTAGACATTCCTCTTTCTATATCCTATCAAAATGATCTCTTGATCACTTGACCTCTTGATATGACAACCATTTTTAACAAATGAGATGTCATACCCTACATCACTTAACTGACTTATGCTTATAAGGTTGTGTTTCAACCCTTTAACATAAGCCACTTGAGTAATGGTAACAAGGTTTGAAGAAATGTTACCAAACCCTTTGATGATTCCTTTTTCAGAACCACCAAAGGTCACTTTAGGACCATTTTTGATTGGAATGTAGTCCTTCAGTAGTCCCCTTGTTCCAGTCATATGTCTGGAACATCCACTATCCAAGTACCATGTTGGGGTATGGTCACTTGGATTCACCTGCAAAACAAATTAATGAACCTTAGAACCCAAAGTAAACTTGGGTCCTTGGTGATTGTTAGTTTGCAACTTGACATAGCTACCTGCTGGCTTTCCACCAGGTAACTTGCTACTCAACTTGGCACTGGCATTGTGCCAACAATCCAAGGCAAAGTGGCCAACCTTGCCACAACACCAGCATTCAAACTTGTTGTACCTTTGCTTAGGTACAGACTTGGCTGTCTTGACTACAGCAGGCTTATTGAATGTTGGGGCTTTGCCCTTGGACTTGAACTTGGACTGTACAGTCCCTGCAGGTCTAACAAAACCTAGTCCAGCTTTGCCTTTTTGATGAACAAATTCATCAATTAATGGTAATACTGATTTAGGTTTTGAAAACCTGGCAGCAAGTTCTTTTTCCTTCTGGAGATTGATCTCCAGTCTCTTAATTTGATCATTCTTAAATGTAATAGTACCCATCTGAATCACTGTAATGTGTTTCAGCCTGGCTACTTCATTCAGTTTTTGATCATACTGTTTTTCAAAATCTGTTGCAGCTGCCTTGAGATCAGCAATCTCCTTTGCCTGACTTTTGGCTAGGATCTTGCTTTTCTTATAGGCTTGCAACAGTACTTTATATTCATCTAAGAGCTGATGAATATCTCCCTCAGATTTAGAAACACTTCCATCACTTGATGAAGATGAATCTGACTCTGAACTAGAACTGGAATCTGAACTTTGAGTTGGACTTTGTACCTGACTAGGTCCTGGCTGCTCCAGGATTTTGGTACTTTCAGTCAATGCCATCAGTTCTTGGCACTGACACTCTTCTTGTTCATAGATTGATTCCATGATCTGCATAAACTCCTCTTCTTCTTCAGCAAATAGCCCTATGTAGGCTTCAGCATCTGTCTCAGTGTCTGAAGAAGAAATGTCTGAAAGAGTCTTCTCATTCTTTGCAACAAAGGACTTCTCCTTCTTTCCTTTGAAGTGAGTCTTCTTTTTGTCACTGGATTCTTTTCTTCTCTCAGGACAATCTGCAATAACATGACCCTGTCTATTGCAGCAGTAACACACTATCTTAGACCCAGTTGCCTTACTAGTCTTTGTCTTTTTCTTGTCCTTCTTTGAAGGTTTCTTCTCCTGATACTGGACTTCTTTCCCTTTGGAAAATGAAGGTCTGGACCTCCATTGTTTCTTCTTCAGGAATTTCTGAAAATGTCTGGTGAATGCAGCAAAGTCTTCATCACTTTCACTGCTTGTAGACTTTGTGCTAACAGATTCATCAGATTCTGATTCAACTACCTCTGGAGGAGGAGTTGATGACTTAGTCCTGCCCTTTCTAGGTACTTCTGATTTGAAGGCAACAGTCCTTTCCCTGTGCTCAGTCCTTGTTGATTTTTCCTCCTCTTTTCTCACAGACAGCTGCATCTCATAAGACAGCAACTTGCCAAACAGTGTGGGAGGAGGAATTTCTCCCAACTTTGCCATTTCTCTGATGGCACAGATCTTAGTGTCCCAATCTTTGGTTAGGGACCTCAAGAACTTATCATTCAATTCATAGTTAGTGAACTCACTTCCATAGGACATGAGTTCATTAACAATTCTATAGAACTTCTTGTAGTATTCAGTGATGCTATCTCCTCTTCCTTGCCTAAAGCTCTCATACTCTTGATTAAGCAAGGACTTTCTATCTTACCTAACTTCTTCAGAACCTTCCATATAGACAATGAGGGTATCCCACATTTCTTTTGCTGTTTTACAGTGAATTAGGTTCTGAAAAGTTGCATCATCAATGTCACTTACTATAATGTTTTGTGCCCTTTTGTCCATAGTGGCTAGGACAATTTCATCCTTGGTCATCTCAGAGAAATCCTTTGGAGTCCTCTGATTTGCATCCAGTACTGAAATCTTCATTGGCACATAAGGCCCTTCCTTAACTGTGATGTAGATTCTTGGGTCTGAGGCCTCCATAAATAGCCTAACCCTTTCTTTCCAGATTCCAAAAATCTCCTTCCTGCATATGGGTAACTTCATGGAACCCAACTCTTTGTGATTCTCATAAGAACCCATGTTTCTTGAAGTTCTTGAATTTCTTGAATCTGTTTACTGACTTAGACTGTTTCTGCCAAACAGGATCTCCTTAGACTGTTAGTCCTTGTTTTGAGGAACCTGGCTCTGATACCACTTGAAAGATATGGTACCTAAACACCTAGAGGGGGTGGTGAATAGGTGACCTACACCTTTTTAAATCTTTGTTGGCAGCACAACAGTTATTCCACAGAATTCTACAGCTAACAGCAATTACAGTTAATTCACAGCACAGCACAGCACAGCAGACACACTAATTTATAGTGGTTCCCCAATCTTTGGGTACATCCACTTTCCCCCTTCGCCTATCTAGCAGTGTACTAGATTCGGCCAACCTTCTCCACTATCTCAGAACCCAACTAGGTTCCTACACCTCAGGCCCAAAGCCTTACACTCAGCCACCAAGGCCTACACTCAGCCACCCAGGCCTACACTCAGCCAATTAAGGCCTACACTCAGAGTTCTTCAACTCCTACACTCAGGCAACCAAGCCCTACCCTCAGCCTTTATAATATAGGCTTACAATTCTCTCAGATCCAATGGATCCTACAAGTTAAAATAGAAATACAATAGCTAACTCTACAACTCAGAAAATAAGAGAGAAGTTGAGAGTTTCTTGAAGAGTTCTTGGAAGAACTCAGTTAGATCCAAACTGACTTAGCTTCCTTCAAAGCTTCTTGAGTTAGAACTGAATTAGTCTGAATCTTCTGCAGTTGATCCTTGACCTCTGCTTCTTGAGATCCAGATGAATCTGAATCCTTCTTCTCAGCCTTAGTTGCAAAGACTGAATTCTTGATTGGAGCTCTCTCTCTCCAACTTCTTAGATCTGCAGTTGAACTGACAGATCTTCTTGTGTTGATCCTCTATGTATCACTTTTCTGATGATCTGATCAACCACTTTAATTATTCTCACTACTTGAAAGAACAACTTGTAATTCTTACATCAACAACAAAACTTCTGTAAACTGTGAGTACCTATTTATAGGCTTCCTTCATGGTAACCGGCTGGTCCGGTTCATAACAGACTTCTGACTTCTCTGACAGTTGCTGTAGACCGGCTGGATCGGCAGCTGTCATGTCAACCAGTCACTTCTTGAAATTCTCTAACTGTCAGATAGTGTCGAGACTTTCTGTTCTTAAGTGTCGACACTTATAGACTAAGTGTCGACACATGCTGTGTAAGTGTCGACACAAGTCTACAAGGTGTCGACACAATTCCTTGTATGTCTCGACACTGATTCTTCTGCATGTGTCGACACTGAAATTGAGTGTCGACACAAGTACTTGTTCTTCATTCTTTAACTGTATTCTTCTAAGTGTCGACACATCTTCTTTGTGTCGACACATCTTCATGTGTTGAAACTGTCAAGTGTCGACACTACTTCTTGGTGTCGACACAAGTCTTCAATTTTGTTTCCTCAGCTGAGTGTCGACACATTCCCTTAGTGTCGACACTTGTACTTAGAATATTTTGTAAACTTTTCTGTTCTTTGCTAAGTGTCGACACAGCTCCTTGTGTCGACACTTTCTTCAAGTGTAGAGTCTTCAACTAAGTGTCGACACATTGTGCTGGGTGTCGACACTTTCTTCAAGTGTAGAGTCTTCAACTAAGTGTCGACACATTGTGCTGGGTGTCGACACTTTCTTCAAGTGTAGAGTCTTCAACTAAGTGTCGACACATTGTGCTGGGTGTCGACACTTTCTTCAAGTGTTGACTCTTCTGGTTGTGTGTCGACACATTGTGCTGAGTGTCGACACATACTTCAAGTGTTGACTCCTTTGAGTGTGTGTCGACACATTGTGCTGAGTGTCGACACATTCTTCATATGTTGACTCTACTGATTGAGTGTCGACACATTGTGTTGAGTGTCGACACTTGTCCTTAGTCTCTGCAGAATTTTGCTGAGTGTCGACACAACTCCAAGTGTCGACACTTTCTGGTGTAGACACAGCTCTTCTGGGTGTCGACACTTCTGCTAAGTGTCGACACAGCTTTTCTGCATACTTCTTCACTGAGTGTCGACACAGCTCCAAGTGTCGACACTTTGTGTCTGGTGTCGACTCTTTATCCCAGGTGTCGACACAATGACTCCAAGTGTCGACACTGCTTGTCTGGGTGTCGACACAAGCTTTCTCAAGTGTCGACACTTTCCCTCTAGGTGTCGACACATGGACTTAGAAACTTTTAGCTTCAATCCAGTGTATACCTAACCTGCACAAGTAACTCAAACAAACATCAAATACATTATGATGTATATCATTGAGTTAGGTGAGGCTTCTTCAAATCAGGTACATTTGAACAATGTACCCAACAGGGGGAGATTACCCTCTCGGCTAAGGCTAAGGTGGTTCCAAGTTTGCTCTCAAGAAATTGGTATTGGTAATGAATATCTCTCTCAACTCAATTTCAAGTTTATGATTTTCATTCTCATACGCTCTATTCACCTTAGCTTGTAGGGTTTAGGCTTCTTCAAATAGGGGGAGATTGTTGGGTATTGTATCCACAACGTACCTGATTTGAAGAACCCCCTGAACAAGCTAAGGTAAATAGATAATGTATTTGATAAAATATTTCAAGTTGTGCTTGTAGTTATTCCACGCTAAGTGCACACCAATGTCAGGGTGCAGTAGGTCAATATACACGGGTCTGCACGACGTAATCCCTCGTTGAGCAGATCATTGTGTTGGCCTAAGTGCACACCAAGTGATTCTCGCCGATTCGGGGAGAATCACTAGTGATTCTCGCCGAATCGTCGAGAATCGCTGGCTGATTCTCGTAGTCTCTTTCCGGCTAAAACAGTGCGTGCAAACAAGTCAACTTCGACGAGAATCACCTTTGATTCTCGCCGAATCGTCGAGAATCACCTTTGATTCTCGACGATTCGACGAGAATCACCTTCGATTCTCGCTGATTTTGCCTTGGGCGAATTCTGGATCCCGCTGGACCGGACTCTGCCGCTGGCGCTGTTTTGAACCGGGCTTAGGGTTTCTTCAGGTGGGACCCATAACGGTCATAATGGAGTATTTCTACTGTATAAATACACGCTTATTTTGAACAGTAAACAGACACTGAAAAAGACGAAGCCGAGCCGCCGACCTTGATCTAAATCGCGATACCTGCTCCACCGCCGTCGCCGCTCGTGCTAGTCGATCGCCGGCCGTTTGATCGTGATCCTTCTAGATCTTCCGGCGACAGAAGCTTAGCCAAGCATAGCATCTCACGCGTCTAACCAGAGATCTTTTGTCTCTTGATTCGTTGATCGGGAAAACCTTCCCCTTCCGAATCGATTGAGACGATCGATCCTAGTGTGACCGTTGGTCGACCTAGCTAGCTTTGCTACGAAGATTGATTCTCCAAAGTACAGCAGCCACACACCGGTGTCGCCGCGGATCCCGAGAACCAAGCCGCCGCCCTTCTTGCCGCCGCCGGTTCCGGGGAGATTCTCTCCAAGTGAGATCTAGGGTTGTGGACTCTTCGTTGACTTCAAGAACACGTCATCGAACGAAGAGGGACACCTTAGTCTCCATAAGTAGTTTGTATTTCTTGTACATTCTAGTTCATTTTTGTTGTAAAGGAATGTTGGTTCCTAGTTGTAAGGGTTGGGTGCAACCCGTGTTGTGGGAGTGTTGTCTCCTACGTGTGGAAGGGTTCCATCCGATAGTGCAAGGATTGGATTTCAATCCTGTTGGTGAAGTGACCGAGTCATCCCTTGTTGGGAGATAGGTCGAAGGGAGAAAGTGGATGTACCCAAATCGGGGAACCACTATAAATTGCTTGTGTACTTTCTTTGCTGTGCTGTTTTGTTTTCGTGTGCAGGTATAATTTTAATTCCGCAAAAATGTTGCACGTCACCTATCCCCCCCCCATAGGTGAAGGTAGTTGACACTAGGTGGACTTTCACTATGGACTTCTCCACCAATTTACAAGTCATTCCAAGGTCATTTGACCCCATGACCTTCAAACACTAAAAATCCCCATCAAGGGACCTTCCCTAGGGTTCTAGGGTTACCCTGCTCTTAACCATCACAAATTCCATTGGAGGGTGTTACATGCTATATAAAGTCAGTGGACAAAACATCAGCCTAAGTTGAGGTGGTTTGATCACTCAAAACCCAAAGGGGGTGCTTTGACCTAATTAACCCCATAAGGGTCAAACTAGGATTGGATAAAACCTAACCAAAACATCTCAAAATAAGATGAAAATTTTACCAGAGCCCTAACATGCTCTCTAAGACCACCCACCCAAATTTGGGGGGATTTTGAGGTGTTTATGACACCTAAATAATTTATAATTAGTTTATTAAATTTTCACAAAAACTATGGAAACCTTTTTCTAAAAATTCTTATTTTTGGACAGTCTAAGGGGAAGGCTATGAGGTGCCTATGATCAAAATTTCAAAGCATTTAGATGAGTGGTTTGGTGTGGGCACTAATTCTAATGTCTGATCATGCCTATGTATAGGTTGCACCAAAACAAGTGCTGTGGTCACACCATGATTCCAAACAGAGTGAAATCAATTTTACATTACATTACACATCAATGGCTACATTTTCTTTGTTGATCACTATTACAGTAGAGGCATATAAGTATTTTTAATAATTAAAACCATCTACTGTTAATAATTTCCAAGAAATCAAATAATATTATTAAAATACTTGATCAAAATGGACGACATCCGCTCATCCTCAACCTCTAGCCAAGGGTCGAGATTGGCCCGACCTGGACCCTCTTCCAGCAGACTTTTCGGCCACCCCGACCACCTCCCTGGCCGGCCACCACCACCACCACCTCCGTTGAGGTGGTGGCTAGCGTTTGGCGGCGACCATGCTACCGGAGGCGGCGGTTTCTAGCGAGCTCAACACCACCATTTTCCATGAAAATCTGAAATTACAAGCTCCCAATCAGGCTCAATTGATCCTGATTTATCTACCTAAACAAGTCTAGATCTAGCACGCATAGAGAGGAGAATGATTGGACCTTGTCGGCGGCCTGAAGTCGGGAATATTGCCGGGAAGCCATTTCTGAAAGTTGCGTCGCTCGGCTTCTACAACTGCAAGGTGGGGAGGCTCGGTTTCTTCGGGTAAGGATTGGGAAAGCCTCCTCTCAAATCACTGGTGGTGTTTAAAGCCTCGGATTTGGAGAGGAGGTGCTGAGCATTAATGTCCTTCAAAGCCATTAATGGCTAGGCTCGGCCATGGAGGAGTGGGGCTGAATCGGGTCTGATGGCCAGGGGAAACGGCTAGAAACTTCTCCCCTGCCCTGGGGAATTAAATTCAGCCACTAAATGTGGCCTTTGGCCTCCCCTCGAACCGTTTCCTTCCCTTTTCTTCCTCATTTCTCTCTCCTCCATTATCACAGAAACGGAGCTTACTGTGACGCGCGGTACACTCCTGTGTCGGCCAAGACACACCCGTGTCGGCCAAGACACGCCCGTGTCGGCCAATACACGCCCGTGATGCAGGGCATGTAACCCACTTGACACCCTGTCGAGAGAAAATCGTCGACGACACAGCGGGACATGCCTTGTAACACGCCCGTGTCACAGGCCGTGTGCCCCATACTCGACGATTGACGCTCGACGATCGACGAACGACACTCGATGATCGACGATCACCTTTCGACACGGCAGGACATGCCCTGTGACACGCTCGTGTCATAGGCCGTGTACCCCATGCTTGACGATCGACACTCGACGATCGATGATCGGCACTCGACAGTCGACGATCGACGATCGACGATCGACGTTCGACGATCGACACTCACATTTTGACACAGCGGGGCATGCCCTGTGACAAGCCCGCGTCACAGGCCGTGTACCCCATGATCGACGATCGACACTCGACGATCCACACATTCGACGATCGTCGAGCAAAATTCGTCAAACCGAGGGGACACTCCCCTGCCACGCCCGTGTTATAGGGCGTGACCATCCAGAAACTTCGTCGACCAAAGATTCGTCGACCAAGTGCCCAACTCTTCAACCCGAGCGGGACACGCCCAGGGACACGCCTGTGTCCCAGGCCGTGTCACCCAAATTGTGCTACTCCCAGAATTTAGGTTGTTACACTCACCCTCTCTCCTAGTCACCAAGTTGACTTGGTCAATCTGAAGGACTATTTGCAGCCCTTCCACGCACATTATTCCCTAAAGAAGCCCATGAGGAGGCTTGAGCTTGGGTTAGCCTATTTGGGCTAGGCTGACCAGAAATAGCATTGGGTTGACCTTGGTCTCCTTGGGACTCCTTGGGTTTTGTCATGACCTAGTCATGACAAAACCATTCCTAGGGGTCTAGCTGTTTAAGGGATGTTACACCTTCCATCAGAATAATCAAAGACTGTCACATTTCCTTAGCAGATTGGCAATGAATAAGGTTCTGCAACATGGAGTCATCAACTGCACTTGCGATGATATTTTTTGCGTTCTTCTCTAGAGAGACAAGTGCAATCTCATCTTTTTTGATATCCATCAGTTTCTCCTATGCAACATGGGAACATAGGGGCCTTCTTCTACTATCATGAAGATGCGAGGATCAATAGCTTCCATGAAGAATCTTATCCTTTCTTTCAACATGGGAAAGTTAGTCTTGGTGCACACCGGAAGTTTTCTGAAAATCTTGGATTTGTTTATGCTTGATTATCTCTACGATAACTAGAAGTAGATCTGTTCAAGGTGTGAACCTATTGAGAACAACCTCCCTTTGATACTAATTATAAGTATGTAGTTGTCAACCTAAATCACCTAGAGGGGGGTGAATATGTGAGATCTGCGTCTTTTGCGGAATAAAAAGTTGAGAGAGAATATCACAGAAAGTAATCTATCACAGTCGACACGACACAAGGAATTATTGTGGTTCCCCAATCTTGGGTACGTCCACTCTCCACCTCACCAATATAGCACCGCGGCTAGCCTTGACTACTTCAATATATCTCGGATTAAACAATCATACACCTCGAAGCAACACTCCTACAACTCGGAGTAAACACAATCCTACAAACTCGATCCCCAAAAACGGGATCTACACTCTGAAGAAAAATTTTCCTACAAGCTCAGAGATGAAACTCCTACAAAATTTGAAATAAGGTTTTACAACAACAATAAAAAAAACTTCACTTCAGATCTGAAATCTACAGAGTTCTTCCTTCCTGAAAACTTTATGCTCTGTGAAGAAGTTGAGGAAGAAATCTTGAGAGAACACGATCTGAGATTCTATGGATTCGACACGATCAAGTGAATGAATAGAGAATCTTGAATCTTATGATCTGTCAAATCTTTCTCTTGGTGAATCGCTGGATCGCAGGATGAATGCAGAGAAGAGTGTCGAAGAAGACAGAGTGTGTGGCTTATCCTGATCTTAGAAATTGCGGCAATTCAGACTTTTGTAAAAATTAGGGTTCGCGAAATCTATCGACAAGACGTAATATAGAACTTCTTCTAACGGTTTGAAAATCATTTAAGGAATGAAGATCAATCATATTAAATATGAATCGAAGTTTGAAATCCCGTTAGTCGAATAGAAGTTGCGTTCGACGAATAGAAGTTGAGTTCGACGAATGAAAGTTCCGTTCGACGAATTATGAATGAAATTCGTTCGGCGAATTACGAAATCCGTTGGACAAATAAAATTTGAGTACGCCGAATTATGAACTTAGAAATTTTCAGCAACTGTATTCTTCGAAAGGATTTAAATTCTTTGAAAGCATCTTGGTTTTTTGAAAACTAAGTCAGCCTTTTTCGAAAACGACTTCACGCAGAATTTCCTTTGAGTCAGAAACTTATTGTTCGAAAGGAATAAAATTTATTGAAAACAAGTCTTTTTTTTCGAAGAATGAAATCAATTTTTCAAAAACTAGTTTATGACTTTTTGAAAAACTAGTTGTTCTTTCGAAAACACGACTTGGTTTTTCGAGAACTCTTCAGGGTATTTTTTGAAAATGAAAATTTAGAATTTTTTGAGAGTTTTTTGAAACATCATAATGTTTCTCGAGAACAACTTGGCTTTCTCGAAAAATGAAGTTCAGACTTTTTGAAAATCAATAATCTTTTCGAAAAATTTACTTATCACATTTTCAAGGAAAATTTCTTTTATTATTTTATCAAAAGTCAGCAACCTTTCCTTTCTTCCATTCCTTTAGTACTTAAAAATGAAGTGCATCCTAATGGAGAGGTTACACGTGAGCCAATACAATGGATCACACAATGAGGGATTATATTACATGGCCCTGTGTTTGGTGACACTCTGTAAACTGACATTGGTCTACACTTAGCAATAATGACCTGCAAGCATTAAACTAGACAAATGCATTAAATACTCACTTAATTCATCTTAGTTCAAGTGTGACTTCACACAAATCTAGGTTATTGTGGATACAAAACCCAATACCGCTGCTAATCGCTACGGAGTCCGCTCAAACCGACAGATCGCCAAACCTCAATCTAACCACGCGGACTGCTTGTTATTACAATGCTGAACTCTTAACCTCCGATCTGCAAGCCGCCTAACTGCAAGGTTGCTAGCTGCCAGATCGCGCGAGATAATGCTGTACTGATCCAAGCCTCTAAATGCGGACAGCTTATTAAACTGGGAAATTAATTGTAGAAGAGAGACCGCCTAGTTGCAAACTGCGACCTGCTGATAACTGTTGGTTGTTATCCGTGGAGTCTGCATTGTACCTGATCGTAGTCAAATCCAAGTCCTTGGCTTTCCAGCGCTACCCGCACAACCTGCACAATTGACCAGTCAACCTCCTCAAATCGCGTGTATAGAAAATTCTAACCGCATCAACTATCTACGAGTTCACTTACTGTTCAGTTGGTCATCAATTGATGTGATAGGGGTCCTATTTATAGGCACGGAGAGGAGTGTGATCACCGCCGTACCTGATTAGATAACCGCCTCATCTCGCAGCGAGCACCAAGTGTATCCGCTAAGTCGTAGATACACAACCAGACCACCATGATTATGCGAGATAGCCAGTCCAGTTGGAATGCACCACCAAGGGCGTACATCAAGCTAATATGCCTTATCACCAAGGCCCAGCCAGACTTCACCATACAGGAGGACTCTGCGAATACTCCCCCAGTTCACCCACTTGTGAACAGCTCCAGTCCGCATGCGCTAGCGGACAGTTCTCCAGTCCGCATACCCAAGACCGCAGCAAAAGCGCACAAGCCTGACAACTGCCGAACTCGATGGACAAAGGCATCAGTCTGCGTAGACCGTGCGACATCCTGGGCTGAGCCATCCTGCACAACTCGATGAACCTCGGCACCAGTCTGCTCTAGCTGACGAACCTCGGCACTAATCCGCTCTAGTCAATGAACTCCGCAGTTTCCACCAACCGTGCCACCAGAGCTAGACTAAGGCACACGGCATGCCGATCTCTCCAGCTCTAGTTCAGTCCGCAACCCAGACTCCGTGAACTTCAACCGAGTCCGCACCTCGTCAGTCTCGGCAAGCTCCGCAGATAACAATCTTATCCACCTGGTTACTTTCTAGGAAACAACTGCAGGCTGAACACAAACTAGCCTGGAAAACTGCCTCATCTCTCTGTAGAGTCCGCGCGAACAGACCGCCTAGGATGCTAGAGCACAAGCTGACTGCAGCACCATTGCCAACCTGGCAAGCCGCCAGTGTTGTTCGCACAGGCCGCGCGGACAGGACGCTCAGTCCACCTCTTTCACTTCATGATTTTCAACAGTTCAGCACCATGAGAAGAAGAAAGTGACGTCTAAGTCTCACAAAACGTTTATAAAGGAGTGGCCGATTAGACCTAAAATCTCGGGATCCGAGAGCTACCGCCACGCGGTAGCATACTACCGCCGTGCTGTACCTCCAAATCCACCATTCAGTCGCCGCCACCTGGCCCATTACCATCGTGCAGTACTACTCTACCGTCACGCGATAGCTAACAGAGAAATATGCCAAAAGGTTACCACTGCACTAGCAGTATTTCTATCGCTGGGCGGTTGCTCACAGAGGACTTTCCCACTACTTATCTCGACTACCGTCGTGCGGTATCGCTACCGCAGCATAGTATCGTTGTCATCGTTGGGTACTATCTTGACGATCGTCGAGTATACTCGACGCTCGTCGAATCCAGTCAACGCTCTCAACGAACACTACCACCAGTGGTATCTCACTACCGTCGGGCGGTACAACTCAACGATCGTCGAGAGGCGACGTAACCACTCGACGTCTGCTACCGCCGAGCGGTAACCCACTACCGCCGAGCGGTTGCAGCCTGTCTCCCAGCGTCGAGTTAGTACTTCCCGTCTCAGGCGCAAGCCTGGCCACCAGTGCACCCCGAGCTCGATTCAACTCTCTTGACCGAAAAATGTGTGAGAGGGGTCTAGCATGAATCGGGATGTTACACTCTGTTCTTAGTTCTCTTGGGGAGACGAGGAGACATGAAATTGGGAAGAGTAGCAAACAAATATGTCAAGTAAAATAACTTAGCTTGAAGAATAAAGCATGTCAATCTCGAATAAATAAAACAAGGTAGACTAATAGAGTGTTGGAGCATGACGTATTGAATTTAGAGCATATTTAATTTGATATAGGTGAAAGATGCAATGTTTTTTGGCTCAAATAAAATATTTAAAAATATCATAATCTAGAAAAATTATATTTGTAATAATAGCAGTGCGGCGTGGTTTTGTCCATTTTGCACCACTAAAAATTGCACTGTAAATTATGTAGTTTTGCAACCAACAAAATCGCTCCACAACCAAACCGTTCAGTGCAGTTTAAAATCAATACAGTCTTGCGTGATTTTGTGGTTTCAGTTTTTAGCTTTCAACCCTACTTACAATATTATACAAAAAAATACTCCTCTTTGGTGTAATGCAAAATTTCTTTATCCAGGCATAGGACTTCAAAGTCCCTCTTACCAAAAAATCGAATGAGTTTACTTTTCCCCTATGGTTTTTCATTTTTACCACTCTCATTCATTCTATCAAGTTTGGTTTTGGTTCTGGTTGGAACAGATTGGAATCAGACTGAATCGCAACAAATCGGACCAAATAATTAGTGGACGGTTTGGTTTTAGTTCTTGTTGAATCGTAACCGGAACCGTTCACATGTGGCTCAAAAAATTATGTTAGAATCGGAACCAGCATCGGAACTGATCAAACCAAATAAAGTTTTGGTTTTAACTTGAACAACTGTTAACTTGGTGATTCGGCTCAAGGTTTTAGTAGAACCAGGAATGAACAGGAACGTGAATGTTCTATGTATGAATACCGTTGATTCTGGCCTGCCACTAATATCATGGTAGGTAAGCTAACCATGAAGCCTAGAGTGCACGGTTTTCCTGTAGGACAGGCAGAGTTTATCATGACAACGGCAAGTTATCGTTTGAACCCTATCAACATATGTGCGGCGTACATAATCATCGCGAAAACATTGGAAATGATGGTTTAGGTACCAAAGTTGGTCAGTTTATCAATGGCTACACTCGCCTTCATAGTTCCCTACAATAGGTAAGTAACTTGCGAGTTTCATAGAGTTACAACACCAACCCTCGGTGAAAACTCCTAGAGGGCACACTTTTAAGAATCTGGGAAAAATAAGAAATAATTCCCTTTTGAAAAAGCAATGTTAATATTATCATATGATAGTCTAATATCACCCCCAAAAAGTAATTAAAAGCTTCATTTTTATGCTTGGTTCAAAACCCTTGTTCCTATAGTCGCACCCCTTAGCCCTAAATTGCGAGCCCCCTCTTCCTCGCTCTCGAACCTGCCGCTCGGCATTCCTGCGCTTTGTGGCCATCTTCGGTGGTTTGTGGCCTTCTCCGGCATTTCGAAGCCTCCTCCGGATGTTTTGAGGCTTTCTCTAGTCATTTTTAGGGATCCTTTAGGCAGTTTGGCTCTTCATTCGGCATTTCTGGCACTTCCTCCAGTTTTTATGATGCCTCATCTGACTTTTTTTATGCCTCCACTGGTTGTTTCTTCCATGCGATTCAAGGTCTTCTATGGATAAGAAATCTAAAATCATACAAAATGGTTTCTTCCATTTTGATTTTTTTTTCTCATTTTTCATGGCTGAAATCCAAAAATACCATAATTATTGCATCATTTCATTCTTGACATTGCTAGAAAGGGCTTCCACTAAGCATTCTTTGTCATCCATTGTACTTTTGAGTGGTATAATTCCAACTCCCTATCCTATTTCTATTTTTTTTATTTTTTTTATTTTATTTAACTTGAATGTTCATTTATATGTGCTTCTAATTTTTTTTTCAGTTGCTTTTTCATCAAAGTAAATTGTATGCTAATTGTGTATGGTGTAATCAATGTGGAATTGTCTAAGTTGCTCATAATTAGTGAGCAACAAAGTACTGTCCAAGTCGATGTGTCAACACATTTTTTTATTGATATGTTATTCTCAAATAACGATGAGTTAATTCAATAAGTTGTAATATTGGTAAAGAATTAGGGTTTGTAATTACAATCCAAAAAGCAGATAAAATAATAGAAAGAGTGAGGCCTATATTCTTTCTTTGTTATGATAGGACTGGATTTTCATGTGATAGTCAAAGAAAAGGTTGGGTCAAGAGAAACTTATGAAAGTATGGCACAAAAAGATGTGGTTAATTATTCTCACTTCAAGGGCAAAAAGAAGCATGTTTCGATGTATGGAGATTAAATCTTAGAAATGGGGTGCACAATCATTAGTTTTTTTAATTTAGAGGCACACTCTTATGCTAGTCAATTAACTAAAAATGAGCAATTGGTTGTTGAAGAAATGTATGCAATGGTTGTAAAGCCTAAATTTTTTTAAACAACTTTAAAGAAAAGAAATCCCTTCAACTGCCCTTTACTGTAAACTATTTATAATGAGAAGTTCAAGCTTTATAAAAAGGTGTTGGTCAGAAGTAGTCTTATTCAATTTTTGTACAAGGCTATTAGTGATGATATGTATGTTAGTTAACATACATATCCCACATTCATTTTTTGTACTATGTGGGTTACCTTGCCAATTTATATTTTGCACATCCCACATTCATTCACTTAGGCAAAATGTTCAGGAATGTTTTTATAATATATTTTACTTACAAGACGAATCGATATTGATTACCATTACTATCGATTATTGAAATGACAACAACAAGTTTAACTATTTTCTCTTCCTTTGCATTTTTGTCAAAAGAAACTGAAGCTAGTTATTTTTGGTCACTTCAATGTTTCAATAGTAACATAAAACAAAACTTTCTACCAGGTGTCTTCATTATATATTGTGAAGTTGATTTGATAAATGCTATCAAGAGTGTCTTTCCATTTACTGGAATAATATTATGGCAGGTCATATTAGTCGGAATATCCTACCACATTGAAAGATGTTCTTTAAGCTAGGAAAAACAAGTGAAGGGTTATTAAATATGTGGCACCAATTAGTTAGCTCACCAACAGTACTTGAATTTCAACAAAGATTTAACTCAAAATTAAGCATGTACTCACTTTGAATGTTACAACTCGAGAAACAATACAAGAAGTATTTCATTTTTGAATGTGCGGAATCAAGCGCTTACTCAATTGTTCCAAAAGCTCGAACTTATGAAAAGAGCGTTATTGTTTCCCCTTAAGGAAGTAGCAAAGCGTCACGGTTTAAGTGAAGGAACATTGGAGCCAATAATCCCCCCCCCCCCTCCCAGCGTCCAGCAATCCCTGCCAGCTCAGAGGTGGACCCCACATGGATCAAAGGTGGAACACCACATGGCTTAGTGGTAAGGTTGCCACATGTCCGCGATTGCCTGACCTACCAAACCCACACAAATAGAGAGAATTAAATAGTGATTTTTCTGCGTCCCCCGGTTTTGAACTCGTGACCTCCTCTGATACCGCTTGTAGGATCAATCGCTTACCCAACTATTCCAAAAGCCCAGACTTATGAAAAGAACGCTATTTTTTTCCCTTAAGGAAGTAGCAAAGCGTCACGGGTTAATTGAGGGAATGCTAGACTCAACATAATGTATAGATACATATTTACACTTAGAAATTTGCAAAACCAACGGGATAGAAAATTAAAATAGCCAACTAAATTGATTTCTTGAAGTTTCTATTTGAAATCTTACTTCTGCTTGGAAAGTATTTGATCAAATGCTTACACTACAACACACAAAAATTAGCAGGTCATTTGACTAAAGTTTGATTCAAGTCAACATAAGACTTAGAAGTTCACTTTACTTTGAGTTACTTGGTTTAGTTTTAGTTTTTGCTTTTGACATAATATAAAGGGAGGAAGAATTAGAAGTGGGTTTGTTGAAGTAAAATATTGTTTGTTGTGTTTTTTTTTGGTTCCGATTCAATTTTTTAGGAAACATCATGAATGGTAGGAGAGTGAATGGGGCATGGATTGGAAATGCCAAGCAAGGAAGACTGCTAGTTCTTTATTGGTTTCCATTTAGAGAGACTCTCTCTCACTTGAATTTAAACCACCGCCTCCTATGTCTATATATAAATATATATTATATATAGGTTGATGTTACATGTTCATGTATGATCAAAAAATCACAGCCGCCTGGAAGAAAGGGAAAAATAGCCCGACTGGGTGTTCGCGTGAGGGAATTTGCGGCCATGTTCTAGTTCGTGAGGAGGAGCCGCCGTCACCGTCTCACTCTTGGTTCCGCAAGGGTTGGGAGACCCTTGTTTGATGTCGTCAGTGGTTGTCGTTGTTGCAACACCGTGCGATGGCGGCAGAGAATATCTCTCGTGTGGGACTCTCGACGTATCCACCGGCTTTGGAGGACATGACCACCGGTCTTGGAGGAGAGGATCTCTACTGGTCTTGGAGTAGATGAGGCGGTGCAGGCGTAGTGGCGAAGGCATGCGGTGGTGTAGTGGCCTTAACAGAGTTTCTCTCCGACGGTGCGGACATGGCGGCGAAGGCATGCTGGAGTGCAGTGGCCTTGATGGTGTTTTTCTCTGGTGGTGCAGCTTGGCGTCGATGGCATGCGCGACTGCAGTTGGCCTCGACGGTGATTCTCCGGTGGTGGCAGTTTGTTTGGTCGTCATCGGACGACGAAGGTTCTCGGTGAACCTTATGCGTCCGCTGTGCTAGCGGATTGCAGTACAGATTATTCTCTCTCCCGCGGACCGAGCGAGTCTGGCTCCTCCGCGGTGTTTTCTGTAACGGACGTCGGTACATTTCTTCATGTATTATTATTGCAGTTATATTAATTTTATATGCAGAATTTTGTTCAGATTTATACATCTTGTCAACCTTGTATTAATTTTGTTTTAAAATTAATAGAAAATTAGCATTACTGGAGTTATAAATTAAAATTATTTTAAAGTATCTCATTTTTATGGATTAATCGCATTTTTAAGTACCAGTTAAATATTTTTTAAAAAATATGATAGCTTTTATGCGGCGACAAATAAAATTTTATTTTAAAATAATTATATTTCAACGAAATAACAATTCGCGCTAAACAAATAGTTTTTTTAAAGGAAATTTCATTCCAAATCACATTAAAAATTATCAGAATTTAAAAAAAAAACTAGTACCCAAAATAAATGATAAATTAGAAAAATGATATTAATTAAAATTAATTAAGTCTTGTTGCAGGTCGCTCGGCACTATTACAAACCAGTCGACTTGAACTGCCTAAATTCTACAGTGAGTTGTGCATGCAAACAGTCGCAAGAGAAACTAACGGTTGACAAATAATATTTTTACTTGGAAAAACTCTAGAAAGAGAAAAAACATGGGGTCGGGACTGTGACGGCCAAATTTCACTTTCTTCGTAGTGAGTTAGAAAAATTTTCTTTAGAGGGAGACAAACCACTACTCTTTACGAAGATTCTTTTGGACCGCGAATTTGCTTGGAGCAGAGTACTGAGGAGCGTGCTCAGAAACAATCTGGAAAGATGAATGCAACAATAGAGGCTCCGGACTGGAGCAGCGGAGCTGGACGAGGTCTTCGAATTGTCTTCTAGGGTTCCTTCGGGGAGCAAAGGAGGTCTTTGGGGCTCTGAAGGGATCTTCGGAGATTGAAGGAGATCATCAAACGACCCGTGAGGAATCTCCAAATTCTGTAGGCATTCATCAAAATGCTGATGAAAATCTTCCAAGAATCTTCAAGCTTCGATGTAGATCTTCGAGCAGTTTTTGAAGTTGAAGGAGATCTTCGAAGGAATCTTAGAGTGTGCAGGGAGGACTCCGGGAGATCTTCAAAGGAATTCTTTGGGGCTCTCTCAAGCATAGAAGACAAGGTATCCGAAATGAGAGCTCTAGATACGTCCCTTTTATAGATTCGGAGAATGACATTTTGGTAATTAGGCTATTAGGGAGCCTGGTTACCCGTACACCCAAAATCATAAATTTCACTATGCACACACCCACGATGGGACATTTTGCTATAAACACAATCTTGATGGGACATTTTGTTATACGCACACTTATGATGATGATTTCACTATATGCACACTCATGATGGGGAATTTTGTTATACGCAAATCTATGATGTGGTATTCCACTATACACAGCTATGACGAGAATTTCGCGCTATACACACGGCCATGAAGGGAATTTCGTTATACGCACATCCTGTTGGGGTTACCATTGTGATCTGGAAGTGATCAAGTATGTGACCTCACTGCCAACTCAGTATAAGTCTATCAGGGTCGCACATAAGATTGTGGAGAAATTGGAAGATTGGATCTGTATGGTATAGCTCATATGATGAGTTGAGAATGACTTAAATATTCTAAGGCAAAAACGTCGAGTGTGTCGAGATCACTCAACGCCTATGTCGAGTTAAGAGTTGGCTCATTGAATGGTGGCATTGAGTGAGTTGGGTGTATTCAACGATTCATAGAGTCAAGGAGTTGATTTGTCGAGTATTGCACTTAAGCGTTGAGTGCGTTGAGTCCATTCAATGATTCGTCGAGTCAAAATGTTGACTTGACAGATCTGAGTCTTAGGCATTGAGTGCTTTGAGTTCACTCAATGACATTCGACGAATTTGGCCTTAGACGTTGAGTGTTTTGAGTTCATTCAACACTGTTGGAACTCAGTTCGGGCGAATTGTCGATCTAGCCGCAGCAGCTTGTCCTGTCGAGCTTCTGGCGGTTTGGCACAACGACTATTGGGTTGGTTTCCTAGTAGGCTAGTTTGAAGCCATAGAGGTTCCTCGGTTGTTAGTCGCAGCGGTCTGGTGAAGCTGCAGCAACCTGTATGAAGCCGTATCAGCAGCCTGGTTGATTAGTCGCAGTGGTCTGGTGAAACAACAACAGCCTGTATGAAGCTGCATTAGTGATCTGGGGTTAAGCTGCATCGACCTGGAAAGAGGTCGTAGTTGTGGTTTAGGTGTTAGCCGCAGTGGTCTTATGAAGTCGCAGCAGTCTAGTTGAAGCCGCAGCAGTGGAGTGATGGTATGCCGCGGTCAGGTGGTAATCCGCAGGTGCGGCCAGGCGACTTGTCTGGAGGTCTTCCATAGATTATGGCGGTCTTCTCTAGTGGTCGCAGGATGTATTATTGTATTTTGTGTAGTGGTCCTATGTTGTGTATTGTACTCTCTCACCTCCCCCATTTTCTATAAATAAGGGGGCATACTTATGTAATGATTATCTTTTTGGAGCAATAAAAAATACGGTTTATTTACCTCTTGTCCGTTTCTCTCTCAATTTTTCACTTGGTATCAGAGGAAAACTGGTCTGTTGCTCCTTTTTTGGTTTACTTCATCTTGTTTGTGATTTGACTTTTGTAACCGCGTGGTTTCCTTTTCCCTCCCTTCTTCCGGCTTCTTCGGCTTTTCCCTCCCTTGCTTTCTGGTCGCGTTGTTTGTGGCTTGTTCGCGCGGTTTCTTGCGCCCCTTTATATTCACGCGGTTTCTCTGTTTTGGTTCCGCCTTTTGGCCGCAGCATCTATCCTGATGATGGTGTGTAGACACAGAGATCGGGTGGTCTCTTCTCTAGTTCTCGTGGGTTCTTTTCTCCCTGCTTGTTCGCACATTTTGATTGCTTAACTGTGTGTCTTGTTTTTTTTTCTTCATGGACACTCTGTCTTCTTTTGCTACTTTATCTGCTCCTCTCTCTCTTGCTTCTACTTCTGTGTCTACTTCTGGTAATTTGGGTTCGGTGTCAAAGCTTACTGGCCCAAACTATCCAGACTGGAGTGTGTCTTTTGTCTTTCTTTTACGCCCTCAGCGTAAGTGCTCTCATTTGACTGATGACCCCCCTCATGTTGGCTCCGCCACTTATGATGATTGGGATGCTTCTAATGCCTTGGTCCGCACTTGGTTGGCTAACAGTTTGTTTAATGAATGTCTTCTTGTCATCCGACATGATCACGCTATCAAAGCTGCTTGGAATCATCTTGCTGCTCTATATTCCAGGGGGGCTCAGACTTCACGCATCTATACTCGATATGCGGATCTCTTTGCTCGTCCTGTTATGACCCCTTCTGCTGCTTATCTAGAAGTCCAGAGTCTTGGGGCTGAACTTCTTCAACATCGTCCTTTTTCTGCTGATCTTGCTGAGCAACAAAAACATTTTCAAAAACTTCTTGTAGTTCGCTACTTGCTTCGTCTTCTTGATTCGCATTGTTGAGATTAATTTACCAGCATGACACATGTATGTAGGGTCGTGTTATGGCCTCCCCACTACGTTACAGGTCTGGGTGTTAACCCCGGTGGGCCCCTGTGTCGGAATATCCCTGTGGTCCTGTGGTTGGGATTAATCCCACTCCTGCTTCTTGTTTGAACTCCTTGTCTGGGATCTCCAATTATTTGATTGACTGGATGATCCTTTAAGTGTCTATTTGCTGGAGGCAGCCTGTCTTCAGGTTGTACACCTTCAGTCTCTTCATTTAGCTGCACCTCTTGGTCTTCTTCAGCATCAGGAGTATCTTGTACTCCCCCTGGACAGCAACCACCATCTTCCACTTGCTGACTTGCAGAAGAACCTTCTGCAATGGTAAGCTTGTCCATATTCTGAGTTACACCTGTAGAGCTGCAAACACTACTTGGCAATTCACTGTTAATGAGCCTTGCTTCATCAAAAACTACATGTACAGACTCTTCTACAACTTGAGTAATCAGTTTGTAGACCCTATAAGCCTTACAATTGTTGTTGTACCCAACAAAGATCCCCTCTTGGGATTTGGCAGCAAACTTGGATAGATAAGACTTTCCATTGTTAAGTATATAGCACTTGCAACCAAAGATCCTGAAATAGGATAAATTTGGTTTTCTGCCCTTCACAATCTCATAGGGGGTCTTCTTGTGGCTTTTGGTGATAGTAGCCCTATTGATTACATGACATGCAGTGTTTACTGACTCAGCCCAGAAATATTCTGGGAGAGAAGTGTCACTCAATAGGGTTCTACCAGCCTCTATCAATGATCTACTCTTCCTTTCAGCAATACCATTATGTTGAGGTGTTCTTGGTGAGGAAAATTCCTGAAAAATCTCAAACTCTTCACATAGTTTTGTCATACTTTCAGACTGAAATTCAGTACCATGGTCACTTCTGATTTTGACCACTGTACTGTCCAATTCATTCTGAATTTGTTTAACAAAACTATATAAGATACTTGGGGTTTCAGATTTTTGTCTTAGGAAGAACACCCAGGAAAATCTTGAATAGTCATCTACAACCACAAATGTGTAGACCTTCCTACCTAGGCTGTGAACTGACATAGGACCAAAAAGATCCATATGCAAGAGGTATAGACACCTCACAGAATCCTTGTTCTCAAGGCTATGAAAGGTGGATTTGGTCTGCTTGCCTTTTTGACAAGCTGAGCATATCCCATCCTTTATACACTTAACTTGAGGGCCATTCCTCACTAACTCTTTACTAAAGAGTTGGTCAATTGTCTTATAGTTAAGATGAGCCAGCCTCTTGTGCCATTTAACACAATGTGAGACTTTCTCATCAGCTACAAGACAAATAGGAGAAACATTGTTCTCACATATAAAGTCAAGACAATAGACATTTCTCTTCCTATATCCTGTCAGAATGATTTTTTGATCACTTGACCTTTTGATATGACAACCATTCTTGACAAATGAGATGTCATATCCTAAATCACTCAGCTGACTTATTCTAATGAGGTTATGTTTCAAACCCTTTACATAAGCCACCTGAGTAATTGTAATTTGTTTACTAGAAATGTTACCAAAGCCTTTGATGATTCCTTTTTCTGAACCACCAAAGGTACCTTTAGGGCCATCCTTGATAGGTGTATAGTCCTTCAGCAACCCCCAAGTTCGAGTCATGTGCCTGGAACATCCACTGTTCAAGTACCATATAGGGGCATGGCCACTTGGACTCACCTGCAAAACAGATTACTTAACATTAGAACCCAAATAACTCTTGGGTACTTGGTGTAGGTTAGTCTGACTTTTAACAAAAATACCTGTAGATATTATAGCAGGCAGTTTGCTACTCTCCTTGACACTTGAATTATGCCAACAATCTAAGGCAAAGTGACCTCTCTTGACACAACACCAGCACTCAAACATGTTGTACCTTTGTTTAGGTACTACCCTGGCTAAAGTATCTACAGCAGGCTTTATGTTTTGTGCTGGGGATTTGCCCTTAGATTTGGACCTAGCAGTCCAGGCAGGTTTTTTAAACCCCAATCCAGTCTTACCCTTTTGGGGTACAAACTCATCTATCAAGGGTAAAACAGATTTAGGTTTAGAAAAACTTGCAACTATCTCTCTCTCTTTCTGAAGTCTAATCTCCAGATTTCTGATCTGATCATTCTTAAATATAATAGTACCCATCTGAATAACAGTAATGTTTTTCAGTCTGGCTATTTCATTCAGTTTCTGATCTAACAACTTGTCTGAATCAGCAGCAGCCAATTTAATACTAGCAATCTCCTTTGCGTGAGTTTTGGCCAAGGTTTTGCTTTTCTTCAAGGCCTGCAACAAGTCTCTATATTCATCAATTAACTGATGAATATCTCCTTCAGATTCAGACTCATCCACATCACTTGATGGAGATGTATCTGACTCTGACTCAGTACTATAAATTGAACTAGAAGAACAACTTTGTACCTTACTTGGTACAGGTTGATCCTGGATCTTGTCTCCTTCAGATAAAGCCATCAGCCCCTTGCACTGATGGTCCTCATGCTCATAAATTGAGTTCATTAGCTGCATGAACTCATCTTCTTCCTCTTCAGCAAATAATCCAATGTAGGCTTCTGCTTCTGACTCTGTTTCTGAAGATGACTGATCTGTCAGACTTTTGTCTTTCTTAGCAACAAAGGACTTTTCCTTTTTGCCCTTAAACTGAGTCTTCTTTTTGTCAGCTGACTCCTTCCTCTTGTCAGGACAGTCAGTCACTACATGTCTCTGTCTATTTCAGCAATAGCACACAATCTTTGACGATGTAGCTTTGCTTGGCTTGGACCTGTTTCTGTCATTCCTTGATGACTTTCTTTTCTAATTGTTGGGTTTCTCTATAGGGTTGGCACAACACTTGTGCACGCAGCAGAAAAGTAAAACATCAAGAAAAACCCAAAGAGATGTGGATCGGGCCATGAACAGTTGAATCAAGAAGTTAACAAAACTAGGCAAAAATTACCTCGGTGGCGTTGAGTCACAACTCAACGGAGGAGCTCCAAACTTTGTCTGCTTGCTGGTGGCGAGTTCTACGTGGAATAGTATCCACGTTTCTGCAGAAGTCCACACGAGCGGGAGAACGCCGAGCTTTCCGTCGCACGGAAGATCGGGAAGGAGAAGACCGCACCTCGGCTAATCCACGGACTGCTAGGTCCGCGCCAGGAAGAGCAGCACCAGCGACAGTCGCCGGAGAAGAGGTGGCAGCGGAGCGAACGCGGCGGCGGAACACTTTCCGGCGGCGGGATCGGGATCGGCGGAACGATCGAGCGGAACCTTTCCGTCGGGGTCGATTCGCACAGTAGCCAAAAGGATATCCCCGATAAAACCTAAGTGTTCTATTTATACTAGAGGTATAAATAAACCCATGAAAATCACTATCCGCAGACCACCCAGAACTAGGGTTCAGAATCGGCGAGTATGAATCGGTGAGAATCGGCGACAATCGGCGAGAATCACTGAGCAGGTTCGGTGAGAATCATTCGATGAGTATCACATTGGATCGGCGAGAATTAGAGTACAATACTCGACGATTCTCGCCGATCGTCGAGCCACGCTCGACGACACATAATGATACTCGACGATCGTCGAGCCGCGGTCGACGACAATCGTCGAAGTAGTCGATCGTCGAGAATCAACAATTGATTCTCGACGATTCTCGTCGATCGGCGAGAATCAGGGAGACGATTCTCGCCGATCGGCGGGAATCAGAAGACCATTCTCGACTAATGTCTTTGACCTTCGGACGACGAACCTAACCAGCCCTTCAAGGCAACCTTTGCCCAACCCGATGATCCTATAAGGCAACACTTTGCCCATAACCCTATTCAGGTCGGTGATTGGTAACCTTTACCAACACAGTCAGTCATCCAACTTCTCCACATCTCTTATGTGTGACCCTGCAGACTCATATTGCGTTGGCAGTGAGATTACATGTTTGACCACTTCCAGATCATCATGGTAACTCCAACAGACTCCCACTTGATCTCGAAAGTATCAAACCAAAAACCTCACAAACAATGAGCGGCATCTAGCAATGCATCATTGCTCCCCAAGCAATAAGAGTTCATAACTCATAAGCCTTTATGACCAATGTATCAGCGTTATCTTTGTCCCTTTGTCCCTTACATCCGGAAAGAACTAGAGGCATGGACCGTGTCACCCTCGTAATAGCTCAATCCAAGTTTTCTTGATCCAGGACGGACTTCCAGAGAATGGTGAGTCCAATATCACATATTGACTCAACCAAGCATGGCCATGCATTTCTCAGTCCAGTTCCATCAAGGGGCCCATGGATGCAACTCCTGTCATACAGGAGGACAAATTCCATATCTGCTCACACACAAACACCCAAATGATTCGTAACATGCCCAACAACCACCCTTATCATCAACCTTTCTCAAGGAAGACATTAGATGGCATCAAAGCACGCTCTTCCTCACTTGATGAATGCTGTGACTTCAGGTCAAAGGACCACAACACCATTGTCAATTGAGACCTACTCGTGACACTATTGGATGACAATCCACAGAGTAGTCTCTGGTTGGGTCTGTCCAGTACAACTTGTTCACTAACAAGTACCCACGTGATGACTTGATATCACAATATCATGACCTGTGAGAACCAGTCATCAGTCAACACACGTGCTAGCCTTCATGTATCATCATCACCCTTTGCTTCTATGATGATACTCGACCAGGGACCTTTTAAAGAATGAAGCTTCAAATAAATCATGGGCTCTCACATTCAAGTCACGTACTTGATGTCCCATGGAAGCGAACATTCTAAGGGTGTCAATTATGTTAACATTTAACTATCATATAGAAAAAGACATAATAAAAGAACTTGTCATTAATTATAAAAGGAAAAACTAGGTACACAGTTCATCATATGAACAAACAGCCAACAAAATACATATTTACATGCAATCCACAAGATCCTCGCTAGAGTTGATCGTTTAGGTATCGCATACCCATCGATCTAGTATGACCATCATGCTTTCTCTGCGCGAGAGGCTTTGTCAGCGGATCCGCAATATTTTCCTCAGTCGGCACTCTGCAAATGTTTACATCTCCTCGTTCGACAATCTCACGAATAAGATGAAACCGCCGAAGTATGTGCTTGGAGCGCTGATGAGATCTAGGTTCCTTAGATTGTGCAATTGCACCATTGTTATCACAGTAGAGAACTACAGGACCAACAATGCTAGGAACTACATCAAGCTCGCCGATGAATTTCCTAATCCATTTAGCCTCCTTCGCTGCATTAGCTGCTGCGATATACTCGGCCTCTGTTGTAGAATCAGCAACTGTCTCTTGCTTGGAACTCTTCCAGCTCACAGCTCCTCCATTCAGGCAAAACACAAAACCTGACTGAGACTTGGAGTCGTCTCTATCAGTTTGGAAGCTAGCATCCGTGTAACCGCTTACAACGAGCTCTTCCTCTCCACCATACACCAAGAACACGTCCTTGGTCCTTCTCAAGTACTTCAGGACATTCTTGACTGCAATCCAGTGACACTCACCGGGGTCTGACTGATACCTGCTAGTCATGCTCAAAGCAAAGGAGACATCGGGTCGAGTACATAACATCGTGTACATGATTGATCCAATTGCCGAAGCATATGTAATCAACTTCATGCGGTCCTTGTCTTCACAAGACTTTGGACATTGGTCCTTAGAGAGATTCACACCATGAGACATGGGCAAAAATCCTTTCTTGGACTCAAGCATGTTGAACCACTTCAACACCTTTTCGATGTACGTACTCTGGGTCAAACCCATCAACTTCTTCGATCTATCTCTATAGATCTTAATACCAAGTATATAAGTCGCTTCACCCAAATCCTTCATTGAAAAGCAGTTCCCTAGGTTGTTCTTAACAACTTTCAGGGTAGGAATGTCATTCCCAATCAACAGTATGTCATCTACATACAATATCAGGAAGACAACAATGCTCCCACTGATTCGCTTGTAAACACAAGGCTCATCTTCATTCTTGATGAAACCAAACTCTTTGATTTTCTCATCAAAACGAAGATTCCAACTTCGAGAGGCCTGTTTCAGTCCATAAATGGACTTATTCAGCTTGCATATTTTAGTGGCTTCATCTGGGGATACAAAACCCTCGGGTTGTGTCATATACACTTCCTCAAGGAGGTTTCCATTAAGGAAAGCCGTTTTGACATCCATCTGCCAGATCTCGTAGTCATAATATGCAGCAATAGCAAGCAATATCCTAATGGACTTTACCATGGCAACAGGGGAAAAGGTCTCATCATAGTCAATACCATGAATTTGCTTGAAACCCTTAGCCACCAGTCGCCCTTTGAATGTCTGTACATTCCCATCCATGTCGGTCTTCTTCTTGAAGACCCACTTGCACCCTATGGGTCGTACCCCTTAAGGTGGTTCCACCAAGTTCCAAACTTGGTTTGCATACATGGAGTCCATTTCGGATTTCATAGCCTCAAGCCATTTGTCGGAGTCCGGTCCATTCATAGCCTCTTGGTAGGTTGCTGGTTCATCATCATGATCCATAAGCAACACATTACCTATTTGAGACACGAGAAATCCATATCTCTCAGGCTCAAACCTCGGTCTACCAGATCTACGTAGGACTTGTGTTCCCTGAGCAGGTTCTCTAGCTACAACATCTTGTAGTCCTGTCTCAGAATCCAATTCCGGTTCATTCACTACATGTGGTTCTTGAACTTCTTCAAGCTCTACCTTTTCAGTCTTTCTTGATAAGAACTCTTTCTCCAAGAAGACACCAGTCCTTGCGACAAACACTTTGCCCTCGGATGGTAGGTAAAAGTAATACCCATTGGTTTCCTTAGGATATCCCACCAGATAACATTTATCCGATTTGGGTTCCAGCTTGTCAGGCATTTGACGTCTCACATATGCCTCACAGCCCCAAATTTTAATGAACGACATACTAGGACGCTTCCCAGTCCATATCTCATATGGTGTCTTCAGAACCGTTTTCGTTGGAGCGCGATTCAATGTCATTGCAGCAGTCTCTAAAGCAAAACCCCAAAAGGAAACAGGCAAGTCTGCATGACTCATCATCGAACGTACCATGTCTAACAAAGTACGATTTCTCCTCTCAGACACACCATTATGTTGTGGCGTTCTTGGTGGAGTGAGCTGTGATACAATACCACACTCTTTCAGATGATCACGGAACTCATGACTCAGGTATTCGCCACCTCGATCAGATCGGAGTGCTTTAACCCTTTTACCCAACTGGTTTTCTACTTCATTTTTGAACTCTTTGAACTTTTCAAAGGTCTCGGATTTGCACTTCATAAGATACACATATCTGTATCTACTGAAATCATCAGTAAACGTAACAAAGTAGAAATACCCACCTCTAGCCATGGAACTCATGGGTCCGCATACATCACTATGTACAACACCCAAGAGATCCTCAGCCCTCTCAGTATAACCAGTGAAAGGAGCTTTAGTCATCTTGCCTAACAAACAAGATTCGCATCGCTCAAATGATTCATAATCAAATGAGTCCAAAAGTCCATCTCTATGGAGTTTGGATATGCGCTTCTCGTTGATATGGCCCAAACGACAATGCCAGAGAAAAGTAGGGTTCGAGTCATTTGTTCTTAGTCTTTTATTATTTTCAACATTATAGATCAGATGGTCCAAGTTCAAAACGTAAAGACCATTAAACAATTGGGCTACAGCATAACAAACATCATTCTTAAATATAGAACAACAATTGTTCTTAATTATAAAAGAAAATCCAATCATGTCCAAACATGAAATAGATATAATGTTTCTAGTTATCGCCGGAACAAAATAACAGTTATCTAGTTCTATTACAAGCCCACTGGGCAAAGAAAGACGGTAAACTCCTACGGCTACAGCAGCAACTCTTGCTCCATTACCGACGCGGAGGTCCACCTCCCCTTTACTCAGCAATCTTCTCCTTCCCAGTTCCTGCACATTTGTACAAATGTGAGAACCACATCCGGTATCCAATACCCAAGATGAAGGAGCAGAAAGGTTTATCTCTATAACGTAAACATTAGAAGTGGAAGTCATACCTCCCCTCAATTTCTGCAGAACCTCAATATACGAAGGACAGTTCCTCCGCCAATGACCAGCCTTGCCACAGTGGTGGCATTTCCCTTCCTTCACCGTGCTCTTCTTCTTGATCAGTGCTGAAGACTTGGGCTCAAGATATGACTTAGGTCCTACCTTCGTCTTCTTAGAGCCCTTGGCTTTGCCCTTGCCCTTATGCACCATCAGTATGGGGCTGGCAGGCTTGGCCTTCTTCATGTTGATCTCGGCAGTTCTTAACATGCCTAGGAGTTCGGGCAGTGTCTTGTCTATCTCATTCATATTGTAGTTCAAGACAAACTGCTCATAACTGTCCGGCAACGATTGCAGGATCAGATCCGTAGCCAACTCTTGACCAAGAGGAAAACCCAGCCTTTCAAGGTTCTCTATATACCCAATCATCTTGAGTACGTGAGTCCCCACTGAGTCTCGAACTCCCATCTTGCACTGAAACAACGCTTTAGTGATGTCGAACCTCTCTTGACGAGCCTGCTCTTGAAACATTTTCTTGAGATGCTCGTCAATCTCCTTGCACCCAATGCTCTCATGTTGCTTCTGAAGCTCAGAGATCATAGTGGCAAGCATAAGGCACTCGACATCTAAAGCATCGTCAGTATACTTCTTATAAGTATCTTTCTCAGCACGGGAAGAATTCCCGGTCGGCACCTCAGGGGCTTCTTCTTCCAAGACATAGAGCTTTCGCTCTTGCCTGAGAACAATTCTCAGGTTCCGATACCAGTCCATATAGTTTGTCCCGCTGAGCTTATCCTTCTCAAGGATGGCTCTCAGAGACAGCGTGGAGTGTGAAACACTTGCCATGGAATTCTACAAGAATATATGCAGAATAAAATCAGTACCTAAATTTCAATTACAATTTATTCTAATTAGGACTTCAATTAAAATACTCCCACTATTTTATTCGAAATGATAGCCCTCACTAATAATTCGGAGAGTTCATGCGAGCTACTCTCTTAGTGGACAAGATCCGTATTTCACCAACATAATGAGTCCGCTTTGGCGTTCCTCTCACGATGTGGTTATTTAGGTAGGCAACGCTTGCCAATTGCATCCTCATGCAATTCTTGTATGGTTGGTGAATAACTCTTTATTCGCATCCATCATATGGTGCATGCCAACCCTATGCCTCTAGGCACTCAACCTTTGAGGTCACCTAGTTAAGCTGGACCCGATGTCGACAGTGGGATATCACAATTATCCGCTCGCACCCTTACCAAGATAGATTAATGCACCTTGCTTTGGCAAGCCCACATTTCATCGATCGAGGCAAGAAGAGTGTCATCCATCGGAAGGCATCCGAACACTTAATATTAAAAGAAGGGATTTCAATTTTAGGTTAACAGTTAACCATGATCAACATTTGATCTATGTGCACATCCAAAGAAAAACAATTCTACACCACATGCATCCCTTATGTGCACATCCTTACACCATCAACAATTTGATAGAAGGAAGGGCTAAATCTGAACATCCGGAAATTTCCAAATCCTCAGATTTACATGCATTGGACAGAAGGCAAAGACAACTCAACTTAAGCAATAGACAAGCTCATCTCTCTATGTTGGATTCAAAATCCAAAACATACTCGAGGGATGGTTACTGCTAAGGAGACAACAATTTCTAACACTTAGAAATTCCACCGAAATTCCAATCGTTCTTGGCGAAGTGCCAAGACTAAATCTAGACATTTAGAACGCTTATAAATCTCTAGGTTTACACGCACTGGAATGACCAAACTTCCAAAACAACAGTCATGGCCGAACCTGGCTCTGATACCACTGTTGGGTTTCTCTATAGGATTGGCACAACACTTGTGCACGCAGCGGAAAAGTAAACATCAAGAAAAACTCAAAGAGATGTGGATCGGGCCATGAATAGTTGAATCAGGAAGTTAACAACACTAGGCAAAAATTACCTCGGTGGCGTTGAGTCACAACTCAACGGAGGAGCTCCAAACTTTGTCTGCTTGCTGGTGGCGAGTTCTACGTGGAATAGTATCCACATTTTTGCAGAAGTCCACAGGAGCGGGAGAACGCCGAGCTTTCCGTCGCACGGAAGATCGGGAAGGAGAAGACCGCACCTCGGCTAATCCACGGACTCCTAGGTCCGCGCCAGGAAGAGCAGCACCAGCGACAGTCGCCGGAGAAGAGGTGGCAGCGGAGCGAACGCGGTGGCGGAACACTTTCCGGCGGCGGGATCGGGATCGGCGGAACGATCGAGCGGAACCTTTCCGTCGTGGTCGATTCGCACAGTAGCCAAAAGGATATCCCCGATAAAACCTAAGTGTTTTATTTATACTAGAGGTATAAATAAACCCATGAAAATCGCTATCCGCAGACCACCCAGAACTAGGGTTCAGAATCGGCGAGTATGAATCGGTGAGAATCGGCGAGAATCACTGAGCAGGTTCGGTGAGAATCATTCGACGAGTATCACATTGGATCGGCGAGAATCAGAGTACAATACTCGACGATTCTCGCCGATCGTCGAGCCACGCTCGACGACACATAATGATACTCGACGATCGTCGAGCCTCGGTCGACGACAATCGTCGAAGTAGTCGATCGTCGAGAATCAACAATTGATTCTCGACGATTCTCGTCGATCGGCGAGAATCAGGGAAACGATTCTCGCCGATCGGCGGGAATCAGAAGACCATTCTCGACTAATGTCTTTGACCCTCGGACGACGAACCTAACCAGCCCTTCAAGGCAACCTTTGCCCAACCCGATGATCCTATAAGGCAACACTTTGCCCATAACCCTATTCAGGTCGGTGATTGGTAACCTTTACCAACACAGTCAGTCATCCAACTTCTCCACATCTCTTATGTGTGACCCTGCAGACTCATATTGCGTTGGCAGTGAGATTACATGTTTGACCACTTCCAGATCATCATGGTAACTCCAATACTAATAGTAGTCATCTTTTGGCTGAGAAGTGGAAGGCTTAGACCTCCACTGCTTCTTCTTCAGAAACTTTTGAAAATGCGTAGTAAAAGTAGCAAAGTCTTCATCACTTTCATTGCTATCAGAATTCTTGCTTTCTGAATTATCTGTCACAGCCTCAGCAACTATTTGAGATGGAGATGGAGACTTGCTTCTATACTTCCTAGTGGCTTCAGTCTTGAAGGCCACAGATCTTTCCTTGTGCTCCACTCTAGTAGTCTTCTCTTCCTCCTTTTTAGCCATTAACTGCATCTCATAAGATAACAGTTTTCCAAACAAAGTTGGAGGAGGTATGTCAGCTAGTTTGGCCACTTCCCTAATGACACAAATCTTGGTGTCCCAGTCCTTAGTCAGGGATCTTAAGAACTTGTTATTCAGCTCATAGTTGTTGAATTCTCTTCCATAGGACATCAATTCATTGACTATCCTATAGAACTTCTTGTAACATTATGTAATGCTATCAGACTTTCCTTGTCTGAAGCTTTCATATTCCTGATTTAACAAGGACTTCCTATCTTGTCTTACTTCTTCTGATCCCTCTATATAAACTATTAATGTGTCTCACATTTCTTTAGAGGTTTTACAATAAATTAAGTTCTGAAATGTTGCATCATCAATGGCACTAACAATAATATTCTGGGCTCTCTTGTCCATAGTGGCCAGAATGATTTCATCTTTAGTCATTTCAGAGAAGTCCTTGGGAGATTTCTGATTTGCATCCAGAATGGATATCTTCATTGGCACATATGGGCCTTCTTTAACTGTAATATATATTCTTGGGTCAGAAGTTTCCATAAAAAGTCTAACCCTCTCTTTCTATATGTCAAATATCTCTTTTCTACATATTGGCAATTTCATGGACCCCAGCTCTTTGTGATTCTCACTAGAACTCATTTTCTTGATTTTTGTTTGTACTAAATCTGCCTACAGGATCTTACTCAGACTGTTAAGTCCCTTTTTGAGTAACCTGGCTTTGATACCACTTGAAAGAAATAGTGTCTAACCACTTAGAGGGGGGGGTGAATAGGTGTACTTTTTCTTTTTAAGTTTAAGGCAGAAACACTGTACTATTAAACCTGTATTTGCAATTTGCTACAACAATTCAGCACAGCTAGCTCAGCAATCATAGAAATAAACAAACACAGAGTGCACACAGATTTTTATAGTGGTTCCCCAAGGTCTGGGTACATCTACTTTCCCCCCTCGCCTATCTAGTAGAGTACTAGATTCGGCCTAACTTCTGCACTACTCCTCAGATCCTCAGATCCTACAGCTCAGAACCCAAAACTAGGTTCCTACAACTCAGAGTGTCCCCACTCCTATAACTCAGGCACAAAGCCCTACCACTCAGTCTTCAACAAGACCTACACTCAGGCTAAACAGCCCTACCTCAGCCTTCAATAAGGCCTACACTCAGAGAATTGATTCTCCTACACTCAGGCTCAAATGCCCTACCTCAGCCTTTATAGATTTAGGCTTAATACTCAGATCTATACAAGATCCTACAGGAATTTGATAATACAAAGTAATTAACCACAACCCTAACAGAGAGAGATGAGTTGACTGGCTTCTTGATGAGTTCTTGGAAGAACTTGGCAGAGATCAACCTCCCTTAGCTTTCTTAAAAGCTTCTTGAATTAGAACTCAGTAGGGTTGAATCTCCTGAGAAAATGATCTTCAATCAACTTCTGTCTTGAGATTCAGATCTCAATCTGAATCTTACTTAGCAGCCTGGTTCAGCAGCTGCTCTTCTTAAAAGGAGCTCTCTCTCTCCAACTTCGTAGATCTTCTGTCGAAGGTCTTCTTCTTTTGTGTTGTTAGATCTTTGTGTAGATCTTCAATCTGTTATTAATCTTCAATGAATAATCTATTGATTGATTGTCACGCCCTGTTGAAAGAAAAAAGCCTTTATATAAACTTTCTCCATGGTGATCGGCTGATCCGGTTTCTAACAACCTCCTGACAGCTATGACAGTTGCAGTTGACCGGTTGAAATGACAGCTGTCAGGTCATCCAGTCACTTCTTGAAATCACTGTCACTGTCTGAAAGTGTCGAGACAGATAGTCATTATGTGTCAACACAAATAGACTAAGTGTCGACACAAGTAGACTAAGTGTCGACACTAACCTTGATGGTGTCGACACAACTCCTTGTGTTGTTAAAACAACTTCTCGACACTGCTTCTTCAGAATGTGTCGATACTGATTCTGTGTGTCGACACTAATTCTGTGTGTTGACACAAGTACTTCTTCTTTAACACTTAGTTGAAATCTGCTGTGTGTCGACACAACTCCTTTGTGTCGACACATACCTTCTTGTGTTGAAAACTTGCTGAGTGTCGACACATCTCCTTTGTGTCGACATATGCCTTCATGTATTGAAACTTACTGAGTGTCGACACATCTCCTTTGTGTCGACACATGCCTTCATGTGTTGAAACTTGTTGAGTGTCGACACATCTCCTTTGTGTCGACACAAGTACTTTAACTTTGTTGAAGCTTGCTGAGTGTCGACACAGCCTCCTGGTGTCGACACATTTGATGTCGACAAAGTTTCTCTGGGTGTCGACACTGCCTCTAAGTGTCGACACAGATTATATTGACAATTCTTCACCGTGTGTCGACACTGCCTGTATGTGTCGACACTTTTCTTCTAGTGTCGACTCTACCTTTCCTGGTGTTGACACAATTACTCCAAGTGTCGACACAACTTCTCTAGGTGTCGACACAATCCTTCATAAGTGTCGACACTACATCTCTAGGTGTCGACACATGGACTTGGAAACTTTTCTGCATTTCCTGCAATTACTTAACCTGCACATATAAACTCAAAGCACATCAAATACACCTTGATGTATATCATTGAGTAGGGTGAGGCTTCTTCAAATCTAGTACACATTTTCCAATGTACCCAACACCTGATATCCATAAGCTAATTATGTGATGAAGGTTATCAGGTATCCTTTAACCATTCTTCTTGCATTATATCTTCTGTAGATAATAAAACTGTCTTAACTGGTTTTAGGCATGGAAACATCTATGTAGTAAATTTCAAATCTGCTAGGTCAGAAATTTGCTTATTTAATCAAATCAGTAATAATAATGAATTATGACATAAAAGATTAGGACATGTTAATCTTAAAAATATTGCTAAACTCTTTAGGGACAACCTTGTTAGAGGATTGTCTTCTTTCCCATACAAGAAGGAAAGCCTTTGCAGGGCTTGTCAATTAGGCAAGCAAACCAAAAATAGCTTTAAATCAATTAATAAGAGTGATTCACCTAGGATTCTGTACCTGCTACATATGGATCTCTTTGGACCCATTATTGTACAGAGCTTGGGAGGGAAATCTTATACCTTAGTTATTATAGATGACTTCTCTAGGTTCACTTGGGTGTTTTTCTTGATAAACAAGTCAGATAACTTTAAAGTTCTTACAGATTTTCTTAAGAGCATAAAGATTAAGTACACTACTCTAGTTTCATTGATCAGAAGTGATCATGGTACTGAGTTTGAATCTCTTCCTATGCAAGAATTCTGTGAGATGAACGGTATCAGGCATTGCTTCTCTGCTCCTAGAACTCCTCAACAAAATGGGGTAGTAGAAAGGAAAAATAGAACCCTCATTGAAGCTGTAGGTACATTGCTTACAGATGCTTACTTGCCCCTATCCTTTTGGGCAGAGGAAGTAAGCACAGCAAATTATGTCATGAATAGAAGTTTAATACATAAACTTAAGGGCAAGACTCCCTATGAACAACTCAAAGGGACGCAACCTAAAATAGACTACTCTAGAATATTTGGCTGTAGATGTTATATTCATAATAATAATAATAAGAAACATCTTAAAAAGTTTGAAACCAAAGCTGAAGTGAGAATTTTTCTTGGATATTAACAAGTAAGCAAGGCCTATAGGGTTTTTAATAAATCAACCTTAAAATGGAAGAATCTGTACATATAACCTTTGATGAAGCTAACATGTATTACAAGGAGAAAGATTCTTCTACCAGAGATTTATTGTAGGTACCTCAACTATGTGGGAAATTGGATGACTTAAACCTCACCAATGAGGCTATATCACATCCCTCTCCACATATTGAAGAAGATAGTGAAGAAGATTTAAATGAAGTGATTGTTGAACGTCCAACAACAAACATAATTCCACAAGAGGAATTAATTCCAAATGCTGTTGCTAAACCAACTCCTCCCACTAATCTTATCACACTTAAAGATCACCCTATATCTCAAGTGATTGGAGACATATCTGTTGGTGTGCATACAAGGCATCAACTCAACCAAGACTTGATACATGCTTGCATCATATCTCAACTTGAGCCCCAATCCATAAAAGATGCAGAGCACGATCCCCACTGGATTATTGCAATGTAAGAGAAGCTCAATCAGTTTGAGAGATGTAGAGTTTGAGATTTAGTTCCAAGACCCAAAGACTACCCAGTCATTGGAACTAAATGGATATTTAGAAATAAGTTGGATGCACAAGGAGATATCATCAGAAACAAAGCAAGGCTGGTAGCACAAGTATATAGGGAGGAAGAAGGAATTGACTTTGATCAGACCTTTGCACCTGTTGTAATACTAGAAGCTATCAGGATATTTGTTGCTTATGCAGCCTACAAGAAGTTCAAGGTCTACCAAATGGATGTCAAAAGTGACTTTCTCAATGGTGAACTCAAAGAGGAAGTATATGTGGAACAACCACCAGGATTTATCTCTCTAACTCATCCATCTTATGTTTTTAAATTGTATAAAGCTCTTTATGATTTAAAGCAAAATCCAAGAGCTTGGTATGAGACCCTAGCTAGCTTTCTTTTAGAGCATAAGTTCACTAGGGGCATTGTAGATAGAACCTTGTTCATTAGGCATCATAAAGATAAAATATTGTTAGTATAAATATATGTAGATGACATCATTTTTGGCTCTATTGATTCCAAACTATACAAAAGGTTTTCTGACCCGATGCATTACAAGTTTGAAATGAGTAGCATGGGTGAGCTTTCTTACTTCCTTGGTCTCCAAGTGAAGCAATCCTCTGATGATATTTTCATCTCCCAATCTAAATATACTAAGGAGCTAGTTAAAAGATTTGGGATGTCTGATGGCTCAGCAATGAAAATACCCATGGTTTCTAATGTTGTGATTGATTCTGATGAATAGGGCAAGCCAGTTGATCAGAAAACATATAGGGCAATTGTTGGGTCCTTGTTGTATCTCACAGGTAGTAGGCTAGATATTATGTTTGTTACATGTTTTTGTGCTAGGTTCCAGTTGAACCCTAAAGAATCTCACCTTATTTTTCTTAAAAGAATTTTGAGATATATAAAGGGTTGTCCTAATCTAGGACTTTGGTATCCAACAGAGTCAGAATTTGACTTAACTGGATTTTCAGATTCTGACTATGCTGGATGTAGAGTGGACAGAAAAAGCACTTCAGGAACATGTCAGTTCCTTGGAGATAGGCTTGTGTCCTGATTTTATAAGAAACAGACATTTATGTCAACTTCAACTGCTGAAGCTGAATACATTACAGCTAGCAGCTGTTCTTCACAAATATTGTGGATTCAAAACCAACTACTGGATTATGGTCTCAACTTATATAATTCAACTATACTTTGTGATAATACCAGTGCAATTTCTATTGGACAAAATCCAGTACTACATAGTAGGACTAAGTATATAGAGATTAGACATCATTTCCTTAGATATTGTGCGGACCAAAAGAAAGCTAATCTTGTCTTTATCTCTACTGATTTGCAAAGAGCAGACATCTTTACTAAACCTTTAGATGAGAAGAAACATATATTCTTCCTGAATCAGCTTGGTATGATTAATAGAGAAGTTTAATTTGATTTCTGTCCAAGGTCAAAGAATTGATCCCATTTCATCGAACGAAGATCGGCGATCTGAGAACTGTTCTTGAGATATTTCGTCAACCTGAGATCAACGAACTCTCTGCGTGAAGTTATTTCGTCGTGCGGAGATCGACGATCTTGCTTCAGAAAATTTTTCGACGACCTGAGAATGATGAAAGGTTTTCCCCTCTTCCAACTGAGATCGATGATATTTTTTCTTCATGAAACTTTTTCGTTGACCTGAGAACAAAGATTTTTTATTTTTTGCAGGACATTGCCCGCCGCTTCATATTCTCAAAACCTTATATGTAGGTTTTTGTCGTGCTCTATCTCGCGCTTTCTGTTCTCTTGCACTTGATCTCTCTCTTGTTTTTGCAGGAAAAACAATGATGATTCCGGTGCTCTCCCTCTCCAAAATGAAGCACGATACCGGCTTCGACATCGACTTTGATTCCTTCAACCACACAGATCAGATTTGCATAGACATTCTACAGCTGTGTGAAGAATAATAACTGAAGAAATTCATGACCACAAGGATCCAGTTGCCAGCGATTGAAATCAGAGAATGGGTTTATACTTCCATCTCTCCCGACGCAGAAACCGTGATTGGTACCATTGGCAATATTCAGGTTACTCTAACCCCTACAATTTTAGCTGAAGTATTGGTTTGGCAAGTGGAGAAGATGATATTAAAATAGACAACTCTGAATATGATAATATGCTGAGTATAATGGGCCACTCTGAAGGAAACCCTAATAAACTACTAAAAAAGAATCTATCTGTTCAGTATAAGTTTCTGACAGATATTGTTGGTAAGGTGTTGCTGGGCAAACATACAGCCCATGATTATATAACCAGGCACCAATTCTTGGTGATGAGTGCTCTGGTAAATAAGAAAGTTGTCAATTGGGGAAAGATATTGTTTAACTTGATTAAGAAAAAGAACTCTAAGAAGGAGGTGTGTTTTGGGAGGATATTGGGAAATTTCCTCCAGGAAAAGGCACCAGAATTATTGGTCTCCCAGCCAATATTCATAAATGCCTCCAAGAGTATAACATCTACTTTGTTTGACAGATGGGAGAGGTCCATCCCTAAACCATCCAGGGCCTCCTCCTCTAGGACTTCTGAGGACACCAGGGTAGTAATTGTTGAATTCTGTGAAGTGAAAGTGGGTGAATGGAAGGCTTGGGAAACCTATCCGCACGGACTACGCGGACAGGGTTGGCGGACTGCTAGGTCGGCAGGGATGTTGCAGGCGGTTTGCTCTGTGGCAGCCTGGGCGGTCTGTTCGCGCGGACTACGCGGACAGCAGCAGCGGTCTGACAGGCCAGTGTATGCTCAGCAGGCGGTTGACTCCCAGGAAGTAACCGGGCGGATAGGAATGCTATACGTAGAGTCCGGCGTAAAGCGGACTGAAGAATTGGAGCTCGGCAGACCGGTTTGGCAGTTGCCTTGGTCTTGCTCTAGTGAAGCGGCAAGTGGAAGCCGCGGAGACCGCCGGTCAGCGCGGACAGAAACTGGAGGTCGCCCGGTATGACGGGCTAGATCCAGTGTCCGCCAGTAAGTGCGGACTGGCCCTTGTGGCCAGTGGACTGGACTTGGTGTGATCTGAACCAAGTCCAGGATGGCTCAGTCCGGGGAGATCGCGCAGTGGAGCGCGGGCTGGTTTCTCAGTCCGCCAAGCGTAGTAGAAGTGATGTTGCCTTGTTTTCTAGCTTGGGGAAATGCGGACTGGAGAATTGCTTGTGCAGGAGCGTGCGGACTGGAGCCAGAGTCCGCTGAGTCCGGTTTAGCCTTGTGATGAGGTTATGGACTCAGGAGTTGCGGACTGGAGTCTGCTGTTAGCAGACTGGATTGGCGTGTCCGCTAAGTCCGGAGGTGCCTTGGCAATGAGGCAATGGACTTGGGATATGCGGACGGTAGCCGGGTGTCTGCTGAGTCCGGCAGGTGCCTTGATGGCGAGGCTGTGGGCTCGGGTTTTGCGGGCTGATGCCTTGTCCGCAGAATGGCGGACACGGCTGTTGTGGAGTCCGGCTGTGGTGGTCCTGGCTTGGTCTCTGGCGGCAAGGCGGGCTGGATATTGGAGTCCGGCCTTGGAGAAGCTGCGGCGGACTAGCTATCTGCACAGGAGCGGCGAACTGGTATGTGTGTCCGCGGGCTGGCGGACACACTTGTTCTAGCTGCGGGATGTGGCGGTGATCGCATCGGCTAGGGCGGTGACCATACTCATCATCGTGCTTATAAATAGGACCCATGTCACATCAGGATGTAACGAACCTAGACCGAAGTAAGTGAACAGTAATTGAGCTCGCGTAAGTTGCTGCGGTCTGGACTTTGGTGTCCGCGCGGATAGAGAGTTGACCCGGTTGTGCTGTGCAGGTTGTGCGGATAGCGCTGGAAAGCCAGGACTTGGCTCTGATTGCGGTCAGGGATAGTGCGGACTCTGCGGTTAAGCAACATGCGGTAAACAGCAGGTCGCGGATAGCGACCAGGCGGTCTTCTTTTTGGCAACTTGGTTCGGGGTTCCGGAAGTCGCCTGCTTCAGGCGGACTGTTCCATTCGGTGACGCAGCTTGTGCGGTCTGGCGGCTAGGCGACCTCGCGGTCAGGCGGCTTGCAGATCGGCGGTGAAGAGCTAAGCATTGGAATAATGGTGAGTCCGCGCGGCTTGGGTTGCGGTCTGGCGACCTGGCGGACTGAGCGGAATCCACAGCAGTAGGTCGGCGGCTTGGTGGTTGAGTCCGCGCGGCTTGTTTTTTGTTCTTGTCTTTGTAACTGTCTCTGCTCTCCCGGTGTTGGGTTTTGGTGAAGCATGTCTCGCCATGTATGTCTCGCCTTGTAAAGAAGTTTGCTCTTGATCAATAAAGAAGCTTGTGCTGCATGTGTTGCTGGTTGTTACTGCTTTATTGAGATAATCCCTGCTAACTCCACGATCCGGGAAAACTTTCAACATTATAAGTGGGCGTATCCTCCTTCAGTTTGTTGAGTTTTCAACAGGGTATCCAAGGGGGCGTCTGCGGTTTGTTGAATTTTAACATGGTATCAGAGCCAGGTTGTTGGAGTGGTCAAGCAGTGCTCAATGGAAGTAGTTGCTCTTCTGTAGAGGAAACCAGTGGTAGAACCATGGCAGTGGAGGATGCAAGTTGTCTTGGAATTGATCTTCTTACAGAGACGAACTGTGAACGGTGGATGTCCTGTATGAAGAGCTTTCTTCTTGGCGAGGTCCTTTGGGAGGTTGTATGCGGAGCAGGAAGGCAAGAGGATACTGCTGGCAATGCTGAGGCGATGAGAGCTTGGAAGGAGGCAAATGCGAAAGCGGAGTCTATTCTCAAGCAGGTGATCTCATCGGAGCTCTTGGACCACATCAGTGGATGTCGGTCAGCTGCGGAGGTTTGGACTTCCCTTGATGGGTTGTTCAGGAAGGAGGTGAAGACTGCTGCGGAAGATGGTCCCTCTACTTCGTATCAGGAAGAAAGGAGTGTTGCTCCTAGGCGTGATAGGAAGAGGAAGGAAGGACCAAGGTGCTATCAATGCAAGCAGCAAGGTCATCTTCAGGAGGAGTGCAAGGTTGTCTTGCTCTCGGCGAACGTAGCTCATGTAGGGAGGAAGGAGAAGAACGTGGTTGGGATATCAACAAGTTCTGGAGCTGATCGGATGAATGCCAGTGATAGTGCAGCTATCTGGCATGAAAGACTGGGGCATGTAGGGATGGACAGGCTGAAAGCAATGGCGGAAAGAAGACTCGTAAGAGGCTTGCCTAGATTGTCATCCTATGGCGTGGTCGGGGGTGTGCGGGATGTCAGGAAAGTGGAGCCTATCACTTCATGGTTGACAAAGCACAATCCAGATGTAATGCACCATTGGAGGTTGTCCATTGTGCTCTGGTGGGACCGATCGTCACAGCCAGTCTTGGAGGCAGCAGGTTCATGCTGATATTGGTTGATGACTATTCTAGGTATACTTGGGTATACTTTATGAAGAAGAAGTCCAACATGGTACGCTTGTTTGTGGAGTTCAAGAAGCTTGTGGAAGGCCAGCTTGGCCGGAGGATCAAGGTGTTGAGGACAAGTATCGGTAGTGAGTTTGGCTCAACCGAGTTCTCACGCTTTTGCAGGAAGCAAGGGATCCGGATGGAGCTTTCTTGTGGACATACTTCACAACAAGGTAGTATTGCAGCTCGGATGATCCGTTGGTTAACGGAGACCTGCAAGTGTTGGCTTCAGAGTAAAGGCATTTCGAAGGCTCTTTGGGCGGAAGGAATGGCCTGTGCTGCTCATGTCATCAACCGGATGCCTCTTAGTCCGATCATAGTGAAGACTCCTTATGAGCTGATGTTCGGAGTGAAGCCCTCAGTGAAACACCTTCAGGTGTTTGGATCTACCTGCTATATACACTCTCCGGGTGCTCTCAAGACAAAGCTAGTCTTTGTTGGGTATGATAAGCAGAGAAGAAGATGGAGGTGTATGGATCCTGCGACGAAGAAACTCATAGTGTCGAGAGACATTGTTTTCGATGAGTTGACGCCGTATTGGGGTAGCTCTTATGTGGAGCTAGAGATAAGCAGGTCAGACGGTGGGCTGAAGGAGGCTGCTGCTAAGGAAATGGAGTTGCCTGAGTCACCAGGTGCTCCAGGTTGTTCTAGCTCCGGGGCAAAGGCGTCAGAGTCGTGAAGAAGGGGGAGCGATGCTCCAGGTTCTCCTGGCTCGAAGGCGGAGGCTTACGGTTCAGGAAGCAAGGGGAGCGATGTTCCAGGCAGTTCTTGTTCAAGAGGGGAGTCTTCTGGTTCAGGTAGCAGGGGGAGCGTTGCTCCAGGTGCTTTTGGTACCAGTAAGGAGGCGTCTTGTTTAGGGAGCAAAGGGAGCATTGTTCCGGGTTTCCCCGGGAACGGAGCTTGTTCAATAGCAGCGGAGGTGGTTAGCCATGATCAGGTTCTTCGGAGATCGAAGAGGATCAGTAAGCCACCAGCTCGATATAGTGAAGGGAACACGGCGGACTTGGTCCCGTGTTTCCTTGTTAGCCCTCAGGTCGAGCAAGGTACTTCTGGCTGTGATGACCCCACTAGAATCAAGGAGGTGGTTGACACCAAGTCTGAAGAGGTGACTTCTCTCAGAGGCAACGAGGCTTGGACTTTTGTGTCCAAGGAAGTTGGTGATACTCCTGTGATGCAAGAGTGGAGGTTGAAGCTGAAGAAGGCAGAGGGAAGCATGACTCCTTTTTGGAGATGCTGGAGGGCTCCCTCATGGTCCAAGATATGCGGGGCGAGGACTATGTCTTTGACATCTCTTCGTAGATGCTATCGGAAGGACCAGGTGCAAGGTTACGGGAGCTGCTGGAGTTATTCACAACTTCTCACTTCAAGGGGGAGTGTTGAATTCTGTGAAGTGAAAGTGGGTGAATGGAAGGCTTGGGAAACCTATCCGCGCGGACTACGCGGACAGGGTTGGCGGACTGCTAGGTCGGCAGGGATGTTGCAGGCGGTTTGCTCTGTGGCGGCCTGGGCGGTCTGTTCGCGCGGACTACGCAGACAGCAGCAGCGGTCTGACAGGCCAGTGTATGCTCAGCAGGCGGTTGACTCCCAGGAAGTAACCGGGCGGATAGGAATGCTATCCGTAGAGTCCGGCATAAAGCGGACTGAAGAACTGGAGCTCGGCAGACCGGTTTGGCAGTTGCCTTGGTCTTGCTCTAGTGAAGCGGCAAGTGGAAGCCGCGGAGACCGCCGGTCAGCGCGGACAGAAACTGGAGGTCGCCCGGTATGGCGGGCTAGATCCAGTGTCCGCCAGTAAGTGCGGACTGGCCCTTGTGGCCAGTGGACTGGACTTGGTGTGATCTGAACCAAGTCCAGGATGGCTCAGTCCGGGGAGATCGCGCAGTGGAGCACGGGCTGGTTTCTCAGTCCGCCAAGCGTAGTAGAAGTGTTGTTGCCTTGTTTGCTAGCTTGGGGAAATGCGGACTGAAGAATTGCTTGTGCAGGAGCGTGCGGACTGGAGCCAGAGTCCGCTGAGTCCGGTTTATCCTTGTGATGAGGTTATGGACTCAGGAGTTGTGGACTGGAGTCTGCTGTTAGCAGACTGGATTGGCGTGTTCGCTAAGTCCGGAGGTGCCTTGGCAATGAGGCAATGGACTTGGGATATGCGGACGGTAGCCGGGTGTCCGCTGAGTCCGGCAGGTGCCTTGATGGCGAGGCTGCGGGCTCGGGTTTTGCGGGCTGATGCCTTGTCCGCAGAATGGCGGACACAGCTGTTGTGGAGTCCGGCTGTGGTGGTCCTGGCTTGGTCTCTGGCGACAAGGCGGGCTGGATATTAGAGTCCGGCCTTGGAGAAGCTGGGGCGGACTGGATATCTGCACAGGAGCGGCGAACTGGTATGTGTGTCCGCGGGCTGGCGGACACACTTGTTCTAGCTGCGGGATGTGGCGGTGATCCTATCGGCTAGGGCGGTGACCATACTCATCATCGTGCCTATAAATAGGACCCATGTCACATCAGGATGTAACGAACCTAGACCGAAGTAAGTGAACAGTATTTGAGCTCGCGTAAGTTGCTGCGGTCTGGACTTTGGTGTCAGCGCGGATAGAGAGTTGACCCGGTTGTGCTGTGCAGGTTGTGCGGATAGCGCTGGAAAGCCAGGACTTGGCTCTGATTGCGGTCAGGGACAGTGCGGACTCTGCGGTTAAGAAACAGGCGGTAAACAGCAGGTCACGGATAGCGACCAGGCGGTCTTCTCTTTGGCAACTTGGTTCGGGGTTCAGGAAGTCGCCTGCTTTAGCCAGATTGTTCCATTCAGTGACGCAGCTTGTGCGGTCTGGCGGGTAGGCGACCTCGCGGTCAGGCGATTTGCAGATCGGCGGTGAAGAGCTAAGCATTGGAATAAGGGTGAGTCCGCACGGCTTGGGTTGCGGTCTGGCGACCTGGCGGACTGAGCGGACTCCACAGTAGTAGGTCGGCGGCTTGGTGGTTGAGTCCGCGCGGCTTGTTTTTTGTTCTTGTCTTTGTAACTGTCTCTGCTCTCCCGGTGTTGGGTTTTGGTGAAGCATGTCTCGCCATGTATGTCTCGCCTTGTAAAGAAGTTTGCTCTTGATCAATAAAGAAGCTTGTGCTGCATGTGTTGCTGGTTGTTACTGCTTTGTTGAGATAATCCCTGCTAACTCCACGATCCGGGAAAACTTTCAACATTATAAGTGGGCGTATCCTCCTTCAGTTTGTTGAGTTTTCAACAGGGTATCCAAGGGGACGTCTGCGGTTTGTTGAATTTTAACAGTAATAGCCTCTCCACCACCTCTAGAAGAAGTTCTTCCGTCAACCAGCATTCCTTCACCTCCTCTACAACAACAACAACCATCTTCACCTCTTCCTCAACCATCACCTCCATATTCTCCCATTATCATCCATGAGGACATTCCATCTTCACCACCTCAATCTCCTCTCCAAACTCATCTTTCTGATAATCCATCCACCTCCTCTCAGCCAAACTTCAATCTGCTGTCTCCTCCTCAACCATCTCCACATCATTCACCAGTTACATCTCCTATTCAGGAACCCACCTCAACACCCACTACCACAATTCCTACCTCCACTACTGAAATACCATCCAACCCTACTTCAACATTTCTAGAATACACCCATACAGATTTCTCTCATGCCTTTTCTGTATGTTCCAACTGTGGACATCACACCCCCTACACTACCTCTGCTCCTGAAGCTCTCTACTTAAATTTCTCAGACATTGCCCATGATCTTCTAGCCTTCATTTCTAAAACTCTGGAGCAATTAATAGCACAAGCTATTGCTCCTCTCTCTGCCTCCATCATTTCTCTCTCTACCAGAGTTGCTGCTCTCTCCTCTATTCCCTCTTTTACGGGACTGGCTTCAGGACCCTCTGAAACCAGTTTGGGGGAGATGATCCATGAAGAAGTTCCTCCTCCAGCATCAGCAGCAGCAGATTTAGATATGATTGCAGATTCGCCAGAGGCAAATATTCCAGCTGAAATTACAGATATAATTGATTCTGATACTGACATGGCTGATATAGTTGCTGAAATAACCAATGTTGGTGATTTCATTATAAATCCCATGGTTGATTTATATTCTTTACTAAATTCTTTTAATTCAGTGTACAGAAATACTTTACCAAGTTTTTTTGCTCAGTTTTCTAAGGCTATTGTTTGCTATACTGCTTCAATAAGTTTTGCAGTTGTGGATCAACTAAAGGCCAGTTTTGTAGTTCCAGTAATTACAGAACTTTTAGTTGTTGAAGAAATTAGTGAACTAGCTCCTAAGCACAAGGAATTATCTCCACCAACTTTTGGCTGGTGTGAATCTCCAATGCCAGATTTGGATGATATTATGTTTGTTGACATGGAAGAATAAGAAAGTGTTCAGACTGCTACTGAAAGTTCCGCAGAGCTAGCAAGTCATGCACAGCAACAGATTCTAGGAATCTTAGCTGATTTGATAAAGTAGTTGGATGCTCTTTATGACAACCCAGAACATTCTTCTGATGATAATGATAATGAGTTAGATGACTCTGAACATACAAGTTCAAAGAAAATAAAGGCAAAGAAGAAGGCTGCTCCTGCCAAGGCTGTTCCTAAGCCTAATCCTTCTGCTGATGTTCCATATTATATCCTGCATAATATAACTCTCACTCCATACACCCCAAGCTGGATGAGATATTCCAAGAATGAGCTAAAAGCCAAGAAGAAGAGCAAGAGATACTCTCCGCCTCCTAAATTCAGGAGAGTTCCTCCTCCTCCTTCTCCTACAGCAGGATCTTCTGGAATGTGTTTCTCAAGTTCATAAATCTACATCTTCTCATCAGTCTAAACCTTTCACCAGTAGACAACAACATAGTTCTAGCGGCAGCAGAAGGCAACAATAATACCAAAGGCACAGCAGAAAACAGAAAATTTCTGAAGATGATCAACCAGATGAAGCAAGTCCTGAAAGTCCTCTTTCTCCAGTCCGTGATCCAGAAATGGACCCCCAACTCCAGAATGGCCAGATTTCAAGAATTAATAGCTCTTTTCCAAATCAGAAAAGCAAAGGAAGAAGTACAAGACATCTCACTGTATACTACCAAATCCTCCTACAGAAAGAAAGAGCTAGATAAATACCAGGTACATAATATTTTAAATACAGATGTTTATATGCCATTACATCCAGAAGCAATTGTGCCGAGAGCTGCTTTTGTGACAATCATTGGAGCTAGTGATATGAAAATGACAAAACAGCAAGCTGCTGATCCCAAAAGAGAAATTATCTTCACCAGACCAGCCTCAGATGAACAGAAGAAAGATGTTAAGAAAGCCTAATTATTTTCTTTCTTTATTTTGATATGAACTGTTATCTATTATTCTTCACAAGGAACTATTGTTAATATCTGCGGAACAATTTTAAATTCTGTCAGATATCTTTTTTATGTTTTGTGATTTTCTTTTTTCTGTTGTTCATAGTGACCTCACCCAAATAGGGGGAGATTGTTGGATCCCTAGTTTGGATTTGGGCTAGGTTCACTATTAGGTTATTGACCCTTCATGTATAGCCTAGGGTGAAATTGTTAAGTTCTAAGGTCTAGGTTAGTTTGACTAGGTTAGACAAACATTAATCCAGCCCTCAGAAGAAATCAGAGATCTAGACATAGAAGAAAAGCAGTCTTTAAGAGTTCAGAGAATCAGTTCGAAATTCTTCGAACTTAGCTCGACGGTCGTCGATCGCAGATCGACGAACTCAGAGTCTCTACTCTGAACTGAACTCGACGAACTTGGAGCTCAGGTCGACGATCTTCCCTCTTCTGTCAAGTTCTTTAGTCGACGAAATTCCATCTCAGCTTGACGAACTTGGAGCTCAGCTCGACGAAGACAACTTCTCAACTCTACGAAGATGATTTCTCAGCTCGACGAACTTGGAGTTTAGGTCAACAAAATCTGTCCTGAGTTCGACGATTTCTCTCAGTATTAGTTTGGTGTTTTCTCTCAGTTTGACTTCAGTTTGGATTATTCTAATGCAGTAATTCTCTGACAATTAATACTCATATTCTCTAGAATATAGACGTTGCTTGGCAGCATTAATTATGGATTTCACAGAGTAATTACTTGACTTATTTACTGAGATAGTTGATGAAATGCATTTAACATTAATTCCAGTCGTTGAAGTCCCAAGATTCCAGCATTAATTCAGGAATTCAAATTTCAAAATGGCAGAAATCCTTTAGAATATAAAAGAGAAAATTCTTCTCTTCAGGATATAGTAGAAGGAAGGATTGACAAGAGATTTTTCACACAACAGCTGATACAAGTTTTATAGTGAAACAGAATACCTTCTACAGGAAATCGAAGAAGAACATCAGCACCCAAATCTTTAGTCTTCTTTAGTTTCTACATCAGACTTCAAAAGGACAACTCATCAACATCAATCCAAGAAGATTTTTGAAGATCTTCATCAAGGCCTACACCTTGTGCAAAGCTCTCAATCTTTCAGAATCATTCTTTATGTAACGCCCCGAAACTCAAAGGAGCAGAGGGGAATAATTTGGGCCAGTTTGAGTTCTGGCTGCTGGCACACGGCCTGGGACACGGGCGTGTCCCAGGGCGTGTCAAGCCTGTGTCGACACTAAGGCGTGAAGTCGACACTTTGGTCTCGACATTGTGTCGAGACTGGGCACACGGCCTGCGACACGGGCGTGTCGCAGGGCGTGTCGACCCGTGTCGACACTTAGCCGTGAAGTCGACACAGTGCTTCGACAATGTGTCGAGACATGGAACACGGCCTGCGACACGGGCGTGTCGCAGGGCGTGTCAACCCGTGTCGACACTCGTCCCGCGAAGTCGACACTTTGGTGTCGACAATGTGTCGAGACATGGCACACGGCCTGCGATACGGGCGTGTCGCAGGGCGTGTCGACCCGTGTCGACACTAAGCCACGAAGTGTCGAGACCATGTACACGGCCTGGAGCCCAGGCGTGTCAAGGTGACACGGGCAAGGACACGGGCGTGTCCTAGAACCCGTGCAGTGCTCGGGTTGAAAACGGGAGAAAATCATGGGGTACACGGCCAGCTACACGGCCGTGTCAGATGGAACACGGGCGTGTCAGCTCGAACACGGGCGTGTTCGATACCCGTGTGAGGTTCCAGGTGATTCGATTTTGACGGCGAATGAGGCACACGGCCCTGGACACGGGCGCGTGCCAGGCCGTGTTCGGTCCAGATTGGGCATTTCAGTCCCGAATCGAAGCCGTTCGTTTCTTTGACTGAAGATCCAACGGCTGGGGGTTGTTCCTGAAGGGATATACCCGGGTTTTGACTTAGAAAACCCTCACTTTTTCCACTTGTTCTCTCTCCAAACCCTTGGAGAAAGAAGAGCTAAGGCAAGAAGAAGAGGAGCTAGATCCGCCATTGGAGGAGCTTCGGAGCTCCGAAACGCAAGCCGACTCCGGATCCACGGAGGCAACGCAAGTGCGGTGATTTCCATCCGATTACTTTTCGATGGCGTCAAAGAGGACCGCAAGGGTAACAATCCTCATCTTTAGCATGAGTCGCTCTCTTTCTTTGCATAGGAAGCCCGCTCTCGCGAGTTCGCGGAGAGTTGGAGGCGTTCCTTCGGGTAGATATGTGAAGTCCCCGTTGTTTAGAGTCCGTATGCGAGAACGGACATAGGCATTTTGGTTGAAGCCTACCCGGACATGTTAGTCCGGATCGGTGATGTTGCATTGCATAAGGCCGGAGAAGACTCCGTGCTATTGGGTGTTTTTCGGGTTTTCTACGCGGTAGATTGCAGCAGGGAGCCTTGGGGACTAACCCAAAGGTGCACCCGGAAAACTGGGCGGACACGAGGTCTTGCCAACTTGGTGGCCTGAGAGCCAACTTGAACATAACGGGGTTATGTGACTTGTGTTAGAATGGGACTCGGTGAAAGTTTGACCCGCGCATATGGCTTAAATTGCCGTTGCGATGTGAGCACGGGTTAGATGGAGCCGTACCCGCTTTATGTCGTTCGGGTTAGAGAGACCTAAAGTTACATGGCACTCGCCGTTGGCATAAATGGGGGTCTTCGGTGGTCGATGGCTTAAATTGACGTGACCAATACCATGAAGACAAATTGCTCATAGGAATGGCCGTCTAAGTGGCGGTGGTGAATCCGGAATGTTAATGGCTTTAATTGACGTGACATTGACCGGTTCACCGAGAATGTGCCCTGAGTGCACGGGGCGTGTGGCCGTGCGAGCCAACGCCTGTGATGAAATGGCTATGGTTATAATTGCTCGCTTATGCTAATGAAATGCAGGAAAGGAGCATCGCCGCCCCGAGTTGGGGGCGGGATCGTTATAATTTGGTCAGCATTGCTGACCGTTGCCTTGTTTGCCACCGTGCGGTGGTTTGTTTGCTTGCAGGTGCAGCTGGACCAAGCGGTCAATAGCGGGCTAAAGCCCTTTTTGCGAAGCTGGCCCTCGAAGGCCCAAGTGGAAATGTTTTATGTTTTATTCATGTATGGCCGGCCTGCGAGCCGAGGTTTGTAAATCATGTAAAAGACAAGTGAAACATTTTGTAAGGGCTTAAGGCCGACTTTTGAGTATTTTGTAATATCATTCCTATTATCTTGTTAGTGGACATTCATGCTTGTGGCTGGGTTCTTGTTTTGCAACTTATATAAACTGCTTCCGCTAGAATGCTCTGTGTAGGACGTTAAGATTGGTTGGATGGTTTCCATAAGTAACCACCCGGTCTGTCTGTGGCATATGGCGTCGGGCCCCGGCCGGACCTACTGTTATATGCTATGCGACGGATAGGGGGTGTTACAATTTGGTATCAGAGCCAGGTTTTGGTTGGGCTTGCATTGAATTCGTGGGCGAATTCTTTTTAAGGGGTGGTGAGCCCATTGTGTGCGTCATCGTTATAACCGTAAAAAGAACCCATGAATGTCCACTTAGGAATGAAAATACTCGTGTTTGAGGAACCTGCGTGTTCCTATAATTGTTGTTTGCAATTTATTTGGTCGCTTAACGGTGTTTTGTACCACTATAGGTGACCCGAAGTGGTGTTGGGCCGTCAGAACGCCGAGTTTCTGAGGCAAGTAGTGCACCGGAAGTTGCTCCCGCAACACCTTTGTCGGCTGAAAATATAAGATTGGTGGCTGAAGCGGTATTGGCCGTGATCAATGCGCAGCCTGGGAGGCAAGCGCAGCAGCCCGCTCCTGTGATGGAGCAAGTACCTCTTCAAGAGGCTGAGCCGAGGAGGATGGAGCAAGTGGTTGTAGAACCAATAGTGCCAAGGAGGGCGACTGAGAGGCAGTTGAAGCATGTAATGAGCTTTAACCCTCCGTTATTCTCGGGGTTGGGAACCCCATCTCAAGCTGAAGACTGGCTCTCTAGGGTGAAGAGAGTCATGACAGCGACGGAGACGGAGGAGTGGCAGATGACCACCATTGCTATGTTCCTGCTGGACGGTGAAGCAAGGATGTGGTGGGAAGGTTTGGAGCTGCATCATCTGCGAGGTAGACAACTGATAGACGTTCCGATGGAAGAGTTCTCGGAATTGTTCTTAGCAAGATACCTCCCTTCTACTCAGAGGATTTCAATGGAGAATGAGTTCCTGAAGTTGGTGCAGGGTGAGAGGAGCGTGGATGAATATCTCCACGAGTTTACGCGGTTGAGTCGTTATGCTAGCTCTACCATCATGGATGAGGAGCGCAAGACTAATCGTTTTTATGAAGGCTTGAGGGATGAGCTGAGATTGTTACTGTCGGGGCCAATGACGCAGGGTTTCTTAACCTTGGTCAATACTGCCCGGTCCTTGGAGAAGGACATGAAGAGTGTACAAGCGAATAAAAGCTTGGGTGAAAAGAAATCTGAGTTCAGAGTGCCGACTACTTCAAAGTCAGGCTATCGGAGGACTTTCAAGAAGCATAGGACTTCGGGTCCAGCTCCTTCTGGCGCTTCTGGGGCGACTACGGGTCGGACCCCGGGTGCGTGTTTTACTTGTGGCAAGACGGGGCATTTTGCCCGTGATTGTTTGAGGGGACGTCCTAAGTCCGAAAGGAGGCTTGGAGCTACTTATGAAGAGAAGGGCAAGGCGGTGGAATCGACCGCATCCCATTATGCTCCGGCCCAACCAAGGGTTTACAATCTTGGCCAACAGGAGGCCATTAAACAAGCTGACGTGGTGACAGGTACGGTTTAATTTATAGCAAGTCAATCCTTTATATGCTTGTTATGCACATGTTACCTTACCACTACTTGTTTAGGATTTGTGTTGATTTGTGAAAATCCGGCACGAGCACTCTTTGATACGGGAGCTTCACACTCCTTCTTGTCTGAAGGATTTATATTACGCATCGGAGTCCCTTCTTCGATGGCGAAGGATAAGTTGGATGTGTTGTTGCCAAATGGGTGTTCGATGCGAGTGGATAGAATCTGCGAGGTTAAGACTCGTATTGGAGAGCAGGAGTTTGACCTGCGGGCGTCCTTACTTCCGTTGGTGGAGTTCGACGTCATATTTGGAATGGACTGGCTCTCGGAGCAGCAGGCCCATATAGATTGCGGTAGCAAGGAAGTAAAGCTGGGAGCAAGTCGTGAGACGACTTTTACGGGCTTAAAGGGGTCGAGCAAGACGTTGATGTCTGCTCTTCAGGTGGTGAAGGCGGTTCGTGCCGGAGCAGAACTGTTCTTTACACTAGTGGAGGTTGCAAAGCCGAAGCCCGCGATGGATTGTATTTCAGTGGTATCGGAATACCCTGATGTGTTCCCCGCAGATCTTCCTGGAGCCCCGCCACAACGGGAGATACATTTTACTATCGAGCTAGTGCCAGGTGCAAAGCCTGTGTCACGATCTCCGTATCGGCTAGCGCCTAAGGAAATGGTGGAGCTGAAAGTTCAACTGCAAGAGTTGCTGGAGCAAGGGTATGTGCGCCCGAGTTCTTCGCCTTGGAGCGCACCGGTCCTCTTTGTTAAGAAGAAGGACGGAAGCTTGAGGTTATGTATTGATTATCGGGAGCTAAACAAGCTGACCGAGAAGAACAAGTACCCGATCCCCCGGATTGATGATCTCTTCGATCAGTTAGTCGGGTCGACGGTGTACTCGAAGTTAGATCTCAAGTCTGGGTACTATCAGCTGCGGATAAGGGAGAGTGATATCCCGAAGACAGCGTTTAGTACGAGATACGGGCATTATGAGTTTACGGTCATGCCGTTTGGGCTGACTAATGCGCCGTCAGTGTTCATGGATTTGATGAACAGAACGTTCAGGGAGTACTTGGACCATTTCGTGATCGTCTTCATCGACGATATTTTGGTGTACTCGCAAAGTGAGGAGGATCACTTCAAGCATCTCCATTTGGTGTTGGAGACACTCAGGAGAAATCAGCTGTATGCCAAGTTCTCGAAGTGCGAGTTTTGGCTATCCTCAGTGGCGTTCCTCGGGCATATAGTGAGTGGAGAGGGTATTGCTGTGGAATCCGGCGAAGATTGTTGCGATACGGGAGTGGCCTGAGCTTGCTACGGTAGCAGAAGTCCGGAGCTTTTTGGGGCTTGCCGGCTATTATAGGCGCTTCGTAGAGAACTTCTCGCGGATAGCGTTACCTCTCACTACTTTGACGAGGAAGGATCATAAGTTCGTTTGGACGCCGGAGTGCGCGCGAGCTTTTGAGGAGTTAAAGTGTCGGTTGACCACGGCGCCTGTGCTGAGTTCGCCGGTTGGAACCGAAGGCTATGAGATATATAGCGATGCTTCGGGCAGCGGTTTGGGTTGCGTGCTATTGCAGCACGGCAGCGTGATAGCTTATGGCTCGAGACAGCTAAAAGTGCACGAGAGGAATTATCCGGTCCACGACTTGGAGTTGGCGGCCGTGATTTTTGCCTTGAAGCTGTGGAGACACTATTTGTACGGTGTGAAGATTGATATCTACACCGATCACAAGAGTCTAAAGTACCTGATTGATCAGAAAGATCTGAATATGCGGCAGCGTAGGTGGATGGAGTTCCTGGGGGACTATACATTCAAGATCCACTACGTGCCTGGTAAAGGGAATGCGGTTGCGGACGCGTTGAGTCGCCGAGCCCCAGCTCAAGCGAATTGGCTATCATTGCATGATGAGCGGTTGGTGCAGGAGCTGGAGGCGTTGGAGATTGTTTGTGTGGATAGACAATCTAGTGCTGAAGCAGTGTTGAATTGGACTGAAGTCCAATATGATCTGGCTGATCGGATTCGGCAGGCTTTGGATATGGATGCTCATATGAAGCAGTTCATGATAGAGGCTCTGGATGGGTCAAATTCCCAATTCGTCGTGGAGGACGGATTGCTTTGGAAAGACGGTCGTTTGTGCGTCCCAAGTGTGGGCAGTTTACGGGTGGAGTTGTTGTACGAGGCGCACCATACCAAGTACTCGATTCACCCGGGGAGCACGAAGATGTACCGTGATGTAAAGAAACTGTTTTGGTGGCCGGGCTTGAAAAAGGATGTGGCGCTATATGTAGCGAAGTGCCAAACTTGCGCCTTGGTAAAGGCGGAGTGCCAAAAGCCGGGAGGATTTCTTAAGTCCTTGCCTATTCTGGAGTGGAAATTCGACGACATCTCTATGGACTTTGTGCATGGTTTGCCAAGGTCGCAGAAGGGGAACGACGCCATTTGGGTGGTGGTCGATCGATTAACAAAGCTGTCGCATTTTATTCCGCATAGGAAGGATGATCCGGTGGAGAAGCTGGCAAAGCTTTATGTGGACAACATAGTGCGGCTTCATGGTGTGCCCCGCAGCATCGTGAGTGACCGTGATGGGCGGTTCACGTCCAATGATTGGAGGCTGGTGCAGCAAATGTTGGGAACAAAGCTGAAGTTTAGCACAGCCTTCCATCCGCAAACGGATGGGCAGACCGAGAGGGTCAATAGAACCATGGAAGACATGCTTCGCATGTGTGTCATGGACTTTGGAAAGCAATGGGAGGACCACCTTTATTTGGTGGAGTTCGCATACAACAACAGCTACCAAGCAAGTATTCAGATGGCGCCTTTCGAGGCCCTTTATGGTAGACGATGTCGCACGCCGTTGTCTTGGTTAGAAACGGGCGAGTCGAAGTTGTATAAGCGATCGGAAGTGGAGGATGCTACTTTGTTGGTTAGAACCATTCGGGAGAGGTTGCTTATCGCTCAGGACCGGCAAGCAAAGTACTATAATGCCAAGCACAGGAACGTGGAGTTCGCTGTGGGCGATTATGTATACTTGAAGATCAAGCCGTTCAAGGGTGTCTCGCGGGTGCGGCGATTGAAAAAGCTAAGCCCGAGGTACCTTGGACCGTTCGAGGTTCTGGAGCGAGTAGGAGAAGCGGCCTATCGGCTGAAGCTTTCAGTGGAGCTAAGTGGTTTACATGATGTATTCCATATTTCGGTGCTTCGGAAGGCGGTGCAAGAGCCTACGCAAGTGATCGCGGTCGATCAAGTGCCGGTGGATAGTGGGCTAACGACAAAAGTCAAGCCCGTGCGGATTGAGGACTCGGAGGTCAAGCGGCTACGCAATAAAGAGATCAGGATGGTCAAAGTCCGGTGGGACAATTGCGGTCGTGAGGAGCTCTCTTGGGAGCGAGAGCAGACGATGCTTGACGAATATCCGGAGTTGTTCCGCTCAGGTACAAATTTTGTTTTGTACATGTTTTTCCCTTTATGTAATTTCGTGGGCGAAATTCTTTTAAGAGGGGTAGAGTTGTAACGCCCCGAAACTCAAAGGAGCAGAGGGGAATAATTTGGGCCAGTTTGAGTTCTGGCTGCTGGCACACGGCCTGGGACACGGGCGTGTCCCAGGGCGTGTCAAGCCTGTGTCGACACTAAGGCGTGAAGTCGACACTTTGGTCTCGACATTGTGTCGAGACTGGGCACACGGCCTGCGACACGGGCGTGTCGCAGGGCGTGTCGACCAGTGTCGACACTTAGCCGTGAAGTCGACACAGTGCTTCGACAATGTGTCGAGACATGGCACACGGCCTGCGACACGGGCGTGTCGCAGGGCGTGTCAACCCGTGTCGACACTCGTCCCGCGAAGTCGACACTTTGGTGTCGACAATGTGTCGAGACATGGCACACGGCCTGCGACACGGGCGTGTCGCAGGGCGTGTCGACCCGTGTCGACACTAAGCCACGAAGTGTCGAGACCATGTACACGGCCTGGAGCCCAGGCGTGTCAAGGTGACACGGGAAAGGACACGGGCGTGTCCTAGAACCCGTGCAGTGCTCGGGTTGAAAACGGGAGAAAATCATGGGGTACACGGCCAGCTACACGGCCGTGTCAGATGGAACACGGGCGTGTCAGCTCGAACACGGGCGTGTTCGATACCCGTGTGAGGTTCCAGGTGATTCGATTTTGACGGCGAATGAGGCACACGGCCCTGGACACGGGCGTGTGCCAGGCCGTGTTCGGTCCAGATTAGGCATTTCAGTCCCGAATCGAAGCCGTTCGTTTCTTTGACTGAAGATCCAACGGCTGGGGGTTGTTCCTGAAGGGATATACCCGGGTTTTGACTTAGAAAACCCTCACTTTTTCCACTTGTTCTCTCTCCAAACCCTTGGAGAAAGAAGAGCTAAGGTAAGAAGAAGAGGAGCTAGATCCGCCATTGGAGGAGCTTCGGAGCTCCGAAACGCAAGCCGACTCCGGATCCACGGAGGCAACGCAAGTGCGGTGATTTCCATCCGATTACTTTTCGATGGCGCCAAAGAGGACCGCAAGGGTAACGATCCTCATCTTGAGCATGAGTCGCTCTCTTTCTTTGCATAGGAAGCCCGCTCTCGCGAGTTTGCGGAGAGTTGGAGGCGTTCCTTCGGGTAGATATGTGAAGTCCCCGTTGTTTAGAGTCCGTATGCGAGAACGGACATAGGCATTTTGGTTGAAGCCTACCCGGACATGTTAGTCCGGATCGGTGATGTTGCATTGCATAAGGCCGGAGAAGACTCCGTGCTATTGGGTGTTTTTCGGGTTTTCTACGCGGTAGATTGCAGCAGGGAGCCTTGGGGACTAACCCAAAGGTGCACCCGGAAAACTGGGCAGACACGAGGTCTTGCCAACTTGGTGGCCTGAGAGCCAACTTGAACATAACGGGGTTATGTGACTTGTGTTAGAATGGGACTCGGTAAAAGTTTGACCCGCGCATATGGCTTAAATTGCCGTTGCGATGTGAGCACGGGTTAGATGGAGCCGTACCCGCTTTATGTCGTTCGGGTTAGAGAGACCTAAAGTTACATGGCACTCGCCGTTGGCATAAATGGGGGTCTTCGGTGGTCGATGGCTTAAATTGACGTGACCAATACCATGAAGACAAATTGCTCATAGGAATGGCCGTCTAAGTGGCGGTGGTGAATCCGGAATGTTAATGGCTTTAATTGACGTGACATCGACCGGTTCACCGAGAATGTGCCCTGAGTGCACGGGGCGTGTGGCCGTGCGAGCCAACGCCTGTGATGAAATGGCTATGGTTATAATTGCTCGCTTATGCTAATGAAATGCAGGAAAGGAGCATCGCCGCCCCGAGTTGGGGGCGGGATCGTTATAATTTGGTCAGCATTGCTGACCGTTGCCTTGTTTGCCACCGTGCGGTGGTTTGTTTGCTTGCAGGTGCAGCTGGACCAAGCGGTCAATAGCGGGCTAAAGCCCTTTTTGCGAAGCTGGCCCTCGAAGGCCCAAGTGGAAATGTTTTATGTTTTATTCATGTATGGCCGGCCTGCGAGCCGAGGTTTGTAAATCATGTAAAAGACAAGTGAAACATTTTGTAAGGCCTTAAGGCCGACTTTTGAGTATTTTGTAATACCATTCCTATTATCTTGTTAGTGGACATTCATGCTTGTGGCTGGGTTCTTGTTTTGCAACTTATATAAACTGCTTCCGCTAGAATGCTCTGTGTAGGACGTTAAGATTGGTTGGATGGTTTCCATAAGTAACCACCCGGTCTGTCTGTGGCATATGGCGTCAGGCCCCGGCCGGACCTACTGTTATATGCTATGCGACGGATAGGGGGTGTTACACTTTATCTCAGGGGGAGCTTTGATAACATCTTCCACTAAAGTCTTCTCTATTCTTTGAGAAAGAGAATACATCATCAATTTTCTTTTCCCCACTATATACAGGGTTATAACTCCCTTCAAAAGTTAACCCCTTTGGTTTTTGGGAACCTGATCAAAAGCTCAAAAGGGTTGTGAGATCTCCCTTGAAAAAATAGATCTTGTGGTGACAGGGCACCTGAGCAAAATCCTGTGGTGGTAGGGCACCTGATCAAAAATTTGTTAGTGCATTCCTACCAGGGTGGTAGAAGAGTGGATGTACCTAAGTTTAGAAGAACCACTATAAATTTCTTGTGTCATCTGGATTGCTCTATTGTTTATTTTTTGTGTGTTATGATTGTTTTGTTTTTATTCTCTCTTTATACATATACTTATCACCTAATTTAATCCGCTGTAAAAATTAATTAAAATTTTAAAATACTCTATTCACCACCCTATAGAGTTAAGCAGATCTATCCCTCATGTTGAAACTGAAAATCAGTTTCTTTTGGAGTTCACCCTTGGGGAAGAGGTGATTGCAAACCTACTTCGCTCCTGCAAGCAAAACAACAAAGGAAGCAAGGAAGAACTGACCCAAGGGCTCGGCAGGAGGACCCACCACACACCTGAAAGATCTTAGAGTGCTTCCCCTCGTTATCCAAAGGCCGAGCTAAGGTATCCTCAGAAAGAGCTTGAGAGATGGAGCAAGAGGGCACCAGAAGCATGCTTTCTGAGGTACCCCTTGGGTCCTATTTATAGATTTCTGAAAATGGCCTACAAATAGCCAACCTCTGCTGTTCTGAATGGCTATGTGCAGTCTAGATTCGCCTGCCAACAACGTAACTTCGCTGTTCTGAAAGGCTATGGGCAAGCCAGTGGGGGCAAAATAGTAAAAAAATACCTCATTGACCTAGTCGAGCAGAGGAGCTCGGCCACCCCTGAAGATCCGGCTCGCATGCTGTCTGTCGAGCTCCTTAGGGCGAGTGCTAGCTATGATACTGAGCTCGCCCTTCGATTGGCCTCCATTAGTCGAGAGCATCTCGACGAAACCTCGACTTGGCTTGGCGAATGCCGAGCTCGGGGTCGACGAATGCCGAGCTCGGGGTCGACGAATGCCGAGTGCAGGCTCGAATTTCTCTGCCGAGCTCGCTTTGGGCCTGGGTGATCTGAACCGGCCGGTCTGGTTCCTGGCGACCCCACTCGTCGGATACAGGGTTGTACACATTCCCCACACTTTTTGAGCTTGGCAAAGCTCGGAAAGAAACATCCAACCCCAAGTGTTCTGCGAGTACAGGGTGAACCGGAGAATCTTTGGGTGGAGTCCACCTGTGGATATATATATACACCTGCATACCTACCGACCGGGTTCGCTAGAACTCAGCTGCTCGCATAGCCACCCTGACTGTGGTTACACCCGCCATCCTGCAGGGTGGCTCGACTGAACATAACTCCGCCAAGAGGGTGAAGTCGTTTCCTCCGGCGGCCGAACCCATTTATGATGACATGAAGACAGCCCCGGAGCATGTGACGGGCTTGTATAATCTGCCTCCCCTTGACAAGGCCAAAGTTATCGCTGACCTCTTTGACGGCCCGGACGGCCAGCTGGATGGCATGGAGGGCACCACGCCGCGAGTCCCCGCCCCCCGAGCCAAGACTGCACCTGGAGACTCGTGATTCAGAACTGCAGAGAATCATCCCCGGGACCCGCTCCCGCCCTTCGGGACCTTGGGGGTGGACTCGCAGAAGCTGAACTTGTCGGTTCGTGCCCCTTCCCCTCAGCAACCTGTCGTGACCACGGGGGCGGGTGTGGAAACCTTCCCCATTCCGGGATTCGACCTCCTCTCACCGGGAACGCGCCCCTAGGCCTCGGGAAGGACCTGAGGTTTTTCCCTCCCCGCACCTCCTTGGAGATGCCGAGCTCGTCAGGTAAGCTTGGCCTTGGATTCTTGTCCTGTGATTTTCTAGCACATCCCCCCTTGCTGATGTTTCTGTCTTCACAGCTCCCCCCAGCCAATCTGCAGCCGAGGAGTCTTCGCGGACAGCCCACTACTCTCCCCTCCCCTCCCCAAGCTCGTTGGACTCTTACCTAGGCCCTAAAGTGGAGAATGACGAGCTGATGAGGAGGGATATCAAGCTCTTCAAGAAACTTGTATGCGGACTGCGTGAGGTGCAGGAAGTCAACGAGGCATTACAACGCGACTACGTGTGTCTCGCTGACGAGGTGCGAGGTGTCCAGGCTGGCGAGATGACGTCTCCTTCCCGGCTTCTAGATGAGATCGACGACGGCCTCTCGGTGGTGTAGAGGAATTCAGCGAGGATCCACGAGCTTCTCCGCTCGCGACAGTCTGGGTGACGGGGGATGCGAGGCCAGGGTAGATAGAAGGCGGCTCCCATGCTGAGCCGACCAACGCTCGTCTCTTGGTCCCCCCTAGCCGCGCGCCGTGCTTTCTTATTCCTACATTTGATTGCTGTAATAACTTCAAACATTCTTAGATGTGTCTGGTATTTGAATAATAATAATTATATTACTTCTTATTTAACTTGGCCTGGGATGGAACGTGTCGGAGGTCGGCGAGCTGGGGGTTGGCGAGCTGGGACGGCAAGCTGGGCTGATTGGGAAGCTTGGCCCCAGATTTCTTTTTCTATAAATAGCCCCCCCCCCCTCTCACCAACCCCGTACCGTCGTATTAACTGCTCATTTTCTCTCTCTCCCAGCACTTTTCTCTTTCGCACTCACACTCCACCCCCTTTTGCGAGCATGGGCAAGACCAATCCCAATGCCGATGGCCGCAACAAGTGCGCCTAGCACTTCAGGGACTCAACTTCTTTGAGGGAAACACTAGTGAGGCCGAGCTCGCCGAGTTCATCGACGACCATGTTCCGCTGTGCTTCGAGGCGCGCCGGCCGAGGGAGGGGGAGGCCATCAACTCCTTCTATGATGATGAACTCGCCTTCCCCATCTCGTATTTTTAGGTGGGGTTGTGACTCCCCCTCTTGCCGGAAATCTGCCAGATCTTGAAGTACTATGGAGCGGTGCCCGCGCAGCTGAACTCAAACGCCATCGTCATGATGGTGGCGTTCGCGAGCTTCCTCCGCCGGGAGTGGATTGAGTTCAACCTGACCTTGTTCAGGAAACGTTTTTTTTACAAGGCGACGTTGGATAGCGTCGTTTATTTCATGGGCTCGCTAATCAAAGTTCGCGAGATTGCGAACAAGCACCACAACTGGATGACCAAGATCGCCATTATCAAGGGCGATCTCGGTAATATCCCCTTCTCCCCCAGTAGAAGGCCGAGGAGGTCTACCGCCCGCCGACCGTGTCCGACAATGATGCCGACCTCCATAAATTCTTCCTTCACAAGGACTTCAAGGTCGCCTTCCTGCGAAGGGGCCTCGACTCGCTCTGCCCCGTTCTGCCCGACGAAGGTATTGCTCTCTCCCCATTACTGAGCTCGTCATATTGTCATGGAAATCTTCTAAGTTCTCTAAGTTATATCATGCAGGGGAGCGGCTAATCCCCGTGAACCCGCCAATTGCGAACTCGGGGTTATACACGGACCCTCTTGCTTGCGTGAAGGCAGCGGCGAAGGCCTGCCGAGACTAGGCGGTCTTCTCCAAACCCTCCCCCAGCAAGAGGCGACTTGAGGATGCGGGGTCGAGCCCGTTCCATCGCCAACAACTACCAAAAAAGATGAGGAGAGCAATAGTGGTTCCTCGGGCGAAACAACATCAACAACATCAATAAATTCCCAAATACACAAGCTTGCCCGAGGTCATCCTCGACGGATCGCCGGAGAGTCCGCTGAACGAAATCACCAGCAAGAGGCATGGGGTGGCGAGACCCCTGCTCCTCCCACGACAACCTCTGCTCCCCCCGCGACAAATAAGGCAGTTCGCGAGCCCGCCCCGGCGAAGGAACACCCTCTCTTCGGTTTTGGGGGGAGGTGGAAGGACTTGGCCGGCGAGCCCATAGTCTAGTGGGACGAGCTGGCCCTCTGAGTCTCCATATCCACCCTTCAGCCCCTCCTGGGCTGACCGCGAGCCCGCCATCGGTCATTCCTATGCACTCGGCTTCGGCCTTTATGTCCGCGAGGACGTCGAGGCCTACAAGGGCATCCCCCTGCAGTAGCTTGGCTATGAGGGCCAGCAGGCCCATATGCACGCCATGGAGCTCCACTACATGGTGGTCCGCCGCGGCTTCAACCTCAGCAACCTCCTCCAAAAGGCCGAGCAAGCACGCGACGTCTCCATGGACATGGCCGTCGACCTGGCGAGGCAGCTCGGCATTGCTGAGAATCTTCTCACCCAAGCTGCCGGCAGACTGGTAAGTATCGGGCTGTCGCCTATCCTTTTCCCCTTTTTACTTAGGATTGTTTGCCCTGTTGCTAATGTACTTCCTTTCTTATCGGAATGCCAAGGCTGCTGGGGAGTTGCGGGCTCGCGCCGCTGGGCAGGAAGAGGAGATCGGCCAGCTGCGTGCCATCCTTGCCGAGCTGGAGGGGACGAACGCAAAGCTGATGGAGGAGAACAAGAGCCTCAGCCGCGAGGTCTGCCACCAAGCGGAGATCTTCTTCCCGACTTGTGACGTCGAGCCCACATTCCCCTACAAGAGCCCGAGGATCTTCGGCGAGGCTGACGTCACTGAGAGGTTACAGATCAACTCGATCCAAACAGTCGAATGTACCCTCCAGATGATGAAGGATATAGGAGTGCTGGTGGAGGGTTGCTTGGAGATCTCAAACCAGGACCTGATGTTGAGCCTGTTCCTGGCGATGCCGCCCAGCGAGAAGGAGGACAGCCTTGACGCGCTCTTCGGGAAGGGTTTCTAGGACCTGTCTGGCGGAGGGGGTAGGATCACCAATCCGGCGAGGGGGGGCAAAGGCTGGTCATGTATTTTTCTTTTTGTTTTGTAATCTCGCCGACGCGAGCTCCATCTGTAACTATTACTATTTAATGGAATACATTTTTGATATAACCTCTGTCCATTATATATTTTTTCTATCTTTTTGACTTTTCTGCTGCGCCTTGTTTGTCTGCGAGCACTTCCCCTAGCGACCTCGCATAGATTGGTTTTGTGAGTAGGATAGTTGTTAGAGCTCGTTCCTGAGAGTACATTTTGAGAGCTTGTCGAATCTTAGACGATCAGGGGATGGACTACCTGCCACACTGGGCATACCACCCTCAGCTCGCTCGCGAGCTCCCCCATAATCTTATCAATATAAGGCCAAATTCACAAAATTTCCATAAGTCAAATAGGGTGGGGGCGAAGCATCCTGGCTCAGTCCGCCTCCCTTCAGCGAGGTCTGAGGGCCCGGCTCACCACCCTTCTGTCGTGGCCGAGCTGAGTTGGCGAGTTTTGACTCGCCTATGTCAAGCCTCTCTCCCCCTATGCCAAACTTGTTGGACACAATCTGGAGAGTATAGGACTTCCCCGAGTGACATACAACCCTGCTGGTTAAGTGAGAGCCTGACAGCGGGATCTGCTCGGGGTCTGAGGTCGACACCGAGTGACATCCAACCCTGTCAGCTAGGTGAGAGCCTGACAGTAGGATCTGCTTGGGGTCCAGAGTTGACACCATTGAGTGACATGCATTCCTGTCAGCTAGGGGAGTGCCTGACAGCGGGATCTGCTCGGGGTCCGAGGTTGACACCGAGTGACATCCAGCCCTGTCAGCTAGGTGAAAGCCTGACAGCGGGATCTGCTCGGGGTCCGAGGTTGACACCGAGTGACCTCCAGCCCTATCAGTTAGGTGAGAGTCTGACAGCGGGATCTGCTCGGGGTCCAGAGTTGACACCATTGAGTGACACCTAGCCATATCAGCTAGGTGAGAGCCTGACAGCAGGATCTGCTCGGGGTCTGAGGTTGACACTGAGTGACATTCAGCCCTGTCAGCTAGGTGAGAGCTTGACAGCGGGATCTGCTCGGGGTCTATCAAATGAATACATCCTATTGTAAGAATTACCACAGCAGAACTGATACATCAAGAGATTTTATTCAGAATAAGACACCACTTACATGTCTCAAGGATAAAAACGCTTCAATTCATCACCGCTCCAGGTGAGACTTAGGGTCTCGCCCTCCACATTTTGGATTTGATACCCTCCTGATCTCAATTCCTCTTTTACAATGAACAGACCTTCCCAGCTGGGGTTGAGTTTCCCTATGGTTGCTGACCTCCCCATTGCATCCACCTTCTACAGTACCAAGTCTCCCTCCGCAAACTATTTGACTCTGACGTGCTTGTCAAAGTACTTAGTCATCCTCCTCTTCATCTCTTCTTGTCGGATGGCGGAGAGGTCACGCAGCTCCTACACCATATCTAGGGAGAGTCGCAGCCCTTCCTCGTTCTCGGCCTGCCATTCTTCTCGGCCTTACCCGGCTGTGACGATTCGAGGCGTTTGAACTTCAAATTCCACGGGGAGTACTGCCTCGCACCCATGGGAGAGCTTTAAAGGAGTCTCCCCTGTTGTTGTGTTGGGGGTGGTCCTCAGGCCCTAGAGAACCACGTGAAGCTTCTCCACCCAGCTTCCTTTCAGATTTTCTACTTTCTTCTTCAAGAGATTTACAATGATCTTATTGGCGGCCTCCACCTGCCCGTTGCTCCTGGGGTGGTGGACCGAGGCAAACCTAAGGCCAATCGCAAGCTGCTCGCATAAACTAGTGAACTCCGCGCTGGCGAACTGGGGCCCGTTGTCTGTGACAATGGCTTGGGGCAGCCCATGGCGGTAGATTATCTCCCCCCAAACAAAGTTTCTGAGGACCTAGGAGGTTACCTTGGCCAGTGCCTTCACCTCAAACCACTTAGAGAAATTATCAATCATCACCAACAGGAAACTTCTTTGCCCACTGCCCTGGGGGAACGGTCAAACCAAATCCATTCCCCAAATGGAAAAGGGCCAGGAGGCTGTGATACTCTTGAGTCGCCGAGTAGGCTCTAGCTGTAGGGGGGGGGCAAATAGTTGGCAATTGTGACATCTTTTTTCAAACTCTGTCGCATCGCGGCCCAGGGTGGACCAGAAATACCCTTGTCTGACGATCCTTCCTTCCAGGGTCCGACTCCCGGAGTGACTCCCACACTCCCCGGAGTGGACTTCTTCAAAGATTCTTTGTACTTCCCCCTCAGCCACGCAATGATCCAGCATCCCCTAGAGAGTCTTCCTGTACAACTGCCCGTCCCGAAGGAGGTAGTACGCCAATTTGTACATGAGGTTCTTCTTGTCCACCCCCTCAGGATACTCTCCCGTGGAAAGGAAATTTGTGACCGAGTCCATCAATGAGGACCGCTGATCTATCTCCATGAGCTCTCCCTCTTCGATAGAAGGGAGAAATAGGTCGGTGATAGTCCCCCCCCCACACGGGGACCATATTTCGCTAGTTGATCGACCTGTTCATTTTCCTCCTGGGGCACGTTTTGGATGGTGAAGGTTTCAAATATGCCAATGACCCCCTTTACTTTGGCTAAATATAATCGTAGGGTAGGTTCTCTTGCCTCAAACTCCCCATTGATCTGGGAAGCTACCACCATGGAGTCGGTGAGGACCTCTACGTCCAACACCCCCATTTCCCTAGCCAGGCGCAGCCCTGCTATCACGGCCACATACTCGGCCAGATTGTTAGTGATGGGTAAGTGCACCACCACCGTTTGCTCAATTCTAGTTCCCTAGGGGCTCTCCAAGATCACCCCCACCCACTGGGAATGCCTCCCCGAGGCACCATCTACCTTCACCTTCCATAGAGTCGGACGGGTGAGCTCTTCCTCCGCCACCTCGATCACATAATCAGCCAAAAAGTCATTCATCGCTTGAGCCTTGATCGAGAGGCGGGGGACGAAGGAGATGTCGAACTCGCTCAACTCCACTGACCACTTGGCCAGCCTGCCAGAATGCTCCACCCCCTCAAAGATGTTGCGGAGTGGATGGTTAGTCACTACTCGGTGGCCGAGATGATAAGGGCAAAGGCCAGATTCTTCAAAATTGGATACCGAAGCTCGGCCTTCCTCAAGACCCGGCTCACATAGTATATGGGGAGTTGCCTCTTCCCCTCTTCACGAACTATGATGGAGCTCAAGGCCTCCGTCCCGACCCCGAGATACAAAAATAGGTCCTCCCCCTCCTTTGGACATTGGAGCAATGTAGCCCTCGTCAGCTGCAACTTGAGTGCCTGGAATGCCTCCTCGCACTCCTTGGTCCACTCGAATTTTTGCCCCCCCCCATTAGTGTTGTGAAGAAGGGGGAGCACTTCTCCCCAGCCCGGGAGAGGAACCTGCTTAACCTTGCCAGCTTCCCTGTCAACCGTTGTACCTCCTCATTATTCCGCAGCGACCCCAGCTCTACGATAGCCTTGACCTTATCAGGATTTGGCTCGACCCCCGCAGGGGTGAGGAGGTGCCCCAAGAACATCCCCCTGCTGGCCCTGAAGATGCACTTCATGGGGTTCAATCGCATCTTGTACTTGTACAGGGTGGCGAAGGTCACCTCTAGGTCCTGGAGGTGAGAGTCCACATCCTGACTCTTGATCATGAGATCATCTAAGTACACCTACAGGTTCCTCCCCTTCTATTCTCGGAAGAGCCTGTCCATCATTTTTTAATAAGTCGCCCTTGCGTTCTTCAGCCCAAAGGGCATCATTTTATAGTAGTATAACCCATCACCCATGATGAACGAGACGTCGTTGACATCCGGGAGGTGCATCCTGATTTGGTGATAACCTGAAAACGCATTAAAAAAGCTCATTACATAAAAATCGACGGCTGAATCAATCAGCGTGTCGATCCGAGGCAAGGGATAACAATCCTTAGGACAAGAGTTATTAAGCAAGGAAAAATCGACACACATACGCCACCAGCCGTCTCCCTTTTTAACCATGACTACATTGGATACCCAGCCGGGGTATTGGATTTTTGACACGAAGCCGGCCTTGAGAAGCTTTTCCACCTCTTCTCTAATGGGCTCGGCCAGCTTGTCCGCGGTGGACCTCTTCTTCTGTTGGACGGGGCGTGCTCCCGGGTCCAAGTTGAGGCAGTGGCAAGCCACATCTGCATCAACCCTCGCCATCTCTGCGGCGCTCCATGCGAAGATGTCCATGTTCTTCTAGGTGCATGCCAGCATCCTGCCTTGAGCCTCCGTGGTCAGCCCTCCGTTGACGCGGACCTTCTCCACCCTGCCTCCAAGGACGAGAACATCCAGGTCCACCACCTCTTCAGCAGCCTCCAACCTGGACTGCTCCCCCCATTATCTGACATCCCTCTCCTCTGGGATGAGGACCTCTGCCTCCACCTCTTCCTCCACGGACATTACCTCGGCCGACTCCTCCCGATCTCCTCCTGCCACCTCTACCTCGGTGCAGTTCTCTGCCTCCAGCTCCTCCTTGCCAGCTTCCTGCTCTGCCTCCTCCATCCTTCGCTCCATCTCCTCGGCTCCCTCCTGCCAAGAGATGGAGTTTACGGCGGTTACGTAGCACTCCCTTGCTACTTTGGGGTCACCCCGGACCTGGATCCCCTCGACGTTGAACTTTAAGCATTGATGGAAAGAGGAGGGGACGTAGCGGAAGGCACTGATGAGGGGCCTCCCGAAGATGGCGTTGTAGCTGCTAGGGGCATCCACGATGACAAACCTGCAGTTCCGGGACTGCCCCCCCCCTAGGGTGACATGGAGCCTCACTCCTCCTTCTACCTCCTTCCTCTTCCCCGAAAATCCAAACAAGGTCCCATCCGATGCCAATACCCTCTTCGCCTCCACCTTCATTGTGTCAAACGCCTTCTTAAAGATGACGTTGACGGAGCTTCCGTTGTCGACGAGGATCCGGGAGACGGTAAAATTTTTGATGGCTGTCTGGATGACCAGCGCCTCGTAAAATGGATCCTCGTGATCCGGCATATCGCTCCTCGAGAAGGTAATCCTCCCTTCTGGGGGTGGGGTCTGGGATGTGCAGCCAACGCTCCAGCGATATATGGTGTGGAACCTCGCCCTCTGGGAAGCCTCAACCCCCCCCCCCATGGATCACCCTGATCCCTCCTCGGGTGCCGACGTCCACCCGATCTTCACAATGATCCTCCTCCGCCCGAGGCAGGACCTCCTCGATCCTCAACTCCTGGTGCCCTTGCTGCTACTTCTCCCTGTTTCCCCTCATCTCGAGGAACTCCGGGCACGTGGATGTGGCGTGCCCTTCCTCCTGATGGAAGTCGTAGTAGGGCAACTCCACCCTAACTTCTCTCTTCCTCCTCTTTGCTACTCTCCTCCTCTCCCTACGGCTATGGCCATAGCCTGTTCCTGATCGAGGAGTGGAGTCCTCTGCTCCCGCCTCCAACCCGGGGGGTGGAATTGATCCTGCCCCCTTTGATTTCAGTCCCTTAATTGGTACCCTCTCTGCGGCCCCTACTCTTGCAACTCAGGCCTCCAGCCCAACCGACGGTCTGGCTCCTGATGCCCCCACCTGGGTTGCACTGCCCCTGGAGCTACCTCTGCTCCCTCTGCAGGGGCTCGGCTCTCCTCTCCTCCTGCCCCCTTCCGCCTCTTGGCTCCTTCTCTTCCTCCGTAGCTCACCTGGCCAGCTTCCGGGAGAACTCCGAATTCGACGACTCCCCGTCAACTTCTCTTTCCTCCCTCTCCATCAGCTCCTCGTAGGAGAGGGGGACACTCTCTTCAGCTCCATCCTGAATAAAACGTGCAGTAGTCCCAGGGTGAAGTCCATCATTAAGCTATGGCCTGACATCTCTTGGACTTGGGTGACCTCCTCCTGGAACTGGTCAACATAGCTCCCCAGCGTCTCATTCACTTCCTGCTTGATGTGGAACATGGACTCTGACTCTTTCTTCCTCCTCTTCGAGGTAGTGAACCTCAACATGAACCCCTGATGCAAGTCCTCGAAGCAGTAGATGGAGCTGGTCGGCAGTTGCTGAAACCACTCCCTCGCCTTCTCCTTGAGGGCGATGGCGAAGAGCCGACACTTGAACCCATCCGACATCTGCCGGATCGAGACCACGTCCTCAAACCACTATACGTGCTGGACCGGGTCCCCCTTTCGAGTGTAGTAGGACATCTCGGGTTCCCTGAACCCCTCTAGAACTGGGGCGGAAGAGACCAGCTCGCTGAAGGGGCTGCCTCCCCCTGTCGGGCAAGCCAGAGCATCCCGCGGGCCCATCTCACCGATCCGGCCTCTGCCTGCCGAGCTGGGGAAGAGCACGCGCCCGGGGAGCTCGTACCCCCGGCCTTCCTCGGCCACTTCCATCCTAGCTCGCCTGCCTGGGGCGTCCTTACCCATAGAGGGTGCGGCTGCGATCTGGGCAGCTGGAGTCAAGCACTCGGCCCGCGGTCCGAGTCCGAACTTGATGAGTACTAGCACCTCGTTCCTGAAATCTTCGAACAACCCCACCGTGGCCAGAGCTGGGGGGGTGGCGAGTCCGACCTGTCAGATCCTTGTCCTCCTGTCATCGAGCTTGCTGAAGGTTTTTTGTACTGACCACGCTCCACGCTCACCGCACCAAAATGTTGAAATCGAAAATCAGTTTCTTGTGGAGTTCACCCTTGGGGAAGGGATGATCACGCACCTACTTCGCTCCTGCAAGCAAAATAACAAAGGAAACAAGGAAGAACTGACCCAAGGGCTCAGCGGGAGGACCCACCACACACCCAGAAGATCTTAGAGCGCTTCCCCTCCTTAGCCAAAGGCCGAGCTAAGGTGTAAGATCCCCCTCCCCCTTACCAAGGAGGGCTACCGGGTCTTATGCCCAGAACCGCCGTCTTACGGTGACACTAACGCACGAGTTAGTCGACACCGCAACACGCCGATTCTGCCGGCTAATACGATCATTTAACCTGTTGGCCAAAATGAGAAGTAGAAGTATAGCAGTATGTTAAATCCATTAGTCCACAAGTCACAGAGTACATATCATATATAAAAATGAAGAGTACAGAAACATAGTCCACAATGAGTACAAATGAAAGAGTAATAAGGGCTTATGCCCAGTACATCATATCAACTCTCTCTCTCAAATCAAAGCGGAAGCTAATCTAATACATCAAAACTCGTCCAACCTGAGGACGCGCAGTAGTAGTAGTAGTCTGTGGTAGCGGTATCTGCTCCTCAAGTCCTGCCTCCTCGTCGTGCTGGTGCTCCATCTCCACGAGCTCCTAAAATAGTATGGTCACCGACCATTAGTCAAAAAGACTAAGTCGTTTCCTCCACACGTCGCCTCGCAGCTCCTAGGCACCGAGCGGAAGGACGAAGTGGAGGACAACAAGGGGTAGCAAAAGTGGAAGCAGGTGACAAGAACTAACTACCAGTTGTAATAAATATTATTATTCTACTCTAGCAGTTCTAAGTATATAGTACAAGTAAGTAAAGTGCAGTACTAGTAAGGAAAGACTCAAAGTAAAGTGCAGAAAAGTAAAGTAAAGCTGAAAGGATAAACTATCTACCATCACAAAAGTACCTTAACTTACAAAAAAGCCCATACAAATTTATAAGCTGAGGTTTCCAGGAAATTTAACATATCATATAAAAGAGCCCATATTAATTTATATGATAAGGATCTATGAAGCGTATGACCTAATATGAATGAATGTTATGATGCAATTTATGCACAGGCAAGTGCAACTCACACACAACGACTCTGTGGTCACAGACCTTTAGTTCCCACTTTTTGAGAGCTAGTATCACTCTCGGGTACCACCACTGTGGCTACGGCAGCAGCGGAGCAGGCGTCTTCACTTCTAGGCCGGTATGCACTCTACCAGACCTTAGACCCCTCTCATACGCCTCTGTACACGTCCAAGGTGCACTCTAGAGTCTCTGCGTACGTACTTTGCTGACAACCCGTCAGTCTTGTTGGGTCGGATGTGCGTTATCGGGGATCGTCCTCCAGACCGCAATATAAAACAACCCACTGGTCCCTCTAACCCTCATAACCGCCTGGTGCACCGTACTGCCATCGGTGTAATGAATGGCCAGTATCGCATGCCCCGCTACTAAATTTATGCACATTCAAGTATTTCATCCCGAGCCTCCAGCTCGCAGGACCAACCCGTCCTGGATCCATCAAACCCTACACGGGTGAGCATTTATCATAATCCCTCCAACCTTACACGGGTGAGAATGCACAATAGTGGCTTTATTCCAAATCCCTCAAACCCTACACGGGTGAGCATGTACACAAGCCTCCCTCCAACCCAACACGGGTGAGAAAGAACCACAATGCCTTAACCTATTAGTCTACTCTTGTCTACGGGTTATTATACTTAGTGATTTAAGGTTAATCCCAGGACTGCCCCGGGTATACACGGTGAAGGGCTCTCGGGGGCACTAGGAACTACGATGGGATTACGCCCAAAGTTCCCTTTCTCAAGGATAATTACTTTTATTGGTGTCTACCCAGGATTTTTACCCCAACTCTCGTATTACTTTCGAACGACCCTAAAGACTTAAGGTGTTATTAGGAGTGCGGCGGTTTTCCACCGGTCCCTATTATTGTTGCTGCCACGGAACTTGCACTCTTACACACATGGTTAAGGAATTCTCTAGGAGACCAACCAGGGTTAATTCCTTTACTAAGATCCTCATTTTACTAGTTATTCAGATTCCTCCCCTAATGGCCCTATTAGTACGAACATCGGTGCTAGACCCTTACCCATGTCCTGATACCACCCACAAATGTGACCTTCTAATTCCTCTAGCCATATGCCTCAAATTATTTATCCTAGGATGGTATGGACCTATATGATGACTAGGATGAATTTCCATAATTTCCAAATTACTTACACCATTAAATTAATTTCTTTAAATGTAATCCCTAGTAATTTTGCACATGAAGTATTGTCAATATTCAACCTACTGTCCTAAGGATTCTTCCAAGTATATAATATGATAATTAATGAGGCCTACCAAAATTCCATGCTTTTTCAATTCAGATTTACAATTAATTCCTATTTAATACTATATCCACAAATCTAGTATTTTCCAAATGAAGTACATAAAATATTATCTCAAAAATTCTAATTAAATTACAGAGTATTGATAATAATTAAATAATGTTATGTCCAGATTTTCATTTACATCTAGGTTGAAATGGCCTATCCATGATCAATTTAAGTTATTTACCAAATTGCCATTATGGGGCCTAAGTACATTATTTTGCACTCCAAAAATTCTAAAATAATTGCACAAGGTATAAAACATAAAAGTACAGTAATATGAATTTTCTCAGATTTTTCAAAGGAATATACCATCATTTATACACAAAAATCAATAAGGGTAAAATGGTCATTTTGCTCCTTAAACTACTTAAACTTCTTCCAACAGAGATATAATTTATTTTTAGTGCTTATTATGTCACTCCTTAGTCCTCAACAGAAATTGAACCTTTTATGATAAGGGTAAACCTATTTTAAATTTATTTCCTAAAAAGGGCCAACTTTTAGAAATTCAAAATAATGGGTTTTTTGTTCTCAAAAATCCCACCGTTACTATGAGAGGTGTATTACACCCTCATGTGTCTCTATAATGAAAATCATGATTTTTGAATGTTCCAAGTTGGCTGAATACACATTATTTCATTTTAGGCTAAATGCACACCAAGCCTATAACAAGCCAACACATGCAAGTGGGTTTACCCAACATGCAGTAGTCCAAATTGGCTGAAATTTAAGACATACTCTTATAATGTCCCTAAGGACATGCCACCAAAATATGGGGCCATTTGGAGTCCCACAACTCCAAATATTTCATTTATTGCATTTTGGGTATTTTGAATAAAACTATAGAAAATGTTTTCCCAAAAATTCTCAATTTTTGGCTGGGACTAACTAAGCCCTAAGCATGCATACACCCAAAATTTTGGGCCATTTGGATGATGGTTTGACTTGGGAATAATTTTGAAATTCTGCCTTAGCTAAGGGCCAATCCTAGAAAAATGGTCCTACAGGTCAGACCACTGGACCAAATCTCAACATAAGGGCGGCAAATTAAAGTTAAGACAAATAGCTACAATTTTTATGTTGGTAATCAGTTCTGTATTTGCACCTAAAGGGCCTTAATTTAGCATACAAGTGACAGTAAAAACAGGGACAGAAAATTTAAATTGTTACAGCACTAATCTCAAAGCAGAAGGGAGGGCATCTGTTCATCTTCTCCATGGAGCCAAGGGCCGCGATTTGCCCGACCTGGAGCACCTTCCAAGGCCACATACCGGCCATCCAACCACCTCTCTGGCCGGCCACCACTACCACCACCTCCGTTGAGGTGAGGGCTAATGTTTGGCAGCGACTTGGCCGCCGAAGGCGGCGTTTTCCGGCGAACTTGCACTCCATAAAAAATTCGAAATTCATGAAAAAGATCACCTTGTATCTGGCTCATTTGAGCCTGATTTCTCTCCTAATAGATCTAGGAACCTAGCACGGGTAGAGGTGAGGTGAAACAGACCCAAATTGAGGCTTGGCGGCGGGTTTGGCGGCTGTGAGCCATGGAATTTCTCCTCTCCGGCGAGCTTGCTCCCGAACCCGATTCTCCACCAAAAGCTTCGATACATGTATCTAATTCCACTCCTTTGGACCTTCTGAAGCGAATGGGAGGGTTGGTTTTGGCTGATATGGGCTGTATACAGAGATGCCATGATGGGGATTTAGGCCATGAGCTTTGGTTTCTCCTCCTTGGCCCCAAGTGGCAAGAAATTTGGTTGGAAAGGCTGATAATTGATGTGTGGGTTCAGATGTGTGCTTGGGAAGAGAGGAGGAGGGCCACATGGCCTTCATCCCCATTTTCCATCTCTTCTCTCTCCTCGTTTTCCCCCAATTTCCAAAATTACCCCCTTTCATGCAATCTCTCTCCAATTTCAGGGGGGTAGGGGCTCTCATTAACCATTAAGGCTGGTCATGGGTCTTGGTTCATGGGCTTAGCCCATTGGAAATGAGCTTGACACTCATTTTCTCTCTTTAGGCCTTATATTGACCAAGTTGACTTTTAGGGTTGACTTGGTCAACTTGATGAATGGGCTGGCCCCACTTGATGGTCATGAACACCATGTCACCACCTAACGTGGGTTGGGTCATGGCTCAAGGCCTTAGTCCATTAGGAATGAACTTGGTCTTCAAATTTACTTAAATAGGCATATGGTTGATCAAGTTGACTTTAGGGTTGACCTGGTCAACTTGGGTCAATGGGTGACCTAATGACATGCTTTAGGGTTCACTTAGATTGTTCTTAGGGTTAGGGCAATGTGGTGGGGTCATGGTATGGTTAGGGTTACTATTTAGGCTAGTTTGACCTAATTTGACTTTGGCCCCTTAGTGGGTCCCACATGGCTACAATCCACTACCTAGGGCCAAGCCTAGCTAAATCCCCTATCACCCACTCCATGCCTAACCCAATCTAAGTGAAGGGCGCCTAGAAGTAACATGGGATGTTACAAATCTCAATAAACAAGAAAATAATTCCGTCCCCGAAATTTAAGTTCGGGTGTACGAGGTTCTACTTACAAGAATTATAAGAAATTTAAAATGTATAAACTAAAGTATACCTGAAGTGAACAGCTCCGGGTGTCGCTCCAGCATTAGATCCCTTGGCTCCCAGGTGTGCTCCTCCTGTCCATGATTGGACCACAACACCTTCACGAGTGGGACCTTCTTCTTTCGCAACACACGGACATCTGTGTCATCAATCCGGATCGGCTCCAGTCTGATGGATCTGTCTGGCGCTATCGGACCGGCGGTAGTAGTAACATGCTCCTCTAGCCGTAGGAGAGCTCTTCGCCAGTAAGAGACATGGAAAACGTCGTGTAGGGCACCCAACTCCGGTGGCAGCTGTAGTTGGTAAGCTAAGGGGCCGATCCGTTCCAGGATCAAGTATGGCCCCATGTATCGAGGACTGAGCTTCATGTGCCTCCGCACCAGAGAGACACCATGTACCGGACGTATCTTCAAGAAAACCCTGTCTCCAACTGGAACTCCACCTTCCGGTGTCGAGCATCATAATACTTCTCATGTCTACTCTGGGCCTCTAGCAGCCGATCCCTGATCAAATGTACCTGAGCCTCCGTATCCTTCACATAATCAGAACCAAGAGCCTTGGTATCCACATCCTTAACCCATGACAGTAGTGTCCGGCATTTCCTCCCATAAAATGCCTCGTAAGGAGCCATCTTGATGCTAGCCTGGTGGCTGTTATTGTAGGAGAACTCGATCAGTGGTAGTAGCCTCTCCCAAGGCTTCCCCGTATCCAATATGCACAGGCGAAGTAGATCTTGTAACACCCCCTATCCGTCGCATAGCATATAGCAGTAGGTCTGGCCGGGGCCCGACGCCATATACTACAGATAGACCGGGTGGTTACTCAATAGAAACCATCCAACCAATCATAACGTCCTACACAGAGCATTATAGCGGAAGCAGTTTTATAAGTTGCAATTAAAAGAACCCAGCACCAAGCATGAATGTCCACTAATACACCAAATAGTAATGTAGTACATACACAAGAACTGGCCTTAAGGCCTTACAAATGGTTTACTCTTAATACATGTTTTCCATACCACGGCACGCAGGCCGGTCATACATGAACAGAAGCAAGTAAACACTTCAATTAGGCCTTCAAGGGCCGGCTTCACAATTTGGGTTTTAGCCCGCTATTGACCGCTTGGTCCAGCAGCACCTGCAAGCAACAAACCACAGCACGGTGGCAAACAAAAGCAACGGTCAGCAATGCTGACCAAATTATAATGATCCCGCCCCCAATTCGGGGCGGCGATGCTCCTTCCCTGCAGTTATTGGCATAACTAAGCAGTGTATAAATATACATTTCATCACAGGCGTAGGCTCACACGGTCACACACCCCGTGCACTCAGGGCACATTCTCGGTGAACCGGCCAATGTCACGTCAATTTAAGCCATCGACATTCCGATCACACCACCTCCACTTTGATGGCCAAACATGAGCAATTTGTCTTCCTGGCATGGGTCACGACAATTTAAGCCATCGGCAACCGAAGACCCTCATCTATGCCAACGGCTCTAACCGAACGACATAGATCGGGTACGGTTCCGCCTAACCCGTGCTCACATCGCAACGATAATTTAAGCCATCTGCGCGGGTCAAACTTCTCCTGAGTCCTGTTTCCAACACAATTCACATAACCCGGTTATGTTCAAGTTGGCTCCCAGGCCAGCAAGTTGGCAAGATCTCGCATCCGCCCAGTTTTTCGGGTGCACCTTAGGGTTAATCCCCAAGGCTCCCTGTTGCAATCTACCACGTAGAAAACCCGAAAAACAAACATTTGCACGGAGTCTTCTCCGGCATTTATGCAATGCAACATCACTGATCCAGACCAACATGTCCGGGTAGGCTTCACACATCATGCATATGTCCGTTCACGTTTACGGACTCTACACAACGGGGACTATTCATGTCTACCCGAAGGAACGCCTCAAACTCACCGCAAACTCGCGAGAGCGGGCTTCCTATGCAAAGGAAGGAGAGCTTCACATGCTCAAGAAGAGAATCGTTACCCTAGCGTTCTTCCTTGGCGCCATGGAAATGTAAGCGGATGAAAAGCACCGCACTCCCTTTGCCTTCGTAGATCCGAAGTCGGCTCGCGATTTGGAGCTCTAAAACTCCTTCAATGACTGGATCTAAGCTCCTTCTTCCTCCTTTGCTCTCCCCTGTCTCTAAGATTTAGATAGAGAACTCACAGCAGGAAAATAATGGTTCTGAATCCCTTCAATTGGGTATAACCCTTTCGGGAATAACCACAGCCGTCGGATCCCACTAAAAGAAACGCATGGCACGATCCAGGTCTGACCTGGACGAATGGGGCTAAACACCATATGGTACACTTACAGGAGCAGGACACGTCCGCGTCAATGTCGGAACAATTAGTAAACTCCCGCCAATCCCGTGTGTCGACATTCCGTGTCGACAGAGCTAATGATGCCACAAAGCCCTGCGCTCGACGATCGTCGAACCAAGATCGTCGACCGCTGCCAGAATCGTCGAACGGAGCTTCTCCGGCCAAATCGTCGAACATGCCAAAATCATCGAATGCATAAAATTACCTGTTCGACAAACACGTGGCCCGATCGTCGACCGCAGCATTTGACCAGATCGTCGAGCGTTGCTCGACGATCGTCGAGCCCAGAATGCTGACCCGATCGTCGAACGCAGAAAATTGGCCCGATCGTCGAACGTAGAAAATTGGCCCGATCGTCGAATGCAGATTTCTTCCTTAACGTTTAGCCAGTTCTTTGAACTACCCCGACACTCCCTGGGACACGCCCGTGTCCCAGGCCTCGTACCCCTGCCAAATTCCAAATTTGGTACAGATCGTCACCCTTCGCTCTTTTGAGTTTCGGGGTGTTACAGCTCTCCCCCTCTTTAAAAAATTTCATCCACGAAATTATATAAAGAAAGATAAGTACAAAACCAAAATTTGTACCTGAGCGGAACAACTCCGGATACTCGTCAAGCATAGTCTGCTATCGCTCCCAAGAGAGCTCCTCACGACCACAATTGTCCCATCGGACCTTGACCATCCTGATCTCTTTATTGCGTATCCGCTTGACTTCCGAGTCTTCAATCCGCACGGGCTTGACCTTTATCGTCAACCCACTATCCACTGGCACTTGATCAACCGCGATCACTTGTGAATGCTCTTGCACCGCCTTTCGTAGCACCGATATATGGAATACATCTTGTATACCAATAAGCTCCACTGAAAGCTTCAACTAATAGGCTGCTTCACCAACCCGCTCCAGAACCTCAAACGGCCCAAGGTACCTCGGGCTTAGCTTTTTCAATCGCCGCACCCGCGAGACACCCTTGAATGGCTTGATCTTTAAGTACAGCCAGTTGCCCACAACAAACTCCATGTTCCTGTGCTTGGCATCATAGTACTTTGCTTGCCGATCCTGAGTGATAAGCAACCTCTCTCGAATGGTACGAACCAAAGACATAGCATCTTCCACCTCTTGGCGCTTGTATAACTTTGACTCACCCGTTTCTAACCAAGACAACGGCATGCGACATTTTCTACCACAAAGGGCTTCGAAGGGCGCCATTTGAATACTCGTCTGGTAGCTATTGTTGTATGCAAATTCCACCAAATAAAGATGGTCTTCCCATTGCTTTCCAAAGTCCAAGACACACATGCGGAGCATGTCTTCCATAATGCTATTGACCCTCTCGGTCTGCCCATTTGTTTGCAGATGGAAGGCTGTGCTGAGCTTTAACTTTGTTCCCAATATTTGCTGCACTAGCCTCCAATCATTGGACGTGAACCACCCATCTCGGTCACTCACGATGCTGCGGGGCACACCGTGAAGCCACACTATGTTATCCACATATAACTTTGCCAACTTTTCCACCGGATCATCCTTCCTATGCGGAATAAAATGTGACACCTTCGTTAGCCGATCTACGACCACCCAGATGGCGTCGTTCCCCTTTTGCGATCTTGTCAAACTGTGCACAAAGTCCATTGTGATGTCGTCGAATTTCCACTCTGGAATAGGCAAGGATTTCAGAAATCCTCCCGTTTTTTGGCATTCCTCCTTCACCAAGGTGCAAGTTTGGCACTTCGCCACGTAGAGTGCCACATCCTTCTTCAAACCCGGCCACCAAAATAGTTTCTTAACGTCGCAGTACATCTTTGTGCTCCCCACATGAATCGAGTACTTGATATGGTGCGCCTTGTACAACAATTCCACCCGCAAATTTCCCACACTTGGGACGCACAGACGACCGTCTTTCCAAAGCAATCCATCCTCCACATCGAATTGGGAATTTGACCAATCCAGATCCTTTACCATGAATTGCTTCATATGGACATCCAAATCCAAAGCCTGCCGAATCCGATCAGCCAGGTCATATTGAACTTCAGTCCAATTCAAGAGTGCTTCAGCATTTGACTGCTTATCTACACAAACAATCTCCAATGCCTCCAACTCTCGAACCAACCGCTCGTCATGGATCGACAGCCAATTGGCTTGAGCTGGGGCCCGACGACTCAACGCGTCCGCAATCGCATTACCTTTACCAGGCACGTAGTGGATCTTAAATGTATAGACCCCCAGAAACTCCATCCATCTACGCTGCCGCATATTCAGATCTTTCTGATCGATCAAATACTTCAGGCTCTTGTGATCAATGTAGATATCAATCTTCACACCGTACAAATAGTGTCTCCACAGCTTCAAGGCAAAAATCACGGTCGCTAACTCCAAGTCATGGACTGGATAATTCCTCTCGTGCACTTTCAGCTGTCTCGAGCCATAAGCTATCACACTTCCATGTTGCAGTAGCACGCAACCCAAACCGCTGCCCGATGCATCGCTATAGATCTCATAGCCTTCGGTCCCACTCGGCGAACTCAGCATAGGCGTCGTGGTCAACCGACATTTCAACTCCTCAAAAGCTCGCGCGGAATCCGGCATCCAAACGAACTTCTGCTCCTTCCTCGTCAAAGTAGTGAGAGGTAACACTATCCACGAGACGTTCTCTACAGAGCGCCTAAAATAGCCGGCAAGCCCCAGAAAGCTCCGGACTTCCGCTACCGTAGAAATCTCAGGCCACTCCCGTATCGCAACAATCTTCACCGGATCCACTACAATACCTTCTCCACTCACTATATGACCGAGGAACACCACGAAGGACAACCAAAACTCGCACTTCGAGAATATGGCGTACAATTGATTCCTACTTAGCATCTCCAAAACTAAATGAAGATGCCTGAAGTGATCTTCCTCACTCTGCGAGTACACCAAAATATCTTCGATGAAGACGATCACAAAATGGTCCAAGTACTTCCTGAAGGTCCTGTTCATCAAATCCATGAATACTGACGGCGCGTTAGTGAGCCTAAACGGCATGACCGTAAACTCGTAATGCCTGTATCTCGTACTGAACGCTGTCTTCTGGATATCACTCTCCCTTATTCGCAGCTGATAGTACCCGGATTTGAGATCCAACTTCGAGTACACCATCGACCCGACCAACTGATCAAAAAGATCATCGATCTAGGGGATTGGGTACTTGTTCTTTTTCGTCAACTTGTTGAGCTCGTGATAATCAATACATAGCCTCAAGCTTCCGTCCTTCTTCTTAACAAAGAGGACAGGCGCGCTCCAAGGAGAAGAACTTGGATGCACAAACCCTTTCTCCAACAACTCTTGCAGTGGAACCTTCAGCTCCGCCATTTCCTTAGATGCTAGCTGATATGGAGAGCGTGTCACAGGATTTGCACCTAGTACGAGCTCTATCGTAAAATCTATCTCCCGCTACGGCGGGGCTCTAGGAAGATCGCTAGGGAACACATCAGGGTACTCCGATACCACTGAAATACAATCCAACGCGGGCTTAGGCTTTGCAACCTACACTAAAGTAAAGAACAGCTCTGCACCAGCACGAACCGCCTTCACTACCTGAAGAGCAGACATCAACGTCTTCCTCGACCCCTTCAAGCCCGTGAAAGTCGTCTCACAACCTGCTCCCAGCTTGACTTCCTTGCTACCACAATCAATATAGTCTTGCTGCTCCGAGAGACAGTCCATGCCAAATATAACTTTGAATTCCACTAGCGGCAATAACAACGCTTGCAAATGGAACTCCTGGATTCCAATTCGAATCTTCACGCCACAGATTCTATCCGCAAGCATCGAACACCCTTTGGGCAACAACACATCCAACTTGTCCTTCACCATCGAAGAAGGTACTCCGATGCGTGATATAAATCCTTCGGATAAGAAGAAGTGTGAAGCTCCTGTATCGAAGAGTGCTCTTGCCGGATTTTCACAAATCAAAACAAATCCTAAACAAATAGTGGTAAGGTAACAAGCACATAACAAGTATTTAAAAGGTTATCTTGCTATAAATTAAACCGTACTTGTCACCACATCCGCCTGTTTGATGGACTCCTGTTGGCCAAGATTATACACCCTTGGTTGGCCCGGAGCATAATGGGACGCGGTTGACTCCACCGCCTTGCCCTTCTCTTCATATGTTTCTCACAGCTTCCTTCCGGACTTGGGACGTCCGCTCTAACAGTCACGGGCAAAATGCCCCGGCTTCCCATAGTTGTAACAAGCGCACGGGGTCCGACCCGTAGCCGCCCAGAAGCACCAGTAGAGGGGGCTGGACCCGAAGTCCTAGCTTTCTTGTTCCACTTCCGGAACACAGTCTTTGAGGAGTTCGGCACTTTGAACTCCGACCTCTTATCACCAACGCTCTTCTTCACTTGAACATTCTTCATGTCCTTCTCCAAGGACCGGGCCGTGTTGACCAAGGTCAAGAAACCCTGTGTCATCGGCCCTGAGAGTAGTAGCCTCAACTCATCTCTCAACCCTTCGTAGAATCGATTCATCTTACGCTCCTCATCCGCGATGGTGGAGCTAGCATATCGACTCAATCGAGTAAACTCGTGGAGATATTCATCCACGCTACTGTCTCCTTGGACCAACTTTAGGAACTCGTTCTCCTACGCTATCCTCTGCGCCGAAGGGAGGTACCTAGCCAAGAACAGTATCGAGAACTCCTCCATCGAGACATCTATAAGTTGCCTACCTCTCAAAAGGTGCAGCTCCAAACCTTCCCACCACAATCTCGCTTCACTGACCAGAAGGAACGTAGCAATGGTGGTCATTTGCCACTCCTCCGTCTCCGTCGCTGTCAAGACTCTCTTCATACGGGAGAGCCAGTCTTCAGCTTGAGATGGGGTTCCCAACCCTGAGAATACCGGAGGATTAAAGCTCATGACATGTTTGAGCTGTCTCTCGGTTTCCCTCCTCGGCACCACCAGCTCCACTACTACCTGCTCCACTCTCCTCGGCTCAACCTCTAGAAGAGGTATCTGCTCCATCGCAGGAGCGGGCTGCTACATTTGCCTTGCAGGCTGCGCATTGATCATGACAAGCACTGCTTCGGCCACCAATCGTATGGTCTCAGCCAACGGAGGTGTTGTAGGAGCATCATGTGGTGCACTGCTAGCCTCAGAAACTCGATGTTCCGACGGCCCAGCACCGCTTCTGGTCACCTATAGTGGTACAAAACACCGTTAAGCGACCAAATAAAATTGCAAACAACAATTATAGGAACACACATGTTCCCCAAACACGTGTATTTTCATTCCTAAGTGGACATTCATGGGTTCTTTTACTGTTATAACGATGACGCACACACACGTGCTCACCACCCCTTAAAAAGAATTCGGCCACGAATTAATCCTAAGCCCGATCAAAACCAGTAGTCTGATACCAAATTGTAACACCTCCTATCCGTCGCATAGCATATAGCAGTAGGTCCGGCCGGGGCCCGACGCCATATACTACAGACAGACCGGGTGGTTACTCAATGGAAACCATCCAACCATTCATAACATCCTACACAGAGCATTCTAGCGGAAGCAGTTTTATAAGTTGCAATTAAAAGAACCCAGCACCAAGCACGAATGTCTACTAATACACCAAATAGGAATGTAGCACATACACAAGAACTGGCCTTAAGGCCTTACAAATGGTTTACTCTTAATACATGTTTTCCATACCACGGCACGCAGGCCGGTCATACATGAACAAAAGAAAGTAAACACTTCAATTAGGCCTTCAAGGGCCGGCTTCACAATTTGGACTTTAGCCCGCTATTGACCGCTTGGTCCAGCAGCACCTGCAAGTAACAAACCACAGTACGGTGGCAAACAAAAGCAACGGTAAGCAATGCTGACCAAATTATAACGATCCCGCCCCCAATTCGGGGCGGCGATGCTCCTTCTTTGCACTTATTAGCATAACCAAGCAGTTTATAAATATATATTTCATCACAGGCGTAGTGTAACACCCCAGTTTTGAGAGAGGGTCGATTTGCGTTTCTGGAAATTGTTGGTTTCTAGCATGGGGCACACGGCCTGTGACACGGGCGTGTCGCAGGGCGTGTCGAGCCGTGTCGACAATCGGGCCGGGGTGTCGACACTTTCGCTCGACAATGTGTCGAGACTAGGGCACACGGCCTGCGACACGGGGATGACGCAGGGCGTGTCGAGCCCGTGTTGACACTCGGCCCAGGGTGTCGACACTTTCGCTCGACAGTGTGTCGAGACAAGGCACACGGCCTAGGACACGGGCGTGTCCAAGGCCGTGTGGGTTTGTCGACGATGTTCACTCGACGAGTGTCGAGTGTCGAGTGTCGAGACTGGGGCACACGGCCTGTGACACGGGCGTGTCACAGGGCGTGTCCCACTTGGTCGACGATCTTCGCTCGACGTTTTTTCGCGGTGTCGACACAAAGTTTGTCGACGAGTGTCGAGACTTGGCACACGGCTTGGGACACAGGCGTGTCCCAGGCCGTGTCACTTCTCGGGTTGTTTTCGGGGCCGTGTCGATGGAGGCACACGGCCGGCCACACGGCCGTGTCAGTGGGGACACGGGCGTGTCGGGTCGAACACGGGCGTGTCGGATGCCCGTGTGCTTTTCCAGGCGCGTCGATTTGAGACGGCGAATGAGGCACAAGACCCTGGACACGGGCGTGTGTCAGGCCGTGTTCGGCCCAGGTCTTTTATTTTTCTATCGGATCGTGGCCTTTCTTTCCCTGATTTTAGGATCTGATGGTTCAGATCATTTCTTTAGGAGTTAAGTCCGAGAATAGGACTGAAAACCCTCATTCTTATCCAAGCTTTCTCTTACTAAAGATCTAGAGAGAAGTGAGAACAAGGAAGAAGGAGAAGGAGAGTTTGGGCTGTAGGAGAGGTTTCGGTGCTCCAAATCGCGAGCCGAGTCCAGATCCGTGGAGGTTAGATCGTTGCGAAGGTTTTCATCCGGCTATTTTGCCATGGCAAGGAAGAGGAGTCGGAAGGTAACGACACTTCTCCTCTCAGTCTTAGGATGCATGTCTTTAGCATCATTTTTCTTTTCTAGTTCTTGGGCACCAAACTCTCAAATGAGAGGGGTTTTGGGTCGCCAAGGTTCAAGAGGAACCTCCGGGTTGATTGAGTCCGTCCTCGGCATATTTTGCATTAGAGATCCGCTCCGTTAGTGGATTAGGCATGGTGGGTGAAGCCGTAGTCGCGACCGTTAGTCCGACTCGGTGATGTTGCATACGAACGTTAAGGATTCGTAGAGATTCCATTGCGGCAAGATGTCGTTTGTGATGTGGTGATGTTTTCCCCCTTTTTCTCGAGTGAGTATGTGTAGTTGGAACCGGACAAGGTTAGCTCCTCGTGGCGGTAGATGTTTTCCTTGGTGGACAAGGTTAGCTCCGCATGAGTTGGAGAAGGTTTCCTTGGTGCGCGGGAACGCTGCAGTACGAATGAGGGACTAGGGTGGAATTGTCTTGGTTTATGATGTGCCAAGGCGTGGCTATGTCTCCGTGGTCGGCTGGCTTTCCCGTGACGTTCACGTCACGTGCGGAGGGTGTCCCGGCGAGACTAGTCCCCTTCTGTGAGACTGACGAGAATGCCAAGCATGGGGGCAAGTGTAACAGCCCAAAGTTCTGAAACAGGCATTTTTGGGTGACACGGCCGGGGACACGGGCGTGTCCCAGGGCGTGTCAGTTGACACGACCTGTGACACGGGCGTGTCGCAGGACGTGTCGAGGTTGTGTCGATGATTGAGCTTTGTCTCGATGATTTTTCTCTCGACGATGCATCGAGAGGGAGGCACACGGCCCAGGACACGGGCGTGGCCAAGGCCGTGTCGCATTCTTGACGATTTTTCTCGACGATCGTCGAGTGTCGAGAAGTGAGTGTCGAGTGTTGATTTGGGCGTGTCTTTGTGCCGTGTCTGGGCACACGGCCTGGGACACGGGCGTGTCACAGGCCGTGTGAAGTCTCGGGATGATTTGGGATTTTTTTCATCCAGGTACACGGCCACAGACACGGGCGTGTCTGAAGGCGTGTTGGTGAAACGGCCCATGGCATGGGCGTGTCCCGTGGGCGTGTCACTGGTTTGGATAAGTCGGTTGACCACCGCTTGAGGCACACGGCCTGGCACACGGCCGTGTTCGAGGCCGTGTCGGGTCAAAATATGTGTTTTTGGCAGAATCGTGGCCGTCCATTCCTTCAGTCTGGATCCAAGGGCTGAAGCTTCTTCTTCTTTTTCCTTAAGGGCCGAAATCAGAGAATGATTTCTCACTTTGCTTTGGCCTTCATCTTTCTTCAAGAGAGAGAAAGAGAGAGAAAAAGGAGGAGGAAGAAGAAAGGGGGCTGCTGCTGGTGGTACTGCGGTTTACCGACGAGAGATCCGAAGCCAGCGTTGCGGAGGAAACGCTCTTGCGAGTCTTGCAAGCTAGCTTGGAGTCCATGGCACCGAAGCGGTCGTCAAGGGTAACGACTTTTCTTCCTAGCCATGTGAAGGCTTCCGTTTTGGCATATCTTTTGATTCCCCCACCAAGAGGTGGCTGCTTTTGGGAGTCATTTGGGTGATTCTTGAAATCCCCTTTGTTGTGCATATAGATTCGGAAATGGAGTACAGAATAGGCATGCTGTGTGAAGCCCATCTGGACAGGTTAGTCTGGATTGGTGTTGTTGCATACGAACCGGAGAAGACTCCGTGATAAACGTGTAGTGTAAGGAGTCTACGGGTTATGCCTGCGAAAAAGAGTAGCAGGAAGTACTGGGGTGGTAGCCCAGGAAAATAGCCATGTGATGTTTTTGGGTCCAACCTGTGAATGAGGCACAGGAAGTACTGGTGGGACCAGGAAAGGCCCTTTTGTGATGCTTGATGTCATAGGGTGTCCACCTGTGAAGCGAGTCACAAGAAGTACTGGTGTGCCCAGGAAAGACCCCTGACATTTGTGCTAGTGCGGTGTCCACCTGTGGAGAGAGTCACAGGAAGTACTGGTGTGCCCAGGAAAGACCCGCTGTTGCTGTGAGGAAATGGGTATAGTGAAATACCTAGGCTTGAATGCCAAGAACAGGATTGGTGAGGCCGACCCGCGCCTTTGATATAGCCATGAGTACGCTGTACTCGGAGAAGGCAAGGCGATTTGAGCAACGGGGGGTGGAGGATCCGACCTGCGCTATGTCCGTCTGACGTGAGACCAAAAAGTGCGGTCTGTTGGAGCGCATAGCAAGAGTCTTCGGCCTGCGCGCCATGTGAAAGATATGGTACCTAAACACCTAGAGGGGGGGGGGTGAATAGGTGACCTAAACCTTTTTAAAACTTTGTTGGCAGCAAAACAATTATCTCACAGATTTCTACAGCTAACAGCAATAACAAAATATAAACTGCTAATCCACAGCACAGCACAGCACAGCAGACACACAAATTTATAGTGGTTCCCCAATCTTTGGGTACATCCACTTTCCCCCTTCGCCTATCTAGCAGTGTACTAGATTCGGCCAAACTTCTCCACTATCTCAGAACCCAACTAGGTTCCTACACCTCAGGCCCAAAGCCTTACACTCAGCCACCAAGGCCTACACTCAGCCACCCAGGCCTACACTCAGCCAATCAAGGCCTACACTCAGAGTTCTTCAACTCCTACACTCAGGCAACCAAGCCCTACCCTCAGCCTTTATAATATAGGCTTACAATTCACTCAGATCCAATGGATCCTACAAGTTAAAATTGAATTACAATAACTAACTCTACAACTCAGAAAATAAGAGAGGAGTTGAGAGTTTCTTGAAGAGTTCTTGGAAGAACTCAGCTAGATCCAAACTGACTTAGCTTCCTTCAAAGCTTCTTGAGTAGAACTGAATTAGTCTGAATCCTCTGCAGTTGATCCTTGACCTCTGCTTCTTGAGATCCAGATGATTCTGAATCCTTCTTCTCAGCCTTAGTTCCAAAGACTGAATTCTTGATTGGAGCTCTCTCTCTCCAACTTCTTAGATCTGCAGTTGGACTGTCAGATCTTCTTGTGTTGATCCTCTGTGTATCACTTTTCTGATTACTTGAATAATCTGATCAACCACTTTAATTATTCTCACAACTTGTGACAGCAACTTGTAACTCTTGCAACAACAACTACTATTTCTGTAAACTGTGGATGCCTATTTATAGGCAATCTTCATGGTAACCGGCTGGTCCGGTTCATAACAGACTTCTGACTTCTCTGACAGTTGCTGTAGACCGGCTGGATCGGCAGCTGTCATGTCAACCAGTCACTTCTTGAAATTCTCTAACTGTCAGATAGTGTCGAGACTTTCTGTTCTTAAGTGTCGACACTTATAGCCAAGTGTTGACACATGCTGTGTAAGTGTCGACACAAGTCTATAAGGTGTCGACACAACTCCTTGTATGTCTCGACACAGATTCTTCTTCAAGTGTCGACACTGAAATTAAGTGTCGACACAAGTACTTGATTTTCTGTAACTTGTTGAATTCTTCTAGGTGTCGACACATCTCCCTTGTGTCGACACAACTTCTTGTGTTGAATCTGTCAAGTGTCGACACTGCTTCTTGGTGTCGACACAAGTCTTCAATATAGATTCTTCAGCTGAGTGTCGACACATTCCCTTAGTGTCGACACTTGTACTTAGAATATTTTGTAAACTTATATTTTGTAAACTTTTCTGTTCTTTGCTAAGTGTCGATACAGCTCCTTGTGTCGACACTTTCTTCAAGTGTAGAGTCTTCAACTAAGTGTCGACACATTGTGCTGGGTGTCGACACTTTCTTCAAGTGTTGATTCTTCTGGTTGTGTGTCGACACATTGTGCTGAGTGTCGACACATACTTCAAGTGTTGACTCCTTTGAGTGTGTGTCGACACATTGTGCTGAGTGTCGACACATTCTTCATATGTTGACTCTGCTGATTGAGTGTCGACACATTGTGTTGAGTGTCGACACTTGTCCTTAGTCTCTGCAGAATTTTGCTGAGTGTCGACACAACTCCAAGTGTCGACACTTTCTGATGTAGACTCAGCTCTTCTAGGTGTCGACTCTTCTGCTAAGTGTCGACACAGCTTTTCTGCATACTTCTTCACTAAGTGTCGACACAGCTCCAAGTGTCGACACTTTCTGTCTGGTGTCGACTCTTCATCCCAGGTGTCGACACAATGACTCCAAGTGTCGACACTGCTTGTCTGGGTGTCGACACAAGCTTTCTCAAGTGTCGACACTTTCCCTCTGGGTGTCGACACATGGACTTAGAAACTTTTAGCTTCAGTCTAGTGAATACCTAACCTGCACAAGTAACTCAAACACACATCAAATACATTATGATGTATATCATTGAGTTGGGTCAGGCTTCTTCAAATCAGGTACATTTGACCAATGTACCCAACAATCTCCCCCTATTTGGAGAAGTCATAACCCTTAGTCAATGATATACACCACTCATAATTAAAAATTAGAGAATGATGTAAAGCAGGTATATGTCAACAGGGTAAACTTAAACATGTAATAAAGCACACATGTATACTCATTAAACATTGCAGAACAAACAAGAAATAGACACATGCTTCTGAACAATCATGAGATATATTTATCAAAAATTGTTCTAACATTGTTTTAATACAAAATATTGCATATGTAAAAGATTACAACAATGTTTCTTAGTCTAATCTTAGGCTAGTTCTGATCTGGTTCTTTTATAACTATTCCTTTCCCAGCTTGTACTTTGGCCTTTACAGTAGCAGCAGCAGCAGGCTCAGTATCAGCAATCTTCTTTCCTTTGGAGTCCTTCTTCTTTAGGTCTTCAGCCTTGATTTTCTGCCTCTCAAAGTAATGATAGGGCTTAGGAAAGTACTTGCTAGGCTCCACAGCTGTAGGAGGTAGCTTTCCTAACTTAGCCTTCCTTCTATGCTGGACAATGGCTTCCTGCCTAATCTCATGCTTCCTCCATTCTGCTTCTGAAAACCATTTGTTCCTCTCATGAGCATTGTCCTTGGCTGCTTTCCAGGCTGTGAGAATGATGTTCCTAGAAGTAGGGCTCCACTGTTCAAAATCTGGCTTCTGCTCAGCTAGTTCCCTAAACTTCTTCTTTGATAGCCTTGTCTCTTCTTCCTTGTCCAAAGCCTCTTGCATAGCTGCTGTAACAGGTTGAACAACCTTTTCCAGAACAACATTTGACTTTCCAGCAGTTGGACTATACATTGTGCTGACTTCTGCATGAACCATGTCAAAATCTGGAGGTGGATAGATCACCTGAGCTACTTCCTGTTGCTCACCTCCAAGATATGCACATTGAATTCCTGATTCAGCAACATTATCATCATCACACAGGGGAGGATAGCCCAGTGTAGCTCTGATGGAGTTAGAAATCCATTTGGCATGGTCAGAGCTAGCTTTGACTAACACCCTCTCCCCCTTTATGACTTCTTGTGCAACATGGTCTCTGACATCATCCTTTTGGAATCTGATCTGACTGTCCAAATACCTGATTCCATCTTTAAAATAAGGTCTAAGCTTGGTAAGCTGTTCAGAAATGACCTTCTGTGAATCCTTGATTGCAGTCTTGACAGCAGCAATTTCATCTTGAAAAGCTTTATCAAATTCAGCCTTTGCAGCAGCAGATGATGTTGAAGGTTCAGCAGTCTTATTCCTTAGTTCAGTCACTATAGCATTATGGGAGGCAGTTAAATTATCATTCATTCTTAATTGATTCTCCAGCACATAGCCTTGCTTTAGTGCGATATCATCTACTTGAGTCTTGATCTTTTCCTGATGAGTTGCCAGAAATACCACTGCATTTCCACCCTTGTGGAAGCATTCATTCATCTCTTTCTTGTTCAGGTTCATCTCAAACCTGATTGATTTTATATCTTGAGCTAAATCAAATTGTAAAGACTTGTGGCCTTCATCAATATACTTCTCTATAGCCCTCCTGTGCTCATCCAGCTTAACTTGCATTGCTACCATTAAGCCACTGTAATCAGTTGATGGAGCTTGTTGGACTAAGGAGTGCTGAGCAACAGTTTATAGAGCCTTCTTGTAGCTCTGACTCCTTCTTTTGAATACAAAGAATTTCTTCTTTTTAGCTTGTTCAGTCTCATCTTCCTCAGACTCTGAAGTACTGGCTATAGTCACCCTGTCCTTAGGGCTTGATGGTTTTTCAGCTTGCACATCTAGTGCCTTCTCAGTGTCCAGCCTTAAAGGCTCATCCTGAACTTCCAAGTTCTCCCCCTCAACAGCAGCACCCTTCTCTTCAGCAGCAGCATTCTTGTCCATGTCAAAATCCTCTTGATCTAAATTAAGAAATAGATCTTCCATTATGTATTCAGCTGGAGACTGTGCAAGAGAAGTACTGTGTTCATCAACTACTTTATCAGTAACAACTTCTTGTACTACTGATGTGTCTTGGAGAACAACATCTAGTTCTTGATTTTCTTGCTGAGTTTGCTGATGGACATCAGACAAATCAGAATTTATTACAGAAAAATCTAAAGTATTGAGGTCAGAAAGTACCTCTTGGATAATGAGTGTAGCTTGCTCACTCTCCAGTGTAGAGGGATGTTCTACAGCTGGAGGCTCCCCCTGGCTTGGATCCTTTTGCATGGGGCTAGCTGTAGGCAGCTCCCCCTGGATTTCAGCTGTCTCTAGAGGAGCAGGAGACTTCTCTGCAGCCACTTCCACTTGACTATCAGGAGTGAAAACAACTTGTTCTTCACTACCTGAACTGCTGGAGGACTCCTGTGTCACAGGAGCTATCTTCCTCTTCTTCTTTGGAGGTGAATCTTTCTTAGAAACTTGCTTCTCAGGGGTGGATAGTTCCTTTGACAGCACCCTTTCCCACCTTGAGAAGATCCTCATGTCCATCTTTCTCATGTGGTTGATTTTGCTACCTGCAGTAGTGCTCATTACCTCTGGTATTGTACCAGCCAGGTAGAGACTAAGTATCCTGCCTAGATTGGGCTTCTTCAGACTTTCCTTTATCTTCTCAAAGATAACCATTGACCAATCTGTTTTTAGGTTTAAGATGAGTCTGGTCATGACATTGAACATGGAGGCTGACACCCTGTCATGCCCTCCAGGTTTACTGAGGATAACCTTTCCCACTATTTCTGATAGAAACTTTCCTTGAATGTTCATGCCTTTTCTGTTAAAGACAGAACCTATTTTCATCTTAGAGTCAAGACCACACCAGGTAAGTGCTTCCCTGGTCTGAGATGTAGTCACTTCCTCTTCTGCTTGAATTCTAGGTAGCTGAAGTACCTTTCTTAGAGTTTTGGGTGAAATCTTGACCTTGGTGCCATGCACTCTTGATTTGATTTTGTGACCTGAGTCATCTACAGAAGCTCCAGTAAGGAATTCAAGAACTTCCTTCTTCCATATTTTTGTTGGTTCTGAAACCAGGTACTCCAATCCAGAATCGGTGACTAGGGTTACCACCGATTTGATTTCTTGATCGCCATCATCGAACGCGCCACGAACCAGCTCATAGCCTTCATTGACGTTCTCCTCGAGCTTGGGAGTCATTAGGGTTTGGAGAATTAGTCTTGAGAAGAGAGAAATGTCGACACAGTAGTTTGGTCTCGAAACTCTGAAAGCGTGTCGACAAACAAAGACAGAATCCTATTTATACCTTTCTGGTTTGAAGACGAACAGGCGGGATGGATTACTAAAGATGTGTCGACACTGGAAATAAGTGTCGACACTGACTTATAATGTCTCGACACTCATGTGTCGACACAAGTTTAGTCAACAGATTTTATGTGTCGACACTTGGTTAGGTGTCGACACCACACTACTCGACATGTAGTCGAGACGTTACTTAGAAGATTCTGAGTAAAACTTAAGTGTCGACACCTCATTGGATGTGTCGACACCAACTCGACATGTGTCAACACTAACATTCTGAAGTGTCGACACCAACTTCCTAGATGTGTCGACACTATTTTCCTGAAGTGTCGACACTTACTATTCTGTGTCGACATAGACTTGTCTATGTGTCGACACCTTTTTACTTAGCCAATTTTTTTTTGTTCTGTAAACTTAGTCTAAGTTTATCATACCTAGTTCAATTTTGAACCTATTAAACTTAGCTTCTTCTAAGGGCTTAGTAAACATATCAGCTATCTGATTATCAGTTTTAACATATTCAAGTGCAATATCATTTCTTTCTACATGCTCCCTAAGAAAGTGATATTTAATCTCAATATGTTTAGTTCTACTATGTGATACAGGATTATTAGCTATTGAAATAGCACTTGTAGAATCACAGAAAAGTGGAGTTCTACTTACCTGAATTCCATAGTCTTCTAGCTGATGTTGAATCCACAGAAGTTGAGCACAGCAACTTCCTGCAGCTACATATTCTGACTCAGCTGTGGAGATAGCCACACTAGTCTGCTTTTTGCTGCTCCATGAAATTATTCTTCCACCTAGGAATTGACAGGTTCCAATTGTGCTCTTCCTATCCTCTTTGCATCCTGCAAAGTCTGCATCTGTATAACCTGTTAGATCAAAATCTCCATTCCTAGGGTACCAGAGGCCTAGATAGGGAGTGCCCTTTAGATATCTCAAGATTCTCTTGACTGCAGTCAAGTGAGACTCTTTAGGGCAGGCTTGAAACCTGGCACAGACACATGTAGCATACATAATGTCAGGTCTACTAGCAGTCAAGTATAGTAGGGAGCCAACTATCCCTCTATACAAGGTTTCATCTACAGGTTTCCCTGCATCATCCTTGCTAAGAGACATACTTGACCCCATAGGAGTCTTCATGGTACTGGATGAATCCATACCATATTTCCTTATGAGTTCTAGGGTGAACTTTGACTGACATATGGACAAGCCACTTTCAGTCTGTTTAACTTGGAGACCCAAGAAAAACTTTAGTTCTCCCATGCTACTCATCTCAAATTGACTTTGCATAAGCTTTGCAAACTTTTTGCAAAGGCTACTTTCAGTAGACTCAAATATAATGTCATCTACATATATTTGGACAAGTATTACTTTGCCTCTAGATTCCCTAAGGAATAGAGTCTTATCTATTTTCCCCCTTGAGAACTTGTTCTCAATGAGGAAACTAGATAGGGTTTCATACCAAGCTCTAGGGGCTTGCTTTAACCCATATAATGCTTTCCTAAGTCTATAGACATAATGAGGTAAAGTTGGATCAACAAAACCTGCAGGCTGCTCCACATAGACTTCTTCTTTCAAATTACCATTTAGGAATGCTGACTTGACATCCATTTGGTATACCTTGAATCCTTGATATGTTGCATAGGCCAAGAACATCCTTATGGCTTCCAGTCTGGCTACTGGAGCAAAGGTTTGATCAAAATCAATACCTTCTTCTTGCCTATATCCTTTTGCAACCAATCTAGCTTTATTCTTAATGATGACTCCTTGTTCATCTAACTTATTCCTGTAGATCCACTTTGTTCCTATCACATTGTGATCTTTAGGTTTAGGAACCAGGTCCCAAACCTTGCACCTTTTGAACTGATTAAGCTCTTCCTGCATTGCTTCAGTCCATTGTGGATCTTGTATAGCTTCTTCAAATTTCTTTGGTTCTATTTGAGACAGAAAACTTGAATATACTACAGCATTCTGATTTCTGCTCCTTGTCTGAACACCTTGTCTTGGATCTCCAATAATCAGCTCTACTGGATGATCTCTTAGATGCCTGTTGGCTGGAGGCATCCTTACTTCTGGTTGTACATCTACAGCATCTTCATCATGCTGAGTTCCTTGTACTTCTTCAGCTCCTGGTACATGTAGTTCTCCCCCTAGACATAAGCCATCTTCTTCTACTTGCTGTCTTGCAGCAGGTACATCTTCTATGGTTAGCTTGTCCATCTTTTTAGTAAGACCTGTGGGGCTGCACACACTACTAGACAACTCATTGTTAATAAGTTTTGTCTCATCAAAAACTACATGCACAGACTCCTCTACAACTTGTGTAGTCAAGTTGTAGACTCTATAAGCCTTACTATTATTGCTGTACCCAACAAACACTCCCTCTTGGGACTTGGCAGCAAACTTAGTTATGTAAGGCTTCCCATTGTTAAGTATGAAGCATTTGCAACCAAAGATCCTGAAATAGGATAGATTTAGTTTCCTGCCTTTCACAACTTCATAGGGGGTCTTGTTTAACCTTTTAGTGATGGTAGCCCTATTTATCACATGGCATGCAGTGTTAACTGCTTCAGCCCAGAAATACTCTGGCAGTGATGAATCACTTAATAGGGTCCTACCAGCCTCTAACAAGGTCCTATTCTTCCTTTCAGCAATGCCATTTTGCTGAGGTGCTCTAGGTGAAGAGAATTCTTGAAATATCCCAAAATCTTCACACAGTTTTGTCATACTTTCAGACTGAAACTCAGTACCATGGTCACTTCTAATTTTGACCACTGTACAGTTCAATTCATTCTGAATTTGCTTAACAAAGCTATAGAAGACACTAGGTGTTTCAGATTTCTGCCTTAAGAAGAACACCCAGGAAAACCTTGAGTAGTCATCAACAACTACAAAGGTATAGACTTTCCTACCTAAGCTGTGAACTGGCATTGAACCAAATAGATCCATATGCAAGAGGTATAAACACCTCACAGCATCTTTGATGTCTAAGCTTCAAAAGGTGGATTTAGTCTGCTTGCCCTTTTGACAAGCTGAGCAAATGCCATCTTTGACACACTTAACTTGAGGACCATTCCTCACTAACTCTTTGCTAAAGAGTTTGCTAATAGTCTTGTAGTTAAGATGAGCTAGCCTCTTGTGCCACTTGACACAATGAGAGATTGTCTCATCAGCTACAAGATAGACAGGAGAACCATTGTTCTCAATCATAATGTCTAAACAGTAGACATTCCTCTTTCTATATCCTGTCAAAATGATCTCTTGATCACTTGACCTCTTGATATGACAACCATTTTTAACAAAAGAGATGTCATACCCTACATCACTTAACTGACTTATACTAATGAGGTTGTGTTTCAACCCTTTAACATAAGCCACTTGAGTAATGGTAACAAGGTTTGAAGAGATGTTACCAAACCCTTTGATGATTCCTTTTTCAGAACCACCAAAGGTCACTTTAAGACCATTTTTGATTGGAATGTAGTCCTTCAGTAGTCCCCTTGTTCCAGTCATATGTCTGGAACATCCACTATCCAAGTACCATGTTGGGGTATGGCCACTTGGATTCACCTGCAAAACAAATTAATGAACCTTAGAACCCAAAGTAAACTTGGGTCCTTGGTGATTGTTAGTTTGCAACTTGACAAAACTACCTACTGGCTTTCCACTAGGTAGCTTGCTACTCCTATTGGCACTTGCATTGTGCCAACAGTCCAAGGCAAAGTGGCCAACTTTGCCACAGCACCAGCATTCAAACTTGTTGTACCTTTGCTTAGGTACAGACTTGGCTGTCTTGGCTACAGCAGGCTTATTGAATGTTGGGGCTTTGCCCTTGGACTTGGACTGATCCTGAACAGTCCTAGCTGGTTTAATAAAACCCAATCCAGCCTTTCCTTTATGATGAACAAATTCATCAATCAAGGGTAGCACTGACTTAGGTTTTGAAAACCTAGCAACTAGCTCTCTTTCCTTCTGAAGATTGAACTCCAGTCTCTTAATTTGATCATTTTTGTAGGTGATAGTTCCCATCTGAATCACAGTAATGTGTTTCAGCCTGGCTACCTCATTGAGCTTTTGATCAAATTTCTTCTCAAAATCTGTTGCAGCTGCCTTGAGATCAGCAATCTCCTTTGCCTGACTTTTGGCTAGGGTCTTGCTTTTCTTATAGGCTTGCAACAGTACTTTATATTCATCTAAGAGCTGATGAATATCTCCCTCAGATTCAGAAACACTTCCATCAATTGATGAAGATGAATCTGTCTCTGAACTAGAACTGGAATATGAACTTTGAGTTGGACTTTGTACCTGACTAGGTCCTGGCTGCTCCAGGATTTTGGTACTTTCAGTCAATGCCATCAGTCCTTGGCACTGACACTCTTCTTGTTCATAGATTGATTCCAAGATCTGCATAAACTCTTCTTCTTCTTCAGCAAATAGCCCTATGTAGGCTTCAGCATCTGTCTCAGTGTCTGAAGAAGAAATGTCTGAAAGAGTCTTCTCATTCTTTGCAAAAAAGGACTTCTCCTTCTTTCCTTTGAAGTGAGTCTTCTTTTTGTCACTGGATTCTTTTCTTCTATCAGGACAATCTGCAATAACATGACCCTGTCTATTGCAGCAGTAACACACTATCTTAGACCCAGTTGTCTTGCTAGTCTTTGTCCTTTTCTTGTCCTTCTTTGAAGGCTTCTTCTCCTGATACTGGACTTCTTTTCCTTTGGAAAATGAAGGTCTGGACCTCCACTGTTTCTTCTTCAGGAATTTCTGAAAATGTCTGGTGAATGCAGCAAAGTCTTCATCACTTTCACTGCTTGTAGACTTTGTGCTAATAGACTCATCTGATTCTGATTCAACTACCTCTGGAGGAGGAGTTGATGACTTAGTCCTGCCCTTTCTAGGTACTTCTGACTTGAAGGCAACAGTCCTTTCCCTTAACTCAGTCCTTGTTGATTTTTCCTCCTCTTTTCTCACTGACAGCTGCATCTCATAAGACAGCAACTTGCCAAACAGTGTGGGAGGAGGAATTTCTCCCAACTTTACCATTTCTCTGATGGCACAGATCTTGGTGTCCCAATCTTTGGTTAGGGACCTTAAGAACTTATCATTCAATTCATAGTTAGTGAACTCTCTTCCATAGGACATGAGTTCATTAACAATTCTATAGAACTTCTTGTAGCATTCAGTGATGATATCTCCTCTTCCTTGCCTAAAGCTTTCATACTCTTGATTAAGCAAGGACTTCCTATCTTGCCTAACTTCTTCAGAACCTTCCATATAGACAATGAGGGTATCCCACATTTCTTTTGCTGTTTTACAGTGAATTAAGTTCTGAAAAGTGGCATCATCAATGGCACTTACTATAATGTTTTGTGCCCTCTTGTCCATAGTGGCTAGGACAATTTCATCCTTGGTCATCTCAGAGAAATCCTTTGGAGTCCTCTGATTTGCATCTAATACTGAGATCTTCATTGGCACATAAGGCCCTTCTTTTACTGTGATGTAGATCCTAGGGTCTGAGGCTTCCATGAATAGTCTTACCCTCTCTTTCCAGATCCCAAAGATCTCTTTTCTGCATATGGGCAGTTTCATTGAACCCAATTCCTTGTGATTCTCTGAAGAACCCATGTTTCTTGATTTTTTTGAAACTGTGTTCTGATTTACACTGAATCTGCCAAACTGGATCTCCTCAGACAGTTAGTCCTTTTTGAGGAACCTCCCTCTGATACCACTTGAAAGATATGGTACCTAAACACCTAGAGGGGGGGTGAATAGGTGACCTAAACCTTTTTAAAACTTTGTTGGCAGCAAAACAATTATCTCACAGATTTCTACAGCTAACAGCAATAACAAAATATAAACTGCTAATCCACAGCACAGTACATCACAGCAGACACACAAATTTATAGTGGTACCCCAATCTTTGGGTACATCCACTTTCCCCCTTCGCCTATCTAGCAGTGTACTAGATTCGGCCAAACTTCTCCACTATCTCAGAACCCAACTAGGTTCCTACACCTCAGGCTCAAAGCCTTACACTCAGCCACCAAGGCCTACACTCAGCCACCCAGGCCTACACTCAGCCAATCAAGGCCTACACTCAGAGTTCTTCAACTCCTACACTCAGGCAACCAAGCCCTACCCTCAGCCTTTATAATATAGGCTTACAATTCACTCAGATCCAATGGATCCTACAAGTTAAAATTGAATTACAATAACTAACTCTACAACTCAGAAAATAAGAGAGGAGTTGAGAGTTTCTTGAAGAGTTCTTGGAAGAACTCAGCTAGATCCAAACTGACTTAGCTTCCTTCAAAGCTTCTTGAGTAGAACTGAATTAGTCTGAATCCTCTGCAGTTGATCCTTGACCTCTGCTTCTTGAGATCCAGATGATTCTGAATCCTTCTTCTCAGCCTTAGTTCCAAAGACTGAATTCTTGATTGGAGCTCTCTCTCTCCAACTTCTTAGATCTGCAGTTGGACTGTCAGATCTTCTTGTGTTGATCCTCTGTGTATCACTTTTCTGATTACTTGAATAATCTGATCAACCACTTTAATTATTCTCACAACTTTTGACAGCAACTTGTCACTCTTGCAACAACAACTACTATTTCTGTAAACTGTGGATGCCTATTTATAGGCAATCTTCATGGTAACCGGCTGGTCCGGTTCATAACAGACTTCTGACTTCTCTGACAGTTGCTGTAGACCGGCTGGATCGGCAGCTGTCATGTCAACCAGTCACTTCTTGAAATTCTCTAACTGTCAGATAGTGTCGAGACTTTCTGTTCTTAAGTGTCGACACTTATAGCCAAGTGTTGACACATGCTGTGTAAGTGTCGACACAAGTCTATAAGGTGTCGACACAACTCCTTGTATGTCTCGACACAGATTCTTCTTCAAGTGTCGACACTGAAATTAAGTGTCGACACAAGTACTTGATTTTCTGTAACTTGTTGAATTCTTCTAGGTGTCGACACATCTCCCTTGTGTCGACACAACTTCTTGTGTTGAATCTGTCAAGTGTCGACACTGCTTCTTGGTGTCGACACAAGTCTTCAATATAGATTCTTCAGCTGAGTGTCGACACATTCCCTTAGTGTCGACACTTGTACTTAGAATATTTTGTAAACTTATATTTTGTAAACTTTTCTGTTCTTTGCTAAGTGTCGACACAGCTCCTTGTGTCGACACTTTCTTCAAGTGTAGAGTCTTCAACTAAGTGTCGACACATTGTGCTGGGTGTCGACACTTTCTTCAAGTGTTGACTCTTCTGGTTGTGTGTCGACACATTGTGCTGAGTGTCGACACATACTTCAAGTGTTGACTCCTTTGAGTGTGTGTCGACACATTGTGCTGAGTGTCGACACATTCTTCATATGTTGACTCTGCTGATTGAGTGTCGACACATTGTGTTGAGTGTCGACACTTGTCCTTAGTCTCTGCAGAATTTTGCTGAGTGTCGACACAACTCCAAGTGTCGACACTTTCTGATGTAGACTCAGCTCTTCTAGGTGTCGACTCTTCTGCTAAGTGTCGACACAGCTTTTCTGCATACTTCTTCACTGAGTGTCGACACAGCTCCAAGTGTCGACACTTTCTGTCTGGTGTCGACTCTTCATCCCAGGTGTCGACACAATGACTCCAAGTGTCGACACTGCTTGTCTGGGTGTCGACACAAGCTTTCTCAAGTGTCGACACTTTCTCTCTGGGTGTCGACACATGGACTTAGAAACTTTTAGCTTCAGTCTAGTGAATACCTAACCTGCACAAGTAACTCAAACACACATCAAATACATTATGATGTATATCATTGAGTTGGGTCAGGCTTCTTCAAATCAGGTACATTTGACCAATGTACCCAACACCATGACACAATGGGGGGCTACGGGCCATCCCGGTGTCCGAGTACTAACTTCGGCTGCACGCCATGGAGTAAATGCTCAAGAGATTTACCGTTGGGTGATAACCCTGATACGGTGGTGGGCAAGAGGTTGCCAGAACACCAAGAATGTGCCCTGAGTGCACGGACCGTTGGGCCGGGTGGCGAACGGTTGTGATGGCTTGTGTGCATGAAAGCACCTTTTGATGATATAGCTTGCCATACTTGTGATATGATATGCCTGCAGGGAAAAATACCGCTGCCCCGAGAGAAGGGGTAGGGTCGTTATAATTTGGTCAGCTGAACGCTGACCGTTGTTTTTGTTTGCCACCGTTGGGTGGGTTGTCCTTGCACAGGTGCTGGAGAGCCGAGCGGGACGCATAGAGGTTGATACTCCTGCTGGTGTTGCTGCTGCTGCTACTGTTAGCCCTCGAAGGCTAAGTGTGTTCTTTTGTGTGTTTTCTTTTATTGTGGCCGGCCTGCGCGCCAATCTGTTTAGTCCACTGTGTGAAAACTCTATAAGGCCATAAGGCCAACGCTTTGTTCATGTTGTAAGACATTCCTATATATATAAAATGTGGAGTTTTATGTTTGGACATTCATGAGGAGTTCAAGTAGTTTAGGCTTCCGCTAGAATGCTTGTGATAGGTGCGATGCGCTACTCTGGTATCATCCTGTACCTTCACCGACTGTTTTGTGGTATATCCTGTGGGGCCCCGGCCGGACCTTCTAGAATATATCATATGAACGGATGGGGTTGTTACATTTTTGGTATCGGTTGTCTTGGTCTTTCCCTCTCGAAGTCGTGGTGGACTTCTTTTGTGGGGTGGCGAGCACGTGTTTGTGCACACCAAAGTCTACGATTGAACTCCTGAATGTCCATGATAGGAATGCATTTTGTATGTTTGAGGAACCTGTGTGTTCCAATTTTGTGTTGTTTGCTTGGGTACGACCGCTAATGTGTGTGTCTTGTCCACCTTTAGTTGACACGGAGTGGAGCTGGGCCGTCTGAGCCCCAGCGTTCTGATGAAAGTACGGCACCAGCCGCGGTGCCTACACCTCCACCGTCTGCGGAACATGTGCGTTTAGTTGCGGAGGCCTTATTTACCATGATCCAAGGCCAGCCCCTTAGGCAGGAGCAAGCGGCTGTGAGGCCAGAATAGGTGGCGGCAAGGCCTGAACCTGTAGTGGCTGTGGCTCCTCGAAAGGCTGAGAAGCAGCTAACGCGGTTTATGAGTTTCCATCCGCCGACGTTCTCGGGAGCGGGAACCCCGACACAGGCTGAGGATTGGTTATCGCGCGTCAAGCGAGTGATGACGGCGATAGGAACGGCGGAGCATCAGAAAGTTACCTTAGCCACCTTCTTGCTTGAAGGAGAAGCGCGTTTATGGTGGGATGAGATGGAGTTGCATCATTTGGCGGGTCGTCCGTTAACCCAGGTGTCGATGGAAGAATTCTCCCGGCTCTTCCTAGCGAAGCACCTTCCTGTGGCTCAACGGATAGCCATGGAAAATGAATTCCAACGGTTAACTCAAGGTGATGGCAGTGTTGACGCGTACCTGCATGAATTTACTCGCTTGGGGCGGTATGCGGGTTTGATTTTTGCTGATGAGCAGAGGAAGACTAATCGGTTCTATGAAGGACTGAGGGACGAGCTGAGGTTCCTTGTGTCCAGTTCTGTGAACCAAGGTTTCCAAGCATTGGTTGACACCGCGACAGCGTTGGAAAAGGATATGAAGAGGGTGCAAGGGAAGAGAGCTTTGGCTGTGTCGCAACCAGAGTGGAAGGCGCCCCGATCGGGAAAGTCATTTTATAAGAAGAGATGGGGCAAGAAGTCCAAGCCTAGTGGACAAGCGCCTTCATCAGTTGCATCGGGAGCAACGTCAGGGGCTACCTCCAAGCCAGACACTCGTACCTGCTTTAATTGTGGTCGGATGGGGCATATTGCGCGAGATTGTCGGATGCCGCCGAAGTGTGAAAAGAAGGCGGGAGCATCCTATGCGGAAAAAGGAAAGGCGGTGGTGGATTCCTCTGCCTCGCAGGCACAACCCCGGGTCTACAATCTTGGCCTGCAGGAGGCCATCAAGCAGAGTGACGTGGTCACAGGTATGAGTTTAGTTTTGCTGATGCGATTGTTTGTATGCTTTGCTTAGTACGCCTATGTTTGTGGTTTGTGTGTGTGACATGTTTGTCATAGGCTTTGTGATGTTTCGGGACACGCTGGCGCGAGCACTGTTTGATACAGGTGCATCGCATTTTTTTCTGTCTCGTGAATTTATTACGCGGCTTGGGATACCCAGTCGTGCAAAGACAGATAGCGTTAGAGTGGTGTTGCCGAATGGATGTTGGATGCTTGCGGATCAAGCTTGCGATGTGGCGGTTTAGTTAGGAAGTCGGGATTTTTGTTTAACCACATTTGTTTTGCCAATATCGGAATTCGATGTGATTTTTGGGATGGATTGGCTTGCGGAGCAGCATGCTATGATTGATTGTCAGTCCAAAAAAATCACGTTGGGCCAGAATACCGAACAGAAGACCAAGTTCGCGGGTATGCGAGGAGTAGGCGGGACGTTGATGTATGCACTCCAGGTAATCAAAGCTGTTCGGAAGGGTGCGGAGTGTTACTTTGCACTAATTCAGGCTGTTGAGCCTAAGGCCACTTTGTGCGAGGTTCCGATTGTGGCAGAATTTACAGATGTGTTTCCTACGGATCTCCCTGTGCTACCACCCCAGCGGGAGATTGACTTCACAATTGAATTGGTGCCAGGTGCGAAACCCGTGGCCCGCTCGCCATATCGCGTTGCGCCTAAAGAGATGGCTGAGTTGAAGGTTCAACTACAAGAAATGCTAGAGCAAGGTTATATCCGCCCAAGTATGTCACCTTGGAGCGCGCCTGTGCTTTTTGTAAAGAAGAAAGATGGTGGGTTACGGTTGTGTATCGATTACCGTGAATTGAATAAGCTGACCGAGAAGAATAAGTATCCTATACCTCGGATTGATGAATTATTTGATCAGCTAGTTGGCTCGACCGTCTATTCGAAGTTGGACCTGAAGTCTGGTTATTACCAGTTAAGAATTCGGGAAGGTGACATTCCCAAAACCGCATTTGGAACGCATTATGGGCACTATGAGTTCACAGTCATGCCCTTTGGATTGTGTGATGCGCCTTCGGTGTTTATGGATCTGATGCACCGTATTTTTCGTGAGTACCTGGATCTGTTTGTGATTGTGTTCATTGATGACATCCTGATGTACTCGAAGTCCAAAGCTGAGCATGAGATTCATTTGCGGTTAGTGTTGAACACGTTGAGGCAAAATCAGCTCTATGCTAAGTTCTCGAAGTGCGAGTTTTGGCTATCGTCAGTGGCATTTTTGGGCCATGTGGTGAGTGGAGCGGGCATTGCAGTGGATCCAGCGAAGATAAGAGCCATACAAGAGTGGCCAATGTTGTCTTCCGTGGTCGAAGTCAGGAGTTTTCTTGGACTTGCGGGCTACTATAGAAGATTTGTGGAGAACTTCTCGCGGATCGCTTTGCCGCTAACCACACTGACGCGAAAGGATCAGAAGTTCGTTTGGACGCCAGAGTGCGCACGAGCTTTTGAAGAGCTGAAGGTTTGGTTGACCACGGCGCCGGTGTTGTCTTCGCCATGTGGAACCGATGGATTTGTAATTTATAGCGATGCCTCAGGAAGCGGCTTAGGCTGCGTTCTTCTATAGAGCGGAAAGGTGATTGCTTATGGCTCACGCCAGCTGAAGGTGCACGAGCGAAATTATCCCGTCCATGATTTGGAATTAGCGGCGGTGATTTTTGCACTCAAGTTGTGGCGACACTACCTTTATGGAGTGAAGGTGGAGATCTATACCGATCATAAGAGCCTAAAGTATCTGTTAGAGCAGAAAGACTTGAATATGCGACAACGAAGGTGGTTGGAGTTCCTTGGGGACTACACTTTTGAGATTCACTATACACTCGGGAAGGGGAATGTTGTCGCGGATGCCTTGAGTCGGCGAGTTCCGGTTAGAGCAAATTGGTTACAAAGGTATGATGAGCGTCTTATCCAGGAACTGGAGGCATTGGAGATCGCTTGTGTTGAGAAGACTTCCACGGCCATTGCATGTTTGAACTGGACCGAGGTGCAATGTAACCTTGCGGACCGAGGTCGATGGGCAATGGAGTTGGATGACGATCTCTTGCGCTATGTGAATGAAGGGCCAGAGGGCAAATTCACCTGGATTGATGGTCTTTTGCGCAAAGAGGGTCGTTTGTGCGTCCCGAATGTGGGGAAGTTGAGGGAAGAACTAATGTATGAAGCACATTATACCAAGTATTCCATTCACCCCGGGAGCACAAAGATGTTCAATGATATGAAGAAGCTTTTCTGGTGGCCAGGGCTCAAGAAAGATGTTGCCCTTTATGTAGCCAAATGTCAAACATGTGCGATGGTGAAGGCGGAATGCCAAAAGCCGGGCGGTTATTTGAAGTCACTGCCGATCCCAGTGTGGAAATTTGATGATATTTCCATGGATTTTGTGCATGGGTTGCCAAGATCACAGCGAGGAAATGATTCCATTTGGGTGATAGTTGACCGGCTAACAAAAGTAGCACATTTTCTCCCGAACAGGCGGGATGATTCAGTTGAAAGTTTGGCAAAATTATATGTTGATCAGATTGTGCGGCTTCACGGTGTTCCTCGGAGCATCGTAAGTGATCGAGATGGGCGATTTACGTCAAATGATTGGAGGTTAGTTCACCGACTGTTGGGCACGAAATTGACTTTCAGTACGGCCTTTCATCCCCAAACGGATGGCCAAACTGAACGTACCAACAGAACAATGGAGGACATGCTCCGAATGTGCGCCCTTGACTTCAGAAAGAGATGGGAAGATCATATCTATATGGTCGAGTTTGCGTATAATAACAGCTACCAGGCAAGCATTGGGATGGCACCATATGAAGCCCTATATGGAAGGAAGTGTCGTACTCCCTTGGCTTGGGTAGAAGCGGGCGAAGCTCGGGTTGTCAAACCAAATGAGGTGGATGAAGCAAACTCAACCATTCAGACTATTTGAGAGAGATTGCTGATTGCTCAAGATCGACAAGCGAAGTACTACAACGCCAAGCACCGGAACGTTGAATTTGCGGTTAGCGATTGGGTCTACTTGAAGATCAAGCCATTCAAAGGTGTCTCCAGGATTCGACGATTGAAAAAGTTGAGTCCAAGATATTTGGGTCCGTTTGAAGTGGTTGAGCGAATTGGCGAAGCGGCTTATCGGCTAGCTCTGTCGGCAGACTTGTGTGGGTTACATGATGTCTTTCACATTTCGGTGCTTCGGAAGGCCGTGAAAGATCCAGCTCAAGTGATCGCGAATGATCGGGTGCCGGTGGAGTATGGGCGAACAACGAGAGTTAGACCCATTCAGATCGAAGATCGAGCCGAGAAACAGTTGCGGAACAAGACGGTGAATATGGTAAAAGTCCGATGGGACAACTGCGGCCGTGAAGAGCTGACATGGGAGCGCGAGCAAACCATGCGAGCAGAGTTCCCTGAGCTGTTTGTGTAGTTTGTAGCGAGTATATTGTAACATAAACGTTTATCTAATATATGTTGTTACATTTTCTTGCTGGTGTCTGTTACTTTCCTGTCTCTAAATTTCGAGGACGAAATTTCTTGTAGGAGGGGAGGATTGTAACAGCCCAAAGTTCTGAAATAGGCATTTTTGGGTGACACGGCCGGGGACACGGGCGTGTCCCAGGGCGTGTCAGTTGACACGGCCTGCGACACGGGCATGTCGCAGGACGTGTCGAGGTTGTGTCGACGATTGGGCTTTGTCTCGACGATTTTTCTCTCGACGATGCGTCGAGAGGGAGGCACACGGCCCAGGACACGGGCGTGTCCAAGGCCGTGTCGCATTCTCGACGATTTTTCTCGACGATCGTCGAGTGTCGAGAAGTGAGTGTCGAGTGTTGATTTGGGCGTGTCTTTGTGCCGTGTCTGGGCACACGGCCTGGGACACGGGCGTGTCACAGGCCGTGTGAAGTCTCGGGATGATTTGGGATTTTTTTCATCCAGGTACACGGCCACAGACACGGGCATGTCTGAAGGCGTGTTGGTGACACGGCCCATGGCACGGGCATGTCCCGTGGGCGTGTCACTGGTTTGGATAAGTCGGTTGACCACCGCTTGAGGCACACGGCCTGGCACACGGCCGTGTTCGAGGCCATGTCGGGTCAAAATATGTGTTTTTGGCAGAATCGTGGCCGTCCATTCCTTCAGTCTGGATCCAAGGGCTGAAGCTTCTTCTTCTTTTTCCTTAAGGGCCGAAATCAGAGAATGATTTCTCACTTTGCTTTGGCCTTCATCTTTCTTCAAGAGAGAGAAAGAGAGAGAAAAAGGAGGAGGAAGAAGAAAGGGGGCTGCTGCTGGTGGTGCTGCGGTTTACCGACGAGAGATCCGAAGCCAGCGTTGCGGAGGAAACGCTCTTGCGAGTCTTGCAAGCTAGCTTGGAGTCCATGGCACCAAAGCGGTCGTCAAGGGTAACGACTTTTCTTCCTAGCCATGTGAAGGCTTCTGTTTTGGCATATCTTTTGATTCCCCCACCAAGAGGTGGCTGCTTTTGGGAGTCGTTTGGGTGATTCTTGAAATCCCCTTTGTTGTGCATATAGATCCGGAAATGGAGTATGGAATAGGCATGTTGTATGAAGCCCATCTGGACAGGTTAGTCTGGATTGGTGATGTTGCATACGAACCGGAGAAGACTCCGTGATAAACGTGTAGTGTAAGGAGTCTATGGGTTATGCCTGCGAAAAGGAGTAGCAGGAAGTACTGGGGTGGTAGCACAGGAAAATAGCCATGTGATGTTTTTGGGTCCAACCTGTGAATGAGGCACAGGAAGTACTGGTGGGACCAGGAAAGGCCCTTTTGTGATGCTTGATGTCATAGGGTGTCCACCTGTGAAGCGAGTCACAGGAAGTACTGGTGTGCCCAGGAAAGACCCCTGACATTTGTGCTAGTGCGGTGTCAACCTGTGGAGAGAGTCACAGGAAGTACTGGTGTGCCCAGGAAAGACCCGCTGTTGCTGTGAGGAAATGGGTATAGTGAAATACCTAGGCTTGAATGCCAAGAACAGGATTGGTGAGACCGACCCGCGCCTTTGATATAGCCATGAGTACGCTGTACTCGGAGAAGGCAAGGCGATTTGAGCAACGGGGGGTGGAGGATCCGACCTGCGCTATGTCCGTCTGACGTGAGACCAAAAAGTGCGGTCTGTTGGAGCGCATAGCAAGAGTCTTCGGCCTGCGCGCCATGACACAATGGGGGGCTACGGGCCATTTCGGTGTCCGAGGACTAACTCCGGCTGCACGCCATGGAGTAAATGCTCAAGAGATTTACCGTTGGGTGATAACCCTGATACGGTGGTGGGCAAGAGGTTGCCAGAACACCAAGAATGTGCCCTGAGTGCACGGACCGTTGGGCCGGGTGGCGAACGGTTGTGATTGCTTGTGTGCATGAAAGCACCTTTTGATGATATAGCTTGCCATACTTGTGATATGATATGCCTGCAGGGAAAAATACCGCTGCCCCGAGAGAAGGGGTAGGGTCGTTATAATTTGGTCAGCTGAACGCTGATCGTTGCTTTTGTTTGCCACCGTTGGGTGGGTTGTCCTTGCACAGGTGCTGGAGAGCCGAGCGGGACGCATAGAGGTTGATGCTCCTGCTGGTGTTGTTGCTGCTGCTACTGTTAGCCCTCGAAGGCTAAGTGTGTTCTTTTGTGTGTTTTCTTTTATTGTGGCCGGCCTGCGCGCCAATCTGTTTAGGCCACTGTGTGAAAACTCTGTAAGGCCATAAGGCCAATGCTTTGTTCATGTTGTAAGACATTCCTATATATATAAAATGTGGAGTTTTATGTTTGGACATTCATGAGGAGTTCAAGTAGTTTAGGCTTCCGCTAGAATGCTTGTGATAGGTGCGATGCGCTACTCTGGTATCATCATGTACCTTCACCGACTGTTTTGTGGTATATCCTGTGGGGCCCCGGCCGGACCTTCTAGAATATATCATATGAACGGATGGGGTTGTTACAGCAAGCACGGGCAATGAGGCCAAGAGCGGGTGGGGTCCGGCAAGGCTTCTTAGAATCGGTCAATTTTGTGTTTGTTGGAATCCTGACATGAGACGCCAGAGCTTGTAGGCAAGCTCGGGTCTAAGACCTTGAGCAGGTGGGGCCTTGACAAGAGTTCCATGAGGCGGCCTGTGAGCCGTTGGGGGAAATGGTGTCCCCCTTTGTTTGCGGCTTTATGCCAATGGGGGATCGATGAGTACCCATATGATGTGATGATGTGCTAGATGCATACGAGTTAGGGTGCCTTGGGTGAAACTCGGGTTGTTGCATACATGATTGCATAAGTAGGCCCTTTTATTATATGCTCAACCAGTAGAGAACATGTATGATGTGTGTGACATCCATGCCTGTTTCTGTAGCTGCTTTTCTTACTTATGATTATTGCATACGAAGTGCTAACTTATAGGTTGGAGGGGTACCCCGGGGTCCATTAGGGGCGGCCGGGAGGAGATGTGTTGTTACACAGTTTGAGGTCAGCCTTTACTGACACACGTTACTGATAAATTTTACAGGGCAAGGATCGCATGCAGGAGCTAGCTCGCCGGCCAGAAATTCCTAAGCCTCATGAAGTGCTTTTTTTTGTAGCTCTACTTATATGATGTTGTATGTTTGAGACTCATGTTGTCCGGTTTGCATGCCGAGGTAGACTAGGAGTGCTACGCACATTCATGACTGTTGTATTATTTGATTTTGGACACTTGTTGTAAGGTCATAAGGCCATTTGTTTTACTCTTCTAGTGGTGGATAACTTCTTGTCTTGCGTGTGTTTCCACTGTGTTGTGCAAAGTGTTTTGAGTATGGGTAGCAATATCAACATATAATACTAAAGCTATGGCATCAGTATGTTGTGGGGCCCCGGCCGGACCCATATTATACGGTCATTACAGGGGAGGTGTTACAATTTGGTATCAGAGCCAAGTTAGATTCTAGGTCAGTGCGTAGAGAAGTTATCCGCATAAGAGTAACGCGGGACCATGAGTGTCCTTATGTTTAAGTCTTGAGAGTTGAGACTGATTCCTTGTTTCTTGTTTTCTTGAAGAGTGCAAGCAATGAGGCGGGTACATCGAGAGCTAGAGAAGAGCTTTCGGCGAGCAGTGCTACTGCTCCAAGTCTTTTGGGCACGGGTGTTAACCCAGCCGACTTCTGCCGCATGCTTGCAGAAGCGATGGGGGCAGCCCAAGCTGCAGCGGCAGCTCAGGTAGCAACCCCTGCTACACCGGACACGGCGACGACCATGCCAGGCGGAGAGGCCAGGCGAGTGGAGCCTTTGGCGGAAAGGGTAGTTGTCGGACATGGGGACCGGCACATGAAGTATTTCTTGAGCTTCCATCCCCCGTCATTCAAGGGAGTTGGTACGCCAACGGATGCAGAGGATTTGTGGGTTCGCATTCAAGAGCTTATGAGGGCGGCAGAGACGCCAGAAGAAAAGAAATCTGAATATGCGGCGTTCATGTTGGAAATAGACGCCAAGTTGTGGTGGGTGAGCCATAACGGCCGCCATTTCCCGGGACGCACCCCGTCAGTGGAGGAGTTTGGCGATGCGTTTCTAAAGAGGTATATTCCAGTTTCTACACGATTGGCCCTACAAATGCAGTTTCTGCATTTAATGCAGCGAGACAAGACAGTGGATGAGTATGTGCAGGAGTTCACCCGTTTGGGTCGTTACGTGGGAATGGTGATGGCAGATGATGTAGAAAGGGATATCCTCTTCTACCAGGGGCTGAGGGAGAACCTGAGACAACCTCTCATCTTCATGAAGAGAGCGGGATTCAATGAACTAGTTGAGGCTGCCAGGATTTTGGAAAGTGATTTGGAGCGAACCCAACGCCGTAAGGGTTTTACTCCCAATCAAGGGGAAGGGAAGCCTTCCCAATCTCATGGAAAGTCTGAAGTGAGTAGGTGGAGGAAGAAGCCTCACACTTCCAGATCCGGTGAGAAGAGCAATTGGATGCCTGGAGGTTCTCACTCTAGGGGACCGCCGACGTGTTACAACTGCGGTAAGGTGGGGCACATAGCTCGTGTTTATCCCCAAGGAGGAGCGGGGCAAGAGACAAGGCAGGATCAGACTGTGCGCTCCGGCCCCAGTGCTGTAGAGAAAGGGAAGATGGCGGAGTCGAGCGCTTCTCAGTTCCAACCGGTACAACCAAGGGCTTACAACCTTGGACAACAAGAAGCGATCCGCCAGACCGATGTGGTGACAGGTATGAAGAAAATTTAAGTTTAAATTTTGTTCTTCATCCTTTTAGACATTTTTGTGATGTCTATGTTGTAGGCTTCGTGTTAGTTTACGGATACCCCGCTAGGGTATTATTTGATACGGGAGCATCGCACTCCTTTCTTGCGGAGAGCTTCATCCGGATAATAGGAGTTGAGTCTTTCTCGGCGGACGCAGAGCTGAGAGTACGCATGGCCAATGGGTCATCCATGACCACTGGGGCCAAAGGGAGCATTTGTTGGGAGCTATACGGAGTTGACTTCGTTTTGGTAGCAGCGATTTTACCATTGGTTGAGTTCGATGTCATTTTGGGCATGGACTGGCTTGCAGAGCAGCGCGTCAGTATTGACTGCCTATCTAAGGTAGTGACCCTAAGGAGCAAAGGGCAGGCGGAGGTCAAATTTGAGGGCCTTTGTGGAGTGGCCTGTTCCCTGATTTCGGCCATGCAGTTGATGCGGGCGGTTAACGAGGGTGGTGTAGCGTTTGTAGAGTTATTGGAGGTTCGTCTCTCCCAGCTGTCTATTGATAAAGTGCCCGGAGTGGCAGAGTTCAAGGATGTGTTTCCGGATGAACTTCCTGGTGCGCCTCCTCGGAGGGAGATCGATTTCTCGATCGAGTTAGTGCCGGAGGCTAGGCCGGTGTCACGTCCTTCGTTTAGTATGGCACCAAAGGAGTTGGCTGAACTTAAGGTACAGCTACAGGAACTATTGGAGCAAGGGTATATCAGACCCAGTTCTTTACCGTGGAGCGCGTCGGTGTTATTTGTAAAGAAGAAAGACGGTAGCATGCGGCTGTGCATTGACTACCGAGAGCTGAATAAACTGACCGTCGAGAATAAGTATCCAATTCCTCGGATAGACAACTTGTTCGACAAGTTGGTAGGGTCAGTGGTGTATTCAAAATTGGACTTGAAGTCAGGCTATTATCAGCTGCGAATTCGGGATGAGGACATACCCAAGACTGCCTTTGGTACAAGGTATGGACACTTTGAGTTTACGGTGATGCCGTTCGGGCTGACGAACGCACCATCTGTGTTCATGGATCTTATGAATCAGGTATTTCAGGAATACTTGGATTCTTTTGTGGTTGTCTTCATTGATGACATCTTGGTGTATTCCAAATCGGAAGTGGAGCATGAGACCCACTTGAGAGTGGTCTTGCAAGTGTTGAGGGAGAATCTGTTGTATGCAAAATTCTCCAAGTGCGAGTTCTGGTTAGAGAAGGTGGCATTTTTGGGCCACGTGATTAGTGGGGATGGGGTGGCAGTGGATCCAACAAAAGTGGAAGCCATTAGAGATTGGCCGGTTTTGAGGACCGTGGCGGAGGTCCGAAGTTTTCTTGGACTAGCCGGGTATTACAGGAGGTTCGTGGAGAATTTTTCGCGGATAGCTCTACCCATCACCTCACTCACTCGTAAAGATCATAAGTTTGTGTGGAATCAAGAGTGCAGTCAAGCATTTGAAGCACTGAAAGAGAGACTGATGATGGCTCCAATCCTAAGTCTACCGCAAGGGACCGAGGGATTTCAGATTTTCAGTGACGCATCGGGATACGGTTTGGGTTGCGGTTTGGTGCAACATGGCAAGGTGATAGCTTTTGGATCTAGACAGCTGAAGCCTCATGAGAGGAATTACCCCGTCCATGACTTGGAGTTGGCGGCGGTAATTTTCGCATTGAAAATATGGCGGCATTATGTTTATGGTGCAAAGGTGGAGATCTTAACGGATCATAAATGCCTGAAGTATCTCTTGGATCAAAAGGACTTGAAAATGAGGCAACGCAGGTGGGTTGAGTTTCTTGGAGACTACGAAGTGGCAATTCAGTATACGCCAGGTAAAGCCAATATGGTGGCGGATGCTTTGAGTAGAAAGTACTCAGGGCAAGGGAATTAGATCGAAGCTCATGATGAGCGGTTGGTACGGGAATGGGAGTCCCTTGGTTTGGAATGTGTTGCGAGAGGCGAGTCCAGCGTGGCTCGGTTGAAATGGGTTGAAGTGCAGAATGACTTGATCGATCGCATTCGGGAAGCGACACAGTTGGATGTGGATTTTCAGCCATTTGTGTTGGAGGCTCAAACGGGCGAGAGCAGCGCCTGGGAGATGATTGATGGGATTCTGAGGAAGGACGGAAGGGTTTGTATACCGCAGTTCGGCAAACTCCGTGAGGATTTGATGTTCGAGGCTCACTTCACAAAGTACTCCATTCACCCGGGCAGTACAAAGATGTACTTGGATATGAGGAAATCCTTTTGGTGGCCGGGGCTGAAGCAGGATGTAGCTTTGTATGTGAATCGTTGCCAAACTTGTGCCTTGGTGAAGGCCGAGTGTCAGAAGCCGGGCAGGTTCTTGAAGCCCATTCCAATCCCTGAATGGAAATTTGATGACATCTCCATGGATTTTGTGCATGATTTGCCTAGATCGCAGCAGGGTAATGATGCTATTTGGGTGATCGTGGATCGCCTAACCAAGGTGGCTCACTTCATCCCAAATCGGAAATAGGACAGCGTGGAGATGCTGGTGGAGTTGTATGTTCGCAACATTGTGCGACTGCACGGAATTCCAAAGAGTATAGCCAGCGATCGAGATGGACGGTTTACGTCCAAGGACTGGAGACTGGTACAAAAGAGCTTGGGCACGAAGCTAAAGTTCAGTACGGCGTTTCATCCTCAAACTGATGGGCAAACGGAGAGAACGAACCGTACTATGGAGGATATGTTGAGAATGTGCGTTCTTGACTTCGACAAAAAGTGGGAGGATCATCTCTTCATGGTGGAGTTCGGGTACAACAACAGTTTTCAAGCAAGTATAAAAATGGTACCATACGAAGCATTGTATGGGAGACGGTATCAAACACCGATGTCTTGGGCAGAGGCAGGAGACACCAAAATTTTGGGAAAAGAGGTGGTAGTAGATGCTTGTGAGTTGGTACGGACCATTCAAGAGCGTATGAAGGTGGCGCAAGACCGACAAGCAAAATACTTTTATGCTCGTCACCGGAAGTTGGAGTTTGCGGTAGGTGATTGGGTCTATTTGAAGTTCAAACCGTTCAAAGGCGTCTCACGGATTCGCCGACTCAAGAAGTTGAGTCCAAGGTTTTTGGGGCCTTTTGAAGTTATTGAACGGGTGGGAGAAGCAGCCTATCGGTTGGCGTTGTCCGCGGAGCTGAGTGGATTGCATGACGCCTTCCACGTCTCCGTTTTGAGGAAATCCTTGGTGGAGGCTAGTGTGGTGATTGAGCCGGCATCGGTGCCGATTGAGGAAGACTTGAGGACGCGAGTCCTTCCAATTGCTATAGAGGATTCGGAGACTCGGCAGTTGCGGAATAAAGAAGTTAAACTCGTGAAAGTCCGATGGGACAACTGCGGTCGAGAGGAGTTCTCTTGGGAGCGAGAACAGGCCATGCTAGAAGAGTATCCGGAACTCTTCATTTCAGGTACAGGTTAAGTTTTTGTACCCTTTTTTTTGTAATTTCTGGACGAAATTCTGTTAAGTGGGCGAGAGTTGTAACACCCCAGTTTTGAGAGAGGGTCGATTTGTGTTTCTGGAAATTTTTGGTTTCTGGCAGGGGGCACACGGCCTGCGCCACGGGCGTGTCGCAGGGCGTGTCGAGCCATGTCGAAACTCGGCCCGGGGTGTCGACACTTTCGCTCGACAATATGTCGAGACTAGGGCACACAGCCTGCAACACGGGCGTGTCGCAGGGCGTGTCGAGCCCGTGTCGACACTCAGCCCGGGGTGTCGACACTTTCGCTCGACAGTGTGTCGAGACAAGGCACACGGCCTAGGACACGGGCGTGTCCAAGGCCGTGTGGGTCTGTCGACGAACTTCAGTCGACGATGTTCACTCGACGAGTGTCGAGTGTCGAGTGTCGAGACTGGGGCACACGGCCGGTGACACGGGCGTGTCACAGGGCGTGTCCCGCTTGGTCGACGATCTTCGCTCGACGTTTTTCCGCGGTCTCGACACAAAGGTTGTCGACGAGTGTCGAGACTTGGCACACGGCTTGGGACACGGGCGTGTCCCTGGCCGTGTCACTTCTCGGGTTGTTTTCGGGGCCGTGTCGATGGAGGCACACAGCCGTGTCAGTGGGGACACGGGCATGTCGGGTCGAACACGGGCGTGTCGGATGCCCGTGTGCTATTCCAGGCGTGTCGATTTGAGATGGTGAATGAGGCACACGGCCCTGGACACGGGCGTGTGCCAGGCCGTGTTCGGCCCAGGTCTTTTATTTTTCTATCGGATCGTGGCCTTTCTTTCCCTGATTTTAGGATCTGATGGTTCAGATCATTTCTTTAGGAGTTAAGTCCGAGAATAGGGTTGAAAACCCTCATTCTTCTCCAAGCTTTCTCTTACTAAAGATCTAGAGAGAAGTGAGAACAAGGAAGAAGGAGAAGGAGAGTTTGGGCTGTAGGAGAGGTTTCGGTGCTCCAAATCGCGAGCCGAGTCCAGATCCGTGGAGGTTAGATCGTTGCAAAGGTTTTCATCCGGCTATTTTGCCATGGCAAGGAAGAGGAGTCGGAAGGTAACGACACTTCTCCTCTCGGTCTTAGGATGCATGTCTTTAGCATCATTTTTATTTTCTAGTTCTTGGGCACCAAACTCTCAAATGAGAGGGGTTTTGGGTCGCCAAGGTTCAAGAGGAACCTCCGGGTTGATTGAGTCCGTCCCCGGCATATTTTGCATTAGAGATCCGCTCCGTTAGTGGATTAGGCATGGTGGGTGAAGCCGTAGTCGCGACCGTTAGTATGACTCGGTGATGTTGCATACGAACGTTAAGGATTCGTAGAGATTCCGTTGCGGCAAGACGTCGTTTGTGATGTGGTGATGTTTTCCCCCTTTTCTCGAGTGAGTACGTGTAGTTGGAACCGGACAAGGTTAGCTCCTTGTGGCGGTAGATGTTTTCCTTGGTGGACAAGGTTAGCTCCGCATGAGTTGGAGATGGTTTCCTTGGTGCGCGGGAACGTTGCAGTACGAATGAGGGACTAGGGTGGAATGGTCTTGGTTTGTGATGTGCCAAGGCATGGCTATGTGATGCAGGCTACGTCTCCTGACGAGCAACAACGGACAAAGACACCGAATTGTTCTCACTCGTTTCAATTCTACGCTTGCACAATTTAAACGCAGCGCACCCGATTCACAATAATATCAATCTAATGCTAACGCACGGGTTCGCTACACCCTTATAGATCAAATAGAGACGATGAACCAATATTCTCTCAAGCGAAATGGATCGATCCGATCCGTTCGAGCGTGTGTTGTACTAAAAGAGATCCACCAAAAGTAAATGATTCGGAAATGATAGATCTCTCCCAACAAAAAGAAAACGAGGTCCGTCAATCCTCATGAACTTAAAATAGATCAAAAGAAGATAACAATATCTTTCGGATCAAAACCACGATGAATTCAAAAGTTCAGAAGCAACACCAAAGAAAACCACCACAAGATCTATCTAAGAGGGAATCACACAAGAGTAGTAATTTTCGTTACCCCAATCGGAATAGATGATTCCGATGAAAAATGGTTCGCTCTTCCACGGCTCCGCCGGAATTACGACGAATGGAGAGAAACTCGTCCACCTTCCTTGCTTCACGTCGGAGAAGGTTCGTCGTCGCCGAAGTTGTTGTCCTTGACCGAAATCACCCAAGGAGGGGGAAAGGATGTTGGCCGAATTCTTCAAGGGGAGGAGTTCTTTGATTTGTTACTCATAGTGGAGAGGAGAAAGGATTTTGTGGAGAAGATGAGAGGAGGGAGGAGAGGGGAAGAAGATGAGGCCGGCGGCCAAGAGAGGAGGAGAAACAAGGAGGGGCCAAAATTTGCCTTAGAGGGAAAGAGGAAAGAGGGAGAAAATTCAAAACTTGAATTCTAGATTTTTTTCTTTTCATTCTTCCCTTCAATCCTTCATAAACATGGCCTTTTATAGCATACACCACTCAATCTCCTTCATTCAAATAAAATAAACACATGATGGTTATATGCACCCATCATAAACATGATATAACAAATACAATAACTAAATGCATGAAATAAAAACTCTCAAATTAAAACAATGCAACAAGAAAATTAATAAATATAATATAATACTATAATTATTAAATTATTGTCGCGACGATGGCGTTGTAGCGGCGATGACGTTGTAGCGAAATAATTGTCGCGATGATGGCGTTATAGTAGCAATGGTGTTGTAGCAAAATAATTGTCACGGTAATGGCGTTGTAGCGGCGATGGCGTGCATCAAAATTATTGTTGCGGCATCGTCCATCCGAGTCTTCAAACGTACGGTTGCAGCGACGATCAACATAATGCATGGACCCGGCGTCGCCATGGAGCTCGCAAAAGAACTCGTTAGCACCATCTGCAACGTCATCACGAACAAATGGCGGGACATCATCGCCACCAATCGAACGGTCACGATCATCACGAGCAAATGGCGGGACAACGTCGCCATCAATCCTCCCCCACTCAAAATTACTCATCTCCGATGAGTGGCCCGTGAGGGGAGAACAGTCAAAAGCAGCAGCAACATGGGACAAATCTGGCCCCACAATCCAATTGGTAGTAGCGGGATCATGCCACATCAAATAGCACCTGTCAGGCAAAATGAAGGTCTTTGGGAACCTTGGAAAAACATTAGTCAAAGAAGGTGGAAAAGTTTCGACATCAACATTCAACATACCTCCAGTGGAAACCGTAAGAGAGAGCGATCCAGGACCCAGCACACCCCTCAACCCATTAGAAAACATAGTGGACGAAATAAACGGAGGCAGATAATTCAAGTGGTGGAGAAACATAAGGCGTTAAATCCGAAACATTGAAAATGTGGTATATACCCCAATCGGTGGTTATCCCCAAAAGATAAGCATTTTCTCCTAACCTCTTTAAAATTCGGAAAGGACTAGCTCACCAATTCGCTAACTTTTTTAGGAAGCACGAAGGCAACCGTTCAGGAATGAGACGAGCCAAGACCAAATCATCAACATTAAAGTGAGATACTCTTCTATGTACGTTAGCATTAGATTTATAAAATGCATGTTGTGCGGTTAACGTTTCATGAATGTGCTTATGTAAAATGAAAACGTGTGCGGCAAATACTATTGCAGGCAGACTTGACATGTAAAATAGCGGTAACGGAACTACTTGAGATGGAACCAAGGGAACTAAATATGGTGGCGCCAACGGAAAGTAATAGGGTGACACTAGTGGAACTACATATGGTGGCATCAACCCAACGAGATCTGGTGGTACCAACGGAATGCGATCCGGTGGTACAAAAGATGGCCACATCATTAACGTACTCTCAGAGATTTGGTTAGTTTTAGAAAGTCGAGTGGCTACCAAATTAATGAGACATTCATCATGACCAAACACGAAATCTATTATCATACTACGAGACATGTCCCAAGGAGGGTCCAGCATGGATGGTAAAATAACATGACTCAAAGTAGGCAAAATAAATTCATGTCCGAAAGGATCCGCTAGTCGGGTCAACATATCAGGAGGGAGAGGCGGTAAAGCTAAAACCGGGAGAGAGTTAAGATCGCATTTAAATTCACGCAATGGAGTTAGTATCAGGGGACGCTCATCCGGGTCGACTTCTATGTCGTCTTCCAAAAACATAACTTTCTCGCTAGGACATTCTTCCAACTCATAAATCACGACATCAGTAGTAGTACAGATCTCAGGAATGGGAGCATCGATAGATTCTGGAGGAGGGGCTAAGTCATGCCCAATGTCAAAATACGAATTTATCGTCCAAGTAAAATCCTCCGGGTGCAAACCATTAAAGTCATATGAAAATTCAAACAATGGATTCGCCCTTATAGAAAATTCGTCTGACATGTCTACCAATTCATTAGATATATCATGTAATTCAGAATCAGTGGTCGGGTCATAGGTCGACAATAATGATACGAGATCTGGGGGCACTAACAGGACCTCATCTGGGGGAACTGCCAGAATGAACCCAGGGGGCACTGTAGAACTCCTGAAATCAAACGTACCACACTCATGTCCCAAATAATCAGTACGTCGAGTCAACGGGTCAAGGGGACGAGTCGGTAAAATCAAACTCGGGGTACAATCCAAAAAGTCGTCCAATAATGCAACTTCTTTGCTTACAATTTCTTCTGACACACTATCCAAGTTATTTAATTTAGAATCAATTATGGTCCCAGATAAGGGTAGAATTGAGCCCGACGGAAGCTTTAAATCGGGAACGTCAGATAAAGGTGTTTGCATTAAAGAAATATCGTTCGGGCTCATAGTACTAAAATCAATCAAGCATAACTCGTTCACCAACGGTAAGTCTTCCCAATCAGTCGGAACGTCCAATATATCAGGATCATCAGAACAGTCCTCAATATATCTCGGTCTAAAAGGATCCAGCTCGAGTCCGAACAGATCATCTCCTAAGTCACTACTAAGTAAACTCTCATCATCAGGTAAATTGCCGGCCGACTCAGGTGTAATCTCAGTTGGAGTAACCGTAGGCTCCAAAATGTCGTCGAGGGGGAGTAGGGATGATTCCTCAATGGTGGAATCCTCATCCAGGTCACTAGGGTAACCAATATCCTCATCGTCACTATAATCGTCAGGGACAGCAGCCTCATCCTCAGTGACGGACACCATCCTAAGCCTTTCCTTTGACTCATCGGAGGATTCAATAACTGGAGCAGGCAACTCACGGGGAGACTCAAAAGGTTCTATGGGCATAATCATGGGATGACACGCAATAGAACCAAGATCAGATACGCCACTAGACTCAAAGGTAATAATCTTCTGACGTGAGTGAACCTTTCTCCTAGGAGGTCGGCGCTTCTCAATCTCCAAAGCTGTACTAAAGGTGAGGTCTAGGTCGGTGTGACAATAATGTAGTAAGCCGTACTCACTCACAGGCTCGGTGTTGGTAGTACGGAGATAGGCGGGATCAAATTGATCTGAAAGGAGGCTACGCATCGTCTGCCAATTATGTTGATATCCACCAACACGACGCTCTTCGTTCAGCCAAAATAACTGGGCCTGACCTATTAACCGTTCTCGGGCAAAGTGAATCTTTTGGGGGTCATCCCATCCATAACACTTAAAATGAAGTTCTATACCCTTAAGCCAATCCTTAAAAATTTTAGGACACCCTAAACCGTCATAAGTAGGACAAGTGTGGCATTGCCTAGGGGGAAACTTAGTTATGGCTTTATCATACCAAAAGTCCAACCGGGAAACGTGAACGTCATAGGCCATAATTTTGGATTTTTTGAAATTGGAAATTTGAATTTTGAATTTAAAACTTTGAAATTTGAAATTGGAAATTTGAAAATTTGAAATTTGAAATTTGAAATTTAAATTTTGAAGTTTGAAATTTGAAATTTTGAAATTTGAAATTTGAAATTTAAATTTTGAATTTTAAAATTTGAAATTTGAAATTTGAAATTTAAATTTTAAATGTTGAAATTTGAAATTTTGAAATTTGAAATTCGAAATTTAAATTTTGAATTTTGAAATTTGAATTTTGAAATTTTGAAATTTGAAAATTTGAAATTCGAAATTTAAATTTTGAAATTTTAAATTTGAAATTTGAAATTTGAAATTTTGAAATTTGAAATTTTGAAATTTTGAAATTTGAAATTTTGAAATTTTGAAATTTGAAATTTGAAATTTAAAATTTAAATTTTGAATTTTGAAATTTGAAATTTGAATTTTGAAATGTGAAATTTAAATTTTAAATTTTGAAATTTGAAATTTGAAATTTGAAATTTTGAATTTTGAAATTTGAATTTTGAATTTTGAAATTTTGAAATTTGAAATGTGAAATTTAAATTTTGAATTTTGAAATTTGAAATTTGAAATTTGAAATTTTGAATTTTAAAATTTGAAATTTTGAAATTTGAAATTTTGAAATTTGAAATTCGAAATTTAAATTTTGAATTTTGAAATTTGAAATTTGAAATTTGAAATTTTGAAATTTGAAGTTTGAAATTCGAAATTTGAAATTTGAAATTTGAAATTTAAAATTTGAAATTTATTTGTTTTAATTTGAAGAGGGGGAGGAGTGTCAATTAGGAAATTGACGAGAACCTCCCTCTGATACCAAATTGATGCAGGCTACGTCTCCTGACGAGCTACAACGGACAAAGACACCGAATTGTTCTCACTCGTTTCAATTCTACGCTTGCACAATTTAAACGCAGCGCACCCGATTCACAATAATATCAATCTAATGCTAACGCACGGGTTCGCTACACCCTTATAGATCAAATAGAGATGATGAACCAATATTCTCTCAAGCGAAATGGATCGACCCGATCCGTTCGAGCGTGTGTTGTACCAAAAGAGATCCACCAAAAGTAAACGATTCGGAAATGATAGATCTCTCCCAACAAAAAGAAAACGAGGTCCGTCAATCCTCATGAACTTAAAATAGATCAAAAGAAGATAACAATATCTTTCGGATCAAAACCACGATGAATTCAAAAGTTCGGAAGCAACACCAAAGAAAACCACCACAAGATCTATCTAAGAGGGAATCACACAAAAGTAGTAATTTTCGTTACCCCAATCGGAATAGATGATTCCGATGAAAAATGGTTCGCTCTTACACGGCTCCGCCGGAATTACGACGAATGGAGAGAAACTCGTCCACCTTCCTTGCTTCACGTCGGAGAAGGTTCGTCGTCGCCGAAGTTGTTGTCCTTGACCGAAATCACCCAAGGAGGGGGAAAGGATGTTGGCCGAATTCTTCAAGGGGAGGAGTTCTTTGATTGGTTACTCGTAGTGGAGAGGAGAAAGGATTTTGTGGAGAAGATGAGAGGAGGGAGGAGAGGGTAAGAAGATGAGGCCGGCGGCCAAGAGAGGAGGAGAAACAAGGAGGGGCCTAAATTTGCCTTAGAGGGAAAGAGGAAACAGAGGGAAAATTCAAAACTTGAATTCTAGATTTTTTTTTCTTTTCATTCTTCCCTTCAATCCTTCATAAACATAGCCTTTTATAGCCTACACCACTCAATCTCCTTCATTCAAATAAAATAAACACATGATGGTTATATGCACCCATCATAAACATGATATAACAAATACAATAACTAAATGCATGAAATAAAAACTCTCAAATTAAAACAATGCAACAAGAAAATTAATAAATATAATATAATACTATAATTATTAAATTATTGTCGCGACGATGGCGTTGTAGCGGCGATGACGTTGTAGCGAAATTATTGTCGCGACGATGGCGTTATAGCAGTAATGGTGTTGTAGCAAAATAATTGTCACGGTAATGGCGTTGTAGCGGCGATGGCGTGCATCAAAATTATTATTGCGGCATCGTCCATCCGAGTCTTCAAACGTACGGTTGCGGCGACGATCAACATAATGCATGGACCCGACGTCGCCATGGAGCTCGCAAAAGAACTCGTTAGCACCATCTGCAACGTCATCACGAACAAATGGCGGGACATCATCGCCACCAATCGAACGGTCATGATCATCAAGAGCAAATGGCGGGACAACGTCGCCATCACTATGTCTCCGTGGTCGGCTGGCTATCCCGTGACGTTCACGTCATGTGCGGAGGGTGTCCCGGCGAGACTAGTCACCTTCTGTGAGACTGACGAGAATGCCAAGCATGGGGGCAAGCCCGGGCAATGAGGCCATGAGCGGGTGAGGTCTGGCAAGGCTTCTTAGAATCAATCAGTTTTGTGTTTGTTGGAATTCTGACATGAGACGTCAGAGCTTGTAGGCAAGCCCGGGTCTAAGACCTTGAGCGGGTGGGGCCTTGACAAGAGTTCCATGAGGCGGCCTGTGAGCCGTTGGGGGAAATGGTGTCCCCCTTTTTTTGCGGCTTTATTGTTGGGTACATTGGTCAAATGTACCTGATTTGAAGAAGCCTCACCCAACTCAATGATATACATCATAATGTATTTGATGTATGTTTGAGTTACTTGTGCAGGTTAAGAAATCACTGGACTGAAGCAAAAAGTTTCTAAGTCCATGTGTCGACACCCAGAGGGAAAGTGTCGACACTTAAGAAAGCTTGTGTCGACACCCAAACAAGCAGTATCGACACTTGGAGTCATTGTGTCGACACCTGGGATGCAGAGTCGACACCAGACAGAAAGTGTCGACACTTGGAGCTGTGTCGACACTCAGTGAAGAAAAGTGCAGACAGAAAGTGTCGACACAAGGAGCTGTGTCAACACCCAGTGAAGCTGTGTCTACACCAGAAAGTGTCGACACTTTGAGCTGTGTCGACACTCAGCAAAAGTCTGCAGAGTCTAAGTACAAGTGTCGACACTATGCAGAAGAGTCAGCACATGAAGCAAGTGTCGACACTCAACACAATGTGTCGACACTCAACAGAAGAGTCAACATTTGAAGTATGTGTCGACACCCAGAACAATGTGTCGACACACAGCTGAAGACTCAACACTAGAAGAAAGTGTCGACACATGGAGCTGTGTCGACACTTAGCAAAGAACAGAAAGAACAACAAATTATTCTAAGTACAAGTGTCGACACTATGGGAATGTGTCGACACTCAGCTGAAGTCTCAACAACAAGAAGGTGTGTCGACACAAGGAGCTGTGTCGACACTCAGCAAGATTCAACACAAGAAGATGTGTCGACACAAAGGAGATGTGTCGACACATAGAAGAATTCAGCAAAAGCTAGAAGAACAAGTACTTGTGTCGACACTTAATTTCAGTGTCAACACATGAAGAAGAATCTGTGTCGAGACATACAAGGAGTTGTGTCGACACCTTGTAGACTTGTGTCGACACTTACACAACATGTGTCGACACTTGGACTATAAGTGTCGACACTTTAAGACAGAAAGTCTCGACACTTACTGACTGTTAGAGATTTTCAAGAAGTGACTGGATGACATGACAGCTGCCGTTCCAGCCGGTCTACGGCAACTGTCAGAGATGTTAGAAGTCAGTTATGAACCGGACCAGCCGGTTACCATGAAGAAGGCCTATAAATAGGCACCCACAGTTTACAGAAACTGTTGTTGAAGGAGTTGATCAAGTGATTAACAAGTGGTACAGATTATTCAAGTAATCAGAAAAGTGGTATACTGAGTATCAACACAAGAAGATCTTGCAGTCCAAGTGCAGATCTAAGAAGTTGGAGAGAGAGGGCTCCATCCAAGAAATCAGCCTCTGGAACTAGGCTGAGAAGAAGGATTCAGATTCAATTCTGATTCTTAAGAAGCAGAGGTCAAGGAACAACTGCAGAGGATTCAGTCTTATTCAGTTCTACTCAAGAAGCTTTGAAGAAAGCTAAGTCAGATTGGATCCAGCTGAGTTCTTCCAAGAACTCATCAAGAATCTCTCAACTCCCCTCTTATCTTTCTGAGTTGTAGAGTTATAATTTGTAATATCTTTTTAACTTGTAGGATCCTTTGGATCTGAGTGATTTGTAAGCCTATAATTATAAAGGCTGAGGGTAGGGCTTGTTAGCCTGAGTGTAGGAGATTGTGATCTCTGAGTGTAGGCCTTGTTGGCTGAGTGTAGGCCTTGGATTGGCTGAGTGTAGGCCTTGATTGGCTGAGTGTAGGCTTTGGGATAAAGCTGAGTTGTAAGGCTTTGGGCCTGAGGTGTAGGAACCAATTTGGGTTCTGAGACAGTGCAGGAGTTTGGCCGAATCTAGTACACTGCTAGATAGGTGAAGGGGGAAAGTGGATGTACCCATATCTTGGGGAACCACTATAAATCACTGTGTGCTGTACTGTGCTGAAACTGTTGCTGTGTATGCTGTGTTTTGCTGTGATAAACTAGTTAGTTTGCTGTGATATAACTGATTGCTGCCAATAAAGTTAGAAAAGGATTAGGTCACCTATTCACCCCCCCCCCTCTAGGTGTTTAGGTACCATATCTTTCAAGTGGTATCAGAGGGAGGTTCCTCAAAACAAGGACTAACAGTCTGAGGAGATCCTGTTTGGCAGATTTAGTGTAAGGCATTACACAGTTTCAAGAAAATCAAGAAACATGGGTTCTTATGAGAATCACAAGGAATTGGGTTCCATGAAATTACCCATATGCAGAAAGGAGATCTTTGGGATCTGGAAAGAAAGGGTAAGGCTATTTATGGAAGCCTCTGACCCTAGAATCTACATCACAGTTAAGGAAGGGCCTTATGTGCCAATGAAGATTTCAGTATTGGATGCAAATCAGAGAACTCCAAAGGATTTCTCTGAGATGACTAAGGATGAAATTGTCCTGGCCACCATGGACAAGAGGGCACAAAACATAATAGTGAGTGTCATTGATGATGCAACTTTTCAGAACTTAATTCACTGTAAAACAGCAAAAGAGATGTGGGATACTCTCATTGTCTATATGGAAGGTTCTGAAGAAGTTAGGCAAGATAGGAAGTCCTTGCTAAATCAGGAGTATGAAAGCTTCAGGCAAGGAAAGGGTGATAGCATCACTGAGTGCTATAAGAAATTTTATAGAATAGTTAATGAACTCATGTCTTATGGAAGAGAGTTCACTAACTATGAACTAAATGACAAGTTCTTAAGGTCCCTAACCAAAGATTGGGACACCAAGATCTGTGCCATAAGAGAAATGGCTAAGTTGGGGAAAATTCCTCCCCCTACACTGTTTGGCAAGTTATTGTCATATGAGATGCAGTTGACAGTAAGAAAAGAGGAGGAGAAATCAACAAGGACTGAGCACAAAGAAAGAACTGTTGCTTTCAAGACAGAAGTTCCCAGAAAGTGCAGGAATAAGTCTTCAACTCCTCCTCCAGAGGTAGTTGAATCAGAGTCTGATGAGTCTGTCAACACAAAGTCTAAGAGCAGTGAAAGTGATGAAGACTTTGCTGCTTTCACTAGACACTTTCAGAAGTTTTTGAAAAAGAAACAGTGGAGGTCAAGGCCTTCTACATCACAAGGAAAGGAAGACTCTTATCAGAAAAAGAGGTCTTCAAAGAATGACAAGAAAAGGACAAAATCAAGCAAGGCAACTGGTTCAAAGATTATTTGCTATTGCTGCAATAGACAGGGCCATGTTATTGCAGATTGTCCAGAGAAGAGAAAGGAATCTGGTGACAGGAAAAAGACTCACTTCAAAGGGAAGAAAGAAAAGTCTTTTGTTGCTAAGAAGGAGAAGACTCTATCAGATATCTCTTCTTCAGAAACTGAGGCTGAGGCTGAAGCCTACATAGGGCTGTTTGCTGAAGAAGAAGAGGAAGAATTCATGCAGATCTTGGAGTCAATTTATGAACAAGAAGACAGTCATTGCTAAGGGCTAATGGCTTTGACAGAAAGTGACAAAATCCTGGAGCAGCCAGGATCCAGTCAGGTACAAGGTTCATGTTCAAGTTCAGTTTCTTGTTCTAGTTCAGATTCAGATTCTTCTTCATCAAGTGATGAGAATGTATCTGAGTCTGAGGAAGATATTCATCAGCTTATAGATGAATATAAGGTACTGTTGCAAGCCTACAAGAAAAGCAAGACCCTAGCCAAAAGTCAGGCAAAGGAAATTGCTGATCTTAAAGCTGCTGCAACAGATTTTGAGAAACAATTTGATCAAAAACTGAATGAGGTAGCCAGGCTGAAACACATTACTGTGATTCAGATGGGAACTATCACTTTTAAGAATGATCAAATTAAGTGTCTGGAGAATAATCTTCAGAAGGAGAAGGACTTGGTTGCTAGGTTTTCAAAACCTAAATCAGTGCTACCCTTAATTGATGAATTTGTTCATCATAAAGGCAAGGCTGGGCTGGGTTTTGTTAGACCTGCAGGGACTGAGCAGTCTAAGTATAAGTCCAAGGGCAAAGCCCCAACATTCAACAAGCCTGCTGTAGTCAAGACAGCCAAGGCAGTACCTAAGCAAAGGTACAATAAATTTGAATGTTGGTGCTGTGGCAAAGTTGGCCATTTTGTAGTGGACTGTTGGCACAATGTGAGTGCCAAAGTGAGTTCCAAACTACCTGTTGGAAAGCCAGTAGGTAGGTTTGTCAAATTGCAAACTAACAATCACCAAGAACCCAAGAATACTTTGTGTTCTAAGGTTCATTAATTTGTTTTGCAGGTGAGTCCAAGTGGCCAAACCCCTACATGGTACTTGGACAGTGGATGTTCCAGACATATGACTGGAACTAGGGGACTACTGAAGGACTACATTCCAATCAAAAATGGTCCTAAAGTGACCTTTGGTGGTTCTGAAAAAGGAATCATCAAAGGGTTTGGTAACATTTCTTCAAACTTAGTTACCATTACTCAAGTGGCTTATGTTAAAGGGTTGAAACACAACCTAATAAGTATAAGTCAATTAAGTGATGTAGAGTATGACATCTCATTTGTTAAAAATGGTTGTCATATCAAGAGGTCAAGTGATCAAGAGATCATTTTGACAGGATATAGAAAGAGGAATGTCTACTGTCTAGACATTATGATTGAGAACAATGGTTCTCCAGTTTGTCTTGTAGCTGATGAGACAGTCTCTCATCGTGTCAAATGGCACAAGAGGCTAGCCCATCTTAACTACAAGACTATTAGCAAACTCTTTAGCAAAGAGTTAGTGAGGAATGGTCCTCAAGTTAAGTGTGTTAAAGATGGCATTTGCTTAGCTTGTCAAAAGAGCAAGCAGACTAAATCCACCTTTAGAAGCATAGATAATAAAGATGCTGTGAGGTGTTTGTACCTCTTGCATTTGGATCTCTTTGGTCCAATGCCAGTTCACAGCTTAGGTAGGAAGGTCTATACCCTTGTAGTTGTAGATGACTACTCAAGGTTTTCCTGGGTGTTCTTCTTAAAACAGAAATCTGAAACACCTAGTGTCTTCTACAGCTTTGTCAAGCAAATTCAGAATGAACTAAATAGTACTGTGGTCAGAATTAGAAGTGACCATGGTACTGAATTTCAGTCTGATAACATGACAAAACTGTGTGAAGACTTTGGGATATTTCAAGAATTCTCTTCACCTAGAACACCTCAGCAAAATGGCATTGCTGAAAGGAAAAATAGGACCTTGATAGAAGCTGGTAGGACCCTACTAAGTGATACATCACTGCCAGAGTATTTCTGGGCTGAAGCAGTTAACACTGCATGCCATGTTATAAATAGGGCTACCATCACTAAAGGGCTAAACAAGACCCCCTATGAAGTTGTGAAAGGCAGGAAACCAAACCTATCCTACTTCAGGATCTTTGGTTGCAAATGCTTCATACTTAACAATGGGAAGTCTTACTTAACTAAGTTTGCTGCCAAGTCCCAAGAGGGAATTTTTGTTGGGTACAACAACAATAGTAAGGCTTATAGAGTATACAACTTGACTACACAAGTTGTAGAGGAATCAGTGCATGTAGTTTTTGATGAGACAAAACTTATTAACAATGAGTTGTCTAGCAATGTATGCAGCCCCACAGGTTTGACAAAGAAATTGGACAAGCTTACTATAGAAGAGGTGCCTGCTACAAGACAGCAAGTAGAAGGCAATAGCTGTTGTCCAGGGGGAGAACTACATGTGCCAGTTGCTGAAGAAATCCAAGGAGAACAGCATGATGCAGATGCAGAAGAGGTTCAACCCTAAGTTAGGATGCCTCCAGCCAATAGGCATCTTAGAGATCATCCAGTAGAGCAGATTACTGGAGATCCAAGACAAGGAGTTCAAACCAGGAGCAGATACATGAATGCAGCAATCTACTCCAGCTTTTTGTCTCAAGTTGAACCTAAGAAATTTGAAGAAGCAATACAAGATCCACAATGGACTGAAGCAATGCAAGAAGAGCTTAATCAGTTCAAGAGGTGCAAGGTTTGGGAACTGGTTCCAAAACCTAAAGACCACAATGTAATAGGAACTAAGTGGATCTACAGAAATAAGATGGATGAACAAGGGGTCATCATTAAGAATAAAGCAAGACTGGTTGCAAAAGGATATAGGCAAGAAGAAGGTATTGATTTTGATCAAACCTTTGCTCCAGTAGCCAGACTGGAAGCCATAAGAATGTTCTTGGCCTATGCAACCTATCAAGGATTCAAGGTTTACCAGATGGATGTCAAGTCAGCATTCTTAAATGGTAATCTTAAGGAAGAAGTCTATGTGGAGCAGCCTTCAGGTTTTGTTGATCCAACTCTACCTCATCATGTCTATAGACTTAGGAAAGCATTATATGGGTTAAAACAAGCTCCTAGAGCTTGGTATGAAACCATATCTAGTTTCCTCATTAAGAACAAGTTTTCAAGGGGGAAAATAGATAAGACTCTATTCCTTAGGGAATCTAGAGGCAAAGTCATACTTGTCCAAATATATGTAGATGACATTATATTTGGGTCTACTGAAAGTAGCCTTTGCAAAAAGTTTGCAAAGCTTATGCAAAGTCAGTTTGAGATGAGTAGTATGGGAGAACTGAAGTTTTTCTTGGGTCTCCAAGTTAAACAGACTGAAAGTGGTTTATCCATATATCAGTCCAAGTTCACCATAGAACTCATAAGGAAATATGGTATGGATTCATCCAGTACCATGAAGACTCCTATGGGGTCAAGTATGTCTCTTAGCAAGGATGATGCAGGGAAACCTGTAGATGAAAACTTGTATAGAGGGATAGTTGGCTCCCTATTATACTTGACTGCTAGTAGACCTGACATCATGTATGCTACATGTGTTTGTGCCAGGTATCAAGCATGCCCTAAAGAGTCTCACTTGACTGCAGTCAAGAGAATTTTGAGATATCTAAAGGGCACTCCCTATCTAGGCCTCTGGTACCCTAGGAATGGAGATTTTGATCTAACAGGTTATTCAGATGCAGACTTTGTAGGATGCAAAGAAGATAGAAAAAGCACTACTGGAACCTGTCAATTCCTAGGTGGGAGACTAATTTCATGGAGTAGCAAGAAACAAACCAATGTGGCTATCTCCACAGCAGAGTCAGAATATGTAGCTGCAGGAAGTTGCTGTGCTCAACTTCTGTGGATTCAACATCAGCTAGAGGACTATGGATTTCAGGTAAGTAGAACTCCACTTTACTGTGATTCTACAAGTGCTATTTCAATAGCTAATAACCCTATATCTCATAGTAGAACAAAACATATTGAGATTAAATATCACTTTCTTAGAGAACATGTAGAAAGAGAAGATATTTCACTTGAATATGTTAAAACTGATAATCAGATAGCTGACATGTTTACTAAGCCCCTAGAAGAAGCTAAGTTCAATAGATTCAAAATTGAACTAGGAATGATAAACTTATACTAAGTTTACAGAATTGAAAATTGGCTAAGTAAAAAGGTGTCGACACATAGACAAGTCTATGTCGACACAGACTAGTGGTGTCGACACTTCAGGCAAAAGGTGTCGACACATCTAGGATGTTGGTGTCGACACTTCAGAATGTTAGTGTCAACACATGTCAAGTAGGTGTCGACACATCCAATGTGGTGTCGACACTTAAGTTTTACTCAGAATCTTCTAAGTAAAGTCTCGACAAAGTGTCGAGATATGTTGTGTCGACACATAACCAAGTGTCAACACATAATATCTGTTGACTAAACATGTGTCGACACATGTGTGTCGAGACATTATAAGTCAGTGTCGACACTTATTGCCAGTGTCGACACATGTTGAGTTAGCTGTCCCGCCTGTTCATCTTCAAAATCAGAAAGGTATAAATAGGGTTCTGTCTTTGTTTGTCGACACGCTTTCAAAGTTTGGAGACCAAACCTATAGTGTCGACACTTCTCTTTTCTAAAGACAAATTCTCCAAACCCTAATGGCTCCTAAGCTTGAGGAGAACGTGAACGAGGGCTATGAGCTGGTGCACGGTGTGTTCGACGACGCAGATCAAGAAATCCAATCGGTGATAACCCTAGTCGCCAATTCTGGACTAGAATACTTGTTTCAGAACCAACAAAGATTTGGAAGAAGGAAGTTCTTGAATTCCTTAATGGAGCTGCTGTAGATGAATCTGGATACAGAATCAAATTCAGAGTTCATGGATCTAAGGTCAAGATTTCTCCAAAAAGTCTGAGGAAGGTACTCCAGCTACCCAAAACTCAAGATGAAGAAGAAGTAACTGCTTCAAAGACCAGGGAAGCTTTAACCTGGTGTGGTCTTGATCCTAAGATGAAGATAGGATCTGTCTTTAACAGGAAAGGCATGAACAGTCAAGGAAAATTCATGTCTGAAATTGTGGGCAAGGTTATTCTTAGTAAGCCAGGAGGGCATGACAGGATGTCTGCCTCTATGTTTGAAATTATGACAAGAATAATCTTTACTCTAAGAACAGACTGGTCTCAAGTGGTGTATGATAAAGTCAAGGAGAGTCTGAAGAAGCCCAACCTGGGCAGAATACTTAGTCTCTACCTAGCTGGTACCATACCAGAGGTAATGAATACAGCTGCAGCAAGTAAGATCAATCACATGAGAAAGATGGATCAACGGATCTTTTCCAGATGGGACAGGGTATTGTCCAAGGAAATGCCAACTCCAGAGAAGCTAGTTACTCAAAAAGATTCTCCTCCAAGGAAGAAATGGAAGACAGCTGCTGTGACACAGGAGTCCTCCAACAGTTCAGGGAGTGAAGAACAAGTTGTTTTCACTCCTGATGCTCAAGAGGAAGTGGCTGCAGAGAAGACCCCTGCTGCTCAAGATGTAGCTGAGATCCAGGGGGAGCTGCCTCAAGCTAGCCCCATCCATAGGGATCACAGCCAGGGGGAGCTTCCAGTAGTAGAAGAACCATCTACTCTGGACAGTGAGCAAGCCACCATCATTATCCAAGAGGTACTCACTGACCTAAAAACTTTAGACTATATTATAGAAGAAGCTAATTTGTCTGATGATCTTCAGCAAACTCAGCTGAATACTCAAGTTCCAGATGTTGTTGTAGAAGACACATCTGCTGTAGTTCAAGATGATACTTCTCAAGTGGTGGAAGAACCAAGAACTTCTCCTGCACAGTCTCCACCTGAATATAAAATGGAAGATTTGTTTCTAAATCTAGATCAAGAAGATTTTGATATGGACAAGGATGCTGCTGCTGAAGATAAGAGTGCTGCTGCTGAGGGGGAGCAACTGACAGTTCTGGAAGAGCCTATTAGACTAGAAACTGAGCAAGCACTTGATGTGCAAACTGAGAAACCTCAAAGCCCTAAGGATAGGGTTGAGATAGCCAGCACTTCTGCCTCTGAAGATGAGGAGAGTGCTAGGGCAAAGAAAAAGAAACTATATGTTTTCAAAAGGAGAAGTCAGAGTTACAAGAAAGCTCTGCAATCTATAGCCCCACAGCCTATAGTTCAACAAGCTCCAATAGTTGATTATAGTGCTTTGATGATTGCCATGCAGATCAAGTTGGATGAGCAAAGGAAGGCAATAGAGGCTTATGTGGATGAAGGGCACAAGTCCCTACAGTTTGATCTTGCACAAGATATAAAATCTATAAGGTTTGAAATGAACCTGAACAAGAAGGAAATGACTGATTGCTTCCACAAGGGTGGGAATGCAGTAGTCTATTTGGCAACTCACCAGGAGAAGATCAAGGCTCAGGTAGATGATATAGCATTAAAGCAAGGATATGTGCTGGAGAATCAGTTAAGAATGAATGATAATTTGACTGCCTCCCATAATGCTATAGTCACTGAGTTGAAGAATAAGTCTGCTGAACCTTCTACATCTACTGCTGCTGCTAAAGCTGACTTTGATAAAGTATTCCAAGCTGAGATTACTGCTGTCAAGACTGCTATTAAAGATTCCCAGAAAGTCATCTCTGAACAACTTACAAAGCTAAAACCATTCTTTAAAGAGGGCATAAGATATTTGGACAGTCAAATAAGGTTTCAAAAGGATGATATCAGAGACCATATGGCTAGAGAAGTCATAAAGGGGGAGAGAGTCTTAGTCAAAGCTAGCTCTGACCATGCAAAATGGATATCTAATTCCATCAGAGCTACCCTGGGCTATCCTCCACTTTGTGATGATGATAATGTTGCTGAATCAGGGATTCAAAATGCCTATCTTGGAGGTGAGCAAGCAGAAGTAGCTCAAGTGATATATCCACCTCCAGATTTTGACATGGTTCAAGCAGATGTCAGCACAATGTATAGCCCAACTGAGGGCAAGGCCAATGTTCATATTGAAAAGGTTGTTCAACCTATTTCTGCAGCTCTGCAAGAGGCTATGAACAAAGAAGAAGAGACAAGGTTGTCTAAAAAGAGGTTTAGGGAACAAGCAGAACAAAAGCCAGATTTTGAACAATGGAGCCCTACCTCTAGGAATATAATTCTAACTGCCTGGAAAGCTGCCAAAGACAACATGACTGACAGGAACAAATGGTTCTCTGAGGCAGAATGGAGAAAACATGAGATCAGGCAGGAGGCAATAGTACAATTCAGAAGGAAGGCTAAGATGGGAAAGCTACCTCCTACTGCTGTGGAGCCTAGCAAGTACTTCCCCAAGCCATTTCACTATTTTGAGAGGCAGAAAATCAAAGCAGAAGAGCTGAAGAAGAAGGACTTAAAAGGCAAGAAGCCTGCTGATGCTGCAACTGCTGAAGCCACTGTCATAGCTCAAGTCCAATCTGGCAAAGGCATTGTTATCAAAGAACCAGACCAGAAATAGATTAGGAATTGACTTGAAGATTGTTGTAATCTTTTGAATGAACAACATTTTTGTAAACCATTGAAAATGTATAAGGAACAATGTTAGAACAATATGTGATAAATATATTTCATGATTGTTCTGAGAATATGTCTATTTCTTGTTTGTTCTGCAATGTTGAATGTGTATACATGTGTGAAATATTACATGTTTATAGTTACCCTACTGTTTATAATCTGCTGTACATTATTTTGTAATTTTAATTATGAATGGTGTATATCATTGACTAAGGGTTATGACTTCTCCAAATAGGGGGAGATTGTTGGGTACATTGGTCAAATGTACCTGATTTGAAGAAGCCTCACCCAACTCAATGATATACATCATAATGTATTTGATGTATGTTTGAGTTACTTGTGCAGGTTAAGAAATCACTGGACTGAAGCAAAAAGTTTCTAAGTCCATGTGTCGACACCCAGAGGAAAGTGTCGACACTTAAGAAAGCTTGTGTCGACACCCAGACAAGCAGTGTCGACACTTGGAGTCATTATGTCGACACCTGGGATGCAGAGTCGACACCAGACAGAAAGTGTCGACACTTGGAGCTGTGTCGACACTCAGTGAAGAAAAGTGCAGACAGAAAGTGTCGACACAAGGAGCTGTGTCGACACCCAGTGAAGCTGTGTCTACACCAGAAAGTGTCGACACTTGGAGCTGTGTCGACACTCAGCAAAAGTCTGCAGAGTCTAAGTACAAGTGTCGACACTCAACACAATGTGTCGACACTATGCAGAAGAGTCAGCACTTGAAGCAAGTGTCGACACTCAACACAATGTGTCGACACTCAACAGAAGAGTCAACATTTGAAGTATGTGTCGACACCCAGAACAATGTGTCGACACACAGCTGAAGACTCAACACTGGAAGAAAGTGTCGACACATAGAGCTGTGTCGACACTTAGCAAAGAACAGAAAGAACAACAAATTATTCTAAGTACAAGTGTCGACACTATGGGAATGTGTCGACACTCAGCTGAAGTCTCAACAATAAGAAGGTGTATCGACACAAGGAGCTGTGTCGACACTCAGCAAGATTCAACACAAGAAGATGTGTCGACACAAAGGAGATGTGTCGACACATAGAAGAATTCAGCAAAAGCTAGAAGAACAAGTACTTGTGTCGACACTTAATTTCAGTGTCAACACATGAAGAAGAATCTGTGTCGAGACATACAAGGAGTTGTGTCGACACCTTGTAGACTTGTGTCGACACTTACACAACATGTGTCGACACTTGGACTATAAGTGTCGACACTTTAAGACAGAAAGTCTCGGCACTTACTGACTGTTAGAGATTTTCAAGAAGTGACTGGATGACATGACAGCTGCCGTTCCAGCCGGTCTACAGCAACTGTCAGAGATGTCAGAAGTCAGTTATGAACCGGACCAGCCGGTTACCATGAAGAAGGCCTATAAATAGGCACCCACAGTTTACAGAAACTGTTGTTGAAGGAGTTAATCAAGTGATTAACAAGTGGTACAGATTATTCAAGTAATTAGAAAAGTGGTATACTGAGTATCAACACAAGAAGATCTTGCAGTCCAAGTGCAGATCTAAGAAGTTGGAGAGAGAGGGCTCCATCCAAGAAATCAGCCTCTGGAACTAGGCTGAGAAGAAGGATTCAGATTCAATTCTGATTCTTAAGAAGCAGAGGTCAAGGAACAACTGCAGAGGATTCAGTCTTATTCAGTTCTACTCAAGAAGCTTTGAAGAAAGCTAAGTCAGATTGGATCCAGCTGAGTTCTTCCAAGAACTCATCAAGAATCTCTCAACTCCCCTCTTATCTTTCTGAGTTGTAGAGTTATAATTTGTAATATCTTTTTAACTTGTGGGATCCTTTGGATCTGAGTGATTTGTAAGCCTATAATTATAAAGGCTGAGGGTAGGGCTTGTTAGCCTGAGTGTAGGAGATTGTGATCTCTGAGTGTAGGCCTTGTTGGCTGAGTGTCGGACTTGGATTGGCTGAGTGTAGGCCTTGATTGGATGAGTGTAGGCTTTGGGATAAAGCTGAGTTGTAATGCTTTGGGCCTGAGGTGTAGGAACCAATTTGGGTTCTGAGACAGTGCAGGAGTTTGGCCGAATCTAGTACACTGCTAGATAGGCGAAGGGGGAAAGTGGATGTACCCATATCTTGGGGAACCACTATAAATCACTGTGTGCTGTACTGTGCTGAAACTGTTGCTGTGTATGCTGTGTTTTGCTGTGATAAACTAGTTAGTTTGTTGTGATATAACTGATTGCTGCCAATAAAGTTAGAAAAGGATTAGGTCACCTATTCACCCCCCCCCCCTCTAGGTGTTTAGGTACCATATCTTTCATTTATGCCAATGGGGAATCGATGAGTACCCATATGATGTGATGATGTGCTAGATGCATACGAGTTAGGGTGCCTTGGGTGAAACCCATGTTGTTGCATACATGATTGCATAAGTAGGACCTTTTATTATATGCTCAATCAGTAGAGAACATGTATGATGTGTGTGACATCCAAGCCTGTTTCTGTAGCTGCTTTTCTTGCTTATGATTATTGCATACGAAGTGCTAACTTGCAGGTTGGAGGGGTACCATGGGATCCGTTAGGGGCGGCCAGGAGGAGATGTGTTGTTACACAGTTTGAGTTCAGCCTTTGCTGACCCACGTTACTAATAAATTTTACAGGGCAAGGATCGCATGCAGGAGCTAGCTCACCGGCCAGAAATGCCTAAGCCTCATGAAGTGATTTTCTTTTGTAGCTCTACTTATATGATGTTGTATGTTTGAGACTCATGTTGTCCGGCTTGCATACCGAGGTAGACTAGGAGTGCTACGCACATTCATGACTATTGTATTATTTGATTTTGGACACTTGTTGTAAGGCCATAAGGCCATTTATTTTACTCTTCTAGTGGTGGATAACTTCTTGTCTTGCGTGTGTTTCCGCTGTGTTGTGCAAAGTGTTTTGAGTGTGGGTACCTATATCAACTTATAATATTAAAGCTGTGGCGTCCGTATGTTGTGGGGCCCCGGCCGGACCCATATTATACGGTCATTACATGGGAGGTGTTACACGTAGGCTCATACGTCCACACACCCCGTGCACTCAGGGCACATTCTCGGTGAACCGGCCAATGTCACGTCAATTTAAGCCATCGACATTCCGATCATACCACCGCCACTTTGACGGCCAAACATGAGCAATTTGTCTTCCTGGCATGGGTCACAATAATTTATGCCATCGACCGCCGAAGACCCTCATCTATGCCAAAGGCTCTAACCGAACGACATAGATCGGGTACAGTTCCGTCTAACCTGTGCTCACATCGCAACGACAATTTAAGCCATCTACGCGGGTCAAACTTCTCCCGAGTCCCGTTTCCAACACTGAAAGTGCAGCTAGATCTGAAATACTCTAGAGGGGGGGTGAATAGAGTATGGTGCTTAAAAACTTTTTACAACAGTTGTTGTAATATGAGTGAACAGGGAAGCAAATATTAAATCTAATCACAGAAACTATCTAATTACAAAGCAATCACAAATCCTAACTAATCACAGATCACAGCCAGAAACAAAAATAAAGACAAGCAAGCCAGAAGACACAAGGAGCTATAGTGGTTCCCCTAAACTTGGGTACATCCACTCTTCTACCACCCTAGGTAGGAATCCACTGCATGATGAGTTGATCAGGTGTCCTGGGCACCAATGAGCTTTTGATAAGATGCTCAAAAACCAAATCAGATTTTTTGATCGGTGTCTTGCCACCAATGAGCTTTTGATAAGGTGCTTAAAAACCAAGCACAAACTTTTGAAGGGAATTTGAAAAACCCTTTACAGAGATGGGGATGAGAGAGTGATGGAAGTCTTCTCTTTCTCAAAGCAGCTGAGAAGACTATGTGGATTTTGATATTGTCAAAGCTCTCCCTGAGTTCTTGAGATGTTCAGGAAATGAAGCTTTGTTGTAGGGTGATAGGCCTTCAGAAGTTGATCTCCAGCAAATGATGATTTCAGCAACAGCTGAAATGTTAGGTGTCTGGAGTCTTTGAATGATGTTGGCCTTGAACACTTGAATCAAAGGGGATCTGAAGATTTCAGATATGTTGATCTCCTTTGGTGTGTGTTCTTGTATGAATTCTTTTAGACAGAGAATGTCTACAGCTCTTTCTCTTGTGAACAGTTGGTGTTCAGAAAGATGTTGTTCCAGAGAATATTTTTTCTTGTTCTTCTTGTTCTGCTTATCTTTGCTGTGTGTAAGAGAGATTCAAAAAACTTTTGTTTTATTCCCTGGTTGTGAATAGAAAATGATCCTCTGTCAAGAATAGTCGTTGGCCTGTCATTAATTGCATCCTTAATTGCAAATGTCTTCTGGGGGAAAGTCCAAAGAAACATTCCTTGATAATCCCTTGAAACTTGGTCTAGAATAAATGAAAACGGCTAGAAAATCTTCTGAATTAATTGATGAGAATAACTGCTTAACTGTTCTGAATTTGAATCTTGAAAATCATTCAACTCTTCAGAAAATCGTCGAACTGAGCTCCACAATCGTCGAACTGAGTTCATCGATTTGGACTTATACAGCAACAGAGATCGTCGATCTGAGCTCAACTATCGTCGAACTGAGCTCAGAGATAGAGAATCAAAGCTGGAGTCAAGATCGTCGAATTGAGCTCGAAGATCGTCGAATGGAGTTTGACGATTTGTTGAAGTTGAGCTCAGCGATCGTCGAATGGAGTTCGATGATCCGTCAAAGTTGAGCTAGATGATCGTCGATTGGAGATCGACGATTCGTCGTACTGAGCTCGACGATATGACTTAGTCTCCAAACTGAAAAACCTTGGTCTTGAGGGCAGCTTCCAAACATAATTACTAACCCTTAGACTCAATTCTAGTTGACCTTTAGATCTATATAGGAGGTCAAAAACAGGTTTCCTAAAGACATAGTGATCCTGACCCAAATTAGTAATAGGGTGTTCCAACAATCTCCCCCTATTTGGGTTAGGATTACTATTTACAGAACTTGGAAAAATTAAAGAACAACATACAAAGCAACAATAAACAACAACAAAGCAGAATCACAGATATATTATCTCAGACAGAAATCAGAAATCAGAATAATTGTCACCTTACATAATTATTCCTTCTCCTTGCTCTTTATAAGTTTGATTTCTCTATTAGGATCAAGAGCTTCTTTCTTTGACCTTCTGTCATCTGCTGCACCTAGAGAAGTTCGTTGTTTGGGCCTGGGTACCACAGCTTCAGGATGCAGCTCCATATATCTATCAGAATCAAAGAATTTGCTTGAGGCATATCTTTCCAGTTCTTTCTTTCTTTGTTCAGACAATGTAGTAATGTTGGAGGTATCTTTGCCTTGCTCTTTGGCTTTCTTAATTTGATCCAGGGCAGCTAGCTCTTTCATCCTGGCAGTCCATGCAGTAGGGTTATTTTCTGGATCTTCAAAGGGCACTGGAGGCTCATATCTGTTAGATGGATTATCTTGAGAAGCTCTGGAGGAGACTACTTCTTTTAACTTATACGGAAAAGGGCCTGAAGTTGTATCTGATGAAGCTTGTCCTTCCCTAGAGTAAGGATGTTGCCTAGAATAGCCTTTTGAGTAGACTTGGAATTCCCTTTGGCTTCCTCTATAACTTCCTCTTCTTGATTGAGAACCTCTGGACTGGCTTCCCCTATAATAAGATCTTGCATGAGGCTGATAGGGGGTTTGGCTTTTAGCAGAAGGTTGAGCAGCTGAGCTTCCACCTGCACCTGCATCAGGAGGAGGTGGTGGAGGAGGATGAGGATGATGAAACTGAGAAGATCCTTTCTCATACTTCCTCTTCTTCTTCATATCTTTTAGTTGGTTCTTGGAATACTGCATCCAATGCTCAGTAATGGGGCAGTCATGAAGAATGTAATAAGGAATATCATTAGTGTCCTTTACTTTGGCTGGAGGCACCCTTTTCATAGATTTGCTCCTTGCCTTCTTTTCCTGGCTATAGTGGCAGAAGAATCATCAGAATCAGTCTTGAATTCATCACTTTCAGAGCTTTGCTCATCATATAAAGCATCAATCTTTTTCATATATTCTTTCTGAAGTTGGGTTGGAGCAGATGAAGCAGCAGTGGTGATAGCAGCAGATACAGCACTAGTAACAATAAAATTTGTAGCAGTAGCAGTAGTAACAACAGACACAGAAGTTTCTGGAGCAATCCTTGTAGAAGATATAGCAGCAGTACTATCAGTAGTAATTGGAGCAGCAACAAATTCAGATAAAACTTTTTCAGATACACTACTCTTAGAGATAATATTTTCAGCATCAACAATAGCAACAGGCTCAAAATCATATGCCTCTGTCATATGTATATCATCAGAAACTGGAACATCAGCAGCATCATTACTGACAGCAGCAGCAACAGATTCAGCAACATTATTTTCAACAGGAATAGCAGCAGCATCACTGGAACCAGAAGGCTCAGCAGTAGAGAGGGAATTGATGAATGAAGTTATAACACTAGTGTCACAACTTGAGAAGGGCACAATGGCCTTGGAAAGATCCTCTGATGGCTGGACTACAAATTTCTCTAGAAGACAACTAAAATAAATTGAATCAAAATCTGAGAGCAGGGACCTGAGGTCTACTGAAAGGACGGCAACTGTAGGGGTTGAAACTGGAGCTTGAGTAACAGCAGCAGCAGCAGGAGCTGAAGAAATAGCAGCAGCATTCAATCTCACCACTTCATTAGGCATCCCCCCCTGCCTGGATTCATAGAAAGCTGGATCAAGGCACCCAGAGGAAGGGATTGCCTGAGGAAATAGAGAGGATAGCCTGGAAAAAAGGGCTGCCACTGACTGAAGAAGTGGAGCCAAGGAGGTCTCCAATAGAAGTGAAAGTCTGGGAGCTATCAGTTCATATAACTTGTCAGCTAGGGCTGGAATATCTACTTGCTCAGCAGGCAATTGAGCAGAGGTAGAGGATGGATGAGCAACTGGTGATGGTGGTGGAGAGCTGGTGGATGGTAGAAGTGAAGGTTGAGGTGTGGGTATGGTGGAGATGGAAGACAGTGGTATGGAGATAGAGGGTGTGAAGGTGGGTTGATCAATAATATATTGCAGAAGTTGTTGGTAAGATGTAGATGAGGAGGGTAGCTCAGGAGGAGATGAGGGTGAATCATCCATGAAGGAATCATCAAAAAGATTGAATGAGGGAATGTTGGATGATGTGTCCATGTCTGGGTGAGGGTAGTGGTGTAATGGATGGAATAGTTCTTCTGTGATTGGAAGAGTGGGGATTGGAGATGGAATAGATGTTGGAGATGGGCTGGAGATGATGATTGTGGATGAAATTGGAATGGTGGATGTGACTGGAGGAGATGAAATTGGAGTTGGAGGAGGGGAAGCAGCAGCAGACAAGTCATCTGCAGGGGCAGAGACTTGAGGGGAAGAGACTATTACAGTCCTTGTGCCTGAAGTTGTGCTTGTAGAAGGCCTGCTGGTCTTGGTTATCTGCCTATCCCATTTGCCAAATAGGGCACAGGACAATGTCTTTGATGCATTAATATGTATCCCAGAAGATACTAGCAGGGTAGGGCATCTGTTCTGAAGAAAGAGCCCTAGGATCCTCCCAAAATTCACAAAGTTCTTATTGATTTTCTTCTTGATCAGATCAAAGAAGACCTCTCCCCAGTTCAACTATTTCTTGTCCACAATGGCTCCCATCAAGCACAGCTGATACCTAGAGATAGTATCATGTGTTGAATGCTTGGCCAGCAGAACCTTTCCTACTACATCAGCTAAGAACCTGTATTCCATAGCTAGGTTCTTCTTCAGCATCTTGCTAGGGTTAGCATCAGAGTGACCCATTCTTGCAAGCAAATCAGAAAATTCCTCTCCAGATAACTCAGCAGAATCTCTTCCAGAACTTAACTCAAAAACCTCTGTCAGAATGGCTGGAGTCAAAGGTACCTGGGTTCCAGAAATTGAACCAACTACTGTGTTTTGGTCCTGGTTGTGGGCAGTGTAGACCCACTCCTTAATCTCATCATCAACCAACTTGATTCTTGTCGACATGATGGTAGCAAGTTTCTGCTCCTTGAATAGTTCCAGAATATCTTGAAAAACTTGATCAGTGGTGCTAAAAGACTCCATGTCTATATTAAATCCAGCATCGAATTTCATTGCGGCTAGAACAGCAATAGAGTCGGCCATTGTTGCCTGCAAAAATCAATAAACAAAACGACCAAGTGTAGAGATGTTTGGAAGGAAAGAGAGTTTTTGCAGAGAGATCGAAAGCGCAAAAGGAGAACGACGATGAAAAATGAATTTTATATTAGGGTTCGGCGTAGAAAAGGAAAGTTCGTTGAACTCAGTTCGACGATCGGGGCTTCTAAAGGAATCTGAAGGGTCTTCAATATCGTCGATCTCCGTTCGACGATATTGGAGAGCATCGAGCTCCGTTCGACGATAGTTCAGAGAATAAAGTCGTCGAGCGCCGTTCGACAATCGTTGACCGGAAGAGATAGTTGAACACTATTTGAGAAACGCTGAACTCAGGTCGATGATTTCGTAAATCGTCGATCTCCGTTCGACGATCTGGGGGAAAATCGTCGAGCGCAGTTCAGAGACCAGAAATACACTCTAGACACTAAGAAAAATAAAGATGTTTGCCTAGTCTTGGTCAATTTTTAAAGTTTTAAAATCTTGGATATTATTTTAGACTTCCTCCATCTAACATTCCTAACTGATTTAGGAAGAAGGTGTGTTTCTTTTCATCCAAGGGTTTGGTAAAAATATCTCACCTTTGCAAATCAGTTGGGATATATTGAAGTTCAATTTTATTCTTCTCAACATTATCCCTTAAAAAGTGATGCCTAATTTCTATGTGTTTTGTCCTACTATGGAGGACTGGATTTTGAGCTATAGAAATAGCACTGGTGTTATCACAAAAGATTTTTGACTTCTCTAAGTTGTAGCCATAGTCTAGGAGTTGGTTTTGGATCCACAAGATTTGTGAACAAGAACTGCCTGCAGCCATATATTCAGCTTCAGCAGTTGAAGTTGACACAGAAGTTTATTTCTTGCAAAACCAAGAGACAAGTCTGTCACCAAGAAACTGACAAGTTCCACTGGTACTTTTCCTGTCAATTCTGCATCCAGCATAATCAGCATGAAAAAATCCAGTTAATTCAAATGCTGAATCTTTTGGATACCAGAGACCTAGATTTGGACAACTTTTAACATACCTGAGAATCCTTTTAACTAAAGTTAGGTGTGACTCTCTAGGGCTTACTTGGAATCTAGCACATATGCATGTAGCAAACATTATATCAGGTCTACTAGCTGTAAGGTACAGTAAGGAGCCAATCATTGCTTTATATGTTGTCTGATCAACAGGTTTCCCATGTTCATCAGCATCCAACACAGCATTGGTAGGCATGGGTGTTTTCATACAGGATGCTTCAGACATACCAAATTTCTTGACCAATTCATTTGCATACTTGGTTTGAGAAATAAAGATGCCTTCAGCATGTTGTTTGACTTGCAATACTAGAAAGAAGGATAGCTCACCCATGATACTCATTTCAAATTTATAATGCATTAGGTTGGAGAACCTTCTGCACAAATTTGAATCAGTAGAGCCAAAAATAATATCATCTACATAAATCTGTACTAGTAGGGTATGGGACTTATGGGTTCTAATGAAAAAGTTTGGTCTACTCTACCCCTTATAAATCCATTTTCCAGAAGGAAGCATTCTAGGGTCTCATACCATGCTCTAGGGGCTTGCTTGAGACCATATAATGCTTTGTTCAACTTAAAAACATAATCAGGATAAGTTGGAGAGATAAAAGCTGAAGGTTGTCTGACATAGACTTCTTCTTTGATGTCTCCATTGAGAAATGCACTTTTTACATCCATCTGATATACCTTGAAGCATTTGTGTACTGCATAAGCTAAGAAGATTCTGATGGCTTCCAATCTTGCAACTGGTGCAAAAGTCTGGTCATAGTCTATGCCTTCTTCTTGTGAGTATCCTTGAGCAACTAGCCTTGTCTTGTTCCTTACAATTACTCCTTGATCATCCAATTTTTTTCTGAACACCCACTTTGTTCTAATAATGGAGTGATCCTTAGGCTTTGACACTAGTTCCCAAACTTTGTTCCTTTCAAATTGATGCAACTCTTCTTGCATTGCAATGATCCAGTGTGGATCTTGCTCTGCATCTTGAATGGTTTGAGATTCAATTTGAGATAGGAAGCAAGTGTGCAATAGGTTTTGGTTAACCTGATTTCTGGTTTGCACACCAGCTGAGATGTCTCCAATTACTTAGGAAATTGGATGGTCTCTTGATGTTACTAAATCAACAGGGGGTGTTGATTGTTCACCAACCTGTGTTGTTGTTTCCTCTTGTGGTACAACAACTGGCTCTTCAAGTTGTTTTTCTTCAGCATGTTTAATGCTTTCTTCATCTTCACTGCTTTCCACTTTTTGAGTAACCTGTAACTTGTTCAAATCTTCAACAAGAGAATGTATCAGCAAGGGTTCTATGGTAGAAGTGTTCTTCTCCTTGGAAGACATGTTAGATTCATCAAATGATATGTGAACAGATTCTTCAATTTTAAGAGATGATTTATTATAAACCCTATAAGCCTTACTGATCATGAAGTATCCCGGAAACACTCCTTCATCAGCTTTAGCTTGAAATTTTGCTAAATATCTCTTATCATTATTATGTATATAACAAATGCAACCAAAAATTCTAAAATAATCAACTTTAGGTTTCTTCCCTTTGAGTAATTCATAGGGAGTCTTGCCCTTTAGTTTATGTATCAAACTTCTGTTCAGTACATAGTTGGAGGTGTTCACTGCCTCTGCCCAAAAAGATAGAGGAAGGTGAGCATCTGATAACAATGTAGTGGCAGATTCAATAAGGGTTCTATTTTTCCTTTCAGCTACCTCATTTTGTTGAGGAGTTCTAGGAGCTGAGAAAGTATGTCTGATCCCTTCACTCTGACAGAACTCTTGCATAAGAAGAGAATCAAACTCTGTCCCATGATCACTTCTGATCAGGGCAATGTGAGTATTGAACTCAATCTATATGCATTTGAGAAACTCTGTCAAACACTTAAAGTTATCAGACTTCTTCCTCAGAAAGAACACCCATGTGAATCTAGAGAAGTCATCTACAACTACTAAGGTGTAAGATTTCCCTCCTAGGCTTTGTACTGTAATGGGTCCAAAAAGATCAATGTGTAACAGATACAAGATCCTAGGTGAATCACTCTTATTAAGTGACTTAAAACTATTTTTAGTTTGCTTGCCTAATTGACAAGCCCTACAGAGTCCTTCCTTCTTGTAGCAGCCAGAAGGTACTCCTCTAACAAGGTTGTCCTTGGATAGCCTAGCAATAGTTCTAAGGTTTAAATGTCCTAGTCTCTTATGTCATAAAATATTAGGTCTACAAACAGAATTAAATAGGCAAATGTCTACATCTGTTGAAAGAAAATCTACTAGATAGATGTTACCTTTCCTTTTACATGTCAATACAGTTATGTTGTCCTCTGACTTTATCTTGCATAAGGCTTTGCTGAAAGTCACCTGGTAGCCTTCATCACATAGCTGACTGATACTTATCAAATTGTGCTTCAGTCCTTTCACATAAGCTACCTTCTTGAATGTCACTGTCCCAATCTGGACTGCACCATATCCTTTAGTTTGTCCAAAGTTTGAATCACCAAAAATAACTTTGGGTCCAAGCATGGCTTTAAAGGATGTGAGGTTGTCCTTGTTTCCTGTCATGTGCTTAGAGCACCCACTATCAAAATACCATTGATGGTTTGATGTTGGATAGGTCTTCACCTGCACATAAAATAATTCATTTGTTTTTGACCCAGTTTACCTTGGGCCTAGGTTGATAACCTTTAAACTCAGAAATAAAAGACATCTCAGGTTGACTCTTATAACCTTCAGGATGATATCTCCTTGGAGGTATTATCCATTCAGTATAAGGGTTAAAGATTTGGGATGAAGGACCCCTAGGATTGGATTTTGATTTGCCCTTGAAAGAATTTCCAGAGCTCTGATCCCTGTTCGACGATCGTGGAGCTGCGTTCGACGATCTTGGGTCAGATCGTCGAGCTCCGTTCGATGGTCGACTGTGGCAGAGTTCAGGAATTAGAGATCGTCGACCTGAGTTCGACGATTTTGACTGAGATTGTCGATCTACGTTCGGCGATCGTCAAGCTCCGTTCGACGATTTCTGCTGGGACTTAGTTTTCTTAGGCAGATCAGAATTTTTCCTAGCTACCTCTACAACTCCCTTCCCTTTATCAGAAATGAACTTGATTGGGGTTGTTAGAACTATAAGTTGGCTGGATGAAGCACCCAAGCCCAGTGTACTATTGAATCTGGAGTTCACTGTGCTTGTGATGTCCATCAGCTTGAAACTTCTCCCATTAAGGGATTCTTCAAGCTTCTTGGCCTCTGATAGCTCACCTTTCAGTGAAGCTATCTGCTCCCTACAGCACTCCAACTCCTGAGAGAGTTTGAGGTTTTCTGACTTTAAGGAACTATGTTCAGACAATTGATTTCTGAGAGAAATAATTTCCTTCTCAGATTTTAGTAGGTCTAAACATAATGCTTTAAACTCAGATTTAAAGTCCTCTGAATTGAAATCAAAAGAACTAATTACCTGGTCTTCTTCAAGTTGAGTCTCTGAGTCTGACTCTGACTCTTCTGCATCTGAATTGTGTTGAGAGTCATTGATTGCCATCATGCAGAACTCCTTCTCTTCTGCATCATCTTCATCATCACTAGAGCTGGATGAGGATTCTGATTCCTCTTCAGTTTCACTCCAGGATTCAGCAACAAATCCCTTCCTTGTGTGTTTGTTCTTGCTTGAGGAGGGTTTGCCATTGCTACTTTTCTTGAAGTCATTTTCTCTTCTTCTTTCTTTCTTATCCCTTCTGTCCTTGTTTTTGTTCTCTGGATAGTCAGGTACAATGTGCCCTGGTTTCCTGCAACCAAAGCAAACAATTTCTTTATTGTTTGACTTATCATACCTTGGCTTATCATGCTCCTTGTATGATCTCTTTCTGAAGTCCTTTCTAGCCATCTTGTAAAATCTTTTGGCCAATAAACTAAGCACCTCATCATTGCCTGTGACTTTGTCTTCAGGCTGATCTTCAGTTGCTTTGAAAGCTATAGACTTCTCTTTTCTTGTGGCTGGTGAGGCAGCCTTCTTCTCTTCTTCTCTATTCTTGATGAGCAGCTCATAAGATTTGAGCTTGCCCAAAAGAGCTTCTGTGGTGATCTCATTCAGACTTCTGACATCCTTGATTTGCCAGATTCTTGAGTCCCAAGTGCTTGGGAAGCACATTAGGATTTTATCATTTAGTTCAGTCAGTGATATCTCCTTATCCAAGGTCCTGAGTTCACTGACTATCAGACTGAGTCTATTATACATATCTCCAACTGACTCAGCTTCTCCCTTCTTGAAATTCTCATATTGGGATATGAGGTGACATCTCCTATCCTTTCTTTCATCAGCTGATCCTGACACTATTTCAGTGAGCTTATTCCAGATTTCCTTTTTTGAATTACATTCAGCCACCTTTTGAAAGATGTCATCAGACATGGTCTGGGCTAAGATGTTCATAGCCTTTGCATCAGCTACCTTCCACTTCTTGATATCAGCATCTATTCCTGATGGAGGTGGAACAGCATTTGTGCTTGTGTTCTCTGGAGGTCTTGGACAAACTGTCAAAACAGAATTAAAAATATCCTCATCAATAGAATTCATGTATAATCTAATCCTTGTTTTCCAAAGTGCAAACCTGGACAGATTGCACACTGGAGGTCTGGTGCTAGCATAATCTTTGTTTTGGGCCATGATTTGTGAAGAAATAATCTAATAATAAAATCTACAGCAAGCAGATCTAACTAGGGATCTTTGGGTTCAGGTGTTAGCCTGTGCAACCACCAAGGTTGTGTATGTTTAACCAATCTGGCTCTGATACCAATTGAAAGTGCAGCTAGATCTGAAATACTCTAGAGGGGGGGTGAATAGAGTATGGTGCTTAAAAACTTTTTACAACAGTTGTTGTAATTTGAGTGAACAGGGAACCAAATATTAAATCTAATCACAGAAACTATCTAATCACAAAGCAATCACAGATCCTAACTAATCACAGATCACAGCCAGAAACAAAAATAAAGACAAGCAAGCTAGAAGACACAAGGAGCTATAGTGGTTCCCCTAAACATGGGTACATCCACTCTTCTACCACCCTAGGTAGGAATCCACTGCAGGATGAGTTGATCAGGTGTCCTGGGCACCAATGAGCTTTAGATAAGGTGCTCAAAAACCAAATCAGATTTTTTGATCAGGTGTCTTGCCACCAATGAGCTTTTGATAAGGTGCTCAAAAACCAAGCACAAACTTTCGAAGGGAGTTTGAAAAACCCTTTACAGAGATGGGGATGAGAGAGTGATGGAAGTCTTCTCTTTCTCAAAGCAGCTGAGAAGACTATGTGGATTTTGATGTTGTCAAAGCTCCCCCTGAGTTCTTGAGATGTTCAGGAAATGAAGCTTTGCTGTAGGGTGATAGGCCTTCAAAAGTTGATCTCCAGCAAATGATGATTTCAGCAACAGCTGAAATGTTAGGTGTCTGGAGTCTTTGAATGATGTTGGCCTTGAACACTTGAATCAAAGGGGATCTGAAGATTTCAGATTTGTTGATCTCCTTTGGTGTGTGTTCTTGTATGAATTCTTTTAGACAGAGAATGTCTACAGCTCCTTCTCTTATGAACAGTTGGTGTTCAGAAAGATGTTGTTCCAGAGAATATTTTTTCTTGTTCTTCTTGTTCTGCTTATCTGTGCTGTGTGTAAGAGAGATTCAAAAAACTTTTTTTTTATTCCCTGGTTGTGAATAGAAAATGATCCTCTGACAAGAATAGTCATTGGCTTGTCATTACTTGCATCCTTAATTGCAAATGTCTTCTGGGGTAAAGTCCAAAGAAACATTCCTTGATAATCCCTTGAAACTTGGTCCAGAATAAATGAAAACGTCTAGAAAATCTTCTGAATTAATTGCTGAGAATAACTCCTTAACTGTTCTGAATTTGAATCTTGAAAATCATTCAACTCTTCAGAAAATCGTCGAACTGAGCTCCACTATCGTTGAACTGAGCTCAGCGATTTGGACTTATACAGCAATAGAGATCGTCGATCTGAGCTCAACTCTCGTCGAACTGAGCTCAGAGATAGAGAATCAAAGCTGGAGTCAAGATTGTCGAACTGAGCTCGAAGATCGTCAAATGGAGTTCGACGATTTGTTGAAGTTGAGCTCAGCGATCGTCGAATGGAGTTCGACGATCCGTCGAAGTTGAGCTAGACGATCGTCGATTGGAGATCGACGATTCGTCGTACTGAGCTCGACGATATGACTTAGTCTCCAAACTGAAAAACCTTGGTCTTGAGGACAACTTCCAAACCTAACTACTAACCCTTAGACTCAATTCTAGTTGACCTTTAGATCTATACAGGAGGTCAAAAACAGGTTTCCTAAAAACATAGTGATCCTGACCCAAATTAGTAATAGGGTGTTCCAACAATAATTCACATAACCCGGTTATGTTCAAGTTGGCTCCCAGGCCACCAAGTTGGCAAGATCTCGCATCCGCCCAGTTTTTCGGGTGCACCTTATGGTTAATCTCCAAGGCTCCCTATTGCAATCTACCACGTAGAAAACCAGAAAAACAATCATTCGCACGGAGTCTTCTCCGGCATTTATGTAATGCAACATCACCGATCCAAACCAACATGTTCGGGTAGGCTTCACACATCATGCCTATGTCCGTTCTCGTTTACGGACTATACACAATGGGAACTATTCATGTCTACCCGAAGGAACGCCTCAAACTCACTGCAAACTCGCGAGAGCGGGCTTCCTATGTAAAGGAAGGAGAGCTTCACATACTCAAGAAGAGAATCGTTACCCTAGTGTTCTTCCTTGGCGCCATGGAAATGTAAGCGGATGAAAAGCACCGCACTCTCATTGCCTTCGTAGATCCGAAGTCGACTCGCGATTTGGAGCTCTAAAACTCCTCCAATGACTGGATCTAAGCTCCTTCATCCTCCTTTGCTCTCCCCTCTCTCTAGAATTTAGACAGAGAACTCACAGCAGGAAAATAATGGTTCTGAATCCCATCTATCGGGTATAACCCTTTCGGGAATAACCACAGCCTTCGGATCCAACTAAAAGAAATGCACGGCACGATCCAGGTCTGACTTGGATGATTGGGGCTAAACACCGCATGGTACACTTACAGGAGCAGGACACGTCCGCATCAATGTCGGAACAATTAGTCAACTCCCGTCAATCCCGTGTGTCGACATTCCATGTCGACAGAGCTAATCACGCCACAAAGCCCCGCGCTCGACGATCGTCGAACCAAGATCATCGACCACTGCCAGAATCGTCGAACGGAGCTTCTCCGGCCAAATCGTCGAACGCGCCAAAATCATCGAACGCAGAAAATTGTCTGTTTGATGAACACGTGGCCCGATCGTCGACCGCAGCATTTGACCAGATCGTTGAGCGCTGCTCGCGATCGTCGAGCCCAGAATGCTGACCCAATCGTCGAACGCAGAAAATTGTCCCGATCGTCGAACGCAAAAAATTGGACCGATCGTCGCATGCAAATTTCTGCCTTAACGTTTAACCAGTTCTTTGAACTACCCCGACACGCCCTAGGACACGCCCGTGTCCCAGGCTGTGTACCCCTACCAAATTCCAAATTTGGTACAGATCGTCACCTGTCGCTCCTTTGAGTTTGGGGCGTTATAGATCTTCCATGGTCCGGATGGTCCGCTCGGTCTGTCCGTCGATCTGCGTGTGGAAGGCGGTACTAAAAGTAAGCCGAGAGCCCAAGTAAGCATGCACGGCCCTCCACTCGCTCGAAGTGAACCGACCATCACGGTCCGAAACAATCGTCCTGGGAATGTCATGGTATCTGACAAACTGCTCCACGAATAGTCTCACCAAAACTGCAACTGGAGCATCCTTCCGGATTGGAATAAGGCGCGCTACCTTGGTCAATTTGTCTACTATGACCCATATAGAATCATGCCCAGAGTGGGAGCGAGGTAGTCCGTGCACAAAATCCATAGCAATGTCCTCGAACTTCCACTGTGGGACTGGCAGTGGCTGTAGTAAACCTCCTGGGCTCTTACATTCCGCCTTCACGTAATGACAAGTCTCGCAATATGTCACAAAATAGGTGATCTCCCTCTTCATCCCAGGCCAGTACATGGTCCTCCGTAAATCTGCCCACATCTTGGTGATGTCGGGATGCACTGAATATCTGGAGCAATGAGCCTCTCTGAGTATGTCATCCCGGATACTGCCCCCTGCTGGTATGTAAATGCGTCCACGGAATTGAAGGAGATCATCTTGTAGCGTGTAGTCCTCGACTTTGCCCCTTTCCAGGGCACAGAAAATCGGCTCTAATGAAACATACAGCCTCTAATGTGTTCGGATGCGCTCCCGTATATCATCACCACTGATCACTGAGCTCAAGTACTCTCGATATACCACTGGTTCGATCTCAGATACCATGGTAATCTGCGTGTCTTCCATCATCCAAAACAGCTCTATAGACATCAACCGAGGCTCCGGTCCAGAAGTGTCGGCCCTCCTACTCAAAGCATCTGCTACTGTGTTTGCTTTCCTCGGATGATAGTGGATCTTATAATCATAGTCACAGAGAAATTCCAGCCATCTCCTCTATCGCAGGTTCAAGTCCTGCGTATCGATATATTTAAGATTCTTGTGATCTAAATAGATATCACAATGGATCCCGTATAAATAATGTCTCCACATCTTTAGGGCGAATACCACAGTCCTGAGCTCTAAGTCATGTACTGGATAGTTATGCTCATGCTTATTCAACTGTCTTGAAGAATAAGCAATAACATGTCCATGTTGTATCAGGACAGCACCCATCCCCTAGTAGGAGGCATCTGTGTAGATCTGAAATCCTTCACTCTCGGATGGAAGTGCAAGAATAGGGATGAGGTGAGTCGGTCCTTCAGCTCCTGAAAAGCTGTCTCGCACTGCTCTGACCAAACAAAATCTGCATCCTTCTTCGTCAAGGATGTGAGGGGGAGGGCTAACCTCGAGAATCCCTCCACGAACTTGCGATAATAACCGGCTAACCCCAATAAACTGTGTATGTCTGATGCTGTCTTTGGTCGTGGCCAATTCCGTACTGCCTCTATCTTGGCTGGATCCACTGCCAATCCAGCCCCACTGAGAGTGTGCCCCAGGAAAGCCACCTCCTGTAGCCAGAACTGACACTTCAAAAACTTCGCATACATCTGGAATTCTCTCAGTCTCTGCAAAACATGTGTCAAGTGTCCAGTGTGCTCCTCTTGAGTCCGGGAATAGATCAGGATATCATCGATGAACACAATGATGAAGCGGTCTAAGTAAGGTTTGAATACACGGTTCATTAGGGTCATGAACGCGGAGGGGGCAGTCGTGAGCCCAAAAGGCATCACCGTGAACTCGTATAACCCATATCGTGAACTGAATGCCGTCTTCGGTATGTCCTCTTCCCGGATGCAGAGCTAGTAGTAACTATTGAAGTTTGTGACCGGGCGGCCTGGCTGTCTGGCTTGGCGGGTTGATGACCGCGCGGTTTCTCAGTTAGTCTTCAGCGGTTTGGTTGCTGTGTGTTACTGTCTGAGGTCCAAGCGGTCTGGCGGTTTGACTCTGGCGAATTGGAGACCGGGCGGTCTAGCGGTCTCCCATGACAGCCTCTCTCTCTCTGGCAGTAGCCGAACGGTTAGCCCGTCTGTCTAACCACGCGGCTTGTGCGGTTTGTGTCTGTATAGTCCGCTTGTGTCATGTAAATTTTTAGTCCCACATCTCTTATTTGTATTCTCTCTCCTCTCCTCCATTTTATATAAAGGAGGTCATACCTTTGTAATAGATACCTTTTTCAGATAATAAAATTTCTGTTAAAACCATTTTCGGTTTGTTTTAGTTAAACTTCCGACTTGTTTTTTTTCATTTCTAACATGGTATCAGAGGAAACGATCTTTTCCTCCTGATTCAGCTTCTTCGTCTGTTCGCGCGGGCTACCTCCTAGTCGCTCGACTTCTTTCCCTCCGCTTGATTCTCGTCTTATTTCTGCTTCCCGCGACCTGTCTTCGCGGATTGCCTTCTCTTCTAACCGCTGCCCTGTTCGTGCGGCTTGTTTCTCCTTAGTTCTCTTCTCGCTGCACCTCTTAGTCGCTGCGGCCTGTCTACTAGTCGCCTCGCCCTATTTCCTTCTACCCGCTCGTGCTAACTAGTCGTTGCGGCCTCTCTTTTGTTGTCCGACTTGGTTTCTCCTGCCTACGGCTTTCCTAGCCACGCGGTCTGCTTCTGTCCGCCCGGCTTGTGACTTGTTTTAGCCGCCGCGGCTTGCTCTTGCCGTCTCTCTTCAATGGATTCCACTTCCTTCGCGCCGTCCGCCTCGGTGGTCATCTCTTCGGGTAGTGCCCACACTGTTACTCGCGGACGCTGGTTGATCGATTCTGGTGCTACCAATCATATGACAGGCAATCCTCACTGTTTATCTCATCTAGACACGCATGATCGGTTGCCCCCTGTCATCTTTGCGGATGGTTCTCCCTCCCCGGTCAATGGGACGGGCATGGTTCAAGTCAATCCATCTCTCTGCCTTATAGATACCCTCTATGTGCCCCAGTTTCCTTGCAATTTATTATCGGTTACCTCTTTATGCAAACAACTACAGTGCTCCGTCACCTTCACTACTACCTCTTGTTCTTTTCAAGATCCGGCCTCCCGACGGACGATTGCTACTGGGACTGAGAGTGGCGGCCTCTACTTCCTCGACAACGTCTCTGCTCTATCTGCCTTCTCCTCCTCCTCTACCGATCTTCTCCAATGGCATCTTCGCCTTGGTCATGCCCCCCTCGCCTTCTTCGTCAACTTCTCCCCCACCTCCCTTCCCAACATACTCCTCTTAATTGTGACGCATGTCAACTTGGCAAGCATCACCCCTCTTCCTTTCCTCCCAAGCAAGCTCGTGGATCCACCCGTCCGTTTGATCTTGTTCACTCTGACATCTGGGGTCCTGCTCCTACCCTTACCATTGGGCGGGGTAGTTCTTACTTTGTTACGTTCATTGATGACTTTTCTCGCTGTACTTGGGTCTATCTCCTACGAGACCGTTCTGAACTTTTTGATATATGGATATCCTTTTATCAATCAATTCAAACTCAGTTTGGCATTTCCATTAAAGTCTTACGCTCGGATAACGCCAAAGAATATCTTAGTCAAGCCTTTTCCTCCTTTTGTATGCAACATGGGATTATTCATCAAACCAGTTGCGTTTACTCCTCACAACAAAATGGCGTGGCGGAATGCAAAAACCGTCACCTCCTTGTTGTCGCTCGCACTCTGCTTACGCAAATGCATGTCCCTCGCTCCTACTGGGGCTATGCTGTTCTCATCGCTTGCTATCTCATCAATCGCATTCCCTCCACTGTTCTCCATGGTCAAACTCCTTTCTCCATTCTCTATCCGGGCAAAGAACCCTTTCCTCTTCCTCTCTGTATCTTTGGATGCACTGTATTTGTGCATGCTCCCTCTACCACCCGCGACAAACTCTCCCCTCGGTCCACCAAATGTATCTTTCTGGGCTACTCTCCCACTCAGAAAGGTTATTGTTGCTTTGACCCCGTCACCCGCAAACAATTTGTCTCTGCGGATGTTACCTTCTTTGAAAATGCATCTTACTTCTCTTCCGCTTCTTCCTCTACTCCTGTTACTCCTCCTTCTCCCACCAACCCCACTATTCCCTCCACTCCTAATACTGTTCTGCCACCTCTCCCATCTCCACCATCTCCACTATCTCCACCATCTTAACCTACACCTTCCTCCTCTTCGCTGCCGTTGCTCTCTTCTCCCGGGCCAGCTTTCTCCACCACGGATGCTCCGGATACTGAGGTACCTGTTGACCTGGACCTTCCAATTTCCCTTCGCAAAGGTGTTCGGGCTTGTACCTAGCATCCTCTTGCTGCTGTTGTTTCCTATAATCGTCTGACGCCTGCTCGCAGGGACTTTGCTCAGGCTATTTCTTCTACTTCCACCCCTCGTTCCTATCAGGAAGCTCTTACCCTTCCGCATTGGAAAGCTGCCATGGATGCAGAAATCGCTACTCTGACTGAACGGGTACCTGGACTCATGTTCCTCCTCCTGTTGGCACATATGTTGTTGGCTGTCGCTGGGTTTTTGTGGTGAAATTCCTCCCCGATGGCAGTGTGGATCGCTACAAAGCCCGCCTGGTGGCTAAAGGATTAACTCAGACCTATGATGTTGATTATTTCGATACATTCTCTCTTGTTGCTCGTCTCAGCACCATACGGGTCCTTCTCTCTGTGGCTGTCAATCGGGACTTGCCAATTTCACAACTGGATGTTAAGAATGCTTTCCTCTATGGTGATCTACAGGAAGATGTTTATATGGAGCAACCTCCTGGGTATGTTGCACAGGGGGAGACACGTGTATGCCGACTGAAGAAGGCTATTTATGGCCTCAAGCAAAGTCCGCGTGCCTGGTTTGACAAGTTTAGCGACATTGTTGCGGCCATTGGTTTTACACGAAGCTCGGCCGATCACTCCTTATTTGTTCGGAAAACCGCCTCTGGTATGGTTGTTCTTGCGGTTTATGTCGATGACATTCTTCTTACTGGCGATGACCAGGAGGGGGTAACGTTGACAAAGAAACACCTCCGTCAACACCTGGTCACAAAGGATATGGGATCTCCAAAGTACTTTCTGGGGATTGAAATCTCAAGGAAGCCCAACTCCATGGTTCTTTCCTAAAGGAAGTATGCCCTTGATCTTTTAAAGGAGGCAGGATTGACAGGTGCTAAACCTGCCCGTTGTCCTATGACTACTGGAGAAGACAAAACTTGGACAGATGACTCGCCTCTTCTATCCGATATTTCGAGATACCGGCGTCTGGTGGGAAAACTCATTTATCTCACGGTAACCAGACCCAACATCTCCTATGCTGTTGGCAAGATGAGCCAGTTTATGCAAGCTCCTTGGGAGTGTCATCTTCAATCTGCCTTGCGGATCTTGGAATATATCAAAGCAGCGCCTGGGAAAGGATTACTCTTTCAGAAGAATGGTTGATAATACGGTTTGCAGTCAATTTTATTAGGAAATTTTCGGGGTTTTAAAGCAAATCATGTCTTGTAAAGTACTTGTTTTGATTCCCCTTTGTATATATTTTTGTCGCTAATGCATTTTTTCTGCTTTTTGCAGGTTTTCACGGCTTTCAGCCGAATTTTGCTGTGACACGCCCCATGGTCACGCCCTACCCGGGCGTGTACCTAGGGCGTGTAACCCAGAGGAATGAAGCAATTGGTCCGAAACTGCATTCCGTGGAAACTTAGTGTACACGCCCTCGGTCACGCCCGTGTCACACCCGACACGGGCATGTACTAGAGGCGTGTCCCCAGGTTCCGAGGAATCGCCGCAACGCGCTCGTTTTTCCCGCTCCACCGTCGCACCGAAAGTGTCACGCCCCAGGGTCACGCCTGACCCGGGCGTGACATATGGGCGTGTACTTCAGCAATTCCGCCCGTCACCTCCAGCATTCAATTTCCGCTCGACAAAGTCACGCCGCAAACAACACTCCCCAGGTACACGCCCTACCAGGGCGTGACTTGTGGGCGTGTACCGCAACAACTTCATCAGAATTAAATTCCAGCCCAAAAAAGTCACGCAGAATGTGTCACGCCCCATGGTCACGCCCGACCAGGGCGTGACAGGGGGGCGTGACCCGACCCGAAAAATTCTATAAATAGAGCCCAACTCTAAGGGTTCAGGGATACTTTTTGGATTGAGAGGGGAGGTTCTGCCCTTTGTATTCTTGAACTTTTTAAGCATGTCTTTCCATTTTTAGTTCTTAGCTCTAGCTTTATGCTTTCCCTGTATTAGTTCCTAGCTTCGTTCTGTAGTATAATGATAATGATAGTGTAGTTTACCTTTGCATGCACTTGTAATCTCTAGTTTTCAAGCTGTAAGATCTCTGTTTCCATTAATAAAAAGTGTTGTTTTCTTTTACGTTTCTTCTCTGTTTTCATTTTCTTCTTCTACTCATCCCCCCTCTTCCACCTCACCATGATTAACTAATCCTCCATGTACTCGATCTTAATGATCCGAGGTTCGAGTGATTAGGTTATGATGCTTTGAATCTTACCTTTTCTTTTTAGGGTTTAGCCTTGAATTACTCTTGATTTATCACAGGTTGGAGGTATATCATCGATATATACTCTCCACCTTTGCTTTCATTCTGGGCTAGCCGAGAGGCCGAAAGTTTGAAATGAGCACTCAAGAGTAAAGGGTGTTGTTGGCACCCCTCGAGAGAGGCAGACGTTCAAATCTCCCGGATTGGAGTAAAATCCAATAGCGGGGTTCACCGCGTAAAGCGAGTTTTAGGCCTCCGATTTAGGCGAGAGTCGGTCGGACCTTCCTAAACTCAGTTAGGCACGGCCTTCGAGAGAAGCATGTCAATATTCATGTAACCTCCACGGTCAAGGACCTTTACCCTAATTAGCTTAGGTTTATTTATCGTATTTTTCTAACCACTCTTGCCGAGGTGATTTCTGATCGAGTGCATTTTCCCCTTCATCGTTACTAAGCTCAAGTTAATCGCTCTTTTAGCTCTCTTTAACTTTTCATGCAAGTAGCTCTCTTTCATTGCAAGTAGTTCTCTTCCTTTAGCACGTTTAGCTTTCTTCAAAAAAACTTAATTTTTCCGTCGATAAAATAATAGATTTCGTGTGAGTAAGCTTACTCAACTGTTCCCGGATTTCAATACGACACTTGTGTCCCCTAGCTGCATTTCGATAGGTATACTTGCCTTGATGAATTGTTAGTTTGGTTATTTTCTCCTTGCAGATATCTAAGAGACAATCAAGTTTTTGGCGCCGTTGCCGGGGAGGCAACGCTCGTTGATAAATTGAAAACGTGAATATATTAATTTTATCACTTCTCTTTCTCACCCTCCTTCTTAAAAATTTTCCGCCTACTCACTTGAGTTAAATGGCTGAATTTTCTTTAAGCAAGTGTGCGTATTTTTAATTTTTCCGCCTACTCACTTGAGTTAATTGGCTGGATTTTCTTTAAGCAAGTGTGCGTATTTTATTTTTTCGCCTACTCACTTGAGTTAATTGGCAGGCTTTATTTCAGTAGAGTGTGTTTACTTTCTGTAGAGTGGGTGTGTTTTAATTTTCTGTCGAGTGCGTGAGTGTAGCTTTTACTTTCCGCCTACTCACTCGGAGTTAAATGGCTGAATTTTAATTACCGCCCACTTAATAGAAACCCACATCACAAATTTTTCTACACCACCTAACTCTCTCGAAAAGGGCAAAGTGGCTCTAAATGCCACTATCTTGTCTAGTACCTTGCGAACCCTTCACTGGGTAGCCCTTGGGAAGTTCGGGAGTTAAAACATAAAAAATTCTATTTCAAAAAAAAAAATTTTGATCTTCATTGGCTCTTTTATTTTCTAGTCTTTCTTCTCCTCTCTTCTTCTAGTGTATGACCCGCAGAAGTCCGTCGGTTACTTTGGACCTGGACCACGAAATTGAGCATACTCTTCGGAGAAGATCGCGATTTCAAGGCCCTACTACACAAGTGCCGGTTGAGGATTCCGAGTCATTTTCTACCTTAAGAATGACAGAACCCAATGTGGAGGAAGCCGTGCAAAGTCCTATGTCCTATTATGCACAACCAAATCTCGAGGGTACAGAATCTAGTATAGTCCGTCCTGCAATAAATAATAATAATTTCGAACTGAAGCCTAGCATAATTCAAATGGTGCAGTAGTATGTGCAATTTGACGGGCTTCAAGATGAAGATCCGAACGCACACATAGCCAGCTTTCTTGAGATTTGTGACACCTTCAAGATAAATGGTGTCACAAATGATGCTATTAGGCTAAGATTATTTCCTTTCTCTCTTAGAATTAAGGCTAAGCAGTGGCTGAACACCCTTCCTAAAAATAGCATAACTACTTGGACGCAATTAACTGAAAAATTTTTGGCCAAGTATTTTCCGCCTGCTAAAACTGCAAAACTTAGGAATGACATATCTGTCTTTGGAAAAATAGACTCTGAGACCCTTTACGAAACCTGGGAAAGATTTAAAGAATTATTAAGACGATGCCCACATCACGCTCTGCCTTTATGGTTGCAGGTGCAGACGTTCTATAATGGGCTAAATCAAAGCACGAAGCAAATGATAGACGCAGCTTCTGGCGGTACTTTAAACCATAAGACCCCGGAAGCAGCTCTTGAGCTGTTTGAAGACATGGCCATGAACACTTACCAGTGGAATGTGCCTAGGTCCCGCCCAAACAAACCTGCAGGTCTCTTTGAAGTGGACAACGTCTCACAACTCGCACTGCAAGTTGAAATATTAAGCAAAAAAATTACGAAGATGACTGCTGCCTCCGCCCCTCAGGTATGGGAATCTGCAACTCCTCCTGCCGAACATTTGGATTATGTAAATAATATGCCTAGAACTGCTTTTAATAATTTTTCTGCTGCGAATTATCATCCTCCTGGTTTTAATTTTCCGAATAGTTATAATCCTGCGTTAAGAAATCATCCGAATTTTTCGTGGAGCAATCCATTGAATACTGTGCGCCCGCCACCGCAAAGTGATTTTTCTGCTCCACCACCACCTCCTCAAAGTTTTCCAAAACCTCCAAATTTGGAGGAAGTGTTTTCAAAATACATGAATGCTAATGACGCTACGATTAGGACCTTAACCGAAAGTGTTAAAAATTTAGAAAATCAGGTAGGACAGCTCGCTAAAATGATTTCTGAGCGACCCGTAGGGTCTCTTCCTTCCAATACCGAGCCCAACCCGAGAGAGCAAGCGAAAGCTATAACTCTTCGGAGTGGGAAGAAAGTTCCCGGTATGATAAGTGAAGAGCCCGAGGCAATCTCCGCTTCCGCTTTAAAAAAAATCAAAGCTCCGTTCCCGTTTTAAAAATTCCACCCTCTACCGAAGAAAGTATCACTCTTATTTTAGAACAACAACTCACTCCACCACCCACCTTTAAAAACAATCCATCCCCGCCATACCCTTCCGAACTTAATAAACAATGACAGGATGATCAATACACCCGTTTTTTTAGAAATGTTTAAACAAATCCACATAAATCTGCCTTTCCACGAAGCCATATCCCAGATGCCTAAGTACGCAAAATACCTTAAGGAGCTCCTAACCAAAAAGAAGAAGTTAGAGAACCTTTCTCATGTCACGTTAAATGCCGCGTGCTCGGCGGTTTTGACAAACGGATTACCGAAGAAAATCAGTGACCCGGGTAGTTTCTCTATCCCGTGTGTCTTTCGTGATCTCTTTGTCAAAAACGCTTTAGCCGACTTAGGTGCGAGTATTAATCTTATGCCCCTCTCGTTGTTTAAAAAGTTAGGAATTGGTAGTCTCAACCCCACACGCATGAGTATCCAGCTAGCCGACAAGTCAGTCAAATACCCGTTAGGAATAGTGGAGGACGTCCTAGTCAAAGTTGACAAGTTCATCTTCCCGGTGGACTTTGTCATTTTGGACATCGAAGAAGACGTCGAGGTTCCCCTGATCCTTGGCCGACCCTTCCTTGCCACCTCCCGAGCTATCATTGACGTAAGCAATGGTAAGCTCTTCCTTCGAGTGGGCGACGATGAGGTAACTTTCTCTATCACCCCCTCGATGAAGAACACACTAGCTAATGATGACTCCTGTTTTTTCATGGATACCGTAAGTGAAGAATCCTTCTCTCACACCTCTGCTTTTGAAGAAGAATTTTCCAATTTTTGTTCCTCTCCTACACCTCCAACTAAATCTCTACACCTAAGTGAAGAATCCTTCACTCGCCTTTCTGATTTTGAAAAAGAATTTTTTGATTTCTGTTCCTCTTCTACTTTTCCAACTGAATCGCTGCACGAAGCCGCCATGGCCGCTAGCAACACCCCTTTTAATTTTACATATAAAAAAGTGTACGAGGACATAGTTTTTGAAAAAGAACAAATTTCCAAAACCTCGTATGATGACCCCCCCTACCTTGGAACTGAAAGAACTACCAGAGCACCTTCGATACGCTTTCTTAGAAAAGGACTCCAAGCTACCTGTCATAATTTCGGCCTACCTCACGGATGCACAAAAGGATAAACTTCTTTCAATTTTACAAAAGCATCGCCAAGCTATTGCTTGGCAGATATCTGATATCAAGGGCATAAGCCCATCTTTCTGCACTCATAAAATCTTAATGGAAGATAATTCACGTAACTCGATACAACCTCAGCGCCGTATAAACCCAAACATGAAAGACGTAGTTAAGGGCGAGGTTATGAAATTGTTAGACGTAGGAATTATCTATCCTATATCCGACAGTAAGTGGGTTAGCCCAGTACAGGTAGTACCAAATAAGGGAGGGATAACGGTCGTCAGTAATGAAAATAATGAATTAATCCCGACTCAGACGGTCACCGGATGGCGAATGTGTATAGATTACCGTAAGTTGAACGACGCCACCCGCAAGGATCACTTCCCCTTGTCGTTCATTGATCAGATTTTAGAACGACTTTCCGGACATAGCTTTTATTATTTTCTCGATGGCCTCTCGGGGTATCTTCAAATCCCCATCTCCCCCGAGGACCAGGAGAAAACTACGTTTACTTGTCCCTTCAGCACCTTCGCCTACCGAAGAATGCCGTTTGGATTGTGCAATGCGTCGGCTACATTCCAACGATGTATACCCTCCATCTTTGACAAGTACGTAGAAAGCATTATGGAAGTTTTCATGGATTATTTCTCCGTGTTCGGGAATTCCTTCGATAGTTGCTTAGAGAATCTTGAAAAAGTCTTAGAGCGATGCGAAGAAACTAACCTTGCCTTAAATTGGGAAAAATGTCATTTTATGGTAAGGGAAGGGTTAGTTTTGGGACATAAAATTTCTGAATGGGGTATTGAAGTAGATGTTGCGAAAATAGAAGTTATCGAGAAGCTGCCGCCACCTACGAACATAAAAGCTATAAGAAGTTTCCTGGGTCATGCGGGTTTCTACCACCGCTTCATAAAGGACTTTTCCAAAATCACCAAGCCCCTTACCCATCTCTTAGAAAAAGACGCCCCATTCATCTTTGATGACCTCTGTCTAGCTGCCTTCAATTTAATAAATGAAAAATTAGTTAATGCGCCAATCATGATAGCTCCGGTGTGGGATCTTCCATTTGAAATAATGTGTGATGCGAGTAGTTATGCGGTGGGAGCCGTACTAGGTCAACGTATTTCCAAAATCTTCCACCCCATTTATTACGCTAGTAAAACACTCACATCTGCACAGGAAAATTACACCACAACCGAGAAGGAGCTCTTAGCTGTAGTATTCGCTTTTGACAAATTTCGCCCTTATATTACTCTTTCGAAAATTATTGTTTTTACGGACCACTCGGCCCTCAAATATCTTCCCTCTAAAACGGATGCCAAGACTCGCTTGATTCGCTGGGTCTTACTCCTCCAGGAGTTTGACTTAGAGATCCGTGATAAGCGAGGTGCCGAGAACTTGGCCGCCGACCATCTTTCGCGCCTAGACAACCCGTTTATAGAACAATTAGACGAAAATTCTTTTCATTACTATTTTCCTGATGAGAAGCTGTTCATAATTAACACATCTACTTCTCCTTGGTTTGCCCGCATCGCCAACTATCTAGTGGCCCGTGTGCTCCCAAAAGAGTTTTCATCTCAGCAAAAGAAGAAATTCTTTTCTGAGCTGAAACACTATTTTTGGGAGGACCCGCATCTTTTCAGAATTTGTGCCGACCAAGTGATCAGGAGGTGTGTTTCTTTTGATGAAGGATTAGATATTATTAAACATTTGCATGAAGGACCGACAGGTGGGCACTATCAAGCTGCTCGCACCGCTCACAAAGTGTTAAGCGCGGGTTTTTACTGGCCCACCCTGTTTAAAGACGCGCATGCCTTTGTGAGTAGGTGTGATAGTTGCCAACGGTCGGGGAATATTTCGAATAAAAATGAAATGCCACAAAATTATTTCCTAGAGTGCGAAGTTTTCTACCTCTGGGGGATTGATTTTGTCGGCCCTTTTCCTTCTAGCTTCGGGAATAAGTACATTTTAGTTGCCGTTGATTATGTTTTGTGTTGGGCCGAAGCCCAAGCTCTTCCTACGAATGACGCCCGAGTCGTAGTTAATTTCCTAAAAAAAATATTTTCTCGATTTGGTACGCCGCGCGCTATCGTTAGTGATAGGGGTTCCCATTTCTGTAACGCACAATTTTCAAAAATCCTAACTAAATATGGCGTTACTCATAAGCTTTCCACTGCCTACCACCCCCAAACTAACAGACAAGTCGAAGTAGTCAATAGAGAAATAAAAAGAATTTTAGAAAAGTCTGTTTCAACATCTAGAAAAGACTGGTCAGCCAAATTAGACGATGCTCTATGGGCCTACCGAACAGCGTACAAAACCGCCCTCGGATGTACGCCATATCGGTTGGTTTACGGAAAGTCGTGTCATTTACCCGTAGAGTTAGAGCACCGCGCCTTTTGGGCCTTACGATTTTTAAACTTCGATCCCCACTCTGTCGGCGATTTTAGAAAATTTCAAGTTAACGAACTCGACGAGTGGCGCTCTTACGCTTATGAAAATAATAGACTTTATAAAGAGCGGACGAAGCGTTTACACGATCGACATCTTAGGCACCCAAAAATCTTTAAGCCGGGCGACCAAGTGCTACTTTATAATTCTCGTTTACGTTTATTCCCGGGTAAATTAAAATCACGTTGGTCGGGGCCTTTTACTATTTTAGAAGTCTTTTCTTATGGTACTGTTTTAATTTCCCACCCTGATAAGGGTACTTTCAAAGTGAATGGTCAGCGTCTTAAACTGTATTTCTGTGATGATGTCAGTCTCAACCCTGTTAACTCTATCTTTCCTGTCTTGACATTTGATTAAACTGAACTTTACTTTTCTTCAAAACTTTGACTTTATTCGAACTTTATTTTTAAACAATATTTGGGACAATCTTATTTTGATGCGTCGAGCTCAAACGACGCTTTAAACAAAGGGCGCTCTTGGGAGTCAACCCAAGTTATCTTTTTTTGTTTTCTTTATTTTACACTTTTTGCCCCGCCTGGCTCCGGCAAGCTGAAACTTCTGCGATCGCCTGCTCCAACGGTTCTGCTTCCATGACAAAGTCCACCGGATGACGTTTCATGTAGATCCACAGCACAGGCATGGAGGTGCGGCATCACTCAGCTTGCCCTGCAAAATAAAACCGGGGAAGTACCTATTTTTCAATTCTGTCTTTCCTTTCTGTACTTTAATTTTCTCTCGTTCTCTAACCTCCTTCTCCATTGAGGACAATGTAGATTTTAAGCTTGGGGGAGGACTTCCTCCTTTTTTTTTTTTTTTTGTAAATATCCAAAAAAATCCAAAAAAAAAAATTCAAAAAAAAAACAATTCAAAAAAAAAATTATATAGCTGCATTTTGGTATTTCAATAAGTACCCCATGTTTATGTTTTGTTTTTCTCAAACTTCTTTATAAACAACATAGTTAATTATAATTTTTCTAATCATTCTTTTTAATCATATTTCACAAGTAAAATGTTGGTCATGCTGTGTTTCTAATTCACGGTAGCATGTTAAGGTAAAATATTTCTCTAAAATGTGCATTTCTATTATGGTTTTTCGTTCTTTATTTTCTTTACTTTCTCTAAAAATTTATCATCCATTATTTTCCTTTTCGTCTTTAGATAATTTTTGTAAGAACAACTTTTGAATAACGTAGTAGATATGAACGATCCAAGTAACATATTATTTTTATTTTCAAGATAATTTCATCAATCATCTTTTATTATCTCGAACTTGCTTTTTGAAATTTATCAACTCTATGTTTTAAATAAATTTAAAAAAAGCGTGAAAATGATTTAGGCCATTTTTGTTTACATTTGAGCTTTCCTGCTAACCTAAAATCTTTTACCACTAGTTAGCCGCTTTTGAGCCTTTTTTCCAAATTCATTTGATAACTCCACACAGTATTTCATTTTCACCAAAGCTCAAATTCCTACCTATCTAATCACGCTAATTTTTTTTGATAGGAAATTTTGTGTTATCTTTGGAGAAATTGTTGAAAAAAGTGTACTCAAAAGCAATGTATTGAAAAAAAAAGTGAGAAAAAAAATGAATGAAAATAATAATAATAATAATAATAAAAAGAGATAAATAATCATAAAGAAAAAAAATAAATTTATTTATACATATTTTGTTTAAAATAAATTTATTTTTTTGAAACTCGTTGTTTTGGTTTAGTCTGATTTTTAAGCCTCCATGTTTATATTTGAATTCCACTCCTATTCATATTCCTAAACCAAACGTTTCGGTCCTATTAAGTCCTTTTGATTCACGCCTCTTTTAATTTTATTTAACAACTAAGAAAAGATGAAAAGTAAATCAGTTTTAGTTTTGGATTTACACTTAGATTTTTGTTTTTAATTGATATAATTATAATGCGTTGCTTGGATCTAGTAATAACTCATTACGTTCTTTTCATTTTCATTTCCTTGCTCAAATCTATTTAAAGATTTTCATCAAAATTCTGGATGATTTATTTTTATTAAGTAAAGTTTATAAAAGTTAAACCATACCAAAATAATTGCTTTAGATTTACGTTTTACATTCTCCGTGCCTAGAATTTCGCATAGTACTTGTGTAAGTATGCTTAAAACTTTTTGAATTAGTCACTTTTTTATGATTAGCTAGTCTTTATATCTTTGCTTGGGGACAAGCAAAACTTAAGCTTGGGGGAATTTGATAATACGGTTTGCAGTCAATTTTATTAGGAAATTTTCGGGGTTTTAAAGCAAATCATGTCTTGTAAAGTACTTGTTTTGATTCCCCTTTGTATATATTTTTGTCGCTAATGCATTTTTTCTGCTTTTTGCAGGTTTTCACGGCTTTCAGCCGAATTTTGCTATGACACGCCCCATGGTCACGCCCTACCTGGGCGTGTACCTAGGGCGTGTAACCCAGAGGAATGAAGCAATTGGTCTGAAACTGCATTCCGTGGAAACTTAGTGTACACGCCCTCGGTCATGCCCGTGTCACACCCGACACGGGCGTGTACTAGAGGCGTATCACCAGGTTCCGAGGAATCGCCGCAACGCGCTCGTTTTTCCCGCTCCACCGTCGCACTGAAAGTGTCACGCCCCAGGGTCACGCCTGACCCGGGCGTGACATATGGGCGTGTACTTCAGCAATTCCGCCCGTCACCTCCAGCATTCAATTTCCGCTCAACAAAGTCACGCCGCAAACAACACGCCCCAGGTACACGCCCTACCAGGGCGTGACTTGTGGGCGTGTACCGCAACAACTTCGTCAGAATTAAATTCCAGCCCGAAAAAGTCGCTCCGAATGTGTCACGCCCCATGGTCACGCCCGACCAGGGCGTGACAGGGGGGCGTGACCCGACCCGAAAAATTCTATAAATAGAGCCCAACTCTAAGGGTTCATGGATACTTTTTGGATTGAGAGGGGAGGTTCTGCCCTTTGTATTCTTGAACTTTTTAAGCATGTCTTTCCATTTTTAGTTCTTAGCTCTAGCTTTATGCTTTCCCTGTATTAGTTCCTAGCTTCGTTCTGTAGTATAATGATAATGATAGTGTAGTTTACCTTTCCATGCACTTGTAATCTCTAGTTTTCAAGCTGTAAGATCTCTGTTTCCATTAATAAAAAGTGCTATTTTCTTTTACGTTTCTGCTCTGTTTTCATTTTCTTCTTCTACTCATCCCCCCTCTTCCACCTCACCATGATTAACTAATCCTCCATGTACTCGATTTTAATGATCCGAGGTTCGAGTGATTAGGTTATGATGCTTTGAATCTTACCTTTTCTTTTTAGGGTTTAGCCTTGAATTACTCTTGATTTATCACAGGTTGGAGGTATATCATCGATATATACTCTCCACCTTTGCTTTCATTCTGGGCTAGCCAAGAGGCCGAAAGTTTGAAATGAGCACTCAAGAGTAAAGGGAGTTGTTCGCACCCCTCGAGAGAGGCAGACGTTCAAATCTCCCAGATTGGAGTAAAATCCAATAGCGGGGTTCACCGCGTAAAGCGAGTTTTAGGCCTCCGATTTGGGACAGAGTCGGTCGGACCTTCCTAAACTCAGTTAGGCACGGCCTTCGAGAGAAGCGTGTCAATATTCATGCAACCTCCACGGACAAGGACCTTTACCCTAATTAGCTTAGGTTTATTTATCGTATTTTTCTAACCACTCTTGCCGAGGTGATTTCTGATCGAGTGCATTTTCCCCTTCATCGTTACTAAGCTCAAGTTAATCGCTCTTTTAGCTCTCTTTAACTTTTCATGCAAGTAGCTCTCTTTCATTGCAAGTAGTTCTCTTCCTTTAGCACGTTTAGCTTTATTTAAAAAAACTTAATTTTTCCGTCGATAAAATAATAGATTTCGTGTGAGTAAGCTTACTCAACTGTTCCCGGATTTCAATACGACACTTGTGTCCCCTAGCTGCATTTCGATAGGTATACTTGCCTTGATGAATTGTTAGTTTGGTTATTTTCTCCTTGCAGATATCTAAGAGACAAGCAATGTTCATCTGAGGGTTGAAGCATACTCAGATGCGAGTTACGCTGATGACAAAGGGGATCGTAAGTCAACCTCGGGTTTCTGCACCTTTGTTGGGGGCAATCTGGTGAGCTGGAAGAGCAAGAAGCAGTCGGTTGTTTCCAGGTGCAGTGCTGAAGCAGAATATCATAGTATGACATCGACCACTTGTGAGTTAAAGTGGCTACGAGCTCTCCTGCTGGATTTAGGAGAGGTGTACAACCATCATCTACCTATGTTCTGTGATAACAAGGCTGCCATATACATCTCCAAAAATCCGGTCTTCCATGAAAGAACCAAGCACATTGAGGTCGACTGTCATTTCATTCGTGAAGAGATTCTGAAGGGACAAATTTGCACTCCCTTCGTCACTTCTGATAAAGAGCTGGCTGACATCTTCATCAAGCCAGTTTCCGCCTCGTTTCTTCATATTTGTGACAAGCTGGGCATGATCGATATATATGCTCCAGCTTGAGGGGGAGTGTTGAAGTTTGTGACCGGGCGGCCTGGCGGTCTGGCTTGGCGGGTTGATGACCGCGCGGTTTCGCAGTTAGTCTTCAGCGGTTTGGTTGCTGTGTGTTGCTGTCTGAGGTCCAAGCGGTCTGGCGGTTTGACTCTGGCAAATTGGAGACCGGGCGGTCTAGCGGTCTCCCATGACAGCCTCTCTCTCTCTGGCAGTAGCCGAGCGGTTAGCCCGTCTGTCTAACCGCGCGGCTTGTGCGGTTTGTGTCTGTATAGTCTGCTTGTGTCATGTAAATTTTTAGTCCCACATCTCTTATTTGTATTCTCTCTCCTCTCCTCCATTCTATATAAAGGAGGTCATACCTTTGTAATAGATACCTTTTTCAGATAATAAAATTTCTGTTAAAACCATTTCCGGTTTGTTTTAGTTAAACTTCCGACTTGTTTTTGTTCATTTCTAACAGTAACCGGATCACAAATCTAGCTTAGAGAACCAGAAGGCTGCCTACAGCTGATCAAATAGCTCGTCTATCCGAGGCAGTTGATAGGTATTGCGTAACGACCCATCCTTCTTCTTCACAAAAAGAACTGGTGCTCCCCACGGCGATGAACTGGGCCGCATAAATCCCGACTCAACTAGCTCCTGAAGTTGAGTCCTGAACTCGGCCAACTCTCTGGGAGCCATCCTGTAAGGTGCCCGAGACACTGGCCTCGCTCCCGGTACCAGCTGAATCCTGAAATCCAAGTCACCGGCAGGTGGTAGCCCGGGCAATTTCTCCAGGAACACATCGGAGAATTCCCGAACCACCGGAATATTTGAAATAGAAGCCTCTGCTCCCACCATCTCAAAGCAGATAAGGTAAACCTCCTCTCCCTGCTTGTGGGCCTTCACAGCCTGTATAGAAGATAGTAATAGGTGGGAGATAGGTTTAATACCTTCGATGATGACATGGGAATCGCCATGCCTTAGTGTGATCCTCCTTGATGGACAGTCTATCTGAGCATGGTTCCGATGTAACCATGTCATGCCCAAAATCAAATCGAAGTCATGCAGCTTCAGAATAGTTGCTGGTGCCTCAAATGCCTTGCCGCCAATCTCGGCCTCCATATCGCAATGGGCAGTGGTCCGCAGTTCTGACCCATTGGGTAGACGTACCCTCATCTCTAGTCCCGGAAATCTTTCCACGCCTTCAAGTCCGTCTATGAAGGCCTCAGATACGAACGAGTGCGAAGCACCCGTGTCGAAGAGGGTATGTGCGGGCTTGCCGCTGATCATAACTTTGTCTGAGGTTTGTTTAAGTTAAAATGAATTGTTAGTCTATGGTTCTAGGTACTATATAATATAAAGCTCAAGAATTTTAACAATAATCTTAAGTACTTGTGATAACCTCCTCGTGGTTCCTCTGCTCCGTGAGGTCCAAAGCATATATCAGCTCCTAATTGCGTCCCCTGTCGTGATATCCCCGGCCTCGGCCTCATCCTCGGCCTCGGCCTCGGCCTCGGCCCTGCTGTACTGGGGCCACTGGAGGTGGAGGAGGAGGAGGATGGAATCGATGCGGGCACTCCGACCTAATGTGCCCGGGCTGGCGGCATCCGTAACAAACTACATGCCGGTGGACATGGTCATCCTGTCTCCTCGGATCATGCACCTGTAGAGGTGGGGGAGCTAATGCTGGAGGAGGTCCCTGCTCCTGCCTGTAGTTAGGGCGACAACGTCCCCCACCCCTCTTGTACCCAATAGTCCTGCCTCTCTGAGAGCCCCTGCTGCTCTCTCCTGATGTCGACCCATCATACGGTCTCTTCCCTCTGCCTTGCACCATCAGCTGGTCAACCTCCAGCTTCTTTGCCATCTCAATAATCTGGGTGGGCGTGCCATGAGAAATGAACAACAAATCCTGCCTCAAATCATCCCTGAGGCCCCGGTAGAACCTCTTGGCATACCTCTTATCATCGGTATCTTGTATCCCTGCGAACCTGGCAAGGTGGGAGAACTCCCCCTGGTACTCAATCACTGATCTGCTCCCCTGACGGAGGTTCAGAAACCTCTCCTCCAAAGCATCTTTGTCCGTAGTAGAGACGAAGTGCTCCAAAAATACATCGTCAAACTCCTCCCACGATATGTCTGATAGCTCTCAGTCCGCATATGTAGACTCCCGCACTGATTTCCACCATCTCTTCGCATGATCCTCTAGTGCATAGGTGACTAGAGGTACTGCCTCGCCGACCGGGCAGTTGATGCCTGCCAAAATCTCGTGTATGGCCTACAGCCATTCCTCCATCTTTACCGCATCCTCTGTCCCACGGTACATCGGTGGGGACAGGCTCTTGAAGGCACTTAGCCAGCTCGACCCCGGATTTGGCTGCGGGGCCGGGACTTGCTGGGCTTTGAAAGCATCCAGGATCGCCGTCAAAGTCTGCCACATCTCCGATTGTAGAAATGGAGTGGCAGCTGGAGGGGGAGGAGCCACATTTTGCGGCGCGGCGACCTGCGGAGGTTGCATAAAGGTAAGGTTAAAAACAGAACTGGCCTAACTCATTGTACTTAGTGGATTGTTTTATGTGACTTTTTTTACACATGGGCACACCACTGCTTCCGCTGCATAGTTTGTCCGCAAACTAATGCTCGCGCATGTATGTCCAGTATTGTGGACTTCTTTCTCATATGATCGTTTGTTCAAGTGATACCAGTTTGTAAGACACCCCCTCCCCCTTACCAAGGAGGGCTGCCAGGTCTTATGCCCAGAACCGCCGTCTTACGGTGACACTAACGCACGAGTTAGTCAACACCACAACACGTCGATTCTGCCGGCTAATACGATCATTTAACTTATAGGCCAATATGAGAAGTAGAAGTATAGCAGTATGTTAAATCCATTAGTCCACAAGTCATAGAATACATATCATATATATAAATGAAGAGTACAGAAACATAGTCCATAATGAGTACAAATGAAAGAGGAATAAGAGCTTATGCCCAATACATCATATCAACTCTCTCTCTCAAATCAAAGCAGAAGCTAATCTAATACATCAAAACTCGTCCCACCTGAGGACGCGCAGTAGTAGTAGTCTATGGTAGCGGTATCTGCTCCTCAAGTCCTGCCTCCTCGTCGTACTGGTGCTCCATCTCCACGAGCTCCTAAAACAGTATGGTAACCGACCATTAGTCAAAAAACTAAGTCGTTTCCTCCGCACCTCGCCCCGCAACTCCTAGGCACCGAGCGGAAGGACGAAGTGGAGGACAACAAGGGGTAGCAAAAGTGGAAGCAGGTGACAAGAACTAACTAGCAATTGTAATATATATTATTATTCTACTCTAGCAGTTCTAAGTATATAGTACAAGTAAGTAAAGTGCAGTACTAGTAAGGAAAGACTGAAAGTAAAGAGCAGAAAAGTAAAGTAAAGTTGAAAGGTAAAACTATCTACCATCACAAAAGTACCTTAACTTATAAAAATGCCCATACAAATTTATAAGTTACGGTTTCTAGGAAATTTAACTTATCATATAAAAGAGCTCATACTAATTTATATGATAAGGATCTATGAAGCATATGACCTAATATGAATGAATGTTATGATGTAATTTATGCACAGACAAGTGCAACTCACACACAATGACTTTGTGATCACAGACCTTTAGTTCCCACTTTTTGAGAGCTAGCATCACTCTCGGGTACCACCGATGTGGCTATGGCAGCAGCGGAGCGGGCGTCTCCACTTCTAGGTCGGTATACACACTACCAAACCTTAGACCCCTCTCATACGCATTTGTACACGTCCAAGGTGCACTCTAGAGTCTCTGCGTACGTACTTTGCTGACAACCTGTCAGTCTTGTTGGATCGGATGTGCATTATCGGGGATCGTCCTCGAGAACGCAGTGTAAAACAACCCACTAGCCCCTCTAACCCTCACAACTGCCTGGTGCACCATACTGTCATCGGTGTGACGAATGGCTAGTACCGCATGCCCCGCAACTAAATTTATTCACATGCAAGTATTTCATCCTGAGCCTCCAGCTCGCAGGACCAACCCATCTTGGATCCCTCAAACCCTACACGGGTGAGCATTTATCACAATCCCTCCAACACGACACGGGTGAGAACGCACAATAGCGCCTTTATTCTAAATCCCTCAAACCCTACATGGGTGAGCATGTACACAAGTCTCCCTCCAACCCAACATGGGTGAGAAAGAACCACAATGCCTTAACCTATTAGTCTACTTTTGCCTACGGGTTATTATACTTAGTGATTTAAGGTTAATCCCAGGACTGCCCAGGGTATACCCGGAGAAGGGCTCTCGGGGGCACTAGGAACTACGATGGGATTACGCCCAAAGTTTCCTTTCTCAAGGATAATTACTTTTATTGGTGTCTACACAGGATTTTTACCCTAACTCTCGTATTACTTTCGAACGACCCTAAAGACTTAAGGTGTTATTAGGAGCGCGACGGTCTTCCGTCGGTGCCCGTTATTGTTGCTGCCACGGGACTTGCACTCTTCCACACATGGTTAAGGAATCCTCTAGGAGACCAACCAGAGTTAATTCCTTTACTAAGATCCTCATTTTACTAGTTATTCAGATTCCTCCCCTTGTGGCCCTACTAGTACGAACATCGGTGCTAGACCCTTACCCATGTCCTGATACCACCCATAAATGTGACCTTCTAATTCCTCTAGCCATATGCCTCAAATTATTTATCCTAGGATGGTATGGACCTATATGATAACTAAGATGAATTTCCATAATTTCCAAATTACTTACGCCATTAAATTAATTTCTTTAAATGTAATCCCTAGTCATTTTGCACATGAAGTATTGTCAATATTGAACCTACTATCCTAGGGATTCTTCCAAGTATATAATACGACAATTAATGGGGACTACCAAAATTTCATGCTTTTTCAATTCATATTTACAATTAATTCTTATTTAATACTATATCCACAAATCTAGCATTTTCCAAATGAAGTACAGAAAATATTATCTCAAAAATTCTAATTAAATTACAGAGTATTGATAATAATGAAATAATGCTATGTCCAGATTTCCATTTACATCTATGTTGAAATGGCCTATCCATGATCAATTTGATTTATCTACCAAATTGTCATTATGGGGCCTAAGTACATTATTTTTCACTCCAAAAATTATGAAATAATTGCACAAGGTATAAAACATAAAATTACAGCAATATGAAGTTTCGCAAATTTTTCAAAGGATTATACCATCATTTCTATACAAAATTCCATAAGGGTAAAATGGTCATTTTGCTCCTTAAACTACTTAAATTTCTTCCAACAGAGATATAATTTATTTCTAGTGCTTATTATGTCACTCCTTAGTTCCCAAAAGAAATGGAACCTTTTATGATAAGGGTAAACCTATTTTAAAGTTATTTCCTAAAAAGGGCCAAATTTTCAGAAATTTAAAATAATGGGGTTTTTGTTCCCAAAACTCCCACCATTGCTATGAGAGGTGTATTACACCCTCATGTGTCTCTATAATGAAAATCATGATTTTTTGAATGTTTCAAGTTGGCTGAATACAAATTATTTTATTTTAGGCTAAATGCACACCAAGCCTATAACAAGCCAACACATGCAAGTGGGTTTACCCAACATTCATTGGACCAAAGTGTCTGAAATTTAAGACATACTCTTATAATGTCCCTAAGAACATGCCACCAAAATGTGGGGCCATTTGGAGTCCCACAACTCCAAATATTCCATTTATTTCATTTTGGGTATTTTGAATAAAACTATAGAAAAAGTTTTCCCAAAAATTCTCAATTTTTGGCAGGGGCTAAATAAGCCCTAACCATGCATACACCCAAACATTTGGGCCAGTTGGATGACTGGTTTGACTTGGGCATCATTTTGAAATTCTGTCTTAGCTAAGGACCAACCCTAGTAAAATGGTCCTACAGGTCAGACCACTGGATCACATCTCAACATAAGGGATGCAAATTAACGTTAAGACAAATAGCTACAATTATTATGTTGGTGACCAGTTCTGTATTTGCACCTAAAGGGCCTAAATTTAGCATGCAAGTGACAGTAAAAATAGGGACATAAAATTTAAATTGTTACAGCACTAATCTCAAAGCAGAAGGGAGGGCATCTGTTCATCTTCTCCATGGAGCCAAGGGCCGCGATTTGCCCAACCTGGAGAACCTTCCAAGGCCATTTCCCGGCCTTCAAACCACCTCCCTGGCAGGCCACCACTACCACCACCTCCGTTGAGGTGAGGGCTAACGTTTGGCGGCGACTTGGCCGCCGGAGGCGGCGGTTTCTGGCGAACTTGCACTCCATCAAAAATCCGAAATTCATGAAAAAGCTCACCTTGGATCTGGCTCATTTGAGCCTGATGTCTCACCTAATAGATCTAGGAAACTAGCACGGGTAGAGGTGAGGTGAAACATAGCCGAATTGAGGGTTGGCAGCGGGTTTGGCGGCGGTGAGCCATGGAATTTCTCCTCTCCAGCGAGCTTGCTCCCGAACCCGATTCTCCACCAAACACTTCGATCCAGGTATCGAATTCCACTCCTTTGGACCTTCTGAAGCTAATGGGAGGGTTGGTTTTTGCTGATATGGGCTGTATACAGAGATGCCATGATGGGGATTTCGGCCATGAGCTTTGGTTTCTCCTCCTTGGCCCCAAGTGGCATGAAATTGGGTTGGAAAGGCTGATAATTGATGTGTGGGTTCAGATGTGTGCTTGGGAAGAGAGGAGGAGGGCCACATGGCCTTCATCCCCATTTTCCCTCTCTTCTCTCTCCTCTTTTTCCCCCAATTTCCAAAACTACCTCCTTGTAGGCAATCTCACTCCAATTTCAGGGGGGTAGGGGCTGTCATTAACCATTAAGGGTAGTCATAGGTCTTGGTTCATGGGCTTAGCCCATTGAAAATGAGCTTGACACTCATTTTCTCTCTTTAGGCCTTATATTGACAAAGTTGACTTTTAGGGTTGACTTGGTCAACTTGATGAATGGGCTGGCCCCACTTGATGGTCATGAATCCCATGTCACCACCTAACGTGGGTTGGGTCATGGCTCAAGGCCTTAGTCCATTAGGAATGAACTTGGCCTTCAAATTTACTTAAATAGGCTTATGGTTGATCAAGTTGACTTTTAGGGTTGACCTGGTCAACTTGGGTCAATGGTGTTGAAGCCAAATATGACCTCAACTGAAGTTCGAAGAAAAAGGGGTGCAGCCAAAACCTACTTCTCTCAAGTCTCACCCCTTGACTGGATTCTAAGGACCTAAGACTGACCCAAAAGCCTCAGCAGGGAGGTCCCACCTCACACCCGGAAGATCTCTGAGAGCTTCCCCTCCAAAGCCAAAGCTGGGCTAGGAGCTCCTCAGAAAGCACTGGAATTCGGGAGACAATGATAGCTTGCTTTCTAAGGAGCCCTTATGGGTCTATTTATAGCATTTTGCTGTCCTGAATTTACTGAAAAGCCCCTGGTTGGTCTGCCAATAGCCAAAACCCGCTGTTTTTTTGAGGGTACTGAAGTAATTTCTTCTGAGGGCAATTAGGACATTCTTCCAAAGACCCTGGGCCCCACTCGGCGAGAGCTGGTGCCGAGACCTTTCGGCCCAGGGCGCGGCGCGAACGTTCTCGCCCAGCGCAAGCGAGAACTCTTCGGGATTGAGGCTTGGTTTGGGCGAGAGCGCTTCCGCGCAGTCCGCGCTTGGCGCTCTCGGCCCACGGTTTCTCTTCTATAACATCCAGCGAGAGCGTTTCCGCCTTTTGTGGGCGAGATCCTCCTTAGGGCGGGACCACTTTGGCTAACCCTCCTGTGACCATTGTGCCTCCTTGTCTGGCTCAGCGAATATGGGGTTGTACACAATCCCCGCTCTTTTTGAGCTAACGCCGCGCTCGAAAAGACATGTTCAACCCAAAATATTCGCTGAGCACGTGTCAACGTCAGGGAATCTTTCGGTGGGCCGTACGGCGCCTATAAATATGAGTGTCGATAGACGGTCATAACACTTCCCTCGAGCCGTCATTCTCCCCCTGAGCTCTCGCCCTCTCTCTCGCTATGCCCTCCAAGCGTGCCGATAAACCGCTTCCGCAGGATCTGCAGGACCGCATTAAAGCGGCGCAGGCGCGAGCTAGGGCTAACAGTGCCCTGGTCGCCCCATGGCTAGCGAGACAATCGTCAGTTGCTGAGCCTTCTCTGCCTAAGAATAAGAAGAAGAAGGCGAAGGTGGTTCAGCGGGACCTATCCCGCGAGAACAGGAGCCCGCCCACCCCGACCCCTAGTTGCGCGGACGGCACCTCGCCGCGGAAGGTAAGCTTGATATACCAATTAACAACCAGTTGCTCAATTGTTTAACTTGATACCTCTCGCAGGAGACGGTTCCTGATGCTGCCGCGTCCCCGCGAGAACGTTTGGATCCACCCTCTAGCCATCACGATGATCAACCACAGGTTCCCGAGGCGCCTCCTCCATCAGACCCTGAACACCGCTGGTAAAGGTTCCCTTCTTGCCTTCGCCTGGTATTTTTAAATGCTGACCTGATTCCTCGCAGCGTCAGTTTCCGCACCTCCAGATCTCGCCACCCGGGATGATGGGGCGAGAACTGCGAATCAGTCTGCCCATGCAGTTGATTCCTCCCTACCGGCGAGAGGAAAAAATGCCGAGATCCCTGCGCCACCGCTAGACGCTAGCCCTCCAGCGGCTGAGGAGACCCGCTCCCCCGCTCTCGATCTGGCCGGGATCACCATCCGCAAAGTTTACCCCCCCGGCAAAGGAAAGCCAATCCACCTCCTCTTTGGAGCTGAGGGAGGGGCTGGGCCTTCTCGCCTGCCGTCGACCGGGGGGCCTCGTCACTCTGAAGGTATACGGCAATTTTATCGCTGCTATCCTTCAGCTTCCGCTAAAATGGGGATTCTTTCGACAGGGGACATGGACTCGCGGCCTGGCGCTGAGGTAGAGGAAGAATAAGAAGAAGAAGAAGAAAGAGAGGGAGAAGATGGCGAAAGCTCTCCCTTCCCTTCATCTGACGAGATGGAGGATATCCTGACCGGTGCCGGGAGCGCGAAAAGACGAGGGAAGAAGGTTGCCGCCATTCTGTCGAAACTCATCCGGCGAGAACGGGACCGCGACCTTGCGGCCCGAGAGTTTCGCCAGTCAGTGGAGAAGAGGCTGGAGTCCCTGGAGCGAGACTTCCTTCTAGGCGAGATGGACCGGCCCGGGGGAGCTACCGCCGGGTCCTCACCTGAGAGATGCATCGAGAAAATCCGGGATCTGTCTCGCCGGGTTGACCTGGGATGCAGCGTTCTGTCATCCTACTTCAACCCGCAGGCGCCCCCCCGGACCAAGTTGCGGGACCGAGGCAAATGGCGTTGGGAGCAAGGGAAATGGCGCTGGGAGCCGTACTGAAGCGCGAGACCTCCCCTCCTCTTCCCCTGGCCTTCCCTTCTCTAATGTACCCTTACTTTTTCGCTTGGAGTTGTAACTAGTGTTCCCGCACTTTATTCGCTTATTATTTTATCGCGTTCCCGCTCAGCGAGAGCAATAGCTCTGTCTGTAATATTTTTGTATGCGTATAAGTTATCTTCCCAGGCCTTTGGGGTGGCGAGAGCCACCTTGCTTCCGCCTACCTTACCGGCCGTATGACATTTCGCAACGTTTGCGCCAGCTGCTTAGTTAATCGGTCGCTGTCAGATTCGGGCGGGAAAAACGAAGCGCCGCTGACCTAGGACGCGACGGCTGTACCCCCGCCGCCTTTCTGAAAACAACCATCATTACCATGATTTTCTATAAATAGGAGGCTCACCTACCACATTCATTTCTCTGATTCCAGTCTCTCTCCCCTTTGTTGTTGTTCTCGCGGTCTTCGCAAAGCTCTCGCCCGTCTCCGTCTTCCACTTCCGTTCTCGCCCCGTTCTCGCTCTCGCCTTCTCCTCGTAGATCTCGCCTTCAAACCCTATTGCGATGCCGGGCGGTGGTGAAGGACGATCCAACTGCGCGGAAGCCTTCCAAAAGCATCTCTTCCCTTCCTGTACTCTCACTCTGGAGGAGTTCAATCTGATCAAGACCCAGCACGTTCCCGCTGGCTTCGTCGCGCGGCCCTCGGGCAGTCATGACAAAGTCAACACTGCAGGGGAGGGGGAGCTCGCCATCCCTATTGAACACTTTGAGGTGGGCTTCCGCCTTCCGCTGTGGCCTGAGATGCGACAGGCTCTCCGGTACTACGGGGTGGTTCCCGCGCAGCTGAACCCTAACTCCGTGGCGATTCTCATGGCCTTCATATGCTATATGCGGTCGGAGAGGATCGAGTTTAGCTTGCCGATTTTCCGCAAGTTATTTACTTTCCGCGCGAAGGGAGGCGTGGTGTTCTTCTCTGGGCAACTGCTGAAAACGATCGGTCTCGCTAACAAGCACCATCACTGGGGCGAGAGGTTCATCTACGTTTCCGGCGACTTCGGGAATGTACCCCTTTCCCCCATCCAATACGAGCATGCCGCCTACAAGCCTCCATCCTTGGGCTCCCGCGAGAGCGCCCTCCTTGAGTTCTTCGGAACCAAGGATTTCGACGTCCTCTACCTCCGGCGAGACGTCGATTCTCTTCATCCTGTACTTCCGGGAGAAGGTGAGATCTCGCCCGTATTTGCCTTCTTGCCTTTTCCAAGGTTGGAATTGATCGCTATTGTTTTCGCAGGAGAGCGCGAGATCCCTCTCCGCCAGCCTTTCGACGAGACTCGCGCCAGAGAGAGCCAACCTCCTAAGGACCCGCTGGCTCTTGCGAAAGCCGCCGCGCAAGCCTGCCGAAAAGAGTCGGGCCTCCCCCCCTCAAGCGGTGTTGTGAAGCGAAAGCCGGGTGCTTCCGCACCTCAGCCAATCAAGAGGCCCAAGACCACGGATATCGAGAAGGGCAAGGCTGTTGTTGTACCGCCCGTCCAACCTCTCCCCGCCGGCCGCTCCTTCGAGGAGGTCCTGGAGGCAGTAAGCAGGATTGCGGCCACCAGGGGCGGCCCCGGGACTCCTGCCGAGAACCCTCGGACCCCTGGCGCCGCCGAGAGCGAGGGTGCCGCTGCCGGGACCTCCGGCCAACCCCTGTCTGACGAGGTGCCGCGGGGTCATCGTAACTTTGGTCTCGGCGTGAGGTACCTGGACGCGGAGAACAAGCCACTGCTGCAATGGGACCCTGACGCCAACCAGGTCACGGTCTCGTCCCTCTTGCCGAACTGGGCGGAGCGAGACGAGGTCACCGGCGAAGCTTTCGCCTTAGGCTATGGTCTCTACAGCCGAGAGGACGCTAGCGTCTACGACAGGATGTCGACCCGGCTGTTGGCGTACGACTCCACTCGCGCTTTAATGCGTGGGCTGGAGCTTGAGCATATGTGCGCCCGGCGGAGCATTACGATAGACCGCAACTTCCAAGACATGTTCAAGGCCAGGGACGATGCGGTGGCCCAGGCGGCCTCTCTGGCCAAGGAGCTGGCCGAGACCCAGCAACTGTTATCCTCGCGCCAAGCGGAAGGGGTAAGCGAGACCTTTCATAATCATTTGTTCTCGCAATCCTAACCCTTCTCTGATGCTAACCTTCCGCTGTTCAGGATTCCGCTCAGTCCGTACTTCGCGAGGAGCTGTCTCAGGCCCGATATGACAACGTTCTCCTGCGAGAGCAGATCGCGTGCCTCGAGGCGAGTGCAGCCCCTCCGCTGGACGAGAGATTGAAGAGCCAGTATTACTCAGCTTATGACATCGACAAGCTGCTCCAGGGGAACGCGCAAGCCACCGTAAAGTTGACGCTGGAGACGCTGCGCGACATCAACTGCTGGGACGGAAGGGGCAAAGACATTACCGCTCCACAACTTGTCCCATGGCTCTTCGAGCCCATTCCAAAGCCCCTGGGCGCCCCCGATACCCCTCCCTCGGATGTCTCAAAGTCCCCCGCCGCGGGTGGCGAGACCTCCGGGGGGAGTTTCGGCGGAAGCTCCAGCGGGAGCTCCAGCGAGACTTCCGAGGGGTACAGCTTGTCCCGTTGAGGGTTCCCTTCTTGCTTCTGTTCACCTCTCTGTAAAGCGCGAGACGCTATCATTTTGTACCCACACATTGTATTATTAATGCAAATGTTTTTTCTTGCGAACATTTTTTGTTATTTGCGAATGTGTTTGATGTGATTGTCGTAGTTGAATGCTTTCGGTGTAGGCTTCCGCCAAGGCCCTTGGCCTTCTTAGGAAATCCGTAGCGATGAATCAGCAAGAACCCGCGGTAACCGGCCAGCCGGAAGCGTGACTCTCGAATCCTTAAGACGGGACCGTCCCCTCTAGACTGCGCGAGTCCCCACTAGCCCATCGTATGACGATCTCGCCTATTTGTTCGAGAACACTGAGAGGAACCCTTTTGGCGGAAGCCTCCCCACCTCGAGTTCCCTTCAATGGGGAATCTTCTGCCGAGATCTATCTCTGCCGAGACCTATCCCTGCCGAGATCTATCTCTGCCGAGATCTATCCCTGCCGAGATCTATCTCTGCCGAGATCTATCTCTGCCGAGATCTATCTCTTCTTTTTCACTTTTCATTTGGTATTCCCAACGTGCTTCCTGCCTTTCATTAACCAAGCCAACCAGACCAAACCTATTCCCCACAGGCGAGCCTTCGGACCTGCCAGCTAGATGAGAGCCTGCGCAGCGGGTCTACCTGGGGCCGAGCCGAGCTCGGGGTGACGATGAAAATCTCAAACCAACCAAACCTATCCCCCACAGGCGAGCCTTCGGACCTGCCAGCTAGATGAGAGCCTGCGCAGCGGGTCTACCTGGGGCCGAGCCGAGCTCGGGGTGCCGATGAAGATCTCAAACCAACCAAACCTATCCCCCACAGGCGAGCCTTCGGACCTGCCAGCTAGATGAGAGCCTGCGCAGCGGGTCTACCTGGGGCCGAGCCGAGCTCGGGGTGCCGATGAAGATCTCAAACCAACCAAACCTATCCCCCACAGGCGAGCCTTCGGACCTGCCAGCTAGATGAGAGCCTGCGCAGCGGGTCTACCTGGGGCCGAGCCGAGCTCGGGGTGCCGATGAAGATCTCAAACCAACCAAACCTATCCCCCACAGGCGAGCCTTCGGACCTGCCAGCTAGATGAGAGCCTGCGCAGCGGGTCTACCTGGGGCCGAGCCGAGCTCGGGGTGCCGATGAAGATCTCAAACCAACCAAACCTATCCCCCACAGGCGAGCCTTCGGACCTGCCAGCTAGATGAGAGCCTGCGCAGCGGGTCTACCTGGGGCCGAGCCGAGCTCGGGGTGCCGATGAAGATCTCAAACCAACCAAACCTATCCCCCACAGGCGAGCCTTCGGACCTGCCAGCTAGATGAGAGCCTGCGCAGCGGGTCTACCTGGGGCCGAGCCGAGCTCGGGGTGCCGATGAAGATCTCAAACCAACCAAACCTATCCCCCACAGGCGAGCCTTCGGACCTGCCAGCTAGATGAGAGCCTGCGCAGCGGGTCTACCTGGGGCCGAGCCGAGCTCGGGGTGCCGATGAAGATCTCAAACCAACCAAACCTATCCCCCACAGGCGAGCCTTCGGACCTGCCAGCTAGATGAGAGCCTGCGCAGCGGGTCTACCTGGGGCCGAGCCGAGCTCGGGGTGCCGATGAAGATCTCAAACCAACCAAACCTATCCCCCACAGGCGAGCCTTCGGACCTGCCAGCTAGATGAGAGCCTGCGCAGCGGGTCTACCTGGGGCCGAGCCGAGCTCGGGGTGCCGATGAAGATCTCAAACCAACCAAACCTATCCCCCACAGGCGAGCCTTCGGACCTGCCAGCTAGATGAGAGCCTGCGCAGCGGGTCTACCTGGGGCCGAGCCGAGCTCGGGGTGCCGATGAAGATCTCAAACCAACCAAACCTATCCCCCACAGGCGAGCCTTCGGACCTGCCAGCTAGATGAGAGACTGCGCAGCGGGTCTACCTGGGGCCGAGCCGAGCTCGGGGTGCCGATGAAGATCTCAAACCAACCAAACCTATCCCCCACAGGCGAGCCTTCGGACCTGCCAGCTAGATGAGAGCCTGCGCAGCGGGTCTACCTGGGGCCGAGCCGAGCTCGGGGTGCCAATGAAGATCTCAAACCAACCAAACCTATCCCCCACAGGCGAGCCTTCGGACCTGACAGCTAGATGAGAGCCTGCGCAGCGGGTCTACCTGGGGCCGAGCCGAGCTCGGGGTGCCGATGAAGATCTCAAACCAACCAAACCTATCCCCCACAGGCGAGCCTTCGGACCTGCCAGCTAGATGAGAGCCGGCGCAGCGGGTCTACCTGGGGCCGAGCCGAGCTCGGGGTGCCGATGAAGATCTCAAACCAACCAAACCTATCCCCCACAGGCGAGCCTTCGGACCTGCCAGCTAGATGAGAGCCTGCGCAGCGGGTCTACCTGGGGCCGAGCGGAGCTCGGGGTATCACAAAACATTCAACTATGTTATGTCATGAAAAAATTGACACTAGTTAAAGGAGAATCAATCGGTATAATATAACAAGTTCATTTTTGAGATACATGATTACATCCCTCCCCCTTCAGGGGTAGAAGCGCTTTAGATCATCACCACTCCAAGTGTGGCTTAGGGCTCTTCCCTCCACGTCCTGGAGATAGTATCCCCCTGTTCCGAGGACTTCCTTTACAATGTATGGACCTTCCCAGTTCGGGTGGAGCTTACCCACGGGAGCCGATCTTCCCGCCGCGTCGACCTTTCTCAGCACCAGATCCCCTTCTGCGAACTGTTTGACCCTGACATGCTTATCAAAATGCTTGGCCATCCGTCGCTTGATTTCTTCTTGCCTGATAGCCGCCACGTCTCGCAGTTCCTCCACCATATCTAACGAGAGGTGCTGCCCCTCTTCATTCTCCACCCTCCAAGTCTCGTCACCTTCGCCCGCGGCTGTGACTCGCGGGGACCGGACCTCAAACTCCACCGGTAGGACGGCTTCACACCCATGAGAGAGCTTGAAGGGGGTCTCACCGGTGGCCGTGTTCGGAGTCGTTCGTAGTGCCCACAGGACCGATGGGAGCTGTTCCACCCAATTTCCCTTCAAGTTTTCCACCTTCTTCTTTAGTAGATTTACAATGATTTTGTTTGCTGCTTCCACTTGACCGTTACTCCGAGGGTGATGGACGGAGGCAAACCGGAGATCTACCCCGAGTTGAGCGCAGAAGCTGATGAACTCCTCGCTGGCAAACTGGGGGCCGTTATCGGTCACTATTGCTTGGGGCAATCCATGCCTGCAAATGATTTCCCCCCAGATGAAATTCCTTATGACCTGCGAGGTGACCTTGGCCAAGGCTTTGACCTCTAGCCACTTTGAGAAATAATCAACCATGACTAAGAGGAACCTCCTCTGCCCACTAGCCGGAGGAAAGGGCCCAACTAAGTCCATTCCCCAGATGGAAAATGGCCATGGTGCCGTGATACTCCGTAGTCTTTGAGCTGCCAAGAGTTGGAGGGGGGCGTAGAGTTGACATTTTTGACACCTCCTTGCAAACTCCATGGCATCCTTCCTTAGGGTGGGCCAGAAGTAGCCCTGTCTGACCACCCTGGCCTCCAGCGTCCTTCCTCCCGAGTGGCTGCCGCACTCGCCCGAATGCACTTCCCTTAAAATCTTCGGGATTTCTTCTTCGGTTGCACATCTGGCTAGAAGCCCTGACAACATTTTGCGATGTAGACCCCCCTCCATCATCAGGTAGTGAGTCGCCTTGCGCTTGAAGCTTCTCCCCACCTTGGTCCCCTCAGGCAGTTCACCGGTGGTTAGGAAGGCCACAAATGGATCTATCCACGAGGGTTGCCGATCCACAAGCATCAACTCTCCTTCCTCGATAGCTGGTCGGAACAGCTCCGTCAAGGTCCCTCCTACCTGAGGTCCGAACTTGGCCAGTCGATCGGCGGCTACACTTTCTTCCCTTGGAACATGTTGAATTGAGAAAGACCGGAATCCTCCGATGATTGCCCTTACCTTGGAGAGGTATCTGATGAGGGTTGGTTTCCGAGCTTCAAACTCTCCCCGGATCTGCGATGTCACTACCTTTGAATCAGTGACAACTTCCACCTCCTAAATTCCCAGCTCCTTTGCCAGGTGAAGGCCAGCAATAACGGCCTCATACTCTTCTTGATTGTTGGTCACTGGGAAATGTAAAATGACTGCTTGCTCTATGGTTACCCCCTGGGGACTTGTCAACACCACCCCTGCCCCTAGGGAGTGCCTTCCTGAGGCCCCATCAACCATTAACTTCCATGCTTCTCGCGGTTGCTGCTCTTCCCCCCCGACCTCAACAACGTAGTCTGCTAGAAAGTCCGCCACTGCCTGTGCCTTGATGGAGAGCCTTGGCACAAAGGAGATGTCGAACTCGCTTAGCTCAATGGACCACTTAGCCAGCCTCCCCGAGTGCTCCACTCCTTCGAAGACCTTGCGAAGAGGGTGGTCGGTCACCACCCTAATCGAATGCGCTTGAAAGTACGGCCGGAGCTTTCTGGCCGAGATGACTAAGGCATAAGCGAGCTTTTCCAGGATAGGGTAGCGAAGCTCTGCTTTTTTCAATATCCGGCTGACGTAATAGATGGGAAGCTGCTTCTTTCCTTCTTCCCTTACTAGGACGGAGCTCACCGCCTCCGCCCCTACTCTGAGGTACAAGGTCAGGTCCTCCCCATCCTTTGGGCTCTGAAGGAGGGGAGCCTGAGAGAGTTGCATTTTCAGCCCTTGGAAGGCCTCTTCGCACTCGGCCGTCCATTCGAACCTTTGATTCCCCCGCAGCACTTTAAAGAATGAAGAACATTTGTCTCCTGCCCGGGAGAGGAACCTGCTTAGCCCAGCCAGCTTGCCTGTCAAGCGCTGAACCTCCTTGACGTCGCGAGGTGACTCCAAATCCAGGATGGCCTTGACTTTGTCCGGGTTGGGCTCCACTCCTTCCGGAGTCAGGAGATGCCCGAGGAACTTCCCGCGGCTTGCCCCGAAGACACACTTCAAGGGATTCAGCCTCATTTTAAAACTTCTCAGGGTGGCGAATGTTTCCTCAAGGTCTTGCAGGTGCGAAACTATGCTTTTGCTTTTGATCATTAGGTCGTCGACGTAGACCTCCAAGTTCCTCCCCCTCTGATCCCGGAAGACCCGATCCATCATACGCTGATAGGTAGCCCCTGCGTTCTTTAACCCAAAGGGCATCATCTTGTAACTGAAGCATCCATCCCTCGTGATGAAGGAAACATCCTTGGTGTCAGGAGGGTGCATCCGGATCTGGTGATAACCTGAAAAAGCATCTAAAAAACTCATGACAGAAAAACCGACGGCTGAATCAACCAGCGCGTCGATCCGAGGCAGGGGATAGCAATCCTTGGGGCATGATTTATTCAACAAAGAAAAGTCAACACACATCCTCCATTTACCACATCCCTTCTTCACCATTACTACATTGGAGATCCATCCTGGATACTGGATCTCTGAGATGAAGCCCGCCTCTAGGAGCTTCTTGACCTCCTCGCGAATGGGCTCCTCCAGCTTTGTAGCGATGGCCCTCATCTTCTGACGGATGGGGCGGGCGCGGGGATCCAGGTTCAGGCGGTGGCAAGCTACATCGGCGTCGATGCCCGGCATGTCCACCGCGCTCCAAGCGAAGACGTCAACGTTGCTTTGAATGCAAGCTCGCACCTGCTCCCGGGCCTCGAGACTCAACCCCCCGCTGACCTGCACCCTTTTCACCTCTCCTGCTTTGGTGAAGACCTCCATCTCCACCACTTCTTCAGCCGGTTCCAGCCGCGACTGTTCCCAACCGGTTCTTGCCTCTTCCTCCAGCTCCAGCTCTCCCTTTCCTCCTCAATCTCCATCGCTTCTATCCCCCTCTGCTGCTGCTGCTCGGCTCCTACGCCTCCTGGGACCTCTCCCTCGACTTCTCCCGCCGCCTGCTCTTCTACTTCCACTGCCCTTTCCGGGCTTTCCTGCCCATCGCTCCTCCGTATCACCTGCACATCCCCTCGCATCTTCCCTGTCTCTTCCTCTCCAGCTTCCTCTCCAGCTTCCTTCCTTACCTCCTCATGGACCATCTCCTCTTCCTCCACAACCTCCTCTAGGGCCGCCATCTCTATTTCCAACTCTTCCGCCTCCGCCATCCACGAAATGGTGTTGACTGTCGTAACGTAATATTGCCTTGCCACCTTCGGGTCTCCTCTGACCCTGACCTGCACCCCCCCCCCCCCCCCGTTGTTGAACTTGAGGCACTGATGGAACGAGGAGGGGACGCAGCGAAAGGCGCTGATGAGGGGACGCCCAAAGATGGCATTATAGCTGCTCGGGGCGTCCACGATCACGAACCTGCAGTTCCGCGACACGCCCCCCAACCTTACGTGTAACCCTACTCCTCCTTCTACCTCCTTCCTCTCCCCGGAGAACCCGAACAGAGGTCCATCCGATGCCAAGACCCTCTTCCCTTCAACCCTCATCTCATCAAAAGCTTTCTTGAAGATGACGTTAACCGAGCTCCCGTTATCTACCAGTATCCTTGAAACGGTATAGTTCTCCACTGCCGTCTGGATCACCAGGGCGTCGCAGAATGGGTCTTCATAGTCCGGCATGTCCGCTGATGAGAAAGTAATCTTTTCTTCTGGTGGAGGAACCTGGGAGGTTGAGGCCACCCCTCTCCGGTACATGGTTTGAAGGCTCCCCTTACGGGTTGCCTCAATCCCCACTCCTCCATGAATCACCCCGATTCCTCCCCGGGTCCCTACATCCACCCGGTCTTCGCACCTGTCCTCCGCTTCGCCCTGCTGCACCTCCACTATCCTCATTGGTGGATCCAGCCTCCATGCTCCTCTGGCCTCCCTCAGCTCCAAGAACTCTGGGCAGGTGGCCGTTGCGTGACCCTCCTCCTGGTGGAAGTAACAAAATAGCAACGCCTCCCCGCCCCTTCTCCCGTCTCCCCTTCCTCTTCTTCCTCCTCGAGCTCCCTGGCTGCTCCTCTCCCCCTTCCTACTTCCATGGCCTCCTGCGGTGGTGGGGGACGATCCCTCGGCTCCTGCCTCCATGCCGGTCGATCGAACCTCCGGGGCTCCCGCAGGTTATCTCTCCCCCGATAGCCTTCTCCTGGGCCTTGGGGTCGACCCTCCTGGGGCCTCCAACCCAACCGGTTGACTGGCTCCCGGGCCCCCCAACCCTGCTGCTGCCCAAACCTTCGGGGCTCCTCCCTTCTCCTTTCTTCCCTCAGCTCCCTCTGCTCTCTCGGCTCCTTCTGTCTTCCCGCTGTTGGTTCCTTCCTGTCATCCTCTGCTAGCTTGGCCAACTTCCTGGCGAATGCTGGGTTTGCTCTCTCGAAATCAATCTCCTTCGCCGCCCTCTCCATGAGCTCCTCAAAGGAGAGGGGGGCATCCTCTTCAACTCCATGCTAAAAAATCCCGGTCTCAGCCCCAGGGTGAAGGCCAGCATCAGCGCGTACCCTGGAACCTCCTGGACCAGAAGGATCTCCTCCTGAAACCGGTCGACATAGTGACCCAACGTCTCATCCGGCCTCTGCCTCACCGCAAACAGACACTCTGCTTCCTTCTTCCGCTTCTTTGAGGTTGAGAATCTTAACAGGAAACTTCTCCGCAGATCTTCAAAACAGTAGATTGACCTTGCTGGCAACTGGTGGAACCAGTCCCGAGCCTTCTCTTTCAACGTGATGGCGAACAGCCGGCACTTGAAGGCATCTGTCTTCTGTCTTATTGACACAACGTCTTCAAACCACTGTACGTGCTGCACCGGGTCATCCTTCCCTGAGTAGTAGGACATGTCGGGCTCCCGGAACCCCTCCGGTACCGGAGCCGAGATGATGAGCTCGCTAAATGGGCTCTCGCCTCCTGCCTGGCGAGAAGGCACGTCTCGCGGCCTCGGCTGGCTCGCCCGATCCGCGAGACCGTGCCCTGGGAAGAGTTCCCGCACCGCCGCCTCCTTCTCGCCTGGCTCTGTCAATGCCTCCTTGCCCGGGCGCTGGCTCTGGCCTGGGAATAGCTCCCGTGCCGCCATATCTCTCTCGCCAGCATCGCCCGGGACCTCCTTTCCTGGGCGCTGCCCTGGAGCGTTCTCGCCCAAGAGCGGAACCTCTTCTATCGGGACCTGAGGGGTGGCCCACTCGCCTCTCGCCGAGAAGGCCAAGCTGATCGTCTGCAGAACCTCTTGCCTGAACTCATCCAACATCCTCTTCGTCGCTTCCTCTCCCCGGGTGGGGGAGCCTCCAGAACCTGACCCTTCACCTTCACCTCCTGCCATGGGACAAGACTTAAGGCTTTCTTGAATCGGCTGCCTTCCACGCTCACCGCACCAGAACTGTTGAAGCCAAATATGACCTCAACTGAAGTTCGAAGAAAAAGGGGTGCAGCCAAAACCTACTTCTCTCAAGTCTCACCCCTTGACTGGATTCTAAGGACCTAAGACTAACCCAAAAGCCTCAGCAGGGAGGTCCCACCTCACACCCGGAAGATCTCTGAGAGCTTCCCCTCCAAAGCCAAAGCTGGGCTAGGAGCTCCTCAGAAAGCACTGGAATTCGGGAGACAATGATAGCTTGCTTTCTAAGGAGCCCTTATGGGTCTATTTATAGCATTTTGTTGTCCTGAATTTACTGAAAAGCCCCTGGTTGGTCTGCCAATAGCCAAAACCCGCTGTTTTTCTGAGGGTACTGAAGTAATTTCTTCTGAGGGCAATTAGGACATTCTTCCAAAGACCCTGGGCCCCACTCGGCGAGAGCTGGTGCCGAGACCTTTCGGCCCAGGGCGCGGCGTGAACGTTCTTGCCCAGCGCAAGCGAGAACTCTTCGGGATTGAGGCTTGGTTTGGGCGAGAGCGCTTCCGCGCAGTCCGCGCTTGGCGCTCTCGGCCCACGGTTTCTCTTCTATAACATCCAGCGAGAGTGTTTCCGCCTTTTGTGGGCGAGATCCTCCTTAGGGCGGGACCACTTTGGCTAACCCTCCTGTGACCATTGTGCCTCCTTGTCTGGCTCAGCGAATATGGGGTTGTACAAATGGGTGACCTAATGGCATGCTTTAGGGTTCGCTTAGATTGTTCTTAGGGTTAGGGAAATGTGGTGGGGTCATGGTATGGTTAGGATTCCTATTTAGGCTAGTTTGACCAAGTTGGACTTTGGCCCCTTAGTGGGCCCCACATGGCTACAATCCACTACCTAGGGTCAACCTAGCTAAATCCCCTATCACCCACCCAATACCTAACCCAATCTAAGTGAAGGGGGCCTAGAAGTAACATTGGATGTTATATAAGGTATCCTCAGAAAGCGCTTGAGAGATGGAGCAAGAGGGTACCAGAAGCATGCTTTCTGAGGTACCCCTTGGGTCCTATTTATATATTTCTGAAAAAGGCCTGGAAATATCCAACCTCCGCTGTTCTGAACGGCTATATGCAGTCCAGATTGGCCTACCGATAATGTAACTTCGCTGTTCTGAAAGGCTATGGGTAGGCCAGCGGGGCCAAAATAGTAAAAAAAAAATACCTCATGGACCTGGGCGAGCTGAGGAGCTCGGCCACCCCTGAAGATCCGGCTCGTCTGCCGTCTGCCGAGCTCCATAGGGCGAGTGTGAGCTAGGATACTGAGCTCTCCCTTCTATCGGCCTCCATTAGTCGAGCGCAGCTCGACGAAACCTGGACTTGGCTAGGCGAATGTCGAGCTCAGGGTCGACGAATGTCGAGCTTGGGGTCGACGAAAGCCGAGATTGGGCTCGGATTTCTCTGCCGAGCTCACCTCGGGCCTGTGTGATCTGAATCGGTCAGTCTGGTTCCTGGAGACCCCATTTGCCGGATACAGGGTTGTACACCTCACTTTCACAAATGGATTAGTGGGAGCATAGTTGTCTTTATTTTTCTGATATTGTATGTAAATGACATACTGCTTATCAGGAATGATAAACTGACCCTGCAAGTTGTTAAGAACAACCTAGGGGACTGCTTTTGAATGAAGGTCTTGGGTGAAATGACTTATATACTTGGTATTAAGATCTATAGAGATAGATTGAAGAAGTTGTTGGGATTGACCCAAAGTACGTACATTGACAAAGTGTTGAAGAGGTTCAACATGCTTGAGTCCAAGAAAGGATTCATACCCATGTCTCATGATGTGAGTCTCTCTAAGAACCAGTATCTTAAGTCTTGTGAAGATAATGACCACATGAAGTTGATTCCATATGCTTCAGTAATTGAGTCAATCATGTATACAATGATATGTACTATATTTGATGTCTCTTATGTCTTGAGCATGACTAGCAGGTATCAGTCTAATCCCAGTGAAAGTCACTGGATTATCGTTAAGAATATCCTGAAGTACTTGTGAAGGACTAAGGATACGTTCTTGGTATTTGGTGGAGAGGAAGAGCTCGTTGTAAGGGGTTACATGGATGCTAGCTTCCAGACTGAAATGGACGACTCAAAGTCTCAGACATATTTTAATTTTTGCCTTAACGGAGGTGTTGTTAGCTAGAAAAGTTCCAAGCAAGAGACAGTTGTCGATTCTACAACTGAGGCCGAGTATATCGTCGCTGCAAATGCAGCGAAGGATGTTATATGGATTAGGAAATTCATCGGCGAGTTAGATGTAGTTCCCAACATTGTTCTTCCCGTAAATCTCTATTGTGACAACAACGGTGCAATTGCAGTTGCTTCGGAACTTAGATCTCATCAACGCTCCAAGCACATACTTCGGCGGTTCCATCTAATTTGAGAGATTATCGATCGAGAAGAAGTGAGCATTAGCAGAGTGGCGAGTGAAGAAAACATTGCGGATCCACTAACAAAGCCTCTAGTGCAGAGAAAGCATGACGGTAATGTTAGATCTATAGGTATACGATACCTTAATGATCAGCCCTAGTGTGAGTCTTGTGGATTATATGTTTGTTGGTTGTATTATTTTATTTGATGAACAAAGTATGGTATGCATTTCATTTATATATTTTGGTAAGTTCTTTTATTGTGTTATTATTTCTAATGTGATAGAGTAGTTAACCAAATAAATGTCCTTAGAGTGTTTGCTTCCATAAGTTAAGTAGTGACTGTTGGATCCCAAGTTGATTTGGGCTAGGTTCACTGACTTAGGATGTGACCCATCATGTATAGTCTGGGTCAAGTTTGTGTCTTAGAGTCTAGGACAGTCCTCTATCTCAACTTCAGATGGACCATCCTTCTTCAAGACCATCAGGAACTCCAGATCTATCAGTTTTTCAGACTAAGTGAAATGAGTTCGACGTTCGTCGAACTCAGCTCGACGAAGGAAGTTGTGCGCTCGACGATCGTGAGACAATTCGCAGTACTGAGCTCGACGAACTTTGTTCTTTGCTCGACGAACACCAGGTTCTACTTCAAGCATTCTCAGGACTACTTCAAATTTCTCTAAGTCTAGCTCCATGCTTCGGTTGACGAATTATATTCTGAGCTCGACGAACTTGGACCTCAAGTTCATAGCTTCTCAGGTCGACGAATGCTAATCTCTACTCGACGATTTTTGTGCTCAGAGAATCTGTGTCGACACTTAGGGCTTGTGTCGACACCAGACGATTTGTGTCGACACCCAGGATTTCAGTCGACACCTAGACCAATCTGTCGACACCAGAGGAGTTGTGTCGGCACCAAGATCAATCTGTCGACACCAATTTGTGTTGACACATCATTTCAGTAGATGCAGAGTATTTCGTCCAAGTCCAGAACTTTTCTCAGGTCGACGAAGTTTATTCTCAGCTCGACGAATTTGGTTCTCTGCTCAACGAATAATGTTTGTTTGATATTGAAGATTGTCTATTCAACGAATGAAGACTGTCAGCTCGACGAACCCAGCTCAGCTCGACGAACCCAGCTCAGCTCGACGAACTCAGCTTAGCTCGACGAATTCAAGACTCAGCTCGACGAATTCTGTTCTTCGGTCGACGATTCCAGACTAGGTCTTCTTCCGTTCCCGTCTCATTCCATGGCGCTGATTCCTGGACAATTAATGGCAGTTCTTCACAGTATACTACCGTTAGGATGCGCATTTAATTCTGGATTATTACATGTCGTTTTCCCATGGAAACAGTTGTGGAAATAAATAATTGCTGCTTCCTTTCCAGGCCGTCTGTAATTACTGCTCGACATTCAAAAAATTCGAATGCTCTCCATGACAGACAGAGATACACAAAAAAAACCAGAAGTAATACAACAAGTACATAACAACAGACAACAATAAGAATAGCATAGACAGTGATTCAGACAACACAAGAAAAAGAATTCATTCTTGGCCCAGAGAGAAATTGATCTAGAAGAAGAAGAAGAAGAACATTACATCAATATCAAGAGTCTTTTTCATCTGCTTTTACTCAGGAGAACTTCAAAACAATACATTCATATCAGTTGCAAGAAGTTCCTGAAGACTTTCTCTGGATCTGGAATTCTAGGTCTTTGAATACATATCACCCTGAAGCAGTGCTCCAGTATTCTTCCTGAACCATTCTACATCTCAGGGGGAGCAAAGCTGCTAAACAACATTCCACAAGTCTTCTCATTTGACTTGAGAAAGAGAAGACCTCATCACTCTCACACTCCACCTCTGTACAGGGTTTTAATTCCCTTCAAAATTATTCTGTTTGCAAGTCTCCCTCCAAAAGACTTGAGGGTTTGGTTTTTGGGAACCTGATCAAAACCCCATTGGTGTCAGGACACCTGATCAACCCCTTCCTGCAGTGGATTCCTACCAGGGTGGTAGAAGAGTGGACTACCCAGATTTGGGGAACCACCATAAAATTCTTGTGTCGTATGGTTGCTTTCTTTTACTTTTGTTTTTTGGCCTTGCTCTGTGATTGTGCTGTGATTAGTCCTTTGCTGTTTTCTGGTTTATTGTATTTGCTGCATACACACACACACACATCTAAAATACAACAGCAGTTGTAAAAGTTTTAAAATCACCATATACTCTATTCACCCCCCTCTAGAGTATATCAGATCTTGCTACACTTTCAATTGGTATCAAAGCGAGGTTGGTTAAACATACCATACCTGATTGGTTGTACAGGCTAACACCTGAACCCAAAGATCCCTTAGTTAGATCTCTTTGTTTTTATTCTGTTATTAGATTTTGTTCTCACAGACATGGCCCAAAATAAGGATTATACAAGAATCAGACCTCCAGTATGCAATCTTAACAAGTTTGCCATCTGGAAGGTAAGAATCAGATTATATATGAACTCCATTGATGAGGATATTTTTTCTGTCATTTCAATAGGTGTTCCTCCAGCTCCGACAACTTTTGCCAGCACATCAACTAATCTGAGTGCAGTACCACCTCCAGACAATACTGAAGCCTACAAGAAAGCCAAGATGGCTGATGCAAAGGCTATGAATATTCTGGCCCAAATAATGTCAGATGATATATTTCAGAAGGTGGTTGAGTGCACCTCAGCCAAGGCCATTTGGGACTCTCTCAATCAAATGGTAGCAGGCTCAGCTGATGAAAGAAAGGATAAGAGATCCAGTCTCATTTCTCTCTATGAGAATTTCAAAAAGGATGAGACAGAATCAGTGGCTAAGATGTACAATAGATTAAGTTCAATCATTAGTGAACTCAAGACTCTTGACAAGGACATCACCTTAACTGAGGTGAATGACAAGATATTGATGTGTTTCCACAGTTCATGGGACTCCAGAATCTGGTCAATCAAAGAAGCCAGAAGCCTCAATGAGATCTCAACAGAATCCCTGCTAGGCAAGCTGAAGTCATATGAGCAGCTTGTCAAATCAAGAGAGGCAGCAGAACAGAAGGCAACTACCCCAGTTAGGAAGGAGCACAGTTTGGCCCTCAAAGCTTCTGAAGACAGTGAAACATCTACCTCCAATGAAGAGTTAATGAGCCTCTTTGCCAAAAGATTCTACAAAATGGCAAGAAAGGACTTTAGAAGAAAATCATACAGGCAGGATAATAAACCCAAATATGACAAGACACCAACTAAGGAGGTTGTGTGTTTTGGATGCAGAAAGCCAGGGCACTATATTTCAGAATGCCCAGAGAATCAGAAAAAGGACAAGGGCAGGGACAAGGATTCCAGAAGAAAACAAAGCAGCAGACCCTCCTCCAACAAATATAAAAGGAAGGACAAAGGATTTGTTGCTGAGTCCTGTAGTGACACAGAAGAGGAAACATCCTCCTCCAGCTCTAGTGAAGAAGAGGAAGAAGCCAGATCCAAGGAGGTGTGCCTAATGGCAATAGATGCCTCCAGAAGCAACTATGGATCAGAAGAGGATTCTGAAGATGAAGGTGCCTCAGACTCAGAGGCTGATCAGGTGATTTCTAGTTTTGATTTCAATTCTGACTTGTTTAAAGTCGAATTTAAAACTATGTGCATGGATTTAATAAACTCAGAGAAAGAGATAAAGACCCTGAGGACTAGACTAGAAAATCTTGAATCTGTCAGCACAGAAAACAGAAAACTAACTGACCAATTGACTCTAGCTAATGAACAGATAATCAAGTTAAAATCTGAATTATGTGAGGCAAAACAACTTGAGCAATCTCTCAATGGGAGAAGCCTCAAGCTGATGGATATCACAAGCACAGTAAATGCCAGATTAAATGGCAGGCTGGGCTTGGGTGCTTCATCAGGTTTACCCCCCATAATAAAGAAGAATATACTTTCCACTCCCATAAAGTTTATCACTGCTAAAGGTAAAGAGAAACTAACTGAAAAACCCAGATCAGAAAACAAGTCAAATCCCCTAGACAATAGCAACAGAAAACAGAAGAAAGCTGTTAAAAACCAAGTTCAGCAGAATTCGTCGAACTTAGATCGACGAAATCCTGCAAGATCGTCGAACCCCAATCGACGAACGTTGAACGCAAACTTCAGAAATAATTATTAGTCTTACTGCGATCGACGAACTGTGTATGGTTCGTCGAGCAGAGGTCGACGAACGTGGGACACAGAAAATGACCATGGTCATTCTCTGAGTGGAGGTCAACGATCTCATCCCCATTCGTCGAACTCTGGTCGACGTACTTACAATAATTCGTCGATCCCAGAATGACCAAATATAAATAATTTCTCCTATAGAAATGTTAAAACAACTAACAAGACATTTAATCCAGTAGCTGATTGGATAATTCCACCTAGGAGATATCACCCTCTAGGGTATAAGTCTCAACCTGCATTATCAGTCATTCTAGTTTTACTTTTCAACCAAACCAAGGACCCAAGGTAACCTGGGTCAATAACAATTGAGCTTTATTTTTTGATGCAGGTACAGGTGAAGAACTGTCCAAGGCTAAGTCAGACATGGTACCTGGACAGTGGCTGCTCCAAGCACATGACTGGCAGCAAAGCAAATCTCTCCAACTATAAGTCCAAGCTAGGACCAAAGGTGATATTTGGAGACTCAAAGAGTGGTCAGTCATAAGGGTATGGAAGAGTAAGCATTGGAGCAGTGACCTTCAAAAAGGTGACATATGTAAGAGGACTTAAACATAACCTTATATCCATAAGTCAATTATGTGATGAAGGTTATCAGGTATATTTCAACTCTACCTCTTATTCTATTATAAATGATAAAAACCAAACTGTTTTAATTGGACTTAGACAAGGAAACATATATTTAGTAGATTTCATTTCTGCCACAACTGATATTTGTTTACTCAATATCACTAGTAACCAAAATGAGCTATGGCACAAAAGGCTAGGACATGTAAACCTTAAGAACATATCTAGGTTATCTAAAGACAACCTTGTTAGAGGTTTACCTTCTGTTCCCTACAAGAAGGAAAGCCTATGCAGGTCTTGTCAACTAGGCAAGCAAACTAAAACTAGCTTCAAATCCATTAATAAAAGTGATTCACCAAGGATATTGTATCTGCTTCGTGTGGATCTTTTTGGACCCATTGCAGTACAAAGCCTAGGAGGGAAGTCTTACACCTTAGTTATTGTTGATGATTTCTCCAGATTCAGTTGGGTAGCCTTCCTGAGAGCTAAGTCAGATACATTCAAAGTTCTTACAGATTTTCTCAGGACCATACAGATTGAGTTCTCTACTCATGTTGCATTGATCAGAAGTGATCATAGCACAGAGTTTGAGTCTCTTCTTATGCATGAGCTCTGTGAGAAGGAAGGTATCAGGCAGTGCTTCTCAGCTCCTAGAACTCCCCAACAAAATGGGGTAGTTGAAAGGAAAAATAGGACACTCATTGAAGCTGCAGGTACATTGTTAGCAGATGCCTACATGCTTCTATCCTTTTAGGCAGAAGCTGTAAACACAGCTAACTATGTCCTGAACAGATGTCTTATACATAAACAAAAACACAAGACCCCCTATGAATTACTTAAATAAAAGAAACCTAAAATCACTTACTTTAAAGTTTTTGGTTGCATATGTTACATCCACACTAATAACAAAAGATACATCAGAAAATTTGAGGCAAAGGCTGAAGAAGGAATTTTTCTAGGATATTCCCAAGTAAGCAAGGCCTATAGGGTTTTCAATAAATCATCCCTTAAAATTGAAGAATCTATCCATGTGTCTTTTGATGAAGCTAACATGTCTTATAAGGAGAAAGACATTTCTACCAATAGTCCTTTGCAGCTTTCACCAATGTGTGAGTCTATGTATGGACTAAACCTTACCCAAGAGGTTCCAAATCATCCCACTCCACAGGCTGCTGAAGATAGTGAAGAAGAAATCCAAGATGAAGTAACTGAACTTCCATCAACAGCCAGTATCATTCCTCAAGAGGAATTATTTGCAGAAGCTGTTGCTCAACCTACTCTACCAACTGATTTTGTCACACTTATAGATCACCCCAGATCTCAAGTGATTGGGGACATTTCAGTTGGTGTACAGACAAGACATCAGCTCAATCAAGACTCTATGCATGCCTGTTTTCTCTCTCAAATTGAACCTCTCACCATCCATGAAGCTGAGCAAGATCCCCACTGGATTCTGGTAATGCAAGAGGAACTAAATCAGTTTGAGAGATGTAGAGTTTGGGATTTGGTTCCAAGACCCCATAACTACCCAGTTATTGGAACCAAATGGGTCTATAGGAATAAATTAGATGCAGAAGGGAACATAGTAAGGAACAAGGCTAGACTGGTTGCCCAAGGATATAGGCAAGAAGAAGGAATAGACTATGACCAAACCTTTGCCCACGTTGCAAGGTTGGAGGCCATTAGAATATTTCTAGCCTATGCAGTATATAAAAAGTTCAAGGTATTCCAGATGGATGTCAAGAGTGTCTTTCTGAATGGTGTACTTCAAGAAGAGGTTTATGTAGAATAACCTCCAGGTTTTATCTCTCTAACTCAACTCCCTTATGTTTACAAGTTGCATAAAGCTCTCTATGGTTTAAAGCAAGCTCCAAGAGCTTGGTATGAGACCCTAGCTAGCTTTCTTTTAGAGCATAAATTTACAAGAGGAACCATAGATAAAACCCTTTTCACTAGACATCATAAGGACCAAATCTTATTGGTACAAATATATGTGGATGACATTATTTTTGGGTCTACTGATCCCAAATTGTGCCAGAGGTTTGCTGACCTCATGCATTCCAAATTTGAGATGAGTAGCATGGGTGAACTTTCCTACTTCCTTGGTCTCCAAGTGAAGCAGCTCCCTGATGGTATCTTCCTCTCCCAATCTAAGTATGCTAAAGATCTTATTAAAAAGTTTGGGATGGGTGATGCCTCAGGAATGAAAACACCTATGGCTACAAATGCTGTTGTGGATTCTGATGCAGCAGGGAAACCTGTAGATCAGAAACATTATAGGGCAATTGTTGGATCCCTATTATACTTAACAGCTAGCAGGCCTGACATAATGTTTGCTACATGCCTTTGTGCTAGATTCCAAGTGAATCCTAAAGAATCTCATCTTATTTTTCTAAAAAGGATTTTGAGATATATAAATAGTTATCCTAGTTTAGGACTCTGGTATCCTGCAGAGTCAGAATTTGAGTTAACTGGATACTCAGATGCTGACTATGCTGGATGTAGAGTGGATAGGAAAAGTACCTCTGGAACTTGCCAGTTCCTGGGTATGAGACTTGTCTCCTGGTTTTGCAAAAAACAGACATCTGTGTCTACATCAACTGCTGAGGCAGAGTATATGGCTGCTGGCAGCTGCTGTTTACAGATGCTATGGATATAAAACCAACTCCTAGATTATGGTATCAACTTAAATAATTCAACCTTATTTTGTGATAATACTAGTACTATTGCTATAGCTCAGAATCCAGTTCATCATTCTAGGACTAAACATATTGAAATAAGACATCATTTCATTAGAGATAATGTGGACAAAAAGAAAATTAACTTGATCCACATTCCTACTGATCTATAGAGAGCAGATATCTTCACCAAGCCTTTGGATGAGAAAACCCATCTGTTCTTTATAAATCAACTGGGAATGATTGATGGAGAAGAGTTAAATTAATTTTTGTCTGCATTCGACGAATTTTCCAGAGTTTGTCGAACGGAGTTCGACGAATTAGGGAAAGTTCGAGAGATTCTCGTCGAATGGAGATCGACGAATTCTTTTTATGGAAACAATTTTCGTCTACCGGAGATCGACGAACCTTGCTTCAGAAACCATTTCGTCAAACGGAGTTCGACGAACTGTTTTCAATTCTTCTGAATGGGTTCGATGAACTACTCTCCTATACCTTATTTCTTCGATTTCAGTTCGAAGATCTGTCTTTTTTTCGTGGAACGGAGCTTGTCGATTCATATTCTGAAAATCTTATATCTAGGTTTTCTTCGACCTCTGTCCCGTCCTTTCAGTTCCTTTGCTCTTGATCGCCGTTTTCTCTGTAATTTTCTTTGCAGGTCATCAATGGCAATTCCTCCAGGAGCACTTGCAGCGATGAAGTTTGATGCAGCATTCTCAATGGACTTTGAGTCCTTCCAGCATTCCGATCCAATTTTTCTGTACATCCTTGAATTACTAGAAGAACTGCATCTCAAGGACTTCATGACACGCAGCATCAAGCTACACTCAACCGAGATAAGAGAATGGGTGTATACTGCCACAATTTCTGAAGATGGAAATCTGACAGGAAATATTGGAAACACTGCCGTTTCCCTGTCCCCAGCAGTACTCTCTGAAATATTTGGTCTGATCAATGGGGAAGACAACTTGGAAATGGACGCTGAGGAATATGCTGATATGCTGAAAGTCATGGGTTTCTCTGGAAACAACCATAATAAGCTTCTGAAGAAACAACTGTCAGCCGCTTATCAGTTTTTGGCCGACATTGTAGGGAAAATTCTGATGGGCAAGCACTCAGCACACGACTACATCACTCGCCATCAATTCCTGATCATGTGCGCAGTGCTCAACAAGCGCCAGGTCGATTGGGGCATGGTTTTCTTTGACCTTATTAAGAAAAGAACTAGCAAGAAGGAAGTCTGCTACGGCAAAATCCTGGGGATTTTCCTCCAGGAAAAGGCCAGTGAATGTTTGGTCTCCCCGACCACATTCATCAATGCCAGCAAGCGCCTCACCTGCGCCTTGTTTGGCCGATGGGAGAGGACAATCTCCAAACCCTCCAAGGGTTCCTCCTCCTCCATCAATGCTTTTGAGAGCACCAGGACCGTCAAGGTCACTCCTCACCCTGACTCTGAAGAGGTCATTCCCCCTACCAAATCTCTTCCCACTCCTCCTCAACCTCAATTGACTCCACCTCAACATCAATCTCCACCGCCTGATCTTACACATATGCCTACACCTCCAGTTTCTCCCACTGAAACACATATTCCCTCACCTCCTCAATCCCCTCTTCCACCACACCTTTCCCCTATTCCATCCTACACTATACCCACTGAACCACAACTTGTTCTCCCTCCCTTATCCCCTCCACATATTCTTCCTTCCTCCTCTACTATTCTTTCTCCACCTATGGATTCTTCCACCATTCCCACCATCATCTCTCTCCTGACTCCCCTTATCAAATCACTCATCACAGAGGTCATTACACCTCTGGTGAATTCCATTGATTCTTTATCTGCCCAAATCTCAGCCCTCTCTGCTGCCCCCTCTTCATTCAGGGGCCTGGATCCAGGTTCTCCTGAACCCAGGCAGGGGGAGATGCTCCATGATGAAGCTGGTGCAGCAGCTGCAGAAGTGAATACTGTTGATACAGATACAGATACTGCAGATACAGTTCTTGACACTACAAATATAGTTGATTCAGTTCTTGATAATGCACTTGTAGTTACAGATACAGCAATAGATTTTATTCAATTCATGGACACTGACAGTAGCTTTGATGAGTCAGTAGATTCAATAACAACTGCTGGTGATTTCCTTATAAATCCCACAGTTAATTTATCTGCAATACTTCAGATCTTTGATCCTGTATATATGAAGCTTCCTTCAGTAGAGATTGTTAAGCCATATTTGGCTATTGTCCAGTATACCTCTCCAGCAAATCCAGCAGTTTCCAGGCAACTTTGTGCATCCTTTGCTGCTCCTGCTGCTGTTCCAACTCCTGTGTCTATTCCAGACATCTTCCCTATTCTAGATTTTGTCATGGATGATTCTCCCATGCTTGATCTGGATGAGCTCATTCTGGTAGACATTGAGGAAGAGAACAAGGCAGCAGCTGCAAGTTCTGTCTCTACTGTTGTTGAACCTTCACCCTCTGAACCTTCTATTTCCGCTCAAGAAAACCCTCTTACCATTCCTGATGCCACTCTGAGGAAGCTGAATACTTTGTATGATAACCCTCAGAGTTCAAATTCTGATGATGATGATGATGAATCAGATGAGGAGGCTGCTAAAAAGAAAAGGAAGTTGCTCTCTAAGAAAAGGAAGGCTCCTCCTCCTCCTGCTCCCAAGCCTAATCCCACTGCAGACACTCCATATTATATTCTGCATAATGTTGCTCCTTACAAAGGGATGCCTGCATGGATGTGGCTATCTAAGAACCAGCAAAAAGAGAGGAAGAGGAGTAGGAGATACTCTCCTCCCCTAGTGCATAGATACAGAAAGGATCCTCCTCCTCCTCCTCCAGCAGCAGGTGCCTCTGGCTCAAGCTCTCAAAGATCTGCTCCTATTCAAACTTATCAGAGACAAACAGGGAGATCCTCTGGTAGTAGTCAGCCAAGGCCCCCATCTTCAGGTAGTCAACACCATCAACACCAATAGCAACAGCACCAGGAATCTAAGGTACATGAAGCTGAAAGGCCCTATTCTCCTCCTGAAGATCCAGAAACAGCCAACACAGCCAGAATGGCAAGATTCCAAGAAATCATTGGCTTATCTCTAATCAATAAAGCTAAAGCTGAAGGCAAGGACACAACAGGCTTAACTACTATGTCTCAGTACAGGAGAGATGAACTAAAAAGATTTTGGAAAGCAAACAAGCTACTCAATGTTGATGAGTACATGAATCTTCACCCAGAAGCAGTTGTCCCCAGAGCCACTTCACTGAACATCATAGGGGCAGCTGACATGACTATGACCAAGGCTCAAGCTTCAGATCCCAATAGGGAAATCATTTTCAAGAAGCCAGGAGATAAAGCAGCAGAAGTCAAGCCAAAATAGAAGAAATCAGAGAAGTAATTTTGTGTTTTCTTTTCATTTCTTCTTCTGTTTCAGTTTATATTTTGCATTAAAATAAAGCCAGTATGTATATATATATCTGTTGCATGTGTTGTAAATTCTCTGCCAGATATATCTCTTAATTTTGCTTTGTTTTTCTGTTTGGAGTTTCTGTTAGTGACCTCACCCAAATAGGGGGAGATTGTTGGATCCCTAGTTGATTTGGGCTAGGTTCACTGACTTAGGATGTGACCCATCATGTATAGTCTGGGTCAAGTTTGTGTCTTAGAGTCTAGGACAGTCCTCTATCTCAACTTCAGATGGACCAGCCTTCTTCAAGACCATCAGGAACTCCAGATCTATCAGTTTTTCAGACTAAGTGAAATGAGTTCGACGTTCGTCGAACTCAGCTCGACGAAGGAAGTTGTGCGCTCGACGATCGTGAGACAATTCGCAGTACTGAGCTCGACGAACTTTGTTCTTTGCTCGACGAACACCAGGTTCTACTTCAAGCATTCTCAGGACTACTTCAAATTTCTCTAAGTCCAGCTCCATGATTCGGTCGATGAATTATATTCTGAGCTCGACGAACTTGGACCTCAAGTTCATAGCTTCTCAGGTCGACGAATGCTAATCTCTACTCGACGATTTTTGTGCTCAGAGAATCTGTGTCGACACTTAGGGCTTGTGTCGACACCAGACGATTTGTGTCGACACCCAGGATTTCAGGCGACACCAGCATCTGTCGACACCAGAGGAGTTGTGTCGACACCTAGACCAATCTGTCGACACCAGAGGAGTTGTGTCGACACCAAGATCAATCTGTCGACACCAATTTATGTCGACACAGCATTTCAGTAGATACAGAGTATTTCGTCCAAGTCCAGAACTTTTCTCAGGTCGACGAAGTTTATTCTCAGCTCGACGAATTTGGTTCTCTGCTCAACGAATAATGTTTGTCTGATATTGAAGATTTTCTATTCAACGAATGAAGACTGTCAGCTCGACGAACTCAGCTCAGCTCGACGAACCCAGCTCAGCTCGACGAACTCAGCTTAGCTCGACGAATTCAAGACTCAGCTCGACGAATTTTATTCTTCAGTCGACGATTCCAGACTAGGTCTTCTTCCGTTCCCGTCTCATTCCATGGCGCTGATTCCTGGACAATTAATGGCAGTTCATCACAGTATACTACCGTTAGGATGCGCAGTTAATTCTAGATTATTACATGCCGTTTTCCCATGGAAACAGTTGGGGAAATAATTAATTGCTGCTTCCTTTCCAGGCCGTCTATAATTACTGCTCGACATTCAAAAAATTCGAATGCTCTCCATGACAGACAGAGATACACAAAAAAAACCAGAAGTAATACAACAAGTACACAACAACAGACAATAACAAGAATAGCATAGACAGTGATTCAGACAACATAAGAAAAAGAATTCATTCTTGGCCCAGAGAGAAATTGATCTAGAAGAAGAAGAAGAACATTACATCAATATCAAGAGACTTCTTCATCTGCTTTTACTCAGGAGAACTTCAAAACAATACATTCATATCAGTTGCAAGAAGTTCCTGAAGACTTTCTCTGGACCTGGAATTCTAGGTCTTTGAAGACCTATCACCCTGAAGCAGTGCTCCAGTATTCTTCCTGAACCATTCTACATCTCAGGGGGAGCAAAGCTGCTAAACAACATTCCACAAGTCTTCTCATTTGACTTGAGAAAGAGAAGACCTCATCACTCTCACACTCCACCTCTGTACAGGGTTTTAATTCCCTTCAAAATTATTCTGGTTACAAGTCTCCCTCCAAAAGACTTGAGGGTTTGGTTTTTGGGAACCTGATCAAAACCCTATTGGTGCCAGGACACCTGATCAACCCCTTCCTGTAGCGGATTCCTACCAGGGTGGTAGAAGAGTGGACTACCCAGATTTGGGGAAGCACTATAAAATTCTTGTGTCGTCTGGTTGCTTTCTTTTCCTTTTGTTTTCTGGCCTTGCTCTGTGATTGTGCTGTGATTAGTCCTTTGCTGCTTTCTGGTTTATTGTATTTGCTGCACACACACACACACACATCTAAAATACAACAGCAGTTGTAAAAGTTTTAAAATCACCATATACTCTATTCACCCCCCCCCCCTATAGAGTATATCAGATCTAGCTACACTTTCAGTGACTTGAATGTGAGAACCTATAATCCCAGAAGCTTCATTCTTAAAGGTCATTGGTTGTTGTATCTGTAAGACCCCTCCTTTTTTTCTTCTTTTTAAAACCTCGGGGTCTTAGGCCCAGAACCGCTGCCTTACGGTGACACCTTCGCACCCGGGAAGGTCGTCACTACAAGACGCCGATCCTGCCAGCCAAATCGATCGCAGCTGTAGAAAAAGTAGCAGTGCAAGAGAAGATAAGTCCACAGCAAATCATATATATATATATATATAAATCTCCACGAAGGGAGTGTCCACAGAATAGTAAAGTGTACAGAAATAAAAGGGCTGAAGCCCGGTACATCAATATCCTCACTACAGATCTCTCATACGGAAGCAAAACAAAATAACTACTAGAAGTTGGAACTCACGGTCCCAGCTGGCTGTACTCCTGAGCTAGACTGCCCTATCTCCAATTGCACCGGTCTCCTGGGCTGCTCCTCCATACTCGGCTCCACGATCCCCTAATATGATGTGGTTTGAAAACCATTAGTCTAAAAGACTAAGCCATATCGTCCCCCACCCCTTCCCCCATGCTCCTAGGCACCGAGCGGGGAGGAAGAAAGGAAAGGACGTGAAAGTGGAGAGTAAACAAAAACAGGTGACATGTGGACCTAACTAGCAAGTTATAATCATGTTGTAATAGGTAAAGTAAGAAAGGAATTTAACCTTCACTTATGTGAGTACACATAAGCCAAGGGATCTTCTACAAGGCTCCCATCGTATAAAATGTCTCATACCACTTTATACGGTGGGGTGTCGATTATCACAAGCAGTATATATATATATTTAAATTAACCTTAATTTATAAACTTGCCCACACAAGCCTATAGACCAAGGGGTCGTTTTGCAGGGCCTAATGTATAATCGTCCCATACCACTTATACTTTAGGTGTGAGGGTTAAATGAATTGATTATGCTATGACATGTAAGTGGGTATGATGGAGAAGCAAGTGCAACACACACACCCGACTCTGTGCACACAAACCTTTAGTTCCCCCTTTCGGAGCCATTACCTCCCAGGATACCTCCGTAGTGGCAGACGGAAGCGGTGGGTTGGGCCTCGCCCACCTCAAAACTAGTAAAAGCACTACCGGTCTGACCTATCGTATGCCTCAACGCTTGGTGCACTAAGCGGACTACCGCATACTCTTGCTGACTGGACCGCCGGACTTAAGTTTGGCGAAGTGTAAAACCACACTTGTCGAGTCATCGTATAGGCGTCGGTGCATCGACCAACCCATACCGAAGACCCACCACCTTAACTTTCTTTCCTTTCATGCACATGCAAATTTATCCTATCAGTGTCCAGCCAAAGCTCCCTGGACCATCCCGTCCGTCACAAATATCCACCGAGCCAAAACACGCCGGACCAAAACGTTCGTCTCTTATTCCAAACCTCATCCCTTTGAACACCGCGGGATGGCGCCCCTTTGAACACCTCGGGACGACTTAACCATTTCCAATACTTGTCCAACTAGTGAGTGCAGTGTGAAACCCTATTTACCAAATTACTCTTTCGATTTGTTCTTTAAGGTTTACCTTAACCCAGGACTGCCCCCGGTATTCCCTTTGAAGGCCTCTCAAGGGGCACTAGGAACTGTGTTGGGATTACGCCCAGCATTGCCTTTCGCAAGGTACTTATTATTATTATTGGTTGATTTCTCTTACCCATTACCTTCTCATATTGCGATAGGCTAATCCTAAGGTAGTTTAGACCTTTCACTCTTGCGGGAACGACGATCTTTCGTCGAACTTGCGTAACTTCTAACACACATCAACTCGATTCCCACCACTCCTTATAACCTTCTATGGTGACTCATCTACTTTCATTCAAACAATTCAACACGACTAACTCTACCCTATTCCAACTCTTATCCTAATGCAACTTTTCCCAAACTACTATTTGCAGACCAACTTATACTAAGTGATGTTCATGATAGGATGTCCTTCAAGTTTTCATCTGAATGGCCTAAGATTATTACTGGAGTCCTATCATGATATAAATGATTTAATTCCAGAATATTATATTTTTCTCAATTAATCTTCTATTTAAATAATTTCTTACAAGAGCCAATTATAGTCAAGTTGATCATGAAGTATACATTTTATACATGATTCATGTTTCATAAATTCATGATAATATTCCATATATCCTAAAGTGACAATTTCCAATTTTGACATTTTCTACAGACATTTAAGAGGCCTAAAATTATTTTAGCAGTAAATTCCCATATTCCAAGATTTGTAAATCAACTACTTGATATTATCATCCAAATAAGTTGATTTAAATATATTACACTACTGCAGTCCTAAAATTATCACTGGCCAAACTTTCATGATTTTTCACAGTATATTTAATTCTAAATAAATTCAATACGAAAATCAACAAAGAGCATATTTGTGAATCAAATACTATAAATATACTTCAAAAATTCCTAAATAAAATTCCTAACAGTAGATATTATCTTACAAACATCAGTGGACAAAATTCACATTTTTACAAGTTAAATTATTCTTTAAAATGATTTATTTTCCAAGTATGGCCTTTACAACATTTATGAAGGAAGTAATATATAAATACTTTTAAAAATTATAATAAAATTCAGAGACCTCTATTTAGGTCAATAACCTCTACTGGCCAAATTTTGCTAGATTCCATTTAATCCAAATGATCAAAATAAATCAAATACTAAATTGGACACTTTGATATTTAACAAAGGAACTACCATGAATATAATCCATAAAATTCCACTAAAAATATCTAGGGGTTCAACTCACCCTAAGATTCATTCTACCCCATTCTCACAATTTTTTTATGAGGTTAAGTTACTGTTTTGACCTAGTAATTCTTCTACCCTAAAACTAGGGTTTGACTTTTGAGGTACTTAACTACTTCTAAATTTCCTAACATTTCAACCAGATGCTTAAATATATCTATGTTAACTCTCTACTAAACTACAAGGGCATTTGCCCCTATGTCCTTCACAACCCCCTAAAGGTCCATCCTTTGGGTGTGAAATTGGGTCCAAGGGTAAGTCAACCCTAATTCATCCATTTTTCCCAAAGTGGGGAGGGTACTTAAGGTAATACTAAGTCAGTGGTCCAAAAAGGGTTGTGCCTTCAATATTTCATTTTTTTTCTTCTTTTGGCTATAAGCACACCAAGTCCTTTACAAGCCAACACATGCAAGGGGTTTCCCTAACTTGCTGTGATCCATATGGGCTGAAACTTTAACCATGCCATAATAATGTCCTCATGGACATGCCACCAAAAATTGGGGCCTTTTGGAGTTGAACTACTCCAAGAATCACCTAAACAAGACTAGTGGTAATTTGGTAATTTCACCCTAATTTTAATTCCAATCAGTCCCATTTTTGGGCAGGGCCTAAATATGCCATACACCAGTTATTCTCCAAAATTACAGGTCAGTTGGTCCTCTGGATGGGCTTGGGCATCCCTTTCAAAGTTCTGCATTTTTGTTATTTGCAGCCCAAGGCCATTCAATTTTTCAGATCTTGCAAGTAAGATATCTCAACATGCATAGGGCTAAATTGTCCAATGTTTCTACCATAGGTTTAATATACTCCTAAGGGCAGGCCACCAAAATTTGGGGCATTTTAGAGTTGAACTACTCCAAGAATCACCTAAACAAACCTAGGGGTATTATAGTAATTTCACCCTAATTTTAATTCCAATTAGTCCCATTTTTTGGCAGGGACTAATTATGACCTAAACCAGTTACTTCCCAAAATCCCAGGTCATTTGGGCGTCTGGATGGGCTTGGGCATCACTTTCGCATTTCTGCATTTTGCTATTTGCAGCCCAAAGCCATTCAATTTTTCAGATCTTGCAAGTGAGATATCTCAACATGCAAAGTGATAAATTGTCTCATTTTTCTACCACAGGTCTAATACACTCCTAAGGGTAGGCCACCAAAATTTGGGTCATTGTGGAGTTGATATGCTCCAAAACTCAACAAACTGTAATTTATCATCTTTGGACTAAAACTATAGACTTATTTTCCCCAAAAATTCCCATTTTTGGGGAGGGCCTAGGTATGCCTAATGGGGCCACATGACCAAAAGCGCAGCCCATTTGGACGTAGGGTTTAGGCAGGGCACTCATTTTAGTTTCTGACCTATCCTAGGACCAGCCCTAGGAAAATGGCTCTATAGGACAGTAGACTTAACCAAAAATTATGTTTAACATATCAAATTAAAGGAGACTTCAGGACCTACAATTTTTATGTTGGGAATATTTTATGAAAAAGGCTATAAGTGCCCTAATTTATGGCATGCAAAAATCGGATGTTAGGGGACAGAAAATACACTATTCATGTATTTAAATAAAACCAGGATTCATATATTATGCATGGCACGGATCTTAAAGCAGATGGACGGCTCCAGCTTTTCTTCTCCAAAACTGCCTGCATGCAGCCTGAGTTTTCTCGGGGCTTTTCCCGGTGGCTACCGGCGGCGCCTCCATCGGCAAACCTCAGCTCCCCTCTCACGGTGGTGGGGGCAACCCTTTATCGGCGGCTAGGGCGGTGGGAGGTGGCGGCGCCACCTCACCCGAAGCTTGAAAATGCCATTAATGGCGGAAATGAAGAAACGGGGTTCGGGCTCATTCAATCCCAAACCCTACCCTAATCATTCCTAAGATCTATGCATGAAGAGAGAGGTGAGGGAGGACCTTCCCAGCGGCCTTGCGACATGAGGAGCGGCGGGGAACCATTGCGGCGGCGGCGGCGATCCTTGGTTTTCACGCCTCCAGCTCGGGTTCAGCTCCAGGCTCGGCCTCTCTATCTCTCTCTGCTGCTCTCCTGGTCCTGAGGGTGATGAAGTGAGGGGGAAAAAGTGGGGAGATGAAGTAACAAAAGGGGGTGATAATTCCTATGTGAGAGGTGGTGGGTTTGCCTTGTTTTTGTCACCAAGCATGCATGGATGGGCCCCACACCATCCAGCTCCTTCTCCATGTCCCCAAGGGTCGGCCAGCCCATGTGGGGGCTGATGGCATGGGTCCAAGTGGCTCATTTCCCTTAAACACCCTTAAATATACCCCTTTCTCTCTCCTAAATTATTCTTTAATTTTGAGATTCTCTCTCTCTCTCTCTCTCCTAGTCACTAAGTTGGCTGGTCAATCTTCTATTGGCAGCCCACATGTTTATTTCATCCACCAAAATATGGTTAGCCCAAGTGAGTTGGGCTTGAGCTTGAGTTAGCCCATTTGGGCTAGCTTGACCCAAACCTAGGCTAGGGTTGACTTAGGTCAATTTGGTCTTTGAGGTTGGCCCAAATGGGTCCTTGGTGACCCATTGGCCTCCCCTAAGGCCTAGGTAGGTTTGTATTGGCCCTTTGGAGGTCACTTGACCCTTTAGGCAGGGCACTTGACCACTTTAGGGCTAGAGTTGACTTTGGTCAACTTAGCCTTTTTGGTTGGCCCCAATGGGTCCTAGGTGACCCATTGGCCTCTCACTAGGGTTATGAAGGTATGTGTGGGGTCCACTTGGCTAAGGGAACTTCAATTGGCCCTTGTGCAGGCCAATTTGACTCAATGTAGGTTAGGTTGACCCATTTAGGGTTAGGGTTGACTTTGGTCAACTTAGCCTCTTGGGTGGACCCCAATGGGTCCTAGGTGACCCATTGACCTCACTCTAGGGTTAGGTGGGCTTGGGTGGGGTCCACTTGGCTTGGGGATGGTGACCCTAAGTAGGCTAGTTTGACCTATTTAGGGTTAGGGTTGACTTGGGTCAACTTAACCCTTTTGACTGCCCTCCATGGGTCAATAGTGCTCTAATGGATCTTACAATGGGTTTATGAGACCATGGTGGGGTCTTGAAGTCTTGGTGAAGCCCCATGGTTATCTTAAACTAAGGTTCAAGAATTTACTATTTGCAGACCATAGTGTTCTCACCCATATTCTTAGGTTTTCTTGGCCTTCTTGGACTTCCTAGGGTTTTGTCATGACCTAGTCATGGCCAAAACTACTCTTAGTGGTCTAGTTGGAAATGAGATGTTACAAATCCTAATAAACAAAATAATGATTTCGTCCCTGAAATCAAGGTTAGGCCTACGGGAATTTCTACCGAAGAAAAGAAACTTGTAACATCCCATAAGAAGTGGAAGATTACATTTTGACGCCATGTTTGCTAAGTGGGGTTTAAAGGAAAAACCTAAATATATGACCAATTCGCCCAACTAGCAAACCAAGATCTCAATAAACAAAAGATTAGCCTCTACTCTTCCTAGAGCAGCCCTACTAGTTTAAAAGCAGGAAATTAAATTAAACATCCTGAGGGGTTGTGAGGTATACTTGACTGAATAGCTCCGGGTATCTTTCATGCATCAGGTCCTGTGGCTCCCAAGTATGCTCCTCTCATCCGTGGTTCCTCCACAGGACCTTGACTAGCGGGATCTTCTTGCGGCGCAAGACTCGTATCCCCTGGTCGTCGATCCGTATCGGCTCCAAATGTACATATCGATCCGAAGCTACCGGCCCATCAATGGTCGTAATCTGCAACTCTGGGCATAGTAGATCCCTCCTGAGTGAAGACACATGAAAGATGTCATGCAAGCCGGCCAGCTCTGGTGACAGCTCCAACCGGTAAGCTAGGGGACCGATCCACTCCAGTATCTTGAACGGCCCCATATACCTTGGGCTAAGCTTCTTCCGCCGACCACGTACTCGTGAAACTCCATGCATCGGCTGGATCTTCAAGAACACTCGATCCCCTATATGAAACTTCACTAGACGATGCCGAGCGTCATAATATTTCACCTGCCTGCTCTGTGCCTCCAGCATCCAATCTCGTATTAGCCATACCTGTGCCTCAGTATCCTCGATAAAGTCTGTGCCCACAATCTTCGGATCCTCGCCGTGTATCTAAGACAACAGAGTCCTACACTTCCGCCCATATAACGCCTCATACGGAGCCATCCGTATACTAGACTGATGACTGTTATTGTACGAAAACTCCACTAGGGGCAACATCCTCTCCCAGGGCTCTCCACGGTCCACAATACACAGTCTCAGCAGGTCCTCCAGTGTCCGGTTGGTGCGCTCTGTTTGCCCATCTATCTGGGGGTGGAAGGCCGTACTGAAAGTCAGTCGAGTACCCAAGTATGCCTGTACTGTCCTCCACTCCTTAGACGTGAATCGTTCATCTCGATCTGACACGATCGTCTTGGGCACCCCATGATATCGCACAAATTGCTCTATGAATCTCCGTGCCAGTACTCCGACAGCATCCTCCTTCCTAATCGGGATGAACCTAGCCACCTTCGTCAATCGGTCAACGATTACCCAGATAGAATCGTTTCCATCCCGAGATCGAGGGAGACCATGGATGAAGTCCATCGCGATATCCTCAAATTTCCACTCCGGCACTAGGAGTGGCTGCAATAAACCAGCGGGATGTCTGCACTCTGCCTTCACTAACTGGCACGCCTCGCAGTGCGTCACAAAGTAGATGATGTCCTTCTTCATGCCCGGCCAGTATAGAGTCTTCTTCAAATCTGTCGTCATCTTAGTGATCCCGGGATGTATAGAATATCTGCTATGATGAGCCTCGGCTATGATGTCCTCCCGAATCTAGCCTCCATCCGGTATGTAAGTCCAACCTCTAAAACATATCAGATCATCTCGTATCGAGTAGTCCCCAGCTGAGCCTGCCTCCAAGGCCCGGAAAATCAGCTCTAGTTTGGCATCCCGCCTCTGCCAATCTCTGACTCTGTCATGTATATCATAGGTGGTGCTCGTAGCGGCCAGGTACTCCTTGTACCGCTCAGGGTAATCAGATGATACCAGAGTGATATGCATCTCTTCAAAACTCCGTAATAGCTCCATGGACGTAAGCTGGGGCCCTGCTCCAGAAGTGGAAGCTCTCCGGCTCAGTGCATCGGCCACCATGTTGGCCTTACCCAGATGGTAGTGCATCTCGTACTGATAGTCCGCTAGAAACTCCACCCATCTGCGTTGCCGGATATTCAGTTCCTTCTGCGTATCCACATATTTCAGATTTTTATGATCTGAAAATATATCGCAGTGGACGCCATAGAGGTAGTGCCGCCAGACCTTCAATGCAAATATAACCGCTCCCATCTCCAAATCGTGAACTGGGTAGTTCTTCTCATGTTTCTTCAGTTGGCGGGAGGCATAAGCGATCACGTGTCCCTTTTGCATCAAAACTGCTCCCATGCCCTGGTAGGAGGCATCTACATAAACCTGAAATCCTTCTCTCCCTGAGGGGAGGGCAAGTATCGAAGCCGAAGTGAGTCGACTTTTCAGCTCTTGGAATGCTGAGTCGCACTGTGGTGTCCAAACAAATGGTACATCCTTCCTTGTCAGAGAGGTAAGTGGGAGGGCAAGTCTGGAAAAAACAATCTACAAACATCCAGTAGTAGCCGGCAAGTCCTAGGAAGATCCGTACGTCCGCAGCTGTCTTCAAATATGGCCAATCTCGGACTGCCTGAATCTTGGCCGGATCTACTGCCAACCCTGCTCCACTAATAACATGTCCAAGGAAGGCCACCTCATTCAGCCAGAACTGGCATTTGCTGAATTTGGCATATAACGGATGTTCCCGTAGCTTCTCCAAGGTCAGCTTCAGATGCCTTGCGTGCTCCTCCTCGGTCCTCGAGTAAATGAGGATTTCATCGATGAAAACGATGACAAACACATCTAGATATGTCTCGAAGACCCGGTTCATGAGAGTCATGAATGTTGACGGTGCATTCGTGAGCCCGAAGGGCATCACGGTAAACTCGTAGAGCCCATACCTGCTGCTAAAAGCAGTCTTTTGTATATCCTCCTCTCGGATCCTCAACTGATAATAGCCCGATCGCAAGTCCAACTTCGAGAAGAAGTGGGCTCCCTCTAACTGGTCGAACAGCTCTTCTATCCTTGGCAGAAGATAGGTATTCCTGACTGTTAGCCGGTTCAACGCCCGGTAATCGATACACAACCTGAGTGTTCCGTCTTTCTTCTTGACAAACAGCACTGGGGCTCCCCATAGCGAAGAGCTCGGCCGGACAAACCCGGCTTCCACCAACTCCTGCAGCTGACTCCAAAACTCTGTCAGCTCCCTTGGGGCCATGCAGTAGGGAGCTCTGGATACCGGCTTGGCCCCTGGCATAAGCACTATCTGGAAATCCTGCTCTCTGTGCGGGGGTAGCCCTGGTAGTTTCTCCGGGAAGACATCCGCAAAATCCCGCACCACGGGAATGTCGGATACAGATCCCTTGACCTCCGCCATCTCGAAGAGAATCTGATAAATCTCGTCACCCTGCATGTGTGCCTTGACAGCCTGAATAGATGATAAGAATATATGGGAGGCGGGTCTAATACCTTCCATCACGACGAACGAGTCCCCATGTCTCAGGGTAATCCTCTTGGCCAAGCAGTCAATCCGGGCATGGTTCCATTGGAGCCATGTCATACCCAGAATCAGATAATAATCAAGCAGCAACAGAATTGTCGCTGGAGCTTCGAAGGGTTTTCCGCCTATCCATGCCTCCAGGCTGCAATGGGATGATGCGAACAGCTCCGAACCGTCGGGTAGCCGTATCCGTAACATCTGGGCTGTGATCCTCTCCACGCCTCCTAACCCTTGGATAAAGGTCTCCGACACAAACGCGTGCGAAGCACCCGTGTCGAAGAGAGTGTGTGTGGGCTTGTCGCAAATGAAGATGATGCCTGAGATTGTAAATTTTACTTAGAGTTCCATTTCTGGTTTTCCTACCTAGTCTTAATAATTCAAGTTCATGAAACTACTTTTCTAGGAAGGAGAGAACTTAAGTAAAAAAGAAAACTTTTGGTCGTACCTGTAATCACTTGCTCCGGGTTCCTGGGTTGAGCCAGGTCCAGTGCATAAATCTACTGTCCTTCCGGCCTGCGGTATCTACCCTGATATCCACGTCCTTGGCCACGTCCTCGGCCTCCATAATGCTGAGTCAGTGGGGCAATCTATGGTGCTGGTGGAGGCATCCCTCTCACGGGACAGTTTCTCTTGATGTGCCCCACCTGATGGCAGTGGTAACATTCCGGCGGAGTGTAAGCCCCACCTCCCGGTCTCCGCACCTCTCTCATCTGAATAGGCTGAGGGGCCAGCGTCACCTGCTCCCTTGGCTCCTGCCTCACCTCCTGTTGAGGCTGATCCTCCATCTTTTGTACCTCTGGCGTACGACCTCGCCGCTGATCGTTCCGGGCTCCCCGGCTCTGATCCTCCGTTGGCCACTTCCGGCCTCTGGTGGTGAGCCAATCTGCCTCTAATATTTTTGCCATCTCCAGAATATGAGTGATAGGCCCGTCCGAAATGAAAAGAAGGGCATCCCTCATGTCTACTCGTAGACCTTTGTAAAACCTCTTGGTGTACGCTGCCTCATCCAGCTGGTAAGAGTTTGCAAAACGGGCCAGATGATTGAAGTCTCGATGGTACTCCACCACCGTCCTGGAACCTTACTTCAACTGCAAGAAGCGGTCCTCTAGCTCATCTCGGGCCGACTGCGGAACAAAGTGCTCCAACAGCATGGGCCTGAACTCCTATCACGTCACCTCGGCAGCCTCCCTATCTACAAAGGTAGTCTCCAGAACTATCTTCCACCACCGCTTGGCATGGGACTCCAAGCAGGAAACAACCAGTGGCACCCTCTCCTCCCAAGGGCTCCGTATCCCTGTCAGCATCTCCTCCATGATGTCTATCCATTCCTCTGTCCGAACTACCCCATCTGTCCCCAAGTAGGACGGGGGGGGAGAGTCCTCAAAAGATGCTGAGCAAGTTGGCTCCCGGAATAGGCTGCGGAGCCGGGGCCTGTTGGTTCCTGAAGGCTTCCAAGATAGCCGTCAGAGTCTGTCCCATGTCAGACTGTAGGAACTGAGTGGGAACCGGCGGTGGTGGTGCAACTTCCGGAATCTGTGTAGGCAGTGGTGGAGGCTGCGCCACAAAATTTATCGTGAAATTTTTTTTCAACCTTAACTAAAATGGGCAATTATATATGTGACCCCCATATGGGCACACCACTGCTTCCGCTTCTTAGTTTGTCCCCAAACTAAACTCGCGCGGGGGTGACCCAGGGGTTGTGGACTGTTACTTTTCGATCGAGGTTTGCCCTCTGATACCACTTGTAAGACCCCTCCTTTTTTTTCTTCTTTTTAAAACCCCGGAGTCTTATGCGCAGAACCGCCGCCTTGCGGTGACACCTTCGCACCCGGGAAGGTCGTCACTACAATACACCGATCCTGCCGGCCAAATCGATCGCATCTGTAGCAAAAGTAGCAGTGCAAGAGAAGATAAGTCCACAACAAATCACATATATATATAAATCTCCACGAAAGGAGTGTCCACAAAATAGTAAAGTGTACAGAAATAAAAGGGCTGAAGCCCGGTACATCAATATCCTCACTACAGATCTCTCATGCGGAAGCAAAACAAAACAACTACTAGAAGTCGGAACTCACGGTCCCAGCTGGCTGTACTCCTGAGCTAGACTGCCCTATCTCCAATTGCACCGGTCTCCTGGGCTGCTCCTCCATACTCGGCTCCACGATCCCCTAATATGATGTGGTTCGAAAACCATTAGTCTAAAAGACTAAGCCCTATCATCCCCCACCCCTTCCCCCATGCTCCTAGGCACCGAGCGGGGAGGAAGAAATGAAAGGAGGTGAAAGTGGAGAGTAATCAAAAACATGTGATAGGGGGACCTAACTAGCAAATTATAATCATGTTGTAATAGGTAAAGTAAGAAAGGAATTTAACTTTCACTTATGTGAGTACACATAAGCCAAGGGATCTTCTACAAGCCTCCCATCGTATAAAATGTCCCATACCACTTTATACAGTGGGGTGTCGGTTATCACAAGCAGTATATGTTGGAACCAGCTTTCTGATCCCTCCTAAAGTTCGGAACAGGATGCAGCCCACACTTAATCCCCATGCACTACCCTCCTGACGAGAGTCGGAGACCTGAAACCAGACCGAGGGGCCTCAGCTCGGAGGTCCCACCTCTTACCCGGAAGAACTGAAGGTCTTCCCCTCCGTAGCCAGTGCTGAGCTAGGTGCCTGTGAGGAAGATAGTGGAAAAGTTCAACAACCCCTTCTCAGGCACCTTTATTGGTCTATTTATAGGCCTCTGAATCTGATCTGCAAATAACACTTCTAAATCATCCTGAAGAGACCAAAACTCCCTGGGTTGGGTCTGCCAGCAGCCAAACTCCGCTATTCTGGAGAGCTATATGCAGACCTCCAGGGGTAAAAATGTAAAATTACCTGGGGCATAAAGGTAAAACCCCCCTTGGGGGTAAAAAGGTAAAGACACCTCTTTTCACATGTGGCGAGTGGGGAAAGATCTGTCATGCCTTATGAGGTCTCGCCTGGTGGGCCATCTCTCCCCACCAGGAGGTCTCGCCTAAAGAGGTCTCGCCCTAAGAGGTCTCGCCTATCTCCGTGGGCTGTCCATACCTCTCGCCTCTTGCAGGTGGGCCTCCTCCCATCTCGCCAGTCCTCCTTCCTTACTTGCTGGGTCACCTCTCGCGAGCCCAAGGTTGTACACAATCTCCGCTCTTTTTGAGGTTGCCCTAACCTCGGAAAGATAGTCCAACCGTGGCTCGCGATGCTAGGATTCCTTTATGAGAATCTTTGGTGGGTCCCCCCCTACGGGGCCTATAAATATGAGACCCCAGCCTTTATTTGGGACCCTTTAGCCTTCGTTTCTTCCTCCTTCGGAATGACTCCCAGTCAAAGTTTTCGCGAGCGCCTCGCGATTGTGCGAAGGCGAAACAAAGCCAACACGGACGCCCTTTTCCCGGATCTGGGGGGCACTCCCCCCTTAGCATCTCTACCCTCTCGCCTAAAAGGGACGAAAGCCGCCCGCCCCCCTCTCTCGGCGGGCGCAACCTCCTCTGCCCCTTCAACAGACAACCCATTCGCTTCTTCCAGAGAGAAGCAGGTAATCCCATTACTCTTTCCCTTCTCTGGTCTCGCCTGCTGACTACGCTTTTTCAGGGAAGTTTTGCCGATTCGCCTATGCCTGCCAATCCTCCCGATAATATAAACCAAGTTCCTCAGCGCACTGACTCGCCCAAGGCGGCCGCCCCACCCCCCTCGCGGAGAGAAAACCTCTCGAGAGTTGTGGGGAACCCTCGCATCCCCAGTAAGATCTCTTCCCTTCTCGGCTTTCTGTTGATTCGCCTTCTTTTATCCGACTCGCGCGGGCTCATCCTTGCTTGTGATCTCTCGCTATTTCCGCAGGCGTCCAATTTGATTCCGATACTGAAGAAGCTCCCGCATCTCCCCCCCCCCCCCCTCTCGTCTCTTCCTCATCCTGGCGAGATCGAGGACTACTTGTGTGATCCCATGGACCCCCTGGAATTGAAGCGGAGGACAGCCAGGATGTTTCGTAAATATACGCACATAATCCGCGAGATGGAGCTGGAGAAGCAAGCCTCCGATCGGCGCATGAAGTGGATAGAAGCAGATTATCACCGCCTTTCCGCCAGGATGGAAGCGGATGGGGTGCTAGACGGGACCGACCCCCAAGCCATCTTAAACGAGACGGACGAACATCTTCGTCTCGCGCGCCGCAGCGTGATCTCCACTCGCGCCTTTCACCTTCCTGGTCACGCTCCATGCGCGGGAGGTAAAGATGGTCGCTGGCAGTGGGTGCAAAACTAAACTGTCGCAGTCCCGTCTCGCCCTCTCCAGGTCCTCCTTGTATTTCTGTTAATTTTGCTGTTTGATTATTGACGCGTTGTATAAAACTTATTTATGTGAGATGTTCCCTTCTGCGGGACGATATATTTTAAACGTTTGGTACTGTATTGGTCATATCATGCCGTCTTTTCATCTTTCTCATGATTAGCTATTATTCTATTAGTCTTATAATGATGTCTTGCCTCGAAAAGATTGATATGGCGTCCCCGCCTCTTGAGTTCTAGAGAGAGAGTGAGATAGAGAGAGGGAGAGAGAGAGAGAGAGGGAGAGACAAAACGTTGGGGTGTCTTCTCATTTCCCGCCGCCTGATTTTCCCGCTTAATCCCCTCTCTCCCTTATCCCTTATAAATATCTCCAACCCAGGCCTCTCTGCTTTGTTACTCTAAGCTGTTTCTTTGATCGCGGCTCCCGTCTCTCTCCCCATCTCGCGTCCCTCTCTCTCTGAACTGTCCTATCCTTCTTTTGTCACTTTCTCGCCCGCCATGGGAAACAAAAAGATGGAAGAGGGCGAGGGGCGCAGCCGTACCGGAAAGCGCTTCGTGGACCACGACTTCCCTCTCGGCAGACTGCCAGAGGAAGACCACGCTCATTTTGCCAGCGAGTATCTCTCTGACGGCTATCTATCTCGCCCGCCCAAAGTTGGCAAATGCATCAACACCTTCTAGCCCAATGAGCTGGCCTTCCCTGTCTCGCACTTCGAGGCGGGGCTGCGACTTCCCCTCTGACCGGAGGTCAAGCTAGTGCTGAAGTACTTTGTGGTCGTCACGGCCCAATTCAACCCCAATGCCATCTCCATGCTGATCGCTTTTGCCTGTTACCTGCGGCGAGAGCATATTGAGTTTAGTTTAACTGCCTTCCGCAAGCTGTTTGTCTACCATGCTAAGGACGACGTCATCTCTTATTTCACAGGCCAAGGCCTGAAAGTGTGTGAGACGCCGAACAAGAACCGCCACTGGCTGACTCGGTTCGTCTTCATCCGCGGGGATCTGGGAGGTATCCCTCTCGCCCCCGTGTCTCCTGCCGAATGCTATTATGACACCCCAAAGGTGGGGGGTGCCGAGAAAGACCTCTGCGATTTCTTCGCAGGGAAGAATTTCGAAGTCCAATACCTTCGGCGAGACCTCGACTCACTCCCCGCCGTCTTCCCCGGCAAAGGTACTCTTCTATTTCCCTCTTTATCCTTGTAAATTCTCACTCCCCGCTGACTGTCATCTTATCTAGGAGAGAGGACCGTCCCTGTCCATCCCCCCTACCAAAGTAACCGAGCTCTCGCTTTGGCGAGTATGGCGGCGGAGGCTGCGAAAGACACGCTGACACCTTCCCCCAAGAAGAGGCCTGCGGGTGAGGGCACTTCTCGCCTCAGCCCCAAGAAGAAGAAAAAGTCAGTGTCCTTCAAAAAGGAAAAATCTGCTAAGGAAAGAAAAGAGCCAGCGCGGTCCCTGTCCCCCATCACTCTATCGTCTCCCTTTCCTCCCCGACGACCCGTCTCGCCCGTCCGCGAGACGGTCTCTTCAGAGCCAGCTGCCCCCAGCAATGTTCAGCCCTCGCAGCTCCCTCCGGGCGAGACTGGCTCGTCCAGCCGCCCGACTCCCGCCTCGCACCCTAATTATAATATGGGGCCTGTGACGGATGATAATGCCGGTGAGCCGATTCTCATATGGGACCAAGACACCAACCGCGTGTCGGTGTCTACCCTTCTCCCTTCCTGGAAGGAGCAGGACCCCCCCCCCCACCAGTCATGCCTTCTCCTTAGAGTTTGGGTTGTATGGCGGCCTTGGCTCAGAGCCCGCAGATAATGAGGCATCGCGGGATCTCATTCTAAAAAGTGCCCACTCTCAGTTTTGCTCCCTGGAGCTCGTGCACCGAGTCTCGCGCTGCCTCATTTTCAACAACAGGAAATGGAAGGAGGCGGAGGCCGGTCTTGCCGTGGAGTGGGAGAAATCCCTCGACCTGGAGAAGCGATTGCTTGTTACCGACAACCTCCTCGCGCAGAGCCAGGGTGGCGTGGTAAGTTTTCTCACTGTTGCTTTGCTAGTCTTACTCTTGCTTTTTATAGTCCCTTACTCGCTCTCTTCCTGCAGGATGACGAGACGGCCAACAGAATGCGCTCGCGTATTGAAGAGCTGGAGGGGGAGAACAAGAAGTTGAAAGCCGAAAATCTCCGCCTCCGGAACAGGGCGACATCCCCCTTGGACCAATTTCCCGTTCCTTCCCGCTACTCAGTAGACGAGGTGGACGCCATTTGCCGGGACTCAAATATCAAGACGGCGGAGGTCATTCTTAAGATGATGAAGGAGCTGGGAGTGGTGCGCGAGGATGCAAAGACGGTAACCATCCATGACCTGGTCCCCCACTTGTACGGCGAGACGGACGGCAGCTCTTCTTCTGACAGCGAGTAGCGTACCATCAACTTCAGTGGCTTCCCTTCCCCACTTTCTTTTGTCTAGCACTTGTATTTCTGGTAGACACTTCCTTGAAAAAGGAAAGCGAGGTGCTCCTGCTCTACGGATATTTTGTTTAAAACTTTTTACACATTAATTGTTGCTTCCCTCTTCGGGCGTCTTGCGTAATAGTTAGTCAAAAACGCGGGACAACTTTTTAGGTACTATTTAATTGCTGCTTTTATCTTCTGCCATCTCGCTTAGTAGCTAGCCAAAAAGCGCGAGAAAATTTTTTATATGTTGTTTAATCGCTGCTTTTATCGTCTGCCATCTCGCTTAATAGCTAGCCAAAAGCGCGAGACAATTTTTTATCTCTCTTCGCCCCTACTACGCGCGAGATCCGCCCACTGTTAGTGCTCGCCTCGCCGTAAGATTATCCTGTGCTGAAGTCCCTGGAGACCAGCCGTCTCGCTCGGCAGGTTCCGCCTTCTAAGGCTTGCTTGTGCCTGGAATAAGGAAGGTCCCGCCGCCAGGCGCGAGACCACCCATGGCGAGTGCCGACCAGGGACCCTCTTCCCTGGGCCTATTCCTGGCCCCTCTCTGTTTTAGGGAGTTCCCGCCATCCTTCTGATGAATATGGACCCTTCCCCTCGCGATCTCTTACCCTTAGACTTGCCTTCAAGCGGGGTCTCATATCCAAACACCGCCAACCACCGAGTGAGCCTTCAGCCCTACCAGCTAGATGGGAGCCTGGTCAGCGGGTCTGCTCGGGGTCTCCTCTCCAAACCATCTCCAACCACCGAGTGAGCCTACAGCCCTGCCAGCTAGGTGAGAGCCTGGTCAGCGGGTCTGCTCGGGGTCTCCTCTCCAAAACACCTCCAACCACCGATTGAGCCTACAGCTCTGCCAGCTTGATGGGAGCCTGGTCAGCGGGTCTGCTCAGGGTCTCCTCTCCAAACCATCTCCAACCACTGAGTGAGCCTACAGTCCTGTCAGCAAGGTGAGAGTCTGGTCAGCGGGTCTGCTCGGGGTCTCCTCTACAAAACACCTCCAACCACCGAGTGAGCCTACAACCCTGCCAGCTTGATGGGAGCCTGGTCAGCGGTTCTGCTCGGGGTCTCATCTCCAAACACCTCCAACCACCGAGTGAGCCTACAGCCCTGTCAGCTTGATGGGAGCCTAGTCAGCGGGTCTGCTTGGGGTCTCCTCTCCAAAATACCTCCAACCACCGAGTGAGCCTACACCCCTGCCAGCTAGATGGGAGCCTGGTTAGCGGGTCTGCTCGCGGTCTCCTCTTCCAAAACACCTCCAACCACAGAGTGAGCCTACAGCCCTGCTAGCTAGATGGGAGCCTGGTCAGCGGGTCTGCTCGAGGTCTCCTCTCCAAAACACCTCCAACCACCGAGTGAGCCTTTAGCCCTGCCAGCTAGATGGGAGCCTGGTCAGCGGGTCTGCTCGGGGTCTCCTCTCCAAAACACCTCCAACCACCGAGTGAGACTACAGCCCTGCCAGCTAGATGGGAGCCTTGTCAGCGGGTCTGCTCGGGGTCTCCTCTCCAAAACACCTCCAACCACCGAGTGAGCCTATAGCTCTGCCAGCTTGATGGGAGCCTAGTCAGCGGGTCTGCTCGGGGTCTCCTCTCCAACCCATCTCCAACCACCGAGTGAGCCTACAGCCCTGCCAGCTAGGTGAGAGCCTTGTCAGCGGGTCTGCTCGGGGTCTCCTCGCCAAAACACCTCCAACCACCGAGTGAGCCTACAACCCTGCCAGCTTGATGGGAGCCTGGTCAGCGGGTCTGCTCGGGGTCTCTTCTCCAAACACCTCCAACCACCGAGTGAGCCTACAGCCCTGCCAGCTTGATGGGAGCCTGGTCAGCAGGTCCGCTCGGGGTCTCCTCTCCAAAACACCTCCAACCACCGAGTGAGCCTACAGCCCTGCCAGCTAGATGGGAGCCTGGTCAGCGGGTCTGCTCGGGGTCTCCTCTTCCAAAACACCTCCAACCACCGAGTGAGCCTACAACCCTGCCAGCTAGATGGAAGCCTGGTCAGTGAGTCTGCTCGGGGTCTCCTCTCCAAAACACCTCCAACCACCGAGTGAGCCTTCAGCCCTGCCAGCTAGATGGGAGCCTGGTCAGTGGGTCTGCTCGGGGTCTCCTCTCCAAAACACCTCCAATCACCAAGTGGGCCTACAACCCCGCTAGCTAGATGGGAGCCTGGTCAGCGGGTCTGCTCGGGGTCTCCTCTCCAAAACATCTCGCCCTTGGTGCCCTAAAAAGGTCTCTCACGCTTTCATCACATCAAAAGAGCACATCCTAATGGTAAGCATTGTACAATAAAAAAAGGAGAGGTGCAATGGACAGAGTGCTACGGGTAAAATCTCTTTAAATCATCACCACTTCGGGCTCGCTCGAGGGATACCCCGTCCACATCCTGGAGGTGGTACCCTCCTGACTTTAAGACTTCTTTTACTACAAAAGGACCCTCCCAATTGGGGTTGAGCTTCCCTACGGAGGCCCCTCTACCTGCTGCATCTACCTTTTTCAGGACCAAATCTCCTTTCTCAAACTGCCTGATCCTTATATGCTTGTCGAAGTACCTTGCCATCCGGCTCTTGACCTCCTCCTGCCGGACCATCGCCAAATCCCGGAGCTCCTCCACGAGATCCAATGAGAGTCTTTGTTCTTCTTCGTTCTCTGCTCTCCATCCTTTGGCTCCTTCCCTTGCAACTGCTACTCTCGGTGATGCGACCTCAAACTCGATAGGTATAACAGCCTTTGAGCCATGAGAGAGCTTAAATGGGGTTTCCCCCGTGGCTGTGTTTGGTGTGGTCCTCAAGGCCCATAGGACTAAAGGTAGCTGCTCCACCCAACTCCCTCTCAAATTCTCCACTTTTTTCTTCAATAGATTGACAATGACCTTATTAGCCGCTTCGACCTGTCCATTACTCCGTGGATGATGAACAGAGGCAAAGCGGAGATCTATTCCCAAACGAATGCAGAAATCCATGAATTATCTACTTGCAAATTGTGGTCCGTTATCGGTCACAATGGCTAGGGGCAACCCATGCCGGCAGATGATCTCCCCCCATACGAAATTTTTGACCACCTGAGAGGTTACCTTAGCCATCGCCTTCACCTCCAGCCATTTCGAAAAGTAGTCCACCATGACTAGCAGGAATTTCCTTTGGCCACTTGCTTGGGGAAAGGGGCCCACTAGATCTAGACCCCATATTGCGAATGGCCAGGGAGCTGTGATGGTCTGTAACCTCTGGGCTGGAAGGAGCTGAAGGGGGGCGAACTCCTGGCATTTTTGACACTTTTTTGCGAATTCCTCCGCATCTCTCCTGAGGGTAGGCCAGAAGTACCCCTGTCTCAGCACCCGCTCTTCTAATGTCCGGCTCCCCGAGTGACTTCCACATTCTCCCGAGTGAATCTCCTGCAGAACCTTGGGAACCTCCTCCTCTGACACACATCTGGACAGCAAACCTGACAGGGTCTTGCGATATAAAACCCCATCCTTCAGCAGGTAGTATGCCGATTTGTATCTGGTATGCTTCTTGTCGAGTTCCGTCGTGGGTAACTGTCCTGATGCCAAAAAGGTGATGAAGGGGTCCATCCACGACCTCTGCTGGCATACTTCCATGAGTTCCCCTTCCTCTATAGACGGTCTGAAGAGTTCCGTCACTGTTCCCCCGGCTCGAGGGCCATGCTTGGCGAGTTGGTCAGCCTGAGTACTCTCCTCCCTCGGGACGTGCTGAATTGAGAAGCTTCGGAACTGCCCTATGATGTCCTTGACCTTTCCTAAATACAATTGGAGGGTGGGCTCCCTTACCTCGAACTCCCCTTTGATCTGGCCTGCCACCACCATGTAGTCTATCGAGGCCTCAATGTCTTGTATGCCCAGCTCCCGGGCTAACCTGAGTCCCGCAATGACCGCCTCATATTCCACTTGATTGTTGGTGATCGTGAAATGAATCTTCAAGGCCTGCTCAATCTGGGTCCCCTCCGGGCTGATCAAGACCATCCCTCCCCCAAAGGAATTTCTTCCCGACGCTCCATCCACTAACATCTTCCAGGTTGCCCGAGGGGACACCTTCGTCTCCTGGACCTCAACTACATAGTCCACCAGGAAATCGGCCACCGCCTGTGCCTTTATGGCGAGCCGAGGAACGAAGACGAGGTCGAATTCACTGAGCTCTATTGACAATTTTGCTAGCCTCCCGGAATGTTTTACCCCCTCCAAGATGCGACAGAGGGGGTGATCTGTTACCACCTGTATGGAGTGAGCCTGAAAATACGGCCTGAGATTTCGGGCCGAGATGATGAGGGCAAATGCTAACTTCTCAAGAATGGGGTACCCGAGCTCTGCTTTTTTCAGGACCCTGCTCACGTAATAGATCGGAAATTGTTTCCTCCCTTCTTCTCGCACAAGAACCGAGCTCATTGTCCCAGTCCCTACCCCCAAATATAAAAACAAGATCTCCGCTTCCCTTGGTCCCTGGAGTAAGAGCGTCTGGGTAAGCTGTTGTTTTAAAGCCTGGAAAGCCTTCTCACATTCTGATGTCCACTCGAACCTCTTGCCTCCTCTCAGCATTCGAAAAAAGGGCGAGCACCTCTCTCTAGCTCGAGACAGGAACCTGCTTAGCCCTGCCAACTTGCCTGTGAGACGCTGAAATTACTTGGCATTCCTAGGGGATTCCAATTCTAGGATTGCTCTCACTTTTTCGGGGTTGGGTTCCACTCCAGATGGAGTAAGAAGATGTCCCAGGAACCTTCCCCTGCTGGCACCAAAAACGCATTTCAGGGGGTTGAGTCTCATTTTATATTCCCTTAGGGTTTCAAAGGTCTCCTCCAGATCTAGGACATGAGCTTTGAGGTTCTTGCTTTTGATCATCAAGTCATCCACGTACACCTCGAGGTTCCTCCCTCTCTGCTCTCGAAGATCTGATCCATCATTCTTTGATAGGTTGCTCCCGCATTTTTCAAACCGAAAGGCATCATATTAAAACAGAAGCATCCATCCTCCGTGACGAAGGTGACATCCTTAACGTCTGGGGGATGCATGCGTATTTGATGATATCCAGAAAATACATCCAAGAAACTCATAAAAGGGAAACCGACAGCTGAGTCAACCAGTGCGTCGATTCGGGGCAGCGGGTAACAATCCTTGGGGCATGCTTTATTTAAAAGAGAAAAATCCACACACATTCTCCACCTACCCTCCCCTTTTTTGACCATTACAACATTACTCACCCACCCCGGATACTTGCAGGCGGACACAAACCCCGCCTTAAGTAATTTTTCCACTCCCTCTCTAATAGGTCCGACCATCTTGTAGGCGATGGCCCTCTTCTTCTGTTGTATGGGGCGAGTGTTGGGGTCGAGATTGAGGCGGTGACAGGCGACGTCTGCATCGACCCCTGGCATGTCCGCGGCGCTCCACGCGAAGACATCAACATTTTTCTGCACGTAGGTCCTAATCTTCTCACGGTCTTCCGGGCTGAGCTCGCCGCTGATTTTTATATTTTCCTCTCTTCCTTCCTTGGTATGGATCTCTACCTCGAGAACCTCCACGGCCGCTTTCAGCCTCGATGGCTCTTCCTCCCCTTCCTGCTCTGTCTGCTCGTCCTGCTTTCGGGCTTCTCCTTCCACGTTGTCCATCATCACCTCTTCCCCAGCTGCTCCATACCCTACTTGCTTGCGTCCTCCTCTTCCTGTCGTGAGGCCCTTCTCTTTTCTGGCCGGGCCCCCTCACCGGGCGACCCTCCCGCGTCTTCACTCTGCCTTTTCTCTCTCCTCCCCTCCTCTTCTTTTGGCTCCTTTTCCTCTGCCGCCTCCGTCTCTTCGCCTTCCTTTCCAGCCACTTCCAGCTTCTCCACCATGTCCCAATCCCTCACCATTTCTCCCTCTTCTTCAGCTCCTTCCTTCTCCTTTTCTTTTACCATCCCCATCTCCCTGAACTCCTCTCCCGCCATTTCTGGCTCCCCCGCAATGCCTCCAACCACCACTACTCCTCCCTCTCTTCCGGTACCTTCCCCTCCTTGCTCTTCTCCACCTCCCTGTTCTCGTTGTAATTGCTCCATCCTCTTTCCCAGCTCCTCCGCGTCTCCCTTCCAGGAGATGGTGTTTACTGCCGTCACGTAGCATTCCCTAGCGGCTTTTGGATCTCCCCGTACCCTGATTTGGGTACCTCCTGAATTCAGCTTCAAGCACTGGTGAAACGATGATGGAACGCATCTGAAAGTGCTGATCAAGGGGCGTCCAAAGATAGCGTTGTAACTACTGCGGGCATCCACTATAACAAAGCGGTAATTCCGGGACAGCCCTCCCAGGGTCACCTGAAGTCCTACTCCCCCCTCGACTTCTTTCCTCTCCCCTGAGAACCCAAATAGTGGTCTATCCGCCGCCAGCACCCTCCGGGCCTCCACCCTCATTTCATTGAATGCTTTTTTGAAAATCACGTTCACCGAACTCCCATTGTCTACCAGGATCCGTGACACCGTGAAGTTCTCGATGGCGGTCCGTATCACCAGCGCGTCACAAAAGGGGTCCTCATGGTCCGGCATGTCTTTCCTTGAAAAGGCAATCTTTTCATCTGGGGGAGGGGATTGTGACGTCGAGGCGACGCTTCGGCGGTACATAGTGTGAAGGCTCGCCTTTCGGGCCGCCTCTATCCCCCCCCCCCCATTGATCACTCTAAATCCACCGCGATCCCCTTCATCCGTTCGATCCACACATCGATCCTCTTCTCTTGTAACTGTTACTTCCTCTATCCGTACCGGCCTTTGTTGTTCTCTTGCCCCTCGAGTTCTCCTTATTTCCAAGAAATCTGGGCAGGTAGCCGTTGTGTGACCTTCCTCCTCGGGGAAGTCATAATATGGCAACGCCACCTCCCCCTCTTGCCTTCCTTCCTGAGGGTTCCTCCTTCTCCGTGCTCCTGCTCCCCTTCCTCTCTCCCGGCCTCTTCCTCTGCCTCGGCCGATGGCCATTGCCTGTTGCAGAGGGGGCAAGGGCGGTCTATGACCATATCCCCACCCTTGCTGATGAAACCTTCCCGGTCCTCCCTGTTGATTCCTCCCCCCTTGGGGAAATCCTCTACCTTGCCCTGGGGTCGGGCCTACCTATTACCTCCAACCCAGCTCCTAATATGTCAGTGCCCTCGGCTCCTCTCTTCTCCTTACCTCCTGTTGTCTCCCACCTGACTCCCTCGACTCCACCTCGGTAAGCCTTGCTAATTTCTTCGTAAAAGCTGGGTTCGCCGCCTCCATCGCTATTTCCTTCGCCGTCTTCTCCATCAAGCCCTCAAAATACAGCGGCGCCTTCCGGGTGAGGCTCATCTTGAAGAACCCTTCCCGTAGTCCCACAGTAAAGGCAATCTGGAGGTCAAATCCTGGCACCTCCTGTATATCCAAAATCTCTTCTTGAAACCTATCTACGTACTGAGCCAGCGACTCATCCGCCTTCTGCTTAATCAAAAAGATCGACTCCGGGTTCCTTTTCCTCTTCTTGGATGTGGAGAACCGGAGCTGGAAGCTCCTACTTAGGTCCTCGAAGCAGTATATCGAGCCTGTCAGGAGCTGATGGAACCAGTCCCTAGCTTTATCCTTTAGAGTGATCGCAAAAAGGTGGCACTTAAACGCGTCTGTCATGGGCCTGATCGAAACAGCGTCCTCGAACCACTGCAAGTGATGGAGGGGATCATCCTTCCCTACATAGTAGTTCATCTCGGGTTCTCGGAAGCCCTCCGGGACGGGAGCTGAGAGGATTAGCTCGCAAAAAAGGGGACCCTCTCGCCGCCGGTCTCGCCGCCCCTACTCGCGCGATGACCTCTCCTGGCGAGATGGCACTCGCCGGACTTGGGAACAGCTCCCTTCCCACCATGTCTCTCCCGCTCTCTTCCACCATCACCTCCTTTCCCGGTCTTCTCCCCGGGGCATCTTCTCCTACTCGCGCTGAGACGAGTTCTTCCTGAGTGGCGAGAGCCGGCACTTGAGGCAGTGGGGTTGAACAGTCCCCCGGTCGTGAGATCCCTTGCAGCAAATCCATGATCCCCTTGATTGAAGCCATGAACTCTTCTCTTCCGACAAATCCTCCCGGGTTGTCTGACCCCTCTCCTTCTCCTTCTCCCTGACCTCCCACCATGTGGTTGCTCAAGGTTCTTCTCTGAGGACTGCGCTCCACGCTCACCGCACCAAAAATTTTGGAACTAGCATTCTGATCCCTCCTAAAGTTCGAAACAAGATGCAGCCCACACTTACTCCCCCTGCGCTACCCTCCTGACGAGAGTCGGAGACCTGAAACCAGACCGAGGGGGCTCAGCTCGGAGGTCCCACCTCTTACCCGGAAGAACTGAAGGTCTTCCCCTCCCTAGCCAGTGCTGAGCTAGGTGCCTGTGAGGAAGATAGTGGAAAGGTTCAACAACCCCTTCTCAGGCACCTTTACCGGTCTATTTATAGGCCTCTGAATCTGATCTGCAAATAACACTTCTGAATCATCCTGAAGAGACCAAAACTCCCTGGGCTGGGTCTGCCAGCAGCCAAACTCCGTTGTTCTGGAGAGCTATATGCAGACCTCCAGGGGTAAAAATGTAAAATTACCTAGGGCATAAAGGTAAAACCCCCCTTGGGGGTAAAAAGGTAAAGACACCTCTTTTCACATGTGGCGAATGGGGAAAGATCCGTCAGGCCTAAAGAGGTCTCGGCTGCTGGGCCATCTCGCCCCACCAGGAGGTCTCGCCTAAAGAGATCTCGCCCTAAGAGGTCTCGCCTATCTCCGTGGGCTGTCCATACCTCTCGCCTCTTGCAGGTGGGCCTCCTCCCATCTCGCCAGTCCTCCTTCCTTGCTTGTTGGGTCACCTCTCGCGAGCCCAAGGTTGTACAGTATATATATATTTAAATTAACCTTAATTTATAAACTTTCCCACACAAGACTATAGACCAAGGGGTTGTTTTGCAGGGCCTAATGTATAAGCGTCCCATACCACTTATACTTTAGGTGTCAGGGTTAAATGAATCGATTATGCTATGACATGCAAGTGGGTATGATGGACAAGCAAGTGCAACACACACACCCGACTCTGTGCACACAGACCTTTAGTTCCCCCTTTCGGAGCCATTACCTCCCAGGATACCTCCGTAGTGGCAGACGGAAGCAGTGGGTTGGGCCTTGCCCACCTCAAAACTAGTAAAAGCACTACCGGTCTGACCTATCGTATGCCTCAACGCTTGGTGCACTAAGCGGTCTACCGCGTACACTTGTCGACTGGACCACCGAACTTAAGTTTGGCGAAGTGTAAACCACACTTGCCGAGTCATCGTATAGGCGTCGGTGCATCGACCAACCCATACCGAAGTCCCACCACCTTAACTTTCTTTCCTTTCATGCACATGCAAATTTATCGTATCAGTACCGAGCCAAAGCTCCCCGGACCATCCCGTCCGTCACAAATATCCACCGAGCCAAAGCTCGCCGGACCAAAACGTCTGTCTCTTATTCCAAACCTCATCCCTTTGAACACCGCGGGATGGCGCCCCTTTGAACACCTCGGAACGACTTAACCATTTCCAATACTTGTCCAACTAGTGAGTGCAGTGTGAAACCCTATTTATCAAATTACTCTTTCGATTTGTTCTTTAAGGTTTACGTTAACCCAGGACTGCCCCCGGTATTCCCTATGAAGGGCTCTCAAGGGGCACTAGAAACTGTGTTGGGATTACGCCCAGCGTTCCCTTTCACAAGGTACTTATTATTATTATTGGTTGATTTCCCTTACACATTACCTTCTCATATTGCGATAGGCTAATCCTAAGGTAGTTTAGACCTTTCACTCTTGCGGGAACGACGTTCTTTCGTCGAACTTGCGTACCTTCTAACACACATCAACTTGATTCCCACCACTCCTTAGAACCTTCTATGGTGACTCATCTACTTTCATTCAAACAATTCAACACGACTAACTCTACCATATTCCAACTCTTATCCTAATGCAACTTTTCCCAAACTACTATTTGCAGACCAACTTATACTAAGTGATGTTCATGATAGGATGTCCTTCAAGTTTTCATCTGAATGGCCTAAGATTATTACTAGAGTCCTATCATGATATAAATGATTTAATTCCAGAATATTGTATTTTTCTCAATTAATCTTCTATTTAAATAATTTCTTACAAGAGCCAATTATAGTCAAGTTGATCATGAAGTATACATTTTATACATGATTCATGTTTCATAAATTCACGATAATATTCCATATATCCTAAAGTGACAATTTCCAATTTTGACATTTTCTACAGACATTTAAGGGGCCTAAAATTATTTTAGCAGTAAATTCCCATATTCCAAGATTTGTAAATCAACTACTTGATATTATCATCCAAATAAGTTGATTTAAATATATTACACTACTGCAGTCCTAAAATTATCACTGGCCAAACTTTCATGATTTTTCACAGTATATTTAATTCTAAATAAATTCAATACGAAAATCAACAAAGAGCATATTTGTGAATCAAATACTATAAATATACTTCAAAAATTCCTAAATAAAATTCCTAACAGTAGATATCATCTTACAAACATCACTGGACAAAATTCACATTTTTACAAGTTAAATTATTCTTTAAAATGATTTATTTTCCAAGTGTGTCCTTTACAAAATTTATGAGGGAAGTAATATATAAATCCTTTTAAAAATTATAATAAAATTCAGAGACCTCTATTTAGGTCAAAAACCTCTACTGGCCAAATTTTGCAAGATTCCATTTAATCCAAATGATCAAATTAAATCAAATACTAAATTGGACACTTTGATATTTAACAAAGGAACTACCATGAATATAATCCATAAAATTCCACTAAAAATATCTAGGGGTTCAACTCACCCTAATATTCATTCTACCCCATTCTCACAATTTTTTTATGAGGTTAAGTAACTGTTTTGACCTAGTAGTGCTTCTACCCTAAAACTAGGGTTGGACTTTTGAGGTACTTAACTGCTTCTAAATTTCCTAACATTTCAACCAGATGCTTAAATATATCTAAGTTAACTCCCTACTAAATTACAAGATCATACAAGGGCATTTTCCCCTATGTCCTTCACAACCCCCTAAAGGTCCATCCTTAGGGTGTGAACTTGGGTCCAAGGTAAGTCAGCCCTAATTCATCCATTTTCCCTAAATAGGGGTGGGTACTTAAGGTAATACTAAGTCAGTGGTCCGAAAATGGTTGTGCCTTCAATATTTCATTTTTTTTCTTCTTTTGGCTATAAGCACACCAGGTCCTTTACAAGCCAACACATGCAAGGGGTTTACCTAACTTGCTATGATCCATATGGGCTGAAACTTTAACCATTCCCTAATAATGTCCTCATTGACATGCCACCACAAATTGGGTCCTTTTGGAGTTGAACTACTCCAAGAATCACCTAAACAAGCCTAGGGGTAATTTGGTAATTTCACCCTAATTTTAATTCCAATCAGTCCCATTTTTGTGAAGGGCCTAAATATGCCATACACCAGTTATTCCCCAAAATTACATGTCATTTGAGCCTCTGGATGGGCTTGGGAATCCCTTTCAAATTTCTGTATTTTTGCTATTTGCAGCCCAAGGCCATTAAATTTTTCAGATCTTGCAAGTTAGATATCTCAACATGCATAGGGCTAAACTGTCTACGTTTTCTACCATAGGTCTAATATACTCCTAAGGGTAGGCCACCAAAATTTTGGGCATTTTGGAGTTGAACTACTCCAAGAATCACCTAAACAAGCCTAGGGGTATTATAGTAATTTCACCCTAATTTTAATTCCAATTAGTCCCTTTTTTGGGCAGGGCCTAATTATGCCATAAACCAGTTACTTCCCAAACTCCCAGGTCATTTGGGCCACTGGATGGGCTTGGACATCACTTTCAAATTTCTGCATTTTGCTATTTGCAGCCCAAAGCCATTCAATTTTTCAGATCTTGTAAGTGAGATATCTCAACATGTAGAGGGCTAAATTATCTAATTTTTCTACCTTAGGTCTAATACACTCCTAAGGGTAGGACACCAAAATTTGGGGCATTGTGGAGTTGATATGCTCCAAAACTCAATAAAATGTAATTTATCATCTTTGGACTAAAACTATAGCATTAGTTTCCCCAAAAATTCTCATTTTTTGGGAGGGCCTAGGTATGCCTAATTAAGCCACATGACCAAAATCTCAGCCCATTTGGACTTAGGGTTTAGGCAGGGAACTCATTTTAGTTTCTGACCTATCCTAGGACCAGCCCTAGGAAAATGGCTCTATAGGGCAGTAGACTTAACCAAAAATTATGTGTAACATATCAAATTAAAGGAGACTCAGGACCTACAATTTTTATGTTGGGAACATTTTATTATAAAGGCTGTAAGTGCTCTAATTTATGGCATGCAAAAATCGGATTTTAGGGGACAGAAAATACACTTTTCATGTATTTAAATAAAACCAGGATTTATATATTATGCATGGAACGGATCTTAAAGCAGATGGACGGCTCCTGCTTTTCTTCTCCAAAGCCGCCTGCATGCAGCCCGAGTTTTCTCGGGGCTTTTCCCGGTGGCTACCGGCGGCGCCTCCACCGGCAAACCTCAGCTCCCCTCTCACGGTGGTGGGGGCAACCCTTTGTCGGCGGCTAGGGCGGCAGGAGGTGGGGGCGCCACCTCACCCAAAGCTTGCAAACGCCATTAATGGCGGAAATGAAGAAACGGGGTTCGGGCTCATTCAATCCTGAACCCTACCCTAATCATTCCTAAGATCTATGCATGAAGAGAGAGGTGAGGGAGGACCTTCCCGGCGGCCTTGCGACGTGAGGAGCGGCGGAGAACCATTGCGGCGGCGACGATGGAGATCCTTGGTTTTCATGCCTCCAGCTCGGGTTCAGCTCCAGACTAGGCCTCTCTATCTCTCTCTGCTGCTCTCCTGGTCCTGAGGGTGATGAAGTGAGGGGGAAAAAGTGGGGAGATGAAGTAACAAAAGGGGGTGATAATTCCTATGTGAGAGGTGGTGGGTTTGCCTTGTTTTTGTCACCAAGCATGCATGGGTGGGCCCCACACCATCCAGCTCATTCTCCATGCCTCCAATGGTCGGCCAGCCCATGTGGGGGCTGATGGCATGGGTCCAAGTGGCTCATTTCCCTTAAACACCCTTAAATATACTTCTTTCTCTCTTCTAAATTATTCTTTAATTTTGAGATTCTCTCTCTCTCTCCTAGTCACAAAGTTGGCTGGTCAATCTTCTATTGGCAGCCCACATGTTTATTTCATCCACCAAAATATGGTTAGCCCAAGTGAGTTGGGCTTGAGCTTGAGTTAGCCCATTTGGGCTAGCTTGACCCAAACCTAGGCTAGGGTTGACTTAGGTCAATTTGGTCTTTGAGGTTGGCCCAAATGGGTCCTTGGTGACTCATTGGCCTCCCCTAAGGCCTAGGTAGGGTTGTATTGGCCCTTTGGAGGTCACTTGACCTTTTAGGCAGGTCACTTGACCACTTTAGGGCTAGAGTTGACTTTGGTCAACTTAGCCTTTTTGGTTGGCCCCAATGGGTCCTAGGTGACCCATTGGCCTCTCACTAGGGTTATGAAGGTATGTGTGGGGTCCACTTGTCTAAGGGAACTTCAATTGGCCCTTGTGCAGGCCAGTTTGACCCAATGTAGGTTAGGTTGACCCATTTAGGGTTAGGGTTGACTTTGGTCAACTTAGCCTCTTGGGTGGACACAAATGGGTCCTAGGTGACCCATTGACCTCACTCTAGGGTTAGGTGGGCTTGGGTGGGTTCCACTTGGCTTGGGGATGGTCAATTGACCCTAAGTAGGTTAGTTTGACCCATTTAGGGTTAGGGTTGACTTGGGTCAACTTAACCCTTTTGACTGCCCTCCATGGGTCCTTAGTGCTCTAATGGATCTTACAATGGGTTGATGAGACCATGGTGGAGTCTTGAAGTCTTGGTGAAGCCCCATGGTTATCTTAAACTAAGGTTCAGGAATTTACTATTTGCAGACCATAATGGTCTCACCCACATTCTTAGGTTTTCTTGGCCTCCTTGGACTTCCTAGTGTTTTGTCATGACCTAGTCATGGCCAAAACTACTCTTAGGGGTCTAGTTGGAAATGGGATGTTACAGTATCATCTTAGAAGCTAAGGGTGTGAAGATATCTTTTAGACTAGCATGTGCGTTAACTGATGACTCGTCCTCACAGGTCATGATATTGTGATATCAAATTGACACATGGGTACTTGTTATGAACAAGTTGTACTGGACAGACCCACCATGAGAATACTTTGTGGATTGTTATATAAACGTGTCACAAGTACGACTCAAGTGGCAATGGTGTTTGTGGTCCTTTAACCTGAAGTCACAACATTTATCGAGTTAGGAAAAGCTTTCTTTGATGCTATCAAAAGTAGAGTCTTGAGAAAGTTGGATGATAAAAGTAGTTATTGGGTACGTTATGTAACAACCCCATCCGTTAATATGGTATATTATAGAAGGTCCGGCCGGGGCCCCATAGTATATATCACAAAACAGGCGGTGAAGGTACAGGATGATATCAGAGTCGCGCATCGTGCCTATCACAAAGCATTCTAGCGGAAGCCTAGACTAAAACTTGAACTCCTCATGAATGCCAAAATATCTTACTCCACATTTTATACGATATAGGAATGTCTTACAACAAGTAAAAAGGGTTGGCTTTATGGCCTTACATGGCTGTCAAACATTGGCCTAAACAGATTGGCGTGCAGGCCGGCCACAATAAACGAAAACACACAACAGTTCCAAATAGCCTTCGAGGGCTAGCAGTAGTAGCAGCAACAGCAGCAGGAACATCAACCTCTATGCATCCCGCTCGGCTCTCCAGCACCTGTATAGGGACAGTCCACCCAGTGGTGGCAAACAAAAGCAACAGTCAGCGTTCAGCTGACCAAATTATAACGACCCTACCCCTTTTCTCGGGGCAGCGGTATTCTTCCCTGCAGGCATATCATATCACAAGCATGACAATATATCTCATATAATGTGCTTTCACGCACACATACCATCACAACCGTTCGCCACCCGGCCCAACGGTCCGTGCACTCAGGGCATATTCTTGGTGTTCTGGCAAAGCTCTTGCCCACCACCGAATCAGGGTCACCACCCAACGGTCAATCTCTTGAGCATTTACTCCATGGCGTGCAGTCGGAGTTTTATAGTCTTACTACACCGGGATGGCCCGTAGCCCCCCATTATTTCATGGCACGCAGGCCTAAGACTCTTGCTATGCGCTCCAACAGACCGCACCTTTTGGTCTCACGTCGGACGGACATAGCGCAGGTCGGATCCTCAACCCCCCCCCCCCCCCCCCCCCACCCGTTGCTCAAATCGCCTTGCCTTCTCCGAGTACAGCGTACTCATGGCTATATCAAAGGCGCGGGTCGGTCTCACCAATCCTGTTCTTGGCACACAGCCTGGGTATTTCTCTATACCCATTTTCTTAACACAATAGCGGGTCTTTCCTGGGCATCTCAGTACTTCCTGTTACTCTCTTCACAGGTGGACACCGCAAAATCACAAATGTCAGGGGTCTTTCCTGGCTACCATGCCAGTACTTCCTGTTACTCGCTTCACAGGTGTACACCATACGACATCAAGCATCGCAAAGGTCCTTTCCTGGTCACACCAGTACTTCCTGTGCCTCACTCACAGGTTGGACCCAAAAACATAACATGGCTATTTTTCCTGGGCTACCACTCCAGTACTTCCTGCTACTCCTTTTCGCAGGCATAACTCGTTTACGCCTTATAATACACGTTTATCACGGAGTCTTCTCCGGTTCGTATGCAACATCACCAATCCAGACCAACCTGTCCAGATGGGCTTCACACATCATGCCTATTCCGTACTCCATTTCCGGATCTATATACCAACAAAGGGGATTTCATGAATCCACCCAAAAGACTCGCAAAATCAGCCACCTCTTGGTGTGGGAATCACAAATATATGCCAAAAGGAAGCCTTCACATGGCTAGGAAGAAAAGTCGTTACCCTTGACGACCGCTTCGGTGCCATGAACTCAAAGCTTGCTTGAAAGACTCGTAAGAGCGTTTCCTCCGCAACGCTGGCTTCGGATTTCTCGTCGGAAAACTACAGCACCACCAGTGACCAGCCCCCATTCCTCCTCCTCCTTCTTCCTCTCTCTTTCTCTCTCTAAGCTTGTAGAAAGATGAAGTCCAAAATACACTATGAGAAATCCTTTCTCATTCACGGCCTTAAGGAAAGCTGGAGGCCTTTCAGACTTTGGATCCAGGCTGAAGGAACGGACAGCCAAAAAACTGCCAGAAAAGCTGAATTTGACCTGACACGGCCTGTGACACGCCTGTGTCCCAGGCTGTGTGCCTCAAGCGGTGGTCAACCGACCTATCCAGACCAGTGACACGCCCATGGGACACGCCCGTGTCATGGGCCGTGTCACCCAACACGCCTTCAGACACGCCCGTGTCTGTGGCCGTGTGCATTGGCGAAAATAATCCCAAAACATCCCGAGACTTCACACGGCATGTGACACGCCCGTGTCCCAGACCGTGTGCCCATACACGGCGCTCAGACACGGCCTAGCGCAAAATTCGTCGCGCTGAGTTCGTCGACCTGATTTGACATGCCCTGTGACACGCCCGTGTCACAGGCCGTGTTCAACTTATCGACACTCGACGACCACATCTCGACACTCGACGATCTCGACATCTCGACACTCGACGACACGGCTAGGACACGCCCATGTCCTGGGCCGTGTGCCCCCTCTCGACACATCGTCGAGCGAAAAAATGTCGACACCCAGGCCGATCGTCGACACGGCCTCGGCGCGCCCTGAGACACGCCCGTGTCTCAGGCCGTGTCTACTGCTCGACGACCGTCGACCTCAAATTTCGTCGACCTCGCGGCCAAATCGTCGACTCCAGCTTGACACGCCCTGGGACACGCCCGTGTCCCAGGCCGTGTCACCCAAAAATTTCCTGTTGAGAACTTTGGGCTATTATAATCCTCCCCACCTACAAGAAATTTCGTCCTCGAAATTCAGACACAGGAAGGCAATCAGTAACCAGCAAGAAAAATGTTACAACATGCAAAATGTTATGTTACAACATCCTCTCTACAGATTACAAAAAGAGCTCGGGGAACTCTTCTCGCATGGTTTGCTCTCGCTCCCATGTCAGTTCTTCACGGTCGCAATTGTCCCATCGGAATTTCACCATGCCGACAGTCTTGTTCCGCAACTGTTTCTCAGCTCGATCTTCGATCTGAATGGGTCTAACTCTCGTTGTTAGCTCATACTCCACCGGTACATGATCATCCGCGATCACTTGAGTTGGATCTTTCACGGCATTCCGAAGCACCGAGATGTGAAATACATCATGTAATCCACCCAAGTCTGCCGACAGAGCTAGCCGATAAGCCGCTTCGCCAACTCGCTCAACCACTTCAAAAGGACCTAAATATCTTGGACTCAACTTTTTCAATCGTCGAATCCGGGAGACACCTTTGAATGGTTTGATCTTCAAGTAGACTCAATCGCCAACCGCAAATTCCACGTTCTGGTGCTTGGCGTTGTATTACTTCGCATGTCGATCTTGAGCAATAAGTTGTTTCTCTCGAATCGTCCGTATGATTGAGTTTGCTTCATCAACCTCATTTGGTTTAAAAACCCGAGCTTCGCCCTCTTCTACCCAAGCCAAGGGAGTACGGCACTTCCTTCCATACAGAGCTTCATATGGTGCCATCTCAATGCTCGTATGGTAGTTGTTATTATAGTCAAACTCTACCATATAGAGATGATCTTTCCATCTCTTTCCGAAGTCAAGGGCGCACATTCGGAGCATGTCCTCCATTGTTTTGTTGGTACGTTCAGTTTGGCCATCCGTTTGGGGATGAAAGGCCGTACTGAAAGTCAACTTCGTGCCCAACAGTCGGTGAGCTATCCTCCAATCAGTTGACGTGAATCGCCCATCTCGATCACTTACGATGCTCCGAGGAACACCGTGAAGCCGTACAATCTGGTCAACATACAACTTTGCCAAACTTTCAACTGAATCCTCCCGCCTGTTCGGGAGAAAATGTGCCACTTTCATTAGCCGGTCAACAATCACCCAAATGGAATCATGTCCTCGCTGCGATCTTGGCAACCCGTGCACAAAATCCATGGAAATATCATCAAATTTCCAATCAGGGATCGACAGTGACTTCAAATAACCGTCCGACTTTTGGCATTCCGCCTTCACCATCGCACATGTTTGGCATTTAGAGACATAAAGGGCAACATCTTTCTTGAGCCCTGGCCACCAAAATAGCTTCTTCATATCGTTGAACATCTTCGTGCTCCCATGGTGAATGGAATACTTTGTATAATGCACTTCATACAGTAGTTCTTCCCTCAACTTCCCCACATTTGGGACGCACAAACGGCCCTCTTTTCGCAAAAGGCCGTCATTCCAGGTGAATTTGCCCTCTGGCCCTTCATTCACATAGCGTAATAGATCTTCATCCAACTTCATTGCCCGTCGAACTCGGTCCGCAAGGTCACATTGCACCTCGGTCCAGTTCAAACATGCAGTGGCAGTGGAATTCTTATCACCACAATAAATCTCCAACGCCTCCAGCTCCTGGATAAGACGTTCATCATGCCTTTGTAACCAATTTGCTCTAGCCGGAACCCGCCGACTTAAGGAATCCGCGACAACATTCCATTTCTCGGGCGTATAGTGAATCTCAAAAGTGTAGTCCCCAAGGAACTCAAACCACCTTCGTTGTCGCATATTCAAATCTTTCTGCTCCAATAGGTACTTTAGGCTCTTGTGATCTGTATAGATCTCCACCTTCACTCCATAAAGGTAGTGTCGCCATAACTTGAGTGCAAAAATCACCGCCGCTAGTTCCAAATCATGGACGGGATAATTTCGCTCGTGCACCTTTAGCTGGCGTGAGCCATAAGCAATAACCTTTCCACTCTGCAGAAGAACGCAGCCTAAGCCGCTCCCTGAGGCATCACTATAAATCACAAATCCATCGGTTCCACGTGGCGAAGACAACACCGGCGCCGTGGTCAACCGAATCTTTAGCTCTTCAAAAGCTCGTGCGCACTCTGGCATCCAAACGAACTTCTGATCTTTTCGCATCAATGTGGTTAGCGACAAAGCAATCCGCGAGAAGTTTTCCACAAATCTTCTATAGTAGCCTACAAGTCCAAGGAAGCTCCTGACCTCGGCCACGGAAGACAACATTGGCCACTCCTGTATGGCCCTTATCTTCGGTGGATCCACTACAATGCCCGCTCCACTCACCACATGGCCCAAAAATGCCATCGACGATAGCCAAAACTCGCACTTCGAGAACTTGGCATAGAGCTGATTTTGCCTCAACGTGTTCAACACCAACCGCAAGTGAATCTCATGCTCAGCTTTCGACTTCGAGTACACCAGGATGTCATCAATAAACACAATCACAAATAGATCCAGGTACTCGCAAAAAATACGGTGCATCAAATCCATAAACACTGAGGGTGCATTGCACAGTCCAAATGGCATGACTGTGAACTCGTAGTGCCCGTAACGCGTTCCAAATGCGGTTTTGGGAATGTCACCTTCCCGAATTCTCAACTGGTAATAACCAGACTTCAGATCCAACTTCGAATAGACGGTCGAGCCCACCAGCTGATCGAATAACTCATCAATCTAGGGTATCAGATATTTATTCTTCTCGTTCAGCTTATTCAGTTCACGGTAATCGATACACAATCGCAACCCACCGTCTTTCTTCTTTACAAAAAGCACAGGCGTGCTCCAAGGTGACATGCTTGGGAGTATATAACCTTGCTCCAACATTTCTTGTAGTTGAACCTTCAACTCCACCGTCTCTTTAGGCGCAACGCGATATGGCGAGCGGGCCACAGGTTTCGCACCTGCCACCAACTCGATCGTGAAGACAATCTACCGCTGGGGTGATAGCCCAGGGAGATCCGTGGGAAACACATCTGTAAATTCCGCCACAATCGGAACCTCACTAACATGGGCCTTAGGCTCAACAGCCTGAATTAGTGCAAAGTAACACCCTGCACCCTTCCGAACAGCCTTGATTACCTGGAGTGCAGACATCAATGTCCCGCCTACTCCGCGCATACCCGTGAACTTTGTCTCATGTTCGGTATTTTGGCCCAACGTGATTTCTTTAGACTGGCAATCAATCATGGCATGCTGCTCTGCAAGCCAATCCATCCCAAAAATCACATCGAATTCTGATATTGGCAAAACAAATGCAGTTAAACGGAAATCCCGACTTCCTAACTGAACCGCCACATCGCAAGCTTGATCCGCAAGCATCCAACAACCATTCGGCAACACGACTCTGACGCTATCTGCCTTTGCACGACTGGGTATCCCAAGCCGCGTTATAAACTCGCTAGACAGAAAAGAATGCGATGCACCCGTATCAAACTGTGCTCGCGCTAGCGTGTCCCGAATCATCACAAAGCCTGTGACAAACATGTCACACACACAAACCGCAAACATAGGGGTACTAAGCAAAGCATACAAACAATAGCATATACAAAACTAAACTCATACCTGTGACAACGTCACTCTGCTTGATGGCCTCTTGTAGGCCAAGATTATAGACCCGGGGTTGCGCCTGCGAGGTAGAGGAATCCACCACCGCCTTTCCTTTTTCCGTTTAAGATGCTCCCGCCTTCTTTTCACTCTTTGGTGGCATCCGACAATCTCGCGCAATATGCCCCATCTGGCCACAATTGAAGCAGATACGAGTATCTGGCTTGGAGGTAGCCCCTGACGTTGCTCCCGTTGCAACTGATGAAGGAGCTTGTCCACTTGTCTTGGACTTCTTGCCCCATTGCTTCTTATAAATTGGTTTCCCCGATTGGGGCGCCTTCCACTCCGGTTGCAATACAACCAAAGCTCTCTTCCCCTGCACCCTTTTCATATCCTTCTCCAGTGCGCTCGTAGTATCAACCAATGCCTGGAAACCTTGGTTCACTGAACTTGACACAAGGAACCTCAACTCGTCCCTCAGTCCTTCATAGAACGGATTGGTCTTCCTCTGCTCATCAGCAAATATAGAACCCGCATACCGCCCCAAGCGAGTAAAATCATGCAGGTATGCGTCAACACTGCCATCACCTTGTGTCAGCCTTTGGAATACATTTTCCATGGCTATCCGCTGAGCCGCAGGAAGGTGCTTTGCTAGGAAGAGCCGGGAGAATTCTTCCATCGATACTTGGGTTAAAGGACGACCCGCCAAGTGATGCAATTCCATCTCATCCCACCACAATCGAGCTTCTCCTTCCAGCAAAAAGGTAACTAAGGTAACTTTTTGATGCTCCGCCGTTCCAATCGCCGTCATCACTCGCTTGACCCGCGATAGCCAATCCTCAGCCTGCGTTGGAGTTCCCGCTCCCGAGAATGTAGGCGGATGGAAACTCATAAACCGCGTTAGCTGCTTCTCAGCTGCTCGAGGAGCCACATCCACTACAGGTTCAGGCCTTGCCGCCACCTGTTCTGGCCTTATAGCCGCTTGTTCCTGCCTAAGTGGCTGGCCTTGGATCATGGTAAATAAAGCCTCCGCAACTAAAAGCACATGTTCTACAGATGGTGGAGGTGTAGGCACCTCGGCTGGTGCCGTACTTTCATCAGAATGCTGGGGCTCAGACGGCCCAGCTCCACTTAGTGTCGCCTAAAGCTGGACAAGACACACACATTAGCGGTCGTACCCAAGCAAACAACACAAAATAAGAACACGCAGGTTCCTCAAACACATCAATTTTGCATTCCTATCATGGACATTCAGGAGTTCATGCGTAAACTTTGGTTTGCACAAACGCGTGCTCTCCACCCCACAAAAGAAGTCGACCACGACTTCGAGAGGGAAAGACCAAAACAACCGATACTAAAAATGTAACAACCCCATCCAGTCATATGGTATATTCTACAAGGTCCGGCCGGGGCCCCACAGTATATATCACAAAACAGGCGGTGAAGGTACAAGATGATATCAGAGTCGCGCATCGTACCTATCACAAAGCATTCTAGCGGAAGCCTAGACTACAACTTGAACTCCTAATGAATGCCCAAATATCTTACTCCACATTTTATATGATATAGGAATGTCTTACAACAAGTAAAAAGGGTTGGCCTTATGGCCTTACATGGCTGTCAAACATTGGCCTAAACAGATTGGCGCGCAGGCCGGCCACAATAAACGAAAACACACAACAGTTCCAAATAGCCTTCGAGGGCTAGCAGCAGTAGCAGCAACAGCAGCAGGAACATCAACCTCTATGCGTCCTGCTCGGCTCTCCAGCACCTGTACAGGGACAGTCCACCTAGTGGTGGCAAACAAAAGTAACGGTCAGCGTTCAGCTGACCAAATTATAACGACCCTACCCCTTTTCTCGGGGCAGCGGTATTCTTCCCTGCAGGCATATCATATCACAAGCATGACAATATATCTCATATAATGTGCTTTCATGCACACATGCCATCACAACCGTTCGCCACCCGACCCAACGGTCCGTGCACTCAGGGCACATTCTTGGTGTTCTGGCAAAGCTCTTGCCCACCACCGTATCAGGGTCACCACCCAACGGTGAATCTCTTGAGCATTTACTCCATGGCGTGCAGCCGGAGTTTTATAGTCTTACTACACCGGGATGGCCCGTAGCCCCCCATTGTGTCATGGCTCACATGCCTAAGACTCTTGTTATGCGCTCCAACAGACCGCACCTTTTGGTCTCACGTCGGACGGACATAGCGTAGGTCGGATCCTCCACACCCCCCCCCCCCCCCCCCGTTGCTCAAATCACCTTGCCTTCTCTGAGTACAGCGTACTCATGGCTATATCAAAGGCGCGGGTCGGTCTCACCAATCCTGTTCTTGTCACACAGCCTGGGTATTTCTCTATACCCATTTTCTTATCACAACAACGGGTCTTTCCTGGGCATCCAGTACTTCCTGTTACTCTCTTCACAGGTGGACACTGCAAAATCACAAATGTCAGGGGTCTTTCCTGGCTACCATGCTAGTACTTCCTGTTACTCGCTTCACAGGTGGACACCCTACGACATCAAGCATCACAAAGGGCCTTTCCTGGTCACACCAGTACTTCCTGTGCCTCAGTCACAGGTTGAACCCAAAAACATAACATGGCTATTTTTCCTGTGCTACCACTCCAGTACTTCCTGCTTGTAACAGTCCAAATTTCTGAAACAGGAATTTTTGGGTGACACGGCCTACGACACGGGCGTGTCCAAGGCCGTGTCGCGTGCTCGACGATTTTTACTCGACGATCGTCGAGTGTCGAGACGTGAGTGTCGAGTGTCGAGAAGTTGCACACGGCCTGTGACACGGGCGTGTCACAGGGCGTGTCAAATCGGGTCGACGAACTCAGCCCGCCGAAGGATTTCGACAGGGCGTGTCTTTGTGCCGTGTCAGGGCACACGGCCTTGGACACGGGCGTGTCACAGGCCGTGTGAAGTCTCGGGATGATTTGGGATTTTTTTCGCCCAGGCACACGGCCACAGACACGGGCGTGTTCGAAGGCGTGTTGGTGACACGGCCCATGACACGGGCGTGTTCCATGGGCGTGTCACTGGTTTGGATAAGTCGGTTGACCACCGCTTGAGGCACACGGCCGTGTCCGAGGCCGTGTCGGGTCAAAATCTGTGTTTTTGGCAAAATCGTGGCCGTCCATTCCTTCAGCTGGGATCCAAGGGCTGAAGCCTCTTCCTCTTTTTCCTAAAGGCCGAAATCAGAGAAATGATTCTCATTTCCTTGGCCTTAATCTTTCTTCAAGTTAAGAGAGAAAGAGAGAGAGAAAGGAGGAGGAAGAGGAAAGGGGGCTGCTGCTGGTGGTGCTGCGGTTTACCGACAAGAGTTCCGAAGCCGGCGTTGCGGAGGAAACGATCTTGCGAGTCTTGCAAGCTAGCTTTGAGTCCATGGCACCAAAGCGGTCGTCAAGGGTAACGACTCTTCTTCCTAGCCATGTGAAGGCTTCTTTTTGGCATAGCTTTGTGATTTCCCCCACCAAAAGATGGCTGATTTTGGAAATCTTTGGGTGGATGCTTGAAATCCCCTTTGTAGCATATAGATCCGGAAATGAAGTACGGAATAGGAATGCTCTGTGAAGCCCATCTGGACAGGTTGGTCTGGATTGGTGATGTTGCATACGAACCGGAGAAGACTCCGTGATAACGTGTAGGTTAAGGAGTCTGCGGGTTATACCTGCGAAAAGGAGTAGCAGGAAGTACTGGGGTGGTAGCCCAGGAAAAATAACCATGTGATGTTTTTGGGTCCAACCTGTGAATGAGGCACAAGAAGTACTGGTGTGACCAGGAAATGCCCTTTTGTGATGCTTGATGTCGTAGGGTGTCCACCTGTGAAGCGAGTAACAGGAAGTACTGGCATGATAGCCAGGAAAGACCCCTGACATTTGTGCTTGTGCGGTGTCCACCTATGAAGAGAGTCACAGGAAGTACTGGGAGGCCCAGGAAAGACCAGCTGTTGTGCTAAGGAAATGGGTATCGAGATATGCCCAGGCTTGAATGCCAGGAACAGGATTGGTGAGACCGACCCGCGCCTTTGATATAGCCATGAGTATGCTGTACTCGGAGAAGGCAAGGCGATTTGAGCAACGGGGGGTGGAGGATCCGACCTGCGCTATGTCCGTCCGATGTGAGACCAAAGGTGTGGTCTGTTGGAGCGCATAGCAAGAGTCTTCGGCCTGCGCGCCATGACACAATGGGGGGCTACGGGCCATCCCGGTGTAGGAAGACTAACTCCGGCTGCACGCCATGGAGTAAATGCTCAAGAGATTTACCGTTGGGTTATGACCCTGATACGGTGGTGGGCAAGAGATTTGCCGGAACACCAAGAATGTGCCCTGAGTGCACAGACCGTTGGGCCGAGTGGCGAACGGTTGTGATGGCTTGTGTGCGTGAAAGCATAATACTATATATTGCCATCCTTGTAATTTGCTATGCCTGCAGGGAAGGATACCACTGCCCCGAGAGAAGGGGTAGGGTCGTTATAATTTGGTCAGCTGAACGCTGACCGTTGCTTTTGTTTGCCACCGTTGGGTGGATTGTCCCTGTACAGGTGCAGGAGAGCCGAGCGGGACGCATAGAGGTTGATGTTCCTGCTGCTGTTGCTACTACTGCTGCTAGCCCTCGAAGGCTATCTGTGTTGTTGTGCGTTTTCTTTTCTTGTGGCCGGCCTGCGCGCCAATTTGTTTAGGCCACTGTTTGATAGCCCTGTAAGGCCATAAGGCCAACGCTTTGTACTTATTATAAGACATTCCTATATGGTATAAAATGTGGAGTTTTATGTTTGTACATTCATGAGGAGTTCAAGTTGTAGTCTAGGCTTCCGCTAGAATGATTTGTGATAGGTGCGATGCGCTACTCTGGTATCATCCTGTACCTTCACCGCCTGTTTTGTGATATATACTGTGGGGCCCCGGACGGACCTTCTAGAATATACCATATGAACGGATGGGGTTGTTACATTTTTGGTATCGGTTGTCTTGGTCTTTCCCTCTCGACGTCGTGGCCGACTTCTTTTGTGGGGTGGCGAGCACGTGTTTGTGCAAACCAAAGTCTACGAATGAACTCCTGAATGTCCATGATAGGAATGCATTTTTGTGTGTTTGAGGAACCTGTGTGTTCTCATTTTGTGTTGATTGCTTGGGTACGACCGCTAATGTGTGTGTCTTGTCCACCTTTAGGTGACACGAAGTGGAGCTGGGCCGTCTGAGTCCCAGCGTTCTGATGAAAGTACGGCACCAGCCGCGGTGCCTACACCTCCACCGTCTGCAGAACATGTGCGTTTAGTTGCGGAGGCCTTATTTACCATGATCCAAGGCCAGCCACTTAGGCAGGAGCAAGCGGCTGTGAGGACCGAACAGGTGGCGGCAAGGCCTGAACCTGTCGTGGATGTGCTTCCTCGAGCGGCTGAGAAGCAGCTAACACGGTTTATGAGTTTCCATCCGCCTACGTTCTCGGGAGCGGGAACCCCGACGCAGGCTTAGGATTGGTTATCGCGCGTCAAGCAAGTGATGACGGCGATAGGAACGGCGGAGCATCAGAAAGTTACCTTAGCCACCTTCTTGCTTGAAGGAGAAGCTCGATTATGGTGGGATGAGATGGAGTTGCATCATTTGGCGGGTCGTCTTTTAACCCAAGTGTCGATGGAAGAATTCTCCCGGCTCTTCCTCGCGAAGCACCTTCCTGCGGCTCAGCGGATAGCCATGGAAAATGAATTCCAACGGTTGACCCAAGGCGATGGCAGTGTGGACGGTTATTTGCATGAATTTACTCGCTTGGGGCGGTATGCGGGTTCTATCTTTGCTGATGAACAGAGGAAGACTAATCGGTTCTATGAAGGACTGAGGGACGAGCTGAGGTTCCTTGTGTCAAGTTCTGTGAACCAAGGTTTCCAAGCGTTGGTTGACACCGCGACCGCGTTGTAAAAGGATATGAAAAGGGTGCAAGGGAAGAGAGCTTTGGCTGTGTCGCAACAGGAGTGGAAGTCGCCCCGCTCTGGGAAACCATTTTATAAGAAGAGATGGGGCAAGAAGTCCAAGCCTAGTGGACAAGCTCCTTCATCCGTTGCAACGGGAGCAACGTCAGGGGCTACCTCCAAGCCAGACACTCGGGTCTGCTTCAATTGTGGCCGCATGGGGCATATTGCGCGAGATTGTCGGATGCCGCTAAAGAGTGAAAAGAAGGCGGGAGCATCTTATGCGGAAAAAGGAAAGGCGGTGGTGGATTCCTCTGCCTCGCAGGCGCAACCCCGGGTCTACAATCTTGGCCTGCAAGAGGCCATCAAGTAGAGTGACGTGGTCACAGGTATGAGTTTAGTTTTGCATATGCTTTTGGTTGTATGCTTTGCTTAGTACCCCTATGTTTGCGGTTTGTATGTGTGACATGTTTGTCATAGGCTTTGTTATGATTCGGGACACGCTGGCGCGAGCACTGTTTGATACAGGTGCATCGCATTCTTTTCTGTCTAGTGAGTTTATAACGTGGCTTGGGATACCCAGTCGTGAAAAGACAGATAGCGTCAGAGTGGTGCTGCCGAATGGCTGTTGGATGCTTGTGGATCAAGCTTGCGATGTGGCGGTTCAGTTAGGAAGTCGGGATTTTCGTTTAACCGCAATTGTTTTGCCAATATCGGAATTCGATGTGATTTTTGGGATGGATTGGCTTGCGGAGCAGTATGCTATGATTGATTGCCAGTCCAAAGAACTCACGTTGGGCCAGAATACCAAACAGAAGACCAAGTTCGTGGGTATGCGAGGAGTGAGCGGGACATTGATGTCTGCACTCCAGGTAGTCAAAGCTGTTCGGAAGGGTGCGGAGTGTTACTTTGCACTAATTCAGGCTGTTGAGCCTAAGGCCACTTTGTGCGAGGTTCCGATTGTGGCAGAATTTACAGATGTGTTTCCCGCGGATCTCCCTGGGCTACCACCCCAGCGGGAGATTGACTTCACGATCGAGTTGGTGCCAGGTGCGAAACCTGTGGCCCGCTCGCCATATCGCGTTGCGCCAAAAGAGATGGCTGAATTGAAGGTTCAACTCCAAGAAATGCTAGAGCAAGGTTATATACGCCCAAGTATGTCACCTTGGAGCGTGCCTGTGCTTTTTGTAAAGAAGAAAGACGGTGGGTTGCGGTTGTGTATCGATTACCGTGAACTGAATAAGCTGACCGAGAAGAATAAGTATCTGATACCCCGGATTGATGAGTTGTTCGATCAGCTGGTGGGATCGACCGTCTATTCGAAGTTGGACCTGAAGTCTGGTTATTACCAGTTAAGAATTCGGGAAGGTGACATTCCCAAAACCGCATTTGGAACGCGTTATGGGCACTATGAGTTCACAGTCATGCCATTTGGACTGTGCAATGCGCCCTCGGTGTTTATGGATTTGATGCATCGTATTTTTCACGAGTACCTGGATCTGTTTGTGATAGTGTTCATTGATGACATCCTGGTGTACTCGAAGTCCAAAGCTGAACATGAGATTCACTTGCGGTTGGTGTTGAACACGTTGAGGCAAAATCAGCTCTATGCCAAGTTCTCGAAGTGCGAGTTTTGGCTATCGTCAGTGGCATTTTTGGGTCATGTGGTGAGTGGAGCGGGCATTGCAGTGGATCCAGCGAAGATAAGGGTCATACAGGAGTGGCCAATGTTGTCTTCCGTGGCCGAGGTCAGGAGTTTTCTTGGACTTGCGGGCTACTATAGAAGATTTGTGGAAAACTTCTCGCGGATCGCTTTGCCGCTAACCACACTGACGCGAAAAGATCAAAAGTTCGTTTGGATGCCAGAGTGCGCACGAGCTTTTGAAGAGCTGAAGGTTCGGTTGACCACGGCGCCGGTGTTGTCTTCGCCACGTGGAACCGACGGATTTGTGATTTATAGTGATGCCTCAGGGAGCGGCTTAGGCTGCGTTCTTGAAAGATATGGTACCTAAACACCTAGAGGGGGGGTGAATAGGTGACCTAATCCTTTTCTAACTTTATTGGCAGCAATCAGTTATATCACAGCAAACTAACTAGTTTATCACAGCAAACACAGCATACACAACAACAATTTCAGCACAGTACAGCACACAGTGATTTATAGTGGTTCCCCAAGATATGGGTACATCCACTTTCCCCTTCGCCTATCTAGCAGTGTACTAGATTCGGCCAAACTCCTGTACTGTCTCAGAACCCAAATTGGTTCCTACACCTCAGGCCAAAAGCCTTACAACTCAGCTTTATCCCAAAGCCTACACTCAGCCAATCAAGGCCTACACTCAGCCAACCAAGGCCTACACTCAGCCAACAAGGCCTACACTCAGAGATCTCTATCTCCTACACTCAGGCTAACAAGCCCTACCCTCAGCCTTTATAAATATAGGCTTACAATCACTCAGATCCAATGGATCCTACAAGTTAAAAATGTAATACAAATAATAACTCTACAACTCAGAATTAAAGGAGGGGAGTTGAGAGATTCTTGATGAGTTCTTGGAAGAACTCAGCTGGATTCACCCTGACTTAGCTTTCTTCAAAGCTTCTTGAGTAGAACTGAATAAGGCTGAATCCTCTGCAGTTGTTCCTTGACCTCTACCACTTAAGATCCAGAATTGAATCTGAATCCTTCTTCTCAGCCTAGTTCCAGAGGCTGATTTCTTGGATGGAGCCCTCTCTCTCCAACTTCTTAGATCTGCACTTTAACTGCTAGATCTTCTTGTGTTGATTCTCTTTGTATTACTTCAACAATTACTTCAACAACTCTTAACCACTTTCAACAACTTCAACAAAACTGAACAACAGTTTCTGTAAACTGTAGGTGCCTATTTATAGGCTTTCTTCATGGTAACCGGCTGGACCGGTCCATAACTGACTTCTGATATCTCTGACAGGTGCTGTAGACCGGCTGGAACGGCAGCTGTCAAATCATCCAGTCATTTCTTGAAATTTTCTAACTGTCTGAAAGTGTCGAGACTTTTTGTCTTTAAGTGTCGACACTTATAGTCCAAGTGTCGACACATGTTGTGTAAGTGTCGACACAAGTCTACAAGGTGTCGACACAACTCCTTGTATGTCTCGACACAGATTCTTCTGCATGTGTCGACACTGAAATTGAGTGTCGACACAAGTACTTGTTCTTCTAGCTTTTGCTGAATTCTTCTATGTGTCGACACATCTCCTTTGTGTCGACACATCTTCTTGTGTTGAATCTATCAAGTGTCGACACTGCTTCTTGGTGTCGACACATAGTCTTATATGTTGAATCTTGCTGAGTGTCGACACAGCTCCTTGTGTCGACACACCTTGTTGTTGAGACTTCAGCTGAGTGTCGACACATTCCCATAGTGTCGACACTTGTACTTAGAATAATTTGTTGTTCTTTCTGTTCTTTGCTAAGTGTCGACACAGCTCCATGTGTCGACACTTTCTTCCAGTGTTGAGTCTTCAGCTGTGTGTCGACACATTGTTCTGGGTGTCGACACATACTTCAAATGTTGACTCTTCTGTTGAGTGTCGACACATTGTGTTGAGTGTCGACACATGCTTCAAGTGCTGACTCTTCTGCATAGTGTCGACACATTGTGTTGAGTGTCGACACTTGTACTTAGACTCTGCAGACTTTTGCTGAGTGTCGACACAGCTCCAAGTGTCGACACTTTCTGATGTAGAAACAGCTTCACTGGGTGTCGACACACCTCCTTGTGTCGACACTTTCTGTCTGCACTTTTCTTCACTGAGTGTCGACACAGCTCCAAGTGTCGACACTTTCTGTCTGGTGTCGACTCTGCATCCCAGGTGTCGACACAATGACTCCAAGTGTCGACACTGCTTGTCTGGGTGTTGACACAAGCTTTCTTAAGTGTCGACACTTTCCCTCTAGGTGTCGACACATGGACTTAGAAACTTTTTGCTTCAGTCCAGTGATTTCTTAACCTGCACAAGTAACTCAAACATACATCAAATACATTATGATGTATATCATTGAGTTGGGTGAGGCTTCTTCAAATCAGGTACATTTGACCAATGTACCCAACAATCTCCCCCTATTTGGAGAAGTCATAACCCTTAGTCAATGATATACACCATTCATAATTAAAAATTATAGAATGATATAAAGCAGATTATAATCAGCAGGGTAAACATAAACATGTAATATTTCACACATGTAAACACATTCAACATTGCAGAACAAACAAGAAATAGACATATTCTCAGAACAATCATGAAATATATTTATCATATATTGTTCTAACATTTTTCTAATACATCTTCAATGGTTTACAAAAATGTTTTTCATTCAAAAGATTACAACAATCTTCAAGTCAATTCCTAATCTATTTCTGATCTGGTTCTTTGATAACAATGCCTTTGCCTGATTGGACTTGAGCTTTGACAGTGGCTTCAGCAGTTGCAGCATCAGCAGGCTTCTTGCCTTTTAAGTCCTTCTTCTTCAGCTCTTCTGCTTTGATTTTCTGCCTTTCAAAATAGTGGTATGGCTTGGGGAAGCACTTGCTAGGCTCCACTGCAGTAGGAGGTAGCTTTCCCATCTTTGCCTTTCTTCTATATTGAACAATGGCCTCCTGTCTTATTTCATGTTTCCTCCATTCTGCTTCAGAGAACCACTTGTTCCTTTCATGAGCATTGTCCTTGGCAGCTTTCCAGGCAGTTAAAATTATATTTCTAGAGGTAGGGCTCCACTGTTCAAAATCTGGCCTTTATTCTGCTTGTTCCCTAAACCTCTTCTTTGACAACCTTGCCTCTTCTTCTTTCTCTAATGCCTCTTGAATAGCTGCAGAAATAGGCTGAACCACTTTATCCAGAATAACATTAGGCTTTCCTTCAGTTGGGCTATACATTGTCTGGACATCTGCTTGAACCATGTCAAAATCTGGAGGTGGATAAATCACTTGAGCTACCTCTGGTTGCTCACCTCCAAGATATGCATTTTGAATCCCTGATTCAGCAACATTATCATCATCACAGAGTGGAGGATAGCCCAGTGTAGCTCTGATGGAGTTAGATATCCATTTGGCATGGTCAGAGCTAGCTTTGACTAATACTCTCTCCCCCTTTATGACTTCTCTAGCCATATGGTCTCTGACATCATCCTTTTGAAATCTAATTTGACTGTCCAAATATCTGATTCCCTCTTTAAAGAATGGTTTCAGCTTTGTAAGTTGTTCAGAGATGGCTTTCTGGGAATCTTTAATAGCAGACTTAACAGCAGTAAGTTCTTCCTGGAATACTTTGTCAAATTCAGCTTTAGCAGCAGCAGTAGATGTTGAAGGTTCAGCAGTCTTATTCTTCAATTCAGTGACTATAGCATTGTGTGATGCAGTCAAGTTGTCATTCAACCCTAACTGATTTTCCAGTACATACCCTTGCTTCAATGCTATATCATCTACCTGTGCCTTTATCTTCTCTTGGTGTGTTGCCAGATACACCACAGCATTTCCACCCTTGTGGAAGCATTCATTCATCTCCTTCTTATTAAGGTTCATCTCAAACCTTATAGGATTTATTTCTTGGGCCAGGTCAAACTGTAAAGTCTTCTGCCCATCATCAACATAAGCCTCTATGGCTTTCCTTTGTTCATCCATTTTTATCTGCAGTGCAATCAGTAAAGCACTATAGTCAACAGTTGGAGCTTGTTGGACTATAGGCTGTGGGGCAATGGATTGCAAGGCTTTCTTATAACTCTGACTTCTCCTCTTGAAGACATAGAGTTTCTTCTTCTTAGCCTTTGCAGGCTCATCTTCTTCAGATTCTGAAGTGCTGGCTATTTCAACCCTTTCCTTAGGGCTTTGAGGCTTCTCAGTTTGCACATCAGGTGCTTGCTCAGTTTCCAGCCTAATAGGCTCTTCCAGAACTTCCATGTGCTCCCCCTCAGCAGCAGCACTCTTATCTTCAGCAGCAGCAGTCTCTTCTTCAGCAGCATCAATTTCTTTGTCAAAATCTGCTTGATCCAGATTTAGGAACAAGTCTTCCATTGTGAATTCTTGTGATGAAGGAGCTGGAGAAGTTCTTGGTTCTTCAACTACTTGATCAGGAACAACTTCTAGTACAACAGATGTGTCTTAGATAACAACATCTGGTTCTTGACTGTCTAGCTGAGTTTGCTGATGTACATCAGACAAATCAGAATCTACTATAGTAAAATTCAATGTATTTAGATCAATGAGTACCTCTTGGATGATGTTAGTGGCTTGCTCACTGTCCAGAGTAGAGGGTTCTTCTACTACTGGAAGCTCCCCCTGGCTGTGATTCCTATGGATGGGGCTAGCTTGAGGCAGCTCCCCCTGGATCTCAGCTACATCTTTAGCAGCAGGGGTCTTCTCTGCAGCCACTTCCTCTTGAGCATCAGGAGTGAAAACAACTTGTTCTTCACTCCCTGAACTGCTGGAGGACTCCTGTGTCACAGCAGCTGTCTTCCTTTTCTTCCTTGGAGGAGTCTCCTTCTCAGTAACTGGCTTCTCTGGGGTTGCCACTTCCTTGGACAACACCATGTCCCATCTGGAAAATATCCTTTGATCCATCTTCCTCATGTGGTTGATCTTACTTCCAGCAGCATTGCTCATTACCTCTGGTATTGTACCAGCTAGGTAGAGACTTATAATTCTGCCCAGATTGGGCTTCTTCAAGCTCTCCTTGATCTTGTCAAAAACCACTATTGACCAGTCTGTTTTCAGAGTGAATATGATTCTAGTCATAATTCCAAACATAGAGGCAGACACCCTGTCATGCCCTCCAGGCTTACTGAGAATAACCTTGCCCACAATCTCAGACATGAATTTTCCTTGACTGTTCATGCCTTTCCTGTTAAAGACAGATCCTATCTTCATCTTTGGATCAAGTCCACACCAGATAAGGGCTTCCCTGGTCTTGGATGCAGTTACTTCTTCTTCATCTTGTGTTTTAGGTAGCTGGAGTACCTTCCTCAGACTTTTTGGTGAAATCTTGACTTTAGATCCATGAACTCTGGATTTGATTCTATATCCAGAGTCATCTACAGCAGCTCCATTAAGGAATTCAAGAACTTCCTTCTTCCAAATCTTTGTTGGTTCTGAAACCAAGTATTCTAGTCTAGAATTGGCGACTAGGGTTACCACCGACTGGATTTCTTGATCTGCGTCGTCGAACGTGCCGCGCACTAGCTCATAGCCCTCGTTAACGTTCTCCTCAAGCTTAGGAGCCATTAGGGTTTGGAGAATTAGTCTTGAGAAAAGAGAAGTGTCGACACAATAGTTTTGGTCTCGAAACTTTGAAAGCGTGTCGACAAACAAAGACAGAACCCTATTTATACCTGTCTAATTTTGAAGATGAACAGGCGGGACAGCTATCTTAGGATGTGTCAACACTGGCAATAAGTGTCGACACTGACTTATAATGTCTCGACACACATGTGTCGACACAAGTTTAGTCAATAGATTTTATGTGTCGACACTTGGTTATGTGTCGACACAACACAACTTGACACATTGTCGAGACTTCACTTAGAAAAATTCTGAGTAAAACTTAAGTGTCGACACCACATAGGATGTGTCGACACCTACTTGACATGTGTCGACACTAACATTCTGAAGTGTCGACACCACATTCCTAGATGTGTCGACACCTTTCTCCTGAAGTGTCGACACCACTATTCTGTGTCGACATAGACTTGTCTATGTGTCGACACCTTTTTACTTAGCCAATTTTCTATTCTGTAAACTTAGTCTAAGTTTATCATTCCTAGTTCAATTTTGAATCTATTGAACTTAGCTTCTTCTAGGGGCTTAGTAAACATGTCAGCTATCTGATTATCAGTTTTAACATATTCAAGTGAAATATCTTCTCTTTCTACATGTTCTCTAAGAAAGTGATATTTAATCTCAATATGTTTTGTTCTACTATGAGATACAGGGTTATTAGCTATTGAAATAGCACTTGTAGAATCACAGTAAAGTGGAGTTCTACTTACCTGAAATCCATAGTCCTCTAGCTGATGTTGAATCCACAGAAGTTGAGCACAGCAACTTCCTGCAGCCACATACTATGACTCAGCTGTGGAGATAGCCACATTAGTCTACTTTTTGCTGCTCCATGAAATTAGTCTCCCACCTAGGAATTGACAGGTTCCAGTAGTACTCTTTCTATCCTCTTTGCATCCTTGATAGGTTGCATAGGCCAAGAACATTCTTATGGCTTCCAGTCTGGCTACTGGAGCAAAGGTTTGATCAAAATCAATACCTTCTTCTTGCCTATATCCTTTAGCAACCAGTCTAGCTTTATTCTTAATGATGACACCTTGTTCATCCATCTTATTTTTGTAGATCCACTTAACTCCTATTACATTGTGGTCTTTAGGTTTAGGAACAAGTTCCCAAACCTTGCACCTCTTGAACTGATTAAGCTCTTCTTGCATTGCTTCAGTCCATTGTGGATCCATTATTGCTTCTTCAAATCTTTTAGGTTCAACTTGAGACAAAAAGCTGGAATAGATTGCAGCATTCATGTTTCTACTCCTGGTTTGTACTCCTTGTCTTGGATCTCCAATAATCAGCTCTACTGGATGATCTCTAAGATGCCTGTGGGCTGGAGGCATCCTCACTTCAGATTGAACCACTTCAGCATCTGCATCATGTTGTATACCTTGGATTTCTTCAGCAACTGGCACATGTAGTTCTCCCCCTGGACAGCAGCTACTCTCCTCTCCTTGCTGTCTTGCAGCAGGCACTTCTTCTATAGTCAGCTTGTCCATTATCTTTGTCAAACCTGTGGGGCTGCATACATTGCTAGACAACTCATTATTAATAAGTTTAGTCTCATCAAAAATTACATGCACTGATTCTTCTACAACTTGTGTAGTCAAGTTGTAGACTCTATAAGCCTTACTATTATTATTGTACCCAACAAAAATTCCCTCTTGGGACTTGGCAGCAAACTTAGTTAAGTAAGACTTCCCATTGTTAAGTATGAAGCATTTGCAACCAAAGATCCTGAAGTAGGATAGGTTTGGTTTCCTGCCTTTCACAACTTCATAGGGGGTCTTGTTTAGCCCTTTAGTGATGGTAGCCCTATTTATAATATGGCATGCAGTGTTAACTGCTTCAGCCCAGAAATACTCAGGCAGTGATGTATCACTTAGTAGGGTTCTACCAGCCTCTATCAAGGTTCTATTCTTCCTCTCAGCAATGCCATTTTGCTGAGGTGTTCTAGGTGAAGAGAATTCTTGAAATATCCCAAAGTCTTCACACAGTTTTGTCATGCTATCAGACTGAAACTCAGTACCATGGTCACTTCTAATTTTGACCACAGTACTATTTAGTTCATTCTGAATTTGCTTGACAAAGCTGTAGAAGACACTAGGTGTTTCAGATTTCTGTCTTAAGAAGAACACCCAGGAAAACCTTGAGTAGTCATCTACAACTACAAGGGTATAGACCTTCCTACCTAAGCTGTGAACTGGCATTGGACCAAAGAGATCCAAATGCAAGAGGTACAAACACATCACAGCATCTTTGTTATCTATGCTTCTAAAGGTGGATTTAGTCTGCTTGCCCTTCTGACAAGCTGAGCAAATGCCATCTTTAACACACTTAACTTGAGGACCATTCCTCACTAACTCTTTGCTAAAGAGTTTGTCAATTGTCTTGTAGTTAAGATGGGCTAGCCTCTTGTGCCATTTGACACAATGAGAGATTATCTCATCAGCTACAAGACAAACTGGAGAACCATTATTCTCAATCATAATGTCTAGGAAGTAGACATTCCTCTTCCTATAACCTGTCAAAATGATCTCTTGATCACTTGACCTCTTGATATGACAACCATTTTTAATAAATGAGATGTCATACCCTACATCACTTAATTGACTTATACTTATTAGGTTGTGTTTCAACCCTTTAACATAAGCCACTTGAGTAATGGTAACTAAGTTTGAAGAAATGTTACCAAACCCTTTGATGATTCCTTTTTCAGAACCACCAAAGGTCACTTTAGGACCATTTTTGATTGGAATGTAGTCCTTCAGTAGTCCCCTAGTTCCAGTCATATGTCTGGAACATCCACTGTCCAAGTACCATGTAGGGGTATGGCCACTTGGACTCACCTGCAAAACAAATTAATGAACCTTAGAACCCAAAGTATTCTTGGGTCCTTAGTGATTGTTAGTTTGAAATTTGACAAACCTACCTAATGGCTTTCCAACAGGCAGTTTGGAACTCACTTTGGCACTCACATTGTGCCAACAGTCTACTGCAAAATGGCCAACTTTGCCACAGCACCAACATTCAAATTTATTGTACCTTTGCTTAGGTACTGCCTTGGATGTCTTGACTGCAGCAGGCTTGTTGAATGTTGGGGCTTTGCCCTTGGACTTATACTTGGACTGCTCAGTCCCTGCAGGTCTAACAAAACCCAGTCCAGCTTTACCCTTGTGATGAACAAATTCATCAATTATGGGTAACACTGACTTAGGTTTAGAAAACCTAGCAACCAAGTCCTTCTCCTTCTGAAGATTGTTCTCCAGACACTTAATTTGATCATTCTTAAAAGTGATAGTTCCCATCTGAATCACAGTAATGTGTTTCAGCCTGGCTATCTCATTCAGTTTTTGATCAAATTGCTTCTCAAAATCTGTTGCAGCAGCTTTAAGATCAGCAATTTCCTTTGCCTGACTTTTGGCTAGGGTCTTGCTTTTCTTATAGGCTTGCAACAGTACTCTATATTCATCTATAAGTTGATGAATATCATCCTCAGACTCAGATATATTCTCATCACTTGATGAAGAAGAATCTGATTCTGAACTAGAACAAGAAACTGAATTTAAACTTGAACTTTGTACCTGACTGGGTCCTGGCTGCTCCAGGATTTTGGCACTTTCTGTCAATGCCATTAGCCCTTGGCAATGACTGTCTTCTTGTTCATAAATTGACTCCAAGATCTGCATGAATTCTTCCTCTTCTTCTTCAGCAAACAGCCCTATGTAGGCTTCAGCCTCAGACTCAGTTTCTGAAGAAGAGATATCTGATAGAGTCTTCTCCTTCTTAGCAACAAAAGACTTTTCTTTCTTCCCTTTGAAGTGAGTCTTTTTCCTGTCGCCAGATTTCTTTCTCTTCTCTGGACAATCTGCAATAACATGGCCCTGTCTATTGCAGCAATAGCAAACAATCTTTGAACCAGTTGCCTTGCTTGATTTTGTCCTTTTCTTGTCATTCTTTGAAGACCTCTTTTTCTGATAAAAGTCTTCCTTTCCTTGTGATGTAGAAGGCCTTGACCTCCACTGTTTCTTTTTCAAAAACTTCTAAAAGTGTCTAGTGAAAGCAGCAAAGTCTTCATCACTTTCACTGCTCTTAGACTTTGTGCTGACAGACTCATCAGACTCTGATTCAACTACCTCTAGAGGTGGAGTTGAAGACTTATTCCTGCACTTTCTGGGAACTTCTGTTTCGAAAGCAACAGTTCTTTCCTTATGCTCAGTCCTTGTTGATTTCTCCTTCTCTTTTCTTACTGTCAACTGCATCTCATATGATAATAGCTTGCCAAACAGTGTGGGAGGAGGAATTTCCCCCAACTTAGCCATTTCTCTTATGGCACAAATCTTGGTGTCCCAATCTTTGGTTAGGGACCTTAAGAACTTGTCATTTAGTTCATAGTTACTGAACTCTCTTCCATAAGACATGAGTTCATTAACTATTCTGTAAAATTTCTTATAGCACTCAGTGATGCTATCACCCTTTCCTTGCCTAAAGCTTTCATACTCCTAATTTAGCAAGGACTTCCTATCTTGCCTAACTTCTTCAGAACCTTCCATATAGATAATGAGAGTATCCCACATCTCTTTTGCTGTTTTATAGTGAATTAAGTTCTGAAAAGTTGCATCATCAATGGCACTCACTATTATGTTTTGTACCCTCTTGTCCATGGTGGCCAGGACAATTTCATCCTTAGTCATCTCAGAGAAATCCTTTGGAGTTCTCTGATTTGCATCCAATACTGAAATCTTCATTGGCACATAAGGCCCTTCCTTAACTGTGATGTAGATTCTAGGGTCAGAGGCTTCCATAAATAGCCTTACCCTTTCTTTCCAGATCCCAAAGATCTCCTTCCTGCATATGGGTAATTTCATGGAACCCAATTCCTTGTGATTCTCATAAGAACCCATGTTTCTTGATTTTCTTGATTTTCTTGAAACTGTGTAATGCCTTACACTGAATCTGCCAAACAGGATCTCCTCAGACTGTTAGTCCTTGTTTTGAGGAACCTCCCTCTGATACCACTTGAAAGATATGGTACCTAAACACCTAGAGGGGGGGGGGTGAATAGGTGACCTAATCCTTTTCTAACTTTATTGGCAGCAATCAGTTATATCACAGCAAACTAACTAGTTTATCACAGCAAACACAGCATACACAGCAACAATTTCAGCACAGTACAGCACACAGTGATTTATAGTGGTTCCCCAAGATATGGGTACATCCACTTTCCCCCTTCGCCTATCTAGCAGTGTACTAGATTCGGCCAAACTCCTGCACTGTCTCAGAACCCAAATTGGTTCCTACACCTCAGGCCCAAAGCCTTACAACTCAGCTTTATCCCAAAGCCTACACTCAGCCAATCAAGGCCTACACTCAGCCAACCAAGGCCTACACTCAGCCAACAAGGCCTACACTCAGAGATCTCTATCTCCTACACTCAGGCTAACAAGCCCTACCCTCAGCATTTATAAATATAGGCTTACAATCACTCAGATCCAATGGATCCTACAAGTTAAAAATATAATACAAATAATAACTCTACAACTCAGAATTAAAGGAGGGGAGTTGAGAGATTCTTGATGAGTTCTTGGAAGAACTCAGCTGGATTCACCCTGACTTAGCTTTCTTCAAAGCTTCTTGAGTAGAACTGAATAAGGCTGAATCCTCTGCAGTTGTTCCTTGACCTCTGCCACTTAAGATCCAGAATTGAATCTGAATCCTTCTTCTCAGCCTAGTTCCAGAGGCTGATTTCTTGGATGGAGCCCTCTCTCTCCAACTTCTTAGATCTGCACTTTAACTGCTAGATCTTCTTGTGTTGATTCTCTTTGTATTACTTCAACAATTACTTCAACAACTCTTAACCACTTTCAACAACTTCAACAAAACTGAACAACAGTTTATGTAAACTGTAGGTGCATATTTATAGGCTTTCTTCATGGTAACCGGCTGGACCGGTCCATACCTGACTTCTGATATCTCTGACAGGTGTTGTAGACCGGCTGGAACGGCAGCTGTCAAATCATCCAGTCATTTCTTGAAATTTTCTAACTGTCTGAAAGTGTCGAGACTTTCTGTCTTTAAGTGTCGACACTTATAGTCCAAGTGTCGACACATGTTGTGTAAGTGTCGACACAAGTCTACAAGGTGTCGACACAACTCCTTGTATGTCTCGACACAGATTCTTCTGCATGTGTCGACACTGAAATTGAGTGTCGACACAAGTACTTGTTCTTCTAGCTTTTGCTGAATTCTTCTATGTGTCGACACATCTCCTTTGTGTCGACACATCTTCTTGTGTTGAATCTGTCAAGTGTCGACACTGCTTCTTGGTGTCGACACATAGTCTTCTATGTTGAATCTTGCTGAGTGTCGACACAGCTCCTTGTGTCGACACACCTTCTTGTTGTTGAGACTTCAGCTGAGTGTCGACACATTCCCATAGTGTCGACACTTGTACTTAGAATAATTTGTTGTTCTTTCTGTTCTTTGCTAAGTGTCGACACAGCTCCATGTGTCGACACTTTCTTCCAGTGTTGAGTCTTCAGCTGTGTGTCGACACATTGTTCTGGGTGTCGACACATACTTCAAATGTTGACTCTTCTGTTGAGTGTCGACACATTGTGTTGAGTGTCGACACATGCTTCAAGTGCTGACTCTTCTGCATAGTGTCGACACATTGTGTTGAGTGTCGACACTTGTACTTAGACTCTGCAGACTTTTGCTGAGTGTCGACACAGCTCCAAGTGTCGACACTTTCTGATGTAGACACAGCTTCACTGGGTGTCGACACACCTCCTTGTGTCGACACTTTCTGTCTGCACTTTTCTTCACTGAGTGTCGACACAGCTCCAAGTGTCGACACTTTCTGTCTGGTGTCGACTCTGCATCACAGGTGTCGACACAATGACTCCAAGTGTCGACACTGCTTGTCTGGGTGTCGACACAAGCTTTCTTATGTGTCGACACTTTCCCTCTGGGTGTCGACACATGGACTTAGAAACTTTTTGCTTCAGTCCAGTGATTTCTTAACCTGCACAAGTAACTCAAACATACATCAAATACATTATGATGTATATCATTGAGTTGGGTGAGGCTTCTTCAAATCAGGTACATTTGACCAATGTACCCAACAGTTCTTCTGCAGAATGGAAAGGTTATTGCTTATAGCTCACGCCAGCTGAAGGTGCACGAGCAAAATTATCCCGTCCATGATTTGGAACTAGCGGCGGTGATTTTTGCACTCAAGTTATGGCGACACTACCTTTATGGAGTGAAGGTGGAGATCTATACTGATCATAAGAGCCTAAAGTATCTTTTAGAGCAGAAAGACTTGAACATGCGACAACGAAGGTGGTTGGAGTTCCTTGGGGACTACACTTTCGAGATTCACTATACGCCCGGGAAGGGGAATGTTGTCGCCGATGCCTTGAGTCGGCGGGTTCCGGCTAGAGCGAATTGGTTACAAAGGCATGATAAACGCCTTATCCAGGAGTTGGAGGCGTTAGAGATCTATTGTGTTGACAAGAATTCCACTGCCACTGCATGTTTGAACTGGATCGAGGTGCAATGTGACCTGGCGGACCGAGTTCGACGGGCAACGAAGTTGGATGAAGATCTCTTACGCTATGTGAATGAAGGGCCAGAGGGAAAATTCACCTGGATTGACGGTCTTGTACGAAAAGAGGGCCGTTTGTGCGTCCCAAGTGTGGGGAAGTTGAGGGAAGAACTGATGTATGAAGCGTATTATACAAAGTATTCCATTCACCCCGGGAGCACAAAGATGGTCAACGATATGAAGAAGCTTTTCTGGTGGCCAGGGCTCAAGAAAGATGTTGTCCTTTATGTAGCCAAATGCCAAACATGTGCGTTGGTGAAGGCGGAATGCCAAAAGCCGGGCGGTTATTTGAAGTCACTGCCGATCCCAGAGTGGAAATTTGATGATATTTCCATGGATTTTGTGCACGGGTTGCCAAGATCGCAGAGAGGAAATGATTCCATTTGGGTGATTGTTGACCGGCTAACTAAAGTAGCACATTTTCTCCCGAACAGGCAGGATGATTCAGTTGACAGTTTGGCAAAGTTATATGTTGACCAAATTGTGCGGCTTCACGGTGTTCCTCGGAGCATCGTAAGTGATCGAGATGGGTGATTCACGTCAAATGATTGGAGGCTAGTTCACCGACTATTGGGCACGAAGTTGACTTTCAGTACGGCCTTTCATCCCCAAACGGATGGCCAAACTGAACGTACCAACAGAACAATGGAGGACATGCTCCGAATGTGCGCCCTTGACTTTGGAAAGAGATGGGAAGATCATCTCTATATGCTAGAGTTTGCATATAATAACAGCTACCAGGCGAGCATTGGGATGACACCATATGAAGCTCTATATGGAAGGAAGTGTCGTACTCCCTTGGCTTGGATAGAAGCGGGCGAAGCTCGGGTTGTTAAACCAAATGAGGTTGAGGAAGCAAACTCAACCATACGGACGATTCGAGAGCGATTGCTTATTGCTCAAGATCGACAAGTGAAGTACTACAACGCCAAGAACCGGAACGTGGAATTTGCGATTGGCGATTGGGTCTACTTGAAGATCAAGCCATTCAAAGGTGTCTCCAGGATTCGACCATTGAAAAAGTTGAGTCCAAGATATTTGGGTCCTTTTGAAGTGGTTGAGCGAGTTGGCGAAGCGGCTTATCGGCTAGCTCTGTCGGCGGACTTGGGTGGGTTACATGATGTCTTTCACATCTCGGTGCTTCGGAAGGCCGTGAAAGATCCAGCTCAAGTGATCACGGATGATCGTGTGCCGGTGGAGTATGGGCTAACAATGAAAGTTAGACCCATTCAGATCGAAGATCGAGCCGAGAAACAGTTGCGGAACAAGACGGTCGGTATGGTGAAAGTCCGGTGGGACAACTGCGGCCATGAAGAACTGACATGGGAGCGCGAACAAACCATGCGCGAAGAGTTCCCTGAGTTGTTTGTGTAATAATAGAAAGAGGTTGTTGTAACATAAAATTTTGTATGTTGTAACATATTTCTTGTTGTTTACTGTTGCCTTCCTGTGTCTGAATTTCGAGGACAAAATTTTCTGTAGGAGGGGAGGATTGTAACAGTCCAAATTTCTGAAACAGGAATTTTTGGGTGACACGGCCTACGACACGGGCGTGTCCAAGGCCGTGTCGCGTGCTCGACGATTTTTACTCGACGATCGTCGAGTGTCGAGACGTGAGTGTCGAGTGTCGAGAAGTTGCACACGGCCTGTGACACGGGCATGTCACAGGGCGTGTCAAATCGGGTCGACGAACTCAGCCTGCCGAAGGATTTCGACAGGGCGTGTCTTTGTGCCGTGTCAGGGCACACGGCCTTGGACACGGGCATGTCACAGGCCGTGTGAAGTCTCGGGATGATTTGGGATTTTTTTCACCCAGGCGCACGGCCACAGACACGGGCGTGTTCGAAGGCGTGTTGGTGACACAGCCCATGACACGGGCGTGTTCCATGGGCGTGTCACTGGTTTGGATAAGTCGGTTGACCACCGCTTGAGGCACACGGCCTGGCACACGGCCGTGTCCGAGGCCGTGTCGGGTCAAAATCTGTATTTTTGGCAAAATCGTGGCCGTCCATTCCTTCAGCTGGGATCCAAGGGCTGAAGCCTCTTCCTCTTTTTCCTAAAGGCCGAAATCAGAGAAATGATTCTCATTTCCTTGGCCTTAATCTTTCTTCAAGTTAAGTGAGAAAGAGAGAGAGAAAGGAGGAGGAAGAGGAAAGGGGGCTGCTGCTGGTGGTGCTGCGGTTTACCGACAAGAGTTCCGAAGCCGGCGTTGCGGAGGAAACGATCTTGCGAGTCTTGCAAGCTAGCTTTGAGTCCATGGCACCAAAGCGGTCGTCAAGGGTAACGACTCTTCTTCCTAGCCATGTGAAGGCTTCTTTTTGGCATAGCTTTGTGATTTCCCCCACCAAGAGGTGGCTGATTTTGGAAATCTTTGGGTGGATGCTTGAAATCCCCTTTGTAGCATATAGATCCGGAAGTGAAGTACGGAATAAGCATGCTGTGTGAAGCCCATCTGGACTGGTTGGTCTGAATTGGTGATGTTGCATACGAACCGGAGAATACTCCGTGATAACGTGTAGGTTAAGGAGTCTGCGGGTTATACCTGCGAAAAGGAGTAGCAGGAAGTACTGGGGTGGTAGCCCAGGAAAAATAGCCATGTGATGTTTTTGGGTCCAACCTGTGAATGAGGCACAGGAAGTACTGGTGTGACCAGGAAATGCCCTTTTGTGATGCTTGATGTCGTAGGGTGTCCACCTGTGAAGCGAGTAACAGGAAGTACTGGCATGATAGCCAGGAAATACCCCTGACATTTGTGCTTGTGCGGTGTCCACCTGTGAAGAGAGTCACAGGAAGTGCTGGGAGGCCCAGGAAAGACCCGCTGTTGTGCTAAGGAAATGGGTATCGAGATATGCCCAGGCTTGAATGCCAGGAACAGGATTGGTGAGACCTACCCGCGCCTTTGATATAGCCATGAGTACGCTGTACTCGGAGAAGGCAAGGCGATTTGAGCAACGGGGGGTGGAGGATCCGACCTGCGCTATGTCCGTCCGATATGAGACCAAAGGTGTGGTCTGTTGGAGCGCATAGCAAGAGTCTTCGGCCTGCGCGCCATGACACAATGGGGGCTACGGGCCATCCCGGTGTAGGAAGACTAACTCCGGCTGCACGCCATGGAGTAAATGCTCAAGAGATTTACCGTTGGGTTATGACCCTGATACGGTGGTGGGCAAGAGATTTGCCGGAACACCAAGAATGTGCCCTGAGTGCACGGACCGTTGGGCCGGGTGGCGAACGGTTGTGATGGCTTGTGTGCGTGAAAGCATAATACTATATTTTGCCATCCTTGTAATTTGCTATGCCTGCAGGGAAGGATACCGCTGCCTCGAGAGAATGGGTAGGGTCGTTATAATTTGGTCAGCTGAACGCTGACCGTTGCTTTTGTTTGACACCGTTGGGTGGATTGTCCCTGTACAGGTGCGGGAGAGCCGAGCGGGACGCATAGAGGTTGATGTTCCTGCTGATGTTGCTGCTACTGCTGCTAGCCCTCGAAGGCTATCTATGTTGTTGTGCGTTTTCTTTTCTTGTGGCCGGCCTGCGCGTCAATTTGTTTAGGCCACTGTTTGATAGCCCTGTAAGGCCATAAGGCCAACGCTTTGTACTTATTGTAAGACATTCCTATATGGTATAAAATGTGGAGTTTTATGTTTGGACATTCATGAGGAGTTCAAGTTGTAGTCTAGGCTTCTGCTAGAATGATTTGTGATAGGTGTGATGCGCTACTCTGGTATCATCCTGTACCTTCACCGCCTGTTTTGTGATATATACTGTGGGGCCCCGGCCGGACCTTCTAGAATATACCATATGAACGGATGGGGTTGTTACACTGCTACTCCTTTTCGCAGGCATAACTCGTTTACGTCTTATACTACACGTTTATCACGGAGTCTTCTCCGGTTCATATGCAACATCACCAATCCAGACCAACCTGTCCAGATGGGCTTCACACAGCATGCCTATTCCGTACTCCATTTCCGGATCTATATGCCAACAAACGGGATTTCATGAATCCACCCAAAAGACTCCCAAATTCAGCCACCTCTTGGTGGGGGAATCACAAATATATGCCAAAAGGAAGCCTTCACATGGCTAGGAAGAAAATTCGTTACCCTTGACGACCGCTTCGGTGCCATGAACTCAAAGCTTGCTTGAAAGACTCGTAAGAGCGTTTCCTCCGCAACGCCGGCTTCGGATTTCTCGTCGGAAAACTACAACACCACCGGTGACCAGCCCCCTTTCCTCCTCCTTCTTCTTCCTCTCTCTTTATCTCTCTAAGCTTGTAGAAAGATGAAGGCCAAAATACACTATGAGAAATCCTTTCTCATTCACGGCCTTAAGGAAAGCTGGAGGCCTTTCAACCTTTGGATCCTGGCTGAAGGAATGGACAGCCACAAAACTACTAGAAAAGCTGAATTTAACCTGACACGGCCTGTGACACACCCGTATCCCAGGCCGTGTGCCTCAAGCGGTGGTCAACCGACCTATCCAGACCAGTTACATGCCCATGGGACACGCTCGTGTCATGGGCCGTGTCACCCAACACGCCTTCAGACACGCCCGTGTCTGTGGCTGTGTGCATTGGCGAAAATAATCCCAAAACATCCCGAGACTTCACACGGCCTGTGACACGCCCGTGTCCCAGGCCGTGTGCCCATACACGGCACTCCGACACGGCCTAGCGCAAAATTCATCGCGCTGAGTTCGTCGACCTGATTTGACACGCCCTGTGACACGCCCGTGTCACAGGCCGTGTTCAACTTCTCGACACTCGACGACCACATCTCGACACTCGACGACCACATCTCGACACTCGACTATCTCGACATCTCGACACTCGATGACACGGCCTGGGACACGCCTGTGTCCTGGGCCGTGTGCCCCCTCTCGACACATCGTCGAGCGAAAAAACGTCGACACCCAGGTCGATCGTTGACACGGCCTCGACACGCCCTGAGACACACCCGTGTCTCAGGCCGTGTCTACTGCTCGACGACCATCGACCTCAAATTTCGTCGACCTCGCGGCCAAATCGTCGACTCCAGCTTGACACGGCCTGGGACACGCCCGTGTCCCAGGCCGTGTCACCCAAAAATTTCCTGTTGAGAAATTTGGGATGTTACAATCCTCCCCAACTACAAGAAATTTCGTCCTCGAAATTCAGACACAGGAAGGCAATCAGTAACCAGCAAGAAAAATGTTACAACATGCAAAATTTCATGTTACAACATCCTCTCTACAGATTACAAAATCAGCTCGGGAAACTCTTCTCGCATGGTTTGCTCTCGCTCCCATGTCTGTTCTTCACGGCCGTAGTTGTCCCATCGGACTTTCACCATGCCGACTGTCTTGTTCCGCAACTGTTTCTCGGCTCAATCTTCGATCTGAATGGGTCCAACTCTCGTTGTTAGCCCATACTCCACCGGCACACGATCATCCGCGATCACTTGAGCTGGATCTTTTACGGTATTCCGAAGCACCAAGATGTGAAATACATCATGTAATCCACCCAAGTCTGCCGACAGAGCTAGCCGATAAGCCGCTTCGCCAACTCGCTCAACCACTTGAAAAGGACCTAAATATCTTGGACTCAACTTTTTCAATCATCGAATCCGGGAGACACCTTTGAATGGTTTGATCTTCAAGTAGACCCAATCGCCAACCGCAAATTCCATGTTCCGGTGCTTGGCGTTGTAGTACTTCGCTTGTCGATCTTGAGCAATAAGTAGCTTCTCTCGAATCGTCCGTATGATTGAGTTTGCTTCATCAACCTCATTTGGTTTAAAAACCCGAGCTTCGCCCGCTTCTACCCAGGCCAAGGGAGTACGGCACTTCCTTCCATACAGAGCTTCATATGGTGCCATCCTAATGCTCGCCTGGTAGCTGTTATTATAGTCAAACTCTACCATATAGAGATGATATTCACATCTCTTTCCGAAGTCAAGGGCGCACATTCGGAGCATGTCCTCCATTGTTCTGTTGGTACGTTCAGTTTGGCCATCTGTTTGGGGATGAAAGGCCGTACTGAAAGTCAACTTCGTGCCTAACAGTCGGTGAACTAGCCTCCAATCAGTTGACGTGAATCGCCCATCTCGATCACTTACGATGCTCCGAGGAACACCGTGAAGCCGTACAATCTGGTCAACATACAACTTTGCCAAACTTTCAACTGAATCCTCCCGCCTGTTCGGGAGAAAATGTGCCACTTTTGTTAGCCGGTCAACAATCACCCAAATGGAATCATTTCCTCGCTGCGATCTTGGCAACCCGTGCACAAAATCCATGGAAATATCATCAAATTTCCACTCTGGGATCGGCAGTGACTTCAAATAACTGCCCGGCTTTTGACATTCCGCCTTCACCATCGCACATGTTTGGCATTTAGAGACATAAAGGGCAACATCTTTCTTGAGCCCTGGCCACCAAAATAGCTTCTTCATATCGTTGAACATTTTCGTGCTCCCGGGGTGAATGGAATACTTTGTATAATGCGCTTCATACATCAGTTCTTCCCTCAACTTCCCCACATTTGGGACGCACAAACGGCCCTCTTTTCGCAAAAGGCCGTCATTCCAGGTGAATTTGCCCTCTGGCACTTCATTCACATAGCGTAAGAGACCTTCATCCAACTCCGTTGCCCGTCGAACTCGGTCCGCAAGGTCACATTGCACCTCGGTCCAGTTCAAACATGCAGTGGCAGTGGAATTCTTGTCACCACAATAAATCTCCAACGCCTCCAGCTCCTGAATAGGATTTTCATCATGCCTTTGTAACCAATTTGCTCTAGCCGGAACCCACTGACTTAAGGCATCCGCGACAACATTGCCTTTCCCGGGCGTATAGTGAATCTCAAAAGTGTAGTCCCCGAGGAACTCCAACGACCTTCGTTGTCGCATATTCAAATCTTTCTGCTCCAATAGGTACTTTAGGCTCTTGTGATCTGTATAGATCTCCACCTTCACTCCATAAAGGTAGTGTCACCATAACTTGAGTGCAAAAATCACCGCCGCTAGTTCCAAATCATGGACTGGATAATTTTGCTCGTGCACCTTCACCAGGCGTGAGCCATAAACAATAACCTTTCCACTCTGCAGAAGAACGCAGCCTAAGCCGCTCCCTGAGGAATCACTATAAATCACAAATCCATCGGTTCCACGTGGCAAAGACAACACCGGCGCCGTGGTCAACCGAATCTTTAGCTCTTCAAAAGCTCGTGCACACTCTTGCGTCCAAACGAACTTCTGATCTTTTCACATCAATGTGGTTAGCGGCAAAGCAATCCGCGAGAAGGTTTCCACAAATCTTCTATAGTAGCCTGCAAGTCCAAGGAAGCTCCTGATCTCGGCCACGGAAAACAACATTGGCCACTCCTGTATGGCCCTTATCTTCGCTGGATCCACTGCAATGCCCGCTCCACTCACCACATGGCCCAAAAATGCCACCGACGATATCCAAAACTCGCACTTCGAGAACTTGGCATAGAGCTGATTTTGTCTCAACGTGTTCAACACCAACTGCAAGTGAATCTCATGCTCAGCTTTCGACTTCGAGTACACCAGGATGTCATCAATAAACACAATCACAAACAGATCCAGGTACTCGCGAAAAATATGGTGCATCAAATCCATAAACACCGAGGGCGCATTGCACAGTCCAAATGGCATGACTATGAACTCATAGTGCCCGTAACGCGTTCCAAATGCGGTTTTGGGAATGTCACCTTCCCGAATTCTCAACTGGTAATAACCAGACTTCAGATCCAACTTCGAATAGACGGTCGAGCCCACCAGCTGATAGAATAACTCATCAATCTGGGGTATCGGATATTTATTCTTCTCGGTCAGCTTATTCAGTTCACGGTAATCGATACACAACCGCAACCCACTGTCTTTCTTCTTTACAAAAAGCACAGGCGCGCTCCAAGGTGACATGCTTGGGCGTATATAACCTTGCTCCAATATTTCTTGTATTTGAACCTTCAACTCCGCCATCTCTTTAGGCGCAACGCGATATGGTGAGCGGGCCACAGGTTTCGCACCTGGCACCAACTCGATCGCGAAGTCAATCTCCCGCTGGGGTGGTAGCCCAGGGAGATCCGTGGGAAACACATTTGTAAATTCTGCCACAATCGAAACCTCACTAACATGGGCCTTAGGCTCAACAGCCTGAATCAGTGCAAAGTAACACTCTGCACCCTTCCGAACAGCCTTGATTACCTGGAGTGCAGACATCAATATCCCGCCTACTCCTCGCATACCCGCGAACTTTGTCTCCTGTTCGGTATTTTGGCCCAACGTGATTTCTTTAGACTGACAATCAATCATGGCATGCTGCTCTGCAAGCCAATCCATCCCAAAAATCACATCGAATTCCGATATTGGCAAAACAAATGCAGTTAAACGGAAATCCCGACTTCCTAACTGAACCGCCACATCGCAAGCTTGATCCGCAGGCATCCAACAACCATTCGGCAACACGACTCTGACGCTATCTATCTTTGCACGACTGGGTATCCCAAGCCGTGTTATAAACTCGCTAGACAGAAAAGAATGTGGTGCACCTGTATCAAACAGTGCTCGCGCCAGCGTGTCCCGAATCATCACAAAGCCTGTGACAAACATGTCACACACACAAAACGCAAACATAGGGGTACTAAGCAAAGCATACAAACAATAGCATATGCAAAACTAAACTCAAACTTGTGACAACGTCACTCTGCTTGATGGCCTCTTGCAGGCCAAGATTATAGACCCGGGGTTGCGCCTGCGAGTTAGAGGAATCCACCACCGCCTTTCCTTTTTCCGCATAAGATGCTCCCGCCTTCTTTTCACTCTTTGGCGGCATCCGACAATCTCGCGCAATATGCCCCATCCGGCCACAATTGAAGCAGATACGAGTATCTGGCTTGGAGGTAGTGTCACAACCCGCATTTTCTCAACGGTAAAAATCGTATCAGAGTAGGAGAAAACACGCGCCGTGATGCCACGTCGTGCAGGGGATAACTGCACACGCTCAGGCAAAACTCCAAACGTTAGATTTTAAGTAAAATGGTTAATTAAGTATGAAAGAAAATCAGTTATGTTGAATGGCCGTATCCCTCGGCTCGGTGGATCAGCTAGTCCACAGTTAAGACTATATTTATACGCAGCAGAAAATACTTTGGTTCAATAAATTGACGCCCTGAAAGAGCAGAAGTGTCCTCGGGGGACGACTTATGCGTGCACGACCCTAAGGTGAATGTAGTAGGTATAAAAAGTAGTGTCTTTGTTTTAGAAAACATGTTATGCATGAAGTACATATATCAATACTTTTAGGGTTTAAAATATCTATCATGCAACCTAGCATAAATCCTTCCCAGAAGCAAGTAACCAACCTCAAATAGGCAAACACAGCAGTTTAACTTCATATTCAGCATCACAAAAAAGCCACCAGTGGGCGCCAACAACCTAACACGAACCCACTGGCGAGTATGTATGTCTATACAAAAGAGTAAAGAACTACCTCACAACAAACGGGGATCAGCAATCTCAGCTACCCTAGAGGCCACCAACAAGCCCCTCCAAAAGAACTAGCCGCTGAACTGGCTACAACCTGGACCTGAGGCATTCAAGAAAAGAACACCTCAGCAAGGAAACAATCCAAATTAAATAGAGCAATAGGTTAATGAGCAATAAGATGAAGGGGTACCAACCCGGCAACAACTGCTATAAGTAAAAGAAAAAGTGAATGACAGAAGGAAATGAGTACAGTATAAAACACCGCAGAGCACACCAAGTGCGAGCAATAAAACCAATGTGCCTTACCAAGAGAGAGCCTGCAACAGCACCAAGACATATACATATGCCAAAAGAAAGGAAGCATAAACAGGAAAGGGACTAACAGTCCTAACAAGTGGGTAAGTGGCAGTGGTCAAACATGGGTCTAATTACATAACTAGGATCAGACCCAAAAAGGGCTAAGGGGTCAAACAGTGGTTGCTTTAGGGTCCCACACACACCAACCCAAACTGGGGCAAAAGGTGGTGGCCACAGCTCTCCACATAAAACCACCCCTCTAGAGGCCACCAAAACTCCACCACCTGCCACGACCCAAGAGTCGGCATGTAGAAATTAGCCGAACACCCAAAGCACCCCCCCCCCTAGGGAAAAGTCAATCTAACAATCCTAAGAAACACACGAACCCAAGACAAAACATCGGGTCCAACCGACGCGGCCTTGCACGTCTAACCCGAACCAACCCCGAGTCTACCTGACCCCAAAACAAGCGCAGCACCAGTGTCGACACGATGTGTCGACACCTCGACAAGCCGGTGTCGACACAAGGTGTCGACACAACCACGGCCAGTGTCGACACCAAGTGTCGACACTGCCGCGGCAGGTGTCGACACAAGGTGTCGTCACTGCCGCGGCAGGTGTCGACACCAAGTGTCGACACTGCCACTGCTGGTGTTGACACCAAGTGTCGACACCACAGCAGCCGGTGTCGACACCTTGTGTCGACACTGCCACTGCTGGTGTCGACACCACTGCAGCCGGTGTCGACACCTTGTGTCGACACCGCCACTGCTGGTGTCGACACCAAGTGTCGACACCACTGCAGCCGGTGTCGACACCTTGTGTCGACACCGCCACTGCTGGTGTCGACACCAAGTGTCGACACCACTGTAGCCGGTTTCGACACCTTGTGTCGACACTGCCACTGCTGGTGTCAACACCAAGTGTCGACACCACTGCAGCCGGTGTCGACACCTTGTGTCGACACCGCCACTGCTGGTGTCGACACCAAGTGTCGACACCATGACTTGGCTGGTGTCGACACCAAGACTGGCCGGTGTCGACACAACAGTGTCGACACCCCATCGGCAATGGTCACTACTCGACCTAGACCGAACCAAATCTGACCCTAATAGACGCAATCCCTCAGGAAAACTGAGATTAACTGGAACCTTCTACACTAACCACGGTATGATCGGGAACAAGCCCTAGCTTACACCTAAAATCCAAACAAGAAAGAGATAAACAAATTTAATCAAAAGAAAGAAAAGATCAACTAAGGCAAGGATGAGGGTACATCGCTTGCCTCAATACTAGGAACTCAGTCGGCAGCCTCCCCCGCTTGCGGATCTGGCCGCAGGGCAGCAAGCTGAGGAGCAGAAGGAAGGCAGATCCCGGCGGGGGCAGTCCAGATCCACCCTCGAAACCGAAACCCGACCGCTAAATCTCCAGGAAAACGGCGTCCCAAGGCTAGGGTAGTCCGGCAGAGCTCTTCCTCTCCTCTCGTACAGGCGACGGCTTCCTCCAAACAGAGAAACAGGAAAAGAACCAAAAAGGAACCCAGCCCTAATCTGACCCAAGACTATATATATCAGTAGTAATAATAATAAACAACAATACATAATAATTACTATATACACCCAATATCAAAACAACCCGAAACCCGAAACTTCTCGGAAAAAGACGAAATTTACGCCGCAGCTAAAAACCCACGCTACGAACGCAACTACGAAGTCGAAATTAGCATTCGACGAACAAAACCCGGGATAACACCTCCCGAAGCCAAAACACAAGCATTCCCTAAGAGGCCCAACTGAGTCATCAAACGGACTCCGGCTAGCTGGGGAATCTTGCTAACAGGCTACAAACAAGCTACACAGGGAACCCTAAGAGCTAAGACCACGCTATACAACGGCAAAAAGCCGGAAATACGCCATCGTAACGCCAGCCATAGATCAAACGAAGCACAGAAAAACCGGGGGCGTTACAGCCACTCCCCCTAAAAGAAAGTTTCGCCTCAAAACTTTACTCACAACACTCCTATAAAGAAGGAGAGAGAAAAAGCCGGGAAAGGGCTAAATAAACAACAAAATAGAACATACCAAGCACAAGATCAGGGAAACAGATGAGGGTGAGCCTCCCTCATAGCCGACTCCAACTCCCAAGTCGCGCTTTCCACATCTTGATTTCTCCATAAAACTTTAACCATCGGAATAGTCTTCTTCCGCAACGCCCGAACTTGTGAATCCAAAATACGAACAGGCACCTCCACATAAGAAAGATTCGGCTCCAACTGAGGCACAGAATCCAAAACCTGCCTGCCATTCATCACACATTTTCGCAGCTGACTGACGTGAAAGACATCATGTACGCCAGGGAAACTTGCGGGCAAAGCCAGCCTGTAGGCTGATACCCCAATCCGCTCAACAATCGGAAACGGCCCCACGTACCTCGGGTCCAACTTCCTATTCTTGCCAAACCGCTTGACTCCAATCAACGGGGAGACCTTTAAGAACACTGAGTCCCCCACAGCAAATTCCAAGTCCGATCTACGCCGATTGGCGTTCTTCTCATATCTTTCCTGGGCTATCCGAAGCTTTTCCCGAATAAGCTTCACAGCGGTCTCCATCTACTCAAGCGCTTCTGGACCCAACAAAGGTCCCTCGCCAAGCTCAGCCCAAAACAAGGGAGTCCTGCAGCGCCTCCCATACAAAGCTTCAAAAGGAGCCATTTGCAAGCTTTCTTGATAACTGTTGTTATATGCGAATTCCATAAGCCGCAAGCGCTCGTCCCACGCTCCTCCGTGGTCCAGAATATATCATCGGATCATATCTTCCACAATCTGATTTACTCGCTCTGTCTGACCATTGGTCTGCGGATGATAAACCGTGTAATATCTCAAATCTGTACCCAACCCTTCTTGAAGGCTCTTCCAAAAACGAGGCGTGAACCTGGAGTCTCGATCTGATATGATACTTACGGGTACACCATGCAATCTGACAACCTCTTCCAGATACAGCTCGGCTATCTTCCTCATCGAATAATCGATCTTAAATGGCACGAAATGAGCGCTCTTCGTCAATCTGTCTACAATTATCCAAACTGAATCATGCCCCTTAGGCGATCTCGGTAAGCCGGCAATGAAATCCATCGAGATACTCTCCCACTTCCACATCGGAATCTCCAATGGAGTCAGCTTGCCACCAGGCCTCCCATGGTCGGCTTTCACACGCCTGCAAGTGAAACACTCTGAAACAAATCTGGCTATTTCCTTCTTCATCCCGTACCACCAGGCAATTTATTTTAAATCATGATACATCTTGGTAGACCCTGGATGGTAGGCAACACTGGATCCGTGGGCGTCTCTGCACACCATATCCCGGATATCCCCAACTGCGGGGACGCAAAACCTGCCACGGTACTTCAAGGTACCCGCATCACCTATAGAGAAGTCTGGTAATTCACCCTTCTCAGCTCGAAGATAAAAATACAGAAGATCGGGATCGTCCTTCTGATGCAGTCTCGTAAGCGTAATCCACGAAGGTTCTGCTACTGCTATGCTACTCTGCGAATCACAGCTTCCCATAGAAATGTCCATCAACAGAAACTCTTCCACTAGACGCTCGGCGGAAAGATTAAAAATCTTACCTGACTTCCGACTCAGGGCATCAGCCACCACATTTGCCTTGCCTGGATGATACTGAATTTCAACATCATAGTCGGCCACGTACTCCAACCACCGCCGCTGGCGCAGATTCAATTCTTTCTGAGTGAAGACATACTTCAGACTCTTATGATCCGTGAAAATCTTGCACTGCGCGCCATATAGCAAATGCCTCCACAATTTCAACGCATAGATCACAGCTGCAAACTCCAGGTCATGCGTAGGGTAGTTCCTCTCGTGAGTCTTTAACTGCCTCGACCCATACGCAATCACCTTCCCGCCCTGCATCAAAACGCAGCCCAAACCGACATGCGACACATCCACATAAATATCATACTCACTGCCCTCCGTAGGCAAAGACAAAATTGGAGCCGAACATAGCCTTCTTTTTAGTTCCTCAAAAGCCTTCTCACACTTACCATCCCATACAAAAGCTACGTTCTTCTGCGTTAACTTGGTCAACGGCGCGGACAAGGTAGAGAAACCTTCTACAAATCTTCTATAATAACCAGCCAAACTCAAGAAGCTTCTAATCTCTTTGGGGGTAACAGGTCTCGCCCATTCCATAACCGCAGCGATCTTCTCTGGGTCCACCGATATTCCCTCCTTATTAATTACGTGACCTAGAAAAGAAACTTGAGGCAACCAAAATTCACATTTGCTCAGCTTGGCGTATAGCTTATGGTCTCTCAGAGTCGCCAAGACCAGCCGCAAATGTCGATCATGCTCCTCTGCATCCTTAGAATACACCAAAACATCGTCTATAAAGACAATCACGAACTTATCTAGAAAATCCTTGAAAACTCTGTTCATCAAATCCATAAAAGCTGAGGGCGCATTAGTCAAACCGAATGACATAACCAAAGACTCAAAATGCCCATGACGAGAGCGGAACGCCGTCCGCGGAACATCTGAATCTCGAATCCTCAACTGGTGATAGCCCGAACGAAGATCTATCTTGGAAAACACGGCACTACCACGCAGTTGGTCAAACAAATCATCGATTCGCGGCAAAGGGTACATGTTCTTAATAGTAACCTTGTTCAGCTCTCTATAGTCGATGCATAACCTCATCGACCCATCCTTCTTTTTAACGAACAGCACTGGCGCACCCCAAGGCGAAGAACTCGGCCTTATAAAGCCTTTTTCCAATAACTCATCCAGCTGAATTCGCAACTCTTCCAGCTCTCGCGGGGCCATCCGGTACGGCGCCTTTATGATAGGACGCGTACCTGGCTCCAAATCTATTGCAAACTCGACATCTCGATCGGGTGGAAGACCGGGAAGATCGTCGGGAAACACATCAGAAAAGTCACGCACCACAGGAATCCCTTCCAAACGGGGCACACTAATAATCGTCCCTACCAGAGAAACCACACAGGCAAAACAGCCAGAAACAAGCAACTTCCGAGCACGCACCGCAGAAATGACTGGAGACTCCTGGAGGGAATACCCATAAACGCTCCCTGGCTGACCATTGTCTTTGACGAAGTCCAAGCGCTTACCCTTGCACTGGATCACAGCATCGTACCTTGACAACCAGTCCATGCCCAAAATAACGTCAAAGTCCTCCAGGTCAATCACCTTCAAATCTGTCTTGGCTAGAAAATCTCCCAACAAAATTGGACAATCTAGGACACCCAGGTCCGTAACCACAGAGTCACCGGAGGGGAACTTAACGCAGAAGGCACCACCAACACGATCTAGGCCCAAACTGAACCGCTCCACGAAGGCTCTAGCCACAAACGAGTGGGTAGCGCCAGAATCGAAGAGAACGTGCGCCCAACGGTTCTTTACCTTAAATCGCCCTACGAATTGCACACGCATCTAAGGCAACAAGCGCTAAAACGAAAACTACAACCAAAAAGGGAACGTAACGAAACGACTGAGGAGGAGTCGAACCTGAGATAACCTGGGTCGAGGTCTGCGCTTCGTCTGCCGAGAGCACATTCAGCTTTCCTTTTCCTTTATCCACACACTGAGGCGGTGGCAGAGCCTGGAGGGGAACTGGCTGCAGAATAGACTGGGTCTGAGGGCACCTTGTCTTGAGATGACCCTTCTGGCCGCACTGAAAACAGACCTTATCTTTTAACCAACAACGGGCAGCCTCATGCCCCTTCCTTCCACATAAGGCACACACCAAGTCTCCCCTGGAAGTACCCTGAATCGCGTGCACCTGTTCCTTCTTCTGCGCTCCCAACCTTTTGAAACACTTCTCAAAGGGGTGGCCTGGCCGGCCACAAAAGCTACAAATCTCTTTGACCTTCTTTCTTGCGACAGCATCAGGTTCCTGAGGGCTCTTCCCTCCACTGGACTTCCGCTTATCTTTCCTTAACTGCTGGCCTCTATTCTTGGCATTCTCAATGGCCTCAACTCTCAAAGCAGCTTCAACCGCACTGGAGTAACTGACTGCTCCATAGGCATTCGCTAACTGTTGTATGTCGCTTCTTAGTCCACCCAGAAATCGCTTAACTCGGTCTGCCTCAACACTCACCAGACCCGGAGCAAACCGACTCAAC